>OX346271.1:5739451-6982102 GCA_947049275.1 Epinotia bilunana | reverse complement strand
CTACTTAATATTATAAATGCGAAAGTTTGGATGTTTGGATGTTTGTTACTCAATCACGCTTAAACGGCTGAACCGATTTGAATGAAATTTTGCACGAAGATAGTTTATAGCCCGGATTAAAATATAGGATTGTTTTTATCCCGGGTCCACGCGGACGAAGTCGCGGGCGGAAGCTAGTAAATTATAAAATGACGGTGTGCATAATCATACGGTATCATCATTCACGAGTAAAGGACACTGGGTAACCTTTTTCATATTTTCATAAAGGCTTGTACTTAAACAAGTACAGAAATACTTCTGAGTGTGCTGTTAAGTATTCATCGACTGCCCTAGGACGAACCAGTTGTAATCGAGGCTCAAGGGCGTTCAGTGTGATACTGCTAATTGCATTTACTTCATTAGGTATATGGGAGGAAATTATTTATAATTTAAACAGGATATTATGTTGGAAGCATTTATTAAACACACACTTAAAAAATAAAACACATGAAATACATTGAAGTTAAGATAATATTTTTTTTTGAGTCTAGTTAAAAAATCATGGATACTTTAATTGATATCGCCGTAAGCAATACTTAATTAGTAAGCAATTGTAGCTATGGCTAGTAACCTGTAATTACTTCTATTTATACTAAAGTTAAAAACATGACCTATAATAGGAAAGAAACAGTAATACAGATTGCACCCTGGACTGATAGGAACAGTGATAGATGACGCTAAGAAAAAGCAGAGAAGGGGCACGCAATCAAAACGGAACCTCGAATAGATGAAGCAAAAGAAAAATAAGAATAATTGAGTAATTCGTAGGTAGAATCGAAGCTTTTACGGATGGGCTTCAATGGTTGTCCTGATCCAATCTCTGTAGGCGCTGATTCTGCAGAAGCGCGATGGATTGGAATAACAGTCTGACGTCGCTTCAGATAACACACCGATCAGGTTATTTCCTAAAATCAAGGCACCTCCAGCGTCGCCCTAGGGAAAAATAAGATGATGGTTAGTATACATACTTTAAGTTAAATTAATTCATATACATGCCTAAGTTAAAAAATCAAGTATATTTAGGATTTCAATACGCTGATGCAACGTTTTCTGAGCGATCCATCGATTGCGTGTCGATTGTAATAGATAAGTTTTTATTTTTTTGTAAGTTTATAGCTTGGCCAAAAAAGCCTTCAATGCTATAAAGCAAATATTAAAAGCAAAAATATCTCGAAACATCAGAAAATGATTTATTAAGACCTACTCGTACATCTGGAGCATAGCGCTGCACGGAAGCGAGACGTAGACTCTAACCCAGAGTGATAGTAATTGAAATGTGGGCATGGAGAAGGATGGGAGGTATTATTTGGACAAAAAGAAGAACAAACGAAGAGGTTCTAAATTTGATAGGAGAAAGAAGATAACTACTAAAAACTATTGAAAACAGAAGGAGAAATATGTTGGAGCACCTGATACGACATGACAATTACATAAAAACTAGAATTGAAGGAGAGAGAAGGAAAGAGAGGCAGGGGAAGACCAAGACGTGCGTTTATGGACCAAGCTAAAGAGAAAGTTAATGTAATGTCGTATCAAGGGCTCACAACAGTGGCAGAGAGAAGAACAGAGTGGCGATTACTCCACCGACAAGAGCCAGGCTCTTAAGTTTATGATGATGATATGTGTATGATAGTAATCTTCATGGTAGCTCATTCGTTAAAAAAACCGGCCAAGTGCGTGTCGGGCCACGCGCAGTGTAGGGTTCCGTAGTTGCTTCTCTGTCTTAGTTACATCGACGTGCGGTTGCGTCGGCCGAATTTGTACGAAAATTGCATTCCGACTAGATTAAGAAACAATAAGGTCTGATTCTTGACTTGTTTATCTGATTTTATCCATATCCAAAATTTCCTCCATAGAAAGAAAAACCAAAGTTGGGTCTTTATTTTCCTTTTTTTACTCAGCCTACTCAAACAATACATATACAATTTTACACAGAATCAAGTTAATGCTATAGTATTTTATCTCATCTAAACTCTCACTTAATGAAATATAAATAAAACTTCACTAAGTAAGGTATTTATCGAAATTTGTCCAAAAAAGCCATTCCCGAAGTGTTGCATCTCTTTCTCCCGTGCGCGTGCGTGGAAGGCATAAGCGTGTCTTTGTCAAGGGGGCGTGGTCGAGGCGAATCAAGGCATCCCCTTAAACTTAACACCCCTTTTTGTGTCGGGATTAAAATAGAAGGAAAGGACTTACGGCACAAGCGTTGTGTTCGTGGTTTCCGGCACAAATTTGGCCGCCACCTAAGCGTTTATTTTCCTGTTTACACCAGTCAACATCATCAATGGGCAGCTTTGCTCTACGGAGTTCGCGACGTTGGCTATTCTGAAATAAATAAATAATAAAATAAAATAAATATTTTGGGAACGATCTTACACAAATCGACCTAGTTCAAAACTACTAGACGACGATATAAATACTTATATAGATACTTAAATACATAGGAAACATCCATTTCAGGAACAAGTATTCGTGCTCATCACACAAATAATTATTTAGGACATTTATTTGGTCTACGTAGGCAGGGTTACTAACTAGAGAGGTCTTCAAATTACATACATGTCTTTATACACTCGCGGGCAAAGAATACAGGTCACCCTAAATTAAATAGCTGCAATAGGTTTTTTAAAATATTTAATACTTGTTTTATTTACATAATATGCTATTCTTTACAATACTCAACTGTATTAACAATTTCCTGGATCCTATCATAAAAATATCGATATCCAAAAATCACGATTTTTGCGATATCTCGCTCCGTTAACGTTGTTTTTTTTCATGGGTTTTTACGAGTCCGATTTAAACCTGGTAACGTTATATATTTTACTGTTATTAACAGTTTATATGTCAAATTAAATAAAGATCATAACAGGATTAACTGTACAACCTCTTACGCACTATTTTAGGATATATGACGGTATTTTACCGACCCGTATTCTTTGCCCGCGAGTGTAATTAATATTGAAGAAAGAAAACAAAAGTTCTAGATTTCAGTAATAACACAGTATTAAATAAGTTTAATGTTGGGACTTCCTGGTAAGTATGAATTATATACCTACGTCAGTAATTATTTAAAATTCAATGTTGCAAGTAGGTTTTGTGAGCTCCTTTACATATCACTACTGCCAGAGTTTTAGAAATACATTAAGAATACTGTTAATTAACTGACATCAGATAACAAACCGACATGAACAACACAATTGACAAATAGGTACACATTAACCGAGTGATGTGTATGGATCTACTACGATCCAATTAGAGGTGTAAAAAGTCCCTTAAGACCAAAATACTCGTACTGATTAAACAATAAAACATTTCATAAAAACATATTTGGCGGTTTAAAATGTTTTCATACGTCAAATTAAATATATGTAAAGTAAATTCCACTTTATAATCTAACCAATTTGGAGACGAAAACGGCGGCAAATTAATAAAATCTAGGTGTGCATCAAGACTAATGGTGCTTATCCACCGGCGAGGCGACAAAGCGCGATATTCAATGCGATTACATAGTCATTGGTTTAATAGCTAATCGTATAAAAAATCTTGTATCGCCTTGTCTCTTCTAGTTGGTAGGAAACGTGCGTTATAAAGCACATCACAAAATAGTGCTGTACGTACTAGCTCTGGTTGTCCGTATGCTACGAAGTCCACTAGGGTACCGTTCTCGATTACAATCCTAGGTTCGTCCAGGCTAACTTGTCGAACTTGTTGATTGTATTTCAAAGGTATTTCCAGTTTTAATAAACAAAGAACTGGCTTCAAATTGTAATCGTCTCCTTCTTTTGTATACTTAAAAGGCTCTTGGACGTTTACACTGCGGCCCCCTTTTCCCGCTGAGCCTACTTGAACTTTCCATTGGCTGCGGGGTATTCTGTGAACAAAAACTGTAATTATTGTAATAATACTTCAAGGACATTGTAAAATTATTTACCGAATCACAATGAAATTAAGGTACTTCTAAAGTTTCAATTTAATCAACCGTACCTACCATTCATATTTCATTATCTAGCTAGATGTATCCATTCACAAGCGACGATCGGTTTATCCTACTAGATAGTAATAACTAGTGACTATACCAGTTTTCGATGAAAAATGATTCGCCACGAGCGGGATTTGGAATTTCGTTAGCGGACATTTCTCCTTAATAACCATTTACTACACCAGTTGTCCCGGACTTAAGCTGCAGGTCATTCAAATCCCGGTATCGACAAATATATTTGTGAGCAAGCATATCTGTATTAAATATTTTTTTAATACATATATCGTTACCAAAAACCCAACTTAAACCATAATGAGCTTACTAATCAATATTGATTATGTTTTATTTATAAAAAATAACAGCCTATAACGAGTCTCACTGCTGGGAACACGCTTCCTCTCATGGATGAGAGGTAACGGGAAGTAGTCGCCAAGTCAGCTCGGTGCGGATTGGGTAGTTATTATTTTTAGTTACATTTTTATGCGTCTTATTTCTTATTTATCTAAGTTGGGAAAAAATCTAAGCGTTTAGTGGCGCCAAAGTTGCCTGAGGTGCATACAACACACTTCCATAACTTAATTCGTTATAAATATGGAATAATAAAAGATCAGCCAAGTGCGTGTCGGAACACGCACAGTGTAGGGTTCCGTAGTTGCCTGGCTGTCTTACTTAGCTACATCGAAACGCGCGCGCCAACTTAATTGGTGCGGTTGCCTCGGCTGAATTTGTATGAAAGTTGGCCTTTCTAAGTATATTTTAGTTTGTCGACGGCTTTAAAGCCCAATATCTCGCAAACGAATTACTCGGTTGAAAAATGATTTTAAGAACCCCATATATTTTGAACAAGCTATGTAACGATACCCCACACTATGGGGTTATCGAGAAAAAACATTTTACATCCTCACTTTACGTGTAGTCACTTTACTGTTTTGTCGGCGTGATTGATTTATATACCCATGCCAAATTACAGTTTTCTAGTTGTAAGGGTTACTGAGCAAAGCCGAATACGGACGGACGGACATGGTGAAACTATAAGAGTTCCTTGTTGACTACGGAACCCTAAAAATGGAAGATAAGTTTCTTAACACTAATGCAATGAAAGTGAAACATTGGAAAAATATTTCCTATGAGCAGTATTAATTTCTACTCTAACCAACTGATCAATCATGGGTCCCATTTCTTACCTACTGGCAATTTTTTAATCTATGCTCAAAATTTCCTCAAAATCGGTATAGAATTACTATAATCCAGACTAATATAAAAAATGCGAAACTCTGTCAGTATGTCTCTCGGTCTGTTACCTTTTCACGCTTAAACCGCTGAATCTAATATTTAAATGAAATTTGGTATACAGATAGTTTGAGTCCCGGAGAAGGATATTAGGATAGTTTTTATCCCGGAAATCATTCCCTAAGGGGTGAAATGGGGGGTGAAAATTTGTACGGAAATACGATATAAACGAGTTCCACGTGGACTGAGACGCGGGCAGAAGCTAGTTTTATCATAAAATGTATCCGTAGGATCTGACTCTTAGCCAAATCTTAAATTTCACTTCGCTTGGTCCCATATTATGTACTATCGACAACACAGCTAACTGACCATCGGTGCACCTTAAGTACAAACACAGGATGGTCAGTTAACAGTTTTGTCGTTTGTACATTTTATTGATTATATACTACTCAAAAGAAAATAGGGGCCACAAGTATGGTGATCGTTACGTGAAAATTATATTAAACAGTAATATATATTTTTTTAGCTTTTAGACTTAAACTCCAGCATGAAAGAGGTTAGACTCTGCCTTCAGAATATATTCGTATCCTTATACGGGAGTTCATTAATTAGCCACGTATCAATTAGTTTATGTCCAATAATTACAATGGCCCTTATTTTGTTTTGAGCAGTATAGAAGCTCCTCTTCATCGGATTCGGTTGGTCAATTTTGTCACTTAATTACCCGTTGTCTCTGCAGCAGGTGTCAATTGTGAGTATGAACCGTGGGTGGACAATGGTCCCTGCACAGATTGTATCTTCACTCGCAAAGACTTGTGCGATCCAAGGCGCCTCTTCAATACGAATGGTTTCACCACCATAAACGCCTACGTTTCTTTTAGAACCTTGGACTGAAATTATAAAAATCGATATGAGTACGAGTATACTTTTAAAATAAAATATCGTGGAAAATACTCTCATTGAGTTCGGTTCCTTGGGCCCAAATAACCAGACCGATTAT
The DNA here is from genome assembly GCA_947049275.1 of Epinotia bilunana. NCBI lineage: Eukaryota > Metazoa > Arthropoda > Insecta > Lepidoptera > Tortricidae > Epinotia > Epinotia bilunana. The sequence goes on along the minus strand of OX346271.1, from coordinate 6,975,851 downwards.
GCCCATGCATTTTTGAAGTTACACACACCTAAGGAGTAAAGAAGTTATATCGACTTAAGTGAAAAACAAAATGGTATTACATAACTCTATATCCGAAGGGTAATCACGTAACGTTTCATACGCGTTTTAGGACAATTTAGCTTTCATTTTTCCATGTAAAGAATACATTTTCTCTAACATGCTCGGAAATGTATACGTTAATATCACGAAATGAAGACATGAAGTTTCTTGTTTATGGCTCCCTACATTTCTTCTTGGCCTTACGCCAAGAAGTAATGTATGAAAACCCTAAGTAAAAACATTATTGTCCGCTACTCTAACTTTTTAAATTTGCTTACTAATATTAAACTGACAAAGGAAAAATTAAATTCTGCCAACCACCACTAGACTGTAAGCATACTTGCGACATAAAAAAAAACAAAATCTATGGTAGGTGCTACACTTTATGTGTGGTTAAACTTGGTGCTCGAACGGCTTCTTCAAATGGCATGTTTAAAAAATTAAAAAGGCGGCAAATTACACAATTATTGTTTTCTGCTCTTTCGTTCCGATTGTAATTATTTTTATTTTTATATTTCCTCAAATCGTTTGAGAAAAGCACTATACAATCCTCGGCCGGAACAGGGATTGCTGGACTCGTTGTATCCGGCCTCGTCTACGACTCGGCCGTCTACTCCAATCTAGTCCAGCAATCCCTTACTTCACGGCCTCTGCAGTAATGTACTATTATATCTGCCTATCGTACGTACAACGCGTTACGTGATCGAGTTTCGATCGAGATCATGACCGTTTAGAGCTTCGAAATTCGGTTTTTTAATTAATTTATTGCACTAGACTTTTATGGTTTTTTTCATTCGCTGCATAAAACAGTTTACATAAATAAAAAACCATTTTGAGATATGTGGTCAAGAATACACTACTCTGTCGGGTAATTTTAGATGTCTTTCTACTCTTTTGCCAATAAAAAAACAAACTTTTTATAAAACATGTTTTGATTTTTTTATTTTTCATTTATTTATTTATTCCGCCTTAAATTTCAGGCGTAACTAAGTAATAATAAAAAGTAATAATAAAAAGTAGTCACAATGTCAAAGAAATAAAATATATCAGCTGTCATCACAAGAAGCTTAAATAATAAATGTTAAAATACCTGTAAATTCTAATAAATTTTGAAGTCCATTAAAATAATAAATTAAAATTATCAATAAGCGAAATTCTCATAACAACAATAACACATCATTAACATGACTAAAAAATTCATTCAAATTATAAGGACATGAGACTAACAGGTACTTCTTTAAAGCGAAAAAAAATGTTGTGCACGTCAGGCATTTGATCGAACTTGGCAAAACGTTAAAGACTTTAGATTAAGCTTGAGTTCATTTACTCTCCTGACTGTAAAAATGTACTTTTTAGAGCTTAGGTTTTTGGAGCTTATGCTTGGTTACGAAAAAGAATGGAATATATCTCTGGCTGACTTTCGTAGTTTTTCACTATCATTATGCGTATCAAAATAAATCAGTGCCCAATTGTATAATTTGTCCTTTCTAAAGGCCATAATACGCTTCTTGTAAGTAAACAAAAGTTTATAAAAAAACATATAAGAAACATTGATCGTTTATTGAAAGAAGCTGAAACTCATTGAAACTCAGAGGAAAGTAAAATATGATTAGTATTTCGGTTTGCAACACAGCATCGTGTATATTGCACACTGCTAGCCTATTTTAATAATATACCTCAACTCAATCCCGACAAGGAAATAGAATAAAAAGGGGTCGTGCTATTGTATCCCGACACCAGACGAAAATGGAGTAAAATCAACCAATTGAAAAAAAGGTGTTAAAAATAAAGTAATTGTGAACTTACTATGCTTTGCAGAGATCCATGCTGCTTGGAATAGTACACCTAAAGTGACGAGGATAACTGATACACGCATCATGATGAGGTGCAGTTCTACACTGTACCATAGAACTCAAGTCTCGCCATTTTATACCCCGAAAACAATTAATTAATCTTATACCTTTCCTAGTTTAATTATATCATGTTTTATATTATAACTGATAAAAATAATGACATAAAAATAGAATTACGTGTTTTTGTTACTATGAATTTTAATTAGACAGTTGAGTAATTACATACCTATAGAAATACTTCCGTACTTTTTTATATTTTAGTAAGTACATAACGAAGTTGTTTAGCCTATCAATTTGAATGTAAAATGTTATGTTAGCATTCTAGTTAAAATAAAGCTTTAAGTTATATTTTAACTCTTAGGAATAAATGGTGATAAGATTAATCATTCTACCCTTGTGAAACATGTAATATTGGCTCCCTTTACAGATATAGGCGAAAAAAGTATGTAAAGCCCCTCTAGTGGCGACCTGTCAAGTAGACATTACAGATTTTTTAACACATGGAAAACAAATGCCTATGCGCGCAGTCCACAACTACACGCAATAGCTATTTTTCGCTTATAACGATATACGAGGTTATCCTCGTGCCTACATTTGTACTTTGGGTAGGACATAAGAAACAAGAAAAATGTCGGCATTATCTAGAATGGCAACCCTAACATTTCTTTTGCAACTAGTTATTAAAGTGTCAAACATCATAGCGCAAAACAGAAATATGAAAAACAACCAGCTATTCAAAAATTATAATCGAATGCCTTGCAATGTCATTTTTGATCACATGATAACTTTTTATTCAAAACCAGTTAACGTTCCTTTCGTTAAGTTTCATAACAACAAATAATCATATTTACATACCAGATATCTATTTCCGCAAAGTGAATCAACTTTTTTCGAAATATTACGTAACGATGTTTTATGTCCTCTGCAAAGGACAAATGGAGGTAACTAAGTCCCAAAATATGTTACTATTGGTAAAAATCACACATTTAGTTATTGATAGGTTTATGTTTTTAGTTTTTGTGTAATTTTTTTACAAAACCTTACTAAGGCATAGCCAAATTCCTTAAATTTGAATGTCTCAATGAGTTTTACATTTTCTCAATAAACGATCAATATTGCTGCTGATACTATTGTCCCTATTTTATTTCTATTTTTTTTCAGTATAACTGATAAATAGCATTTATATTATGTTCTTTGAAAATGACAATTTAATGAGGCACCGATGTGCTTCGTAAAGGATATAGTGAAAAAATGTAAAGAAAACCAAAGGATATTTTTTTCTTTATTTTTCGTAGCCATTTTAATATTAAACTAACACAACCTCAAAGCTTCAGAAGGATACTCTAGAAAAAGTACGTCTGATAGGAAGGGGAGTATAAGGGGTCGCTTTCAGTCATTCGTTACACATTCGAGGAATCAAGCACTAATTGGTATTGAATTATTCAAATTCTTCTTCTTCTTCTTATTTATGAGCTAAGCTCTTGTTGGTGTAGCTCAAAGTAGGCCCTCCATCTACTCCGATCCCACGCAACCTCTTTGACATTTCGACACGATCAACTCTCTTTTCCAGTTGCTCTATGTTGTTTATTCCAGGTCTTCCTCTTCCTCGCTTCCCCTTTATATTTCCTTCAAATATATTGATTATGAAGTTGTCATGTCCTATGAGGTGCCCTATCATCTTTCCTCTTCTGTTTTTTAAGTTTCTCACTAACTGCCTGGTTTACCCCACTATATTCAGTACCTCTTCATTGGTTACTCTCTCTCTCCAGCTATTTTTCTCCATTCGCCTTCAACACCACATCTCGAATGCTTCTAATATCACTGCATCTTTCGGGGTCAAGGTCCATGGATTTCACGTATATGCTATGCTCCAAATGTATGATTTAATAAAAAAAAACGTTACTTTCGATATTTATTTATGTTACAATTGGTAAACATCATACATTTAGTTATTGATAGGTTTATGTTTTTAGTTTTTGTGTAATTTTTTTTGTGTAATTTAGACGTTAATATTTAATATAGGTATGTTTTTTGCTTTGAAAGCATCTGCAGTAACCCCTTGTCAATTTTTTAAATTTTTGTTTAATTCGGAGAAATGTTGATCTAAAGTTATGACCTCCAAGTAATGTATCTTGGCACCACGAGATCATAGCACAGCAATGAATGCAGATTTTAAGGTAAATATTGTTCATAAAGATAATTTTGTATTTTTTTTAGTTTTTAAAATAAACAAAACTACTTGTGTCACCCCAGACGAGTAAACAAATACAGGTAAACTTACTTTAAAGAAAAAAAACGTTTTTTTTTTTGCCAGTTCATGACAAAGCTGACCTAGCCGTTGTGACCCAATATAGTGGGAAAATCCCTGAATTAACTGTCAAACATAGACCAAAGAAATTGCGTAAGCTAACATACCCCTCACCATTCATAACTCCATCTACTAACAATGAATATGGCAAAAGAGTCTGGACATACGCATTGCCACGCGCTTTAAATAGACTTCCATATGACATGATACCAAAAAAGTCTGGTAAACTTATAGTAAAAATGTATAAGGAAATGTTAATAGATAACTTACACTCCTAAACGAATTCTTATCATGTAATAAAAATACTAAGTATTAAAATTCGATGAGGCAATTCAAAATATTAAAAAAATAAGATTAAGCCTTTATCGCTGGAAATGTAACATATTTATTTATCTTTCTCTGAAATACAGTTCAATTTTTTTTTTTAAATTAAAACCACTTGGAAATAATTGGTCACAAGCTCAATAATCTATACTGTTTAATTTTTTGCTCTTATTCCAGGCCACATCCTGTATGTTGTGTTTCATGTTCAAAATGTAGTAGCATTGCCTTAAATGGGTTTTATTAATCGAATTTAGTCATATTTACCAAAATAACGCATTTTTTTTTAAAAATATGGGAAATCCCGAGATTATTCGCTAATCTCTACATCAGAATTTTAACGCAAGATCTCGAATGACCAATCTCGGCTCGTGATTGCATTCCTTAACAAATTCACTGCCAAGAATCGCTACGCGCTACGCTCGTAGCCGATCCCGTGGTTTTCCTCGTATGTAGCGGAAAGCGACTACGGTATAGGCGCCCGCTAGGCGGGTTCCTGGCAGTGAAAGTGTTAAGCAGTTCCCGCTACTTTTCTACTACGCTCCGTTACGTTAGTATCCCTGTGGACAGATGGCCGATCAGTGAAGTGATGCTATAAAGCTAGGAATTCACGACTGGTCCTATAAGCCGATTGGCCCATGAATGTCATTATTTCAAGTTGTGTATCCAAACGGATGGGTAGCCATAGCAACGAGGATGGAAAAATATCGAAATTCAACGTTGTACCTAACAGTTCTAGTACATGACACTAAACCAATTGGATGCATCCGTTTGTTGCCGCTAAATGGTGCACTAGTGAATGTCGAAACAACACACAATAACAACAACAAAGTGACAGCCAACGGGGCGTAAGGGTAAGAATATTACGTCCATCCATTTGGATGCATCCGTTCGTCACGAAAATACGGCGCGCATTTTTGTACTGGTAAAAATGTTCGTATTGGGGAACGGAACCCTAATTTATTAACCAAACGCCATATTTTGAGTAATATAATAATCGTTCTATTAGTAACGTGTTCAACATTTTATCCAAATTGTATTAGTTATTGATAAAAATAATTAAAGCTTATCAAATCCCGAAAATAACCTATTTAGACTTGTAATACCAATCTAAATAAGTGTTTTTGAAGTGAAAACTTCTTTAGCGGCGCTGAGCACTTGTTGTGATGGGGAAAAATGTTAAACTTGCGTCAGGTCACGTGACCATAAGATTCGACAGATTGAAAATTCGTAAAACGGACACGTGACCATAGGCTTTAGTATAAGTTTTACCGAAACAAAACCCACACAAATTGAAGGTAAAACTCAAACGCGATCGTAAAGTTTTGTTTCGATAAAACTTATACTAGAGCCTCTGATCGAAAAACTGTTACAATTTCATTGAGTTTTCACTTCTGCCGTCACTCCCGGAGTGTAGCCCGGTCTTTTTTTTTAAAATCACAAATCATGTCGGCTACAGTAAATTCTTCAAGGAAGGAATGTACCTACTTACTGGTTTTTAAAGGGTTAGCAACGCGTCTGCGAGTCCCAAAGAGTCTTGCTTACCATCAGGCGGGCCGTGGGCTTCTTTGCCACTTACATGAAATAAAATAAATATATATAGCCCTTGACCAATAACAACTGAGTTTTTTGGCACTGTTACCGGTTTAACTTAAGAAATATAAGGCTTCGTGTAATAAGTCTTGAAATCACACAATTTTAAATCGTGAGCCATCTTCAACATATATTTGCATATATCGTGTCCTGCTCGTTCATTTAACAGGTTTGTTAGTAAATACTGCGTCACTTGCGAAGTTACTGATGTACTTTGGAAGGTGTTGTAGACCTTTACTCCTACTAGTAAAATGATGATGAGATTCAAACTGATGATGTGATTAAAAAAACACTTTTGATTTGTAAAGCTACCCGCTAAAGGCGATGCTGACGGCAACATAAAGACTTCCAGTTGCCTGTTGCCGCATCATTTTTTGAAATCTGTTAATGTTTTCATCCATAAAATGTGTATAATAGTCGAAAGTTTATTTCAAACACAATCTCAAAAAGTATCTAAACTAAAAAAACTGATAATATACCTAAGCAAACAGAAGCAATATTAACTTTATGTTTTTGTAATTTTAATTACCTCTAGTCACCCAAAGTCATAGGACTAATAATAGTATTAGTGGCTCTGTGAGCTTCTATAGCTCATAGAGCCACTGGGGAAAAAAAAAAAAAGTGACTACAAAAAATCTATATGATTAACAATCCTGCTTACAACATTTCACGAGTATCGGTTGAGAAATGCGACTTGTAGAGGAGAACAGCGGGACAGCGGGACACCGGACAAACGATTTTCGACCCAAACTGAAGCATAGGACTTCATTCGCTTCGCTCGCTCATACGAAAAAGCATCCACCGCATTAATGGTATTTATACCGTTCTAAATTGGAACAGAGTTGCATTTGTTTTGTTTCACATGATTAAAAATCAAACGAACTCTACTTTATATCCTACTAGCTGACCGCGTGACTTCGCCTGCGTATGACAAAAAACGCAGGCGAATCGACGGAATATAATATAACTTTTAACCATCCAGAAAGTCCATTCAACACGTACTATGCGAGAGAATTTCCGAAACCGGAGAAGCGGTTCCGGAGATTAGCCATAATATACCAACTTACAAACAACCAGTACAACAATATCAACAACAGTCTTACAACTTGTTGGGACCACAGTCATCTGCGACCATGACTGGTGCAACCCGTATCGAAACGTCAGAAAGAAAGGGAAATAAATATCGCGTTAGACCAGTGAAAATCAATACTTTTTGGTAATATGTGTACAAAGCTCAAGAGATTAAAGTGTTATAATCAGCCAACGAAAAAAACCATAGAGTGGGAGCTCCTTACAAATTTCTACCCAAACACGTACCTAAAACCCGGTATGCGCATGTTCGAGTTAAACGGTTGGCTGGTATTGTTTTGACATCCCGCATAATGGCAATGGCACCCCATTTTGTGGGGCCATTTTGCGGCGCTAATTAGACTTCTATGGTTTTTCCGTTTGCTGGTTATAAGTCTTACTAGATTTTTATCGTTGTTCTCCGGTCAGTACTAGTGCTACTGCTGTCTGACACCAGGCCCCTATTTCACCAACTTGACAATTGTCATCTGACACTGACAATTCGCTATACATTGCTTGTTCTAGAATTTAAGGTGCTCGCTAGGTTACTTGTGGATTCAGCAATGTACGGAGAATTGTCGTTGTCAGGTGACAATTGTCAAGTTGGCGAAATAAGGGCCAGAGGTTTACTTAATAAATGGCGGCGAATACTCGCCATGTTACAGAATTGTCACCGGACATTGCAGCTTTTTATACAGAGTGTACCAAAAATGGGGTGTGAACCGATCAAGGGCATAACAGGTATCGTGGTCTGATAAGAAAACACATTATTTTTCATTCATACCCCATTTTTGGTACACTGTAGAGAAGCCCTACCAATACCAACAAAACTTCCCACTACAACCTGGTAAAGCTGCCGCTGTGTGTTCCGGGACTGTTTGTTCAATATATTCGCAACCCAAGCATCATATCTGATTTGACGGCCATTCCGCTTTCCGCCGCTTGCGGGCCATGGTAGTAACCTATCTATTACCGTTGAATAATGAATAAAATAAATGTGTATTATCAATTATCACACCAACACATACAAAATGTGTATATTAAATATAAATAAGTAATAGAAAAGCATGATTTTTATACTGCAGGAAACATAGAGATTTAGATATTGCATGCATTGCAATTGCATTTATCGTCTGCGTGGATCCGTAATTAAAACTATCCTATATGCAAGTCTATATCAAATTCTTCGCACACGTCTCGAGGCGAGATGGCGACTCCATCGAGCGTCTTTTTGTGCAAGGCAGAGTGGATAGTACCCGACAGCGCGGAAGATCACCCATGCGATGGAGATACCAGACCAAATCTGCTGTGGGCGGTCAATTGTATGAATGTACTAGAAGGGTCGAGAATAGATCGAAATGGCAAGAAATCGTGAGGCGCGTCACATCTGCTTGCCACACATCACGACCACGACCGTTCTGACAAGAACGTATCGACCATGAAGAAGAAGATATTTTAATCCAGGCTATAAACTATGTTCGTGCAAAAGTTAATAGATGTTTGAGTAACAAACCTCCAAACTTACATACATACACATACACAAAAAACGAAAAAACGAAAAAAACGCAAAACAAATCTTTCAAATACCATCTATCGCCGTAAAAACTTCATTTGCACATCGTTTTCCTGATTTCTTGTATCCACATGTATACAACAGTTTAAAGACTGTACACGATAGAATCCGGCCATGCATGATATGGTATACATTTTCACCGAATGCACATATTCAAGCACTTATTTTATTTTAATAATCTGTAACTACTGGCAAATATAATTCAAATAAATTCAAATTCGTCGAAAATACTCCACTATACCTTTAAATGTTTGAGCATCGTTTTTTGATAATCTATACTCACTTCCTACTACAATGCCACGAAGGTAATTATATTTTCGTAATCATTAATATGCTTATTAGAATGTTATCTTACCAAAAAAGTACGTTTTGAAACTATTTTCCACCTTAGGTAGTTGGAGAGGCTTTCTAGTCCAAGCACTGAAAGTTGTTTTTGTATGGGAGGCAATAATTTGTCAAAAAGCCAAATTGATCAAAGTTAAAACACAGATCTGAGGTGTTTCTTGATCTAAATGTAATTGTAAAAATGTTAACTATTGTAAAAATAAAATGTAATGAGGTATATTTAAGCTTATAAAATTCAAAGCACGAGAAAATAGATACCAGGAAAATTGGTAAAGCTTGTCAGAATACCGTGTGCAAGAAAATATAGGTACCGTGGAATATAAAATTCTCTAATTCATAGATGACCTAACTTTATATAATGTTTGGATGTTTATTATGTAGTTTGATAACCACAAAACTATTTTAATGAAGAGCTGCTCCAAAGATTTACAAGATTCAAAAGATTTACCATAACATACATGGCCGGATTTTATCGTGTACAGTCTTTAGTAAAACTTTATAAATTTGAGAAACACTCCATTGTCGAGGTAAAGAGGTTATTGACGAGGGTTTTAACGGATTTATCATATATAGAAACTGAACAGGTTTTAAAGGTACCACTTTGACGCCCATGCATACACAAACTTACACATACACATTTACACATACTCATACTCATACATACATACATACATATACACGCAATATTTGCACGACTAGTTTTCTTTATTTTTATTTTTTGTTTGATAATTAATTTTGGTTAATTTTACAGAGAAGCTAATTTTATACGTTTAGACATAAAATTCCTTCCTTAAAATTCTAAAATTATAATATATTTAATTGTCTTTGTTTACTACTGCTGTCGCTATTTGTCGTACGTGTACATGTAACTCCTGTTAATCCTTAACTTAACCTTAACAGTATTTACTGACCTCCACACTAGGCAAAGCCTGTCCCGTGGACATTTACATATGGTACAAGTACCATATGTAAATTTTAAGTGGAAATAAACGATTTATTATTATTTATATTATTATATACATACATTCACGCCTTTATTCCCAAAAGTGGTAGGCATAGCATATGTAACTTATGTTCCAGCGCCACTTTTAGCATAACTGTGGGTATAAAAGATCGACAAAATGTGATATCGTCGGGGGATAGTGCAATACCGCGTAACTAGCACTGGTAAATACTGCGTATCTACACAACAGCCATAGGGCAAATCCGCGTAACTGGCACTGGTTAATGCCGCGTATCTAATGTAGCCAAATTAAGATTTCCCGCCAACGAAAGTATAACGCCATAAAACTAAAGTCACTATCTTGTAGAACTCGTGATTCAATATTATCTTAAAAAGAAAAAGTATCTTTTCATCACGTTTTAAGCTTCTGTAAAGTTAGGTGTTTGTAGATACGCAGTATTTACAAGTGCTAGTTACGCAGTTTTGCACTATGAGTGTTGTGTAGATACGCACTATTTACCAGTGCTAGTTACGCGGTATTACACTATCCCCGACGATATAGCAGTGATAGGTTGCTAGCCCATCACCCACAACACACTTCAACCCTGCTCCCTTACTCGACTTTTCCTAACCACCATACTTTTGCATTTATAATTATAATATACGCGGCCAGAGATATGAATTGCGTGGCCCAGAGGTCAAAGCCTCTTCAAAACTTGTATTTAGAGAGAAGAATAGCTAACAGCTCGCGACTGACAATAATTGAGTTGGTCCCATTGGAAAAGTTGTTCAGTATTATTATCATCTTATTCGCTTTTAATCAATCCGGATCATGACCCCGAAATCACATTTATGTACCTAAATGAACACCCTTGACTGTACCTTACGTGATCGTGCAATTTATCGTCAATAACATTGTTATTGATGACCATAAGCAAGTCATTGTAGCGGAACAGTAAGTGTAAGGCCGCTAAGAGCGGGGCGTGCAGCGTCCATATAAAACAAATGCAGTTTTATATGAACGCTCCACGCCCCGCTCTCAGCGGGGCGAGCACTCGGGTACGCGACTTTCAATCTGGAGGTTGTGGGATCGAACCTGGCTCGTACTGTACCAACCTACTGGTGCCTCGTGTACGAAGTACCACAGTACCATTTGATATTTAACAGTAGCTTCTCGGTAGAAGGAAACATCGTGAGGAAACTGGTCTAATCCTACCAAGGTTTTGTTTTCCCTCGAGGTTCACACGGCAGTTTATTTTTAGGGTTCCGTAGTCAACAAGGAGGAGGAGGTGGAAAGAAGATAGAAGAATAAAATTATGACTTTTTATGGTACCTCTTTATCTATCTCTTTACCATCTTTAGTTGTTTTCATAATTGAGGCGCGCAATATAGAAAGTAAAGTAAAGTTTATTTGTAAAACATAGGTAACAAAGATGGTACAATGGTAGAGTATTTGTAAAGCTTGTGTCGAAAATGATTTTTTCGACAAGAACTTATTTTATAGTCCTTCGCTTGGCTTTGTCTATAACACAGTCTGTACTCTCCTCAGTAACACACGCGAAGGCAAGTAGTAACGAAGTAAATAAGAACATCTCTTGCACAGTCGTACGTTTATTCTGCAGAATGATGAATATGTATCTATTTAAAAGATACATTAAAGATTTTTATTAATTGTAGTGTCAATCCATTCCGCGTAGTTGGCGACCTTTGTGTAGACTCCAGGTTTGACACCGCACCCCGCTCCGTAGGAGGCTATTCCGATTTGTACGTCCCTATGCGTGAGAGGACCTCCGCTGTCGCCCTGGAACAATAATATGGCTGTACCAGGGAAGTTTTGATACGGAAATTAAGTTCTACTACAAAAATATGTAAGATATGAGACATTAAATTAAGGCTATAATTGACTTTGTGGACAGTAGTTACCCTTACAACACTTCTAGTGCTTCCCAATCTTAAAAGTCAAGATACAATAGAGCTGACGGCAACGGTTCCCCAGAAGAGATTGTAAGAATCAAGGGTGTTGGAGCGGACTCGTCAAAAGCTTAGAATGGAGCCATCTAAGTCCTCAATGGGGTTAGTTATAACAGTAAATGTTTATTAAGCAGAAACGTCCGCTAACGAAATTCCAAATTTTGATCATAGCGGAAAATTTAAAAATTATTCGCCACGAGCGGGATTTGAACCCACAACCTCTGAAATCCGTCCATTGAGGTCCATAGAGGTCTGAGATAAGTGATAAAATGGCAACCATCTTGATATGATTCTTGGAATAAGGTTACCTGACAAGCGTCGTGTCCATATGATCCAGCGCAGATCTGGTTGTCCGAAAATTGCATGCCCTCGTACATTTTGCTGCAGCATTCAGCCGACACGACCGGGACCGTTACTTGGCGTAACTCATTCACAGGGAAGTCCGTGTGCTGTTAAAAAAAGTACGTTAGGCCACTTTGAGAAAATAGGGGCATTTGACGGCCCGGGCCTGGGCCTAGCGTTATAAGCCGCTCAAACAGATATGAAATCAAATTTATATATACGTAAGTATGAATGGTATCAGCTACTTTGTCAAACAAAATATTATTAAAAATCTTAAGGGCAAAAAGATATTGCATTATTAAGATATTAAACCATACAGATTCAGTTTTTTTTTAACTCTAAGTGGAATTTCTGATAAATTACGCTTACGACGAGATCAGATAAATTCTAACAGTACAAATGTATTCAACTCACTTCAGTAAGACCCCATCCAGTAACGTTAAATAAACCGATTTTATATTCTTGACGTGGCAGGACAACTTGGCGCGTTTTCTGTCCGAAGGGTATAGAATAAAACAGTTTCAGTAAGCAAATGTCATTATCTTTAGTTTTCGAATCATATTCTTCGTGGCAGATCGGTTTATCCACATCCATTATGAATCCGTCGCTGATTCGGTCTGTGCCCACAATTATTCTCCTTCCTACATTGTTGGACCTGCAATTAAGTTAACAGTAAATACATTTGTAGTAACTATTATTCATCAGCGTCATCATATCAGCCGAAATACGTCCACTGCTAGACATAGGCCTCCCCCAAAGAGTGCCAAAGTGACCGGTCCTGCGCCACCCGCATCCAGCGAGCAAGACCACCAGGGGGTGGGCAGCAGCATCCCTGGAGTGCGGTGGAAATACTGCGATCGCCAACCCGCATGCCAAGCGTGGCGATTATGGCATATACCCCCCAATGATAGGTTGTAACTATTATTATAAAGAGGAAAATGCTGTAAGGTTGTAAGTTTTTATGTAGCGGTAATATTGCAGGCTTCCTTTTCTCCGAAGGCACTCTCAGCTACTCAACGGACGCGCAGATCTGACTTACCACCACATTAACCTAAAGGATAGAATATAGAGAATATAGAATATATTTCAAAGACACCGCCCACATTCTCTTGATGTGACCTTGTCCCTGTTAGAATAAAACGTTTAACTTCTAGATGGAAAGCGAGATTTTATATGAAAATTACGATTAAATAGACACAGCGCAGCGTGTGCGACTTCGAAAGCAGATTTTTTTATAAGTTTTTATCATATTCTCGAATCTTTGATTTCAGATTGTTTACGGTACTAACTTAATTTATCGCGTTTAAAAGCATTGGTCCTTCGACCCGGATCCCCGATGACCACAAAACCTGCATATAATTTAAATAAAAACCACCACGTACCGGAAGAAGGGGCAGCGTGAGTAGGCTCCTCACAAGGTGGACCGATAAAGGTCGCGGGAGTACGATGATGATGATGATGACGTCCCGTTTTTGTGGCACTCTTTGGGGTAGGCTTATGTCCAGCAATGGCCGTCTTTAGGCTGATATGATTATGATGATGATGAATTCCCGTGCTTACGGCACTCTTTAGGGGAGGCTTATGTCCAGGAATGGACGTCTTTAGGCTGACGTCTTGACGATGGAGTCCAGTTTCGTAAAATTAAACAGTCATCATATCAGCCGAAAGACGTCCACTGCTGGACATAGGCTTCCCCCAAATTACCGATGTCGTAAATTACCAAATCAAGGTCCAGATGAGAAAACACCAGGTCCAACTGATCAGAGCACTCGTTGCACACGATAACAAAGGATAAATAATAATTAAAGGCAAATATGAAACAATTTTCAAAGTAACAGTGGAGTCTGACGATGACGGAAGGTTGGGGTGCGTACGTTCCATTTCATGTAAAATTCTCTAACCGGAATTTCAAAATTCAGTTTTAATAATTATTATCTATAAACAGTACGTTTTTTAAGCCATATCAATTGTATAACGATATTATACTAACGTGGAAATGTAGTCTCAGATATAATCAAATTACGTAAAATGGAATTTGCCTGAATATGATTCTTAGTCAGCCCCGGCTCTGCTTCCGCTTTGGACTGCCATCTGACCAATCATAACGGAAACCTACGATAGGGTTCCTCAAACACGCTGCGATCTTGACGTTTATAAGGATTATAAGCAAAGAGTAAAGTAAGTAAGTATATAACCTCATACTAAAAATGAACTCTATCCACTTATATATATATTTATTAACATACCATCCTTACAGGCTATCCTAATTCTACAGTATGGAATTTGACACAAAACAGAAAATAAAAACATAGGTACACTACAAATTACAGTAACACAATACATATAACGTGGCCTTTGTGAATTCCTGCAAAGGACAAAGAAACAAATCTACTTCGATCGCTACTCGATTAAGGGTCCGAATTGCGCGCGTAAAGGGGGCCTGGCGAAGGAGTTGCTTTTGCAGGCTCGGCCGCCGCCGCCGCCACACATACCGGTCCGGTACGCTCAAACACACCCCCGCCAGGACACCAGGATTGCTTAACTTGCCTCGTATCAACTTAAATATATATGAAGCCAGCCCCAGTTCCCTTCTAACTTCAAGTTTATTGTATCTTACCATTCCTAACACGAACAATGTAGGAATGTACCCTACAAAGGATAAAAAGAGTATACTCCGTATAATTTTAAATATATAAACCTAAAAAAATTATTTTGTATACGTTCAAACATTTGCCTATATTTCGACTCGTGTGGACTCCAGATGGCCGCACTACTTTCTTCACTTCATCAACGCGCTGCATAGGTGTCCCTTCTAACACAAATTGGTAGCAAAGCGGATTCCGAGATCTGGTAAATGAGAATATGGTGCACTTTGCCGCGTTGAAATGTAGCTTGTACGTTTGACTCCATACAACCACCCGATGTATATCCTCTTGTAATTTAATACAGTCAGAGCTGTCATTAATTATGCACACAAGGTTGAGGTCATCAGCAAAGAGTAGACAAATGGAATCTCTAACAACGTGAGGAAGTCATTTATCATTAAAATGAACTCTAAGGGACCCAAATTGCTTCCCTGACTTACGCCAGATCTCGTGAAATATGGTTCTGACACGTGACCAGTACAGTCCACATACTGGCGCCTGTTACTCATATAGCTGGCAAAGAAAGTAAGAGTATGTGGAGTTAAACCCGCGTCTGCCAATTTCACGAGTAAGACATCGACGGTATCGAATGCCTTCCGGAAGTCGAAGTACGCCACATCCACCTGGTCTCCTGCGTCCACTGCCGGCACTATATTGACCATGAGACGCAGTAGGTTACCTGTGGTACTGCGTTCCTTCCGGAAGCCATATAGCGTGTCAGTCAGTTGGCCGCTAGATTGGGCCTGAACCGCTTGGTAAATTACAGACTCAAATACCTTAGCGACCGTACACAATACTGCCACCGGACGATAATCGCTGGTATTCGGTCCGCCGCGACCTTTCGGTACAGGCACCACCCTAGTTAACTTCCACCTGTCAGGAAACATTTTGGATTTAAGAATAGTGCAATGGTTCAGCCAGAACACTGCGACAGTCCTTAAAAATGTAGGGTGGAATACCATCGGGATCCGTGGACCGCTTGGGCTGGAGCCCTGCCAGGGTCCGCCGCACCTCCGCCAGCTCCAGGCTCGCGATAATATATACTTATAGCTCCGTAATGCACTTGTGCGAAAGAGACGGAGCACCTCTTTAATCCATTTCTTTAATCACTAACCGTGGTTTTATAGTCTAAGCAAGGTTTAAACGTAAGGTATTAAGCGAGACCGATCCGAAATTAAAGACCAAATACGTCTACTTAAACGTAAGGTATTAAGCGAGGCCGATCCGAACGTCAGCCATGGCCGACGGTTCAAATTGTCAATGTTATCGAGATTTCATTTCATTACGTGACTGTAGAAAAAATACGCGACAGAACCGGGAGCCTTTATGCTCTTATTCTAAGGTAATATTCAGGAAACTTATTCTAAAATTTATTTGTCGTGTTACTTGCGTTGTTTTTGGGAAACGTGACGCCGGAGTGTTTTTTGTAAGGCTCTATCTCGCTCGTGTTTTATCCCGTTCTGGTTTTTCGATTTTATGTAATAGATAGAATTACACTTTTTATAATACGAATTTTATTTGGACCCTGAATTTCCGTGAATTCGTATTATATTATATTATATGAATTATGTAATTCATTTTCATTTATTTTCCTGTCTTGTTATTTATTTTTATTGCCTATATGTTCATCAGTAGGTACATTGTGGTCATTTAATAAGAGTCAATAGGTACACAGTTACCCTGTTAGTAACTAGTAGTAGTTAATAGTAACTAGTAGGTAAGCTGTACTGCCACGATATTGTACGAATTAATCAGTCCGATCTTTAAGGTTACAGTAATGAAGGTTACTTACCTCATCGAACACTGGAGATGCATTTTTTCATTAATCCTTTGGTCTGTGATCTAGTTCCTGCATTTCACTGATCGTCTGTCTGTCTACACAAACTGCTCTTTACGATTCATGTCACAGGATCACCAGAATCATCACGCAAAAAGACATGGAGCTTCCTAATCGACTAGCACCTATCAAGGTGAAGTGGAATTCGCTCCCTTCATCTGTATTTCCTGAGAACTACGATTTAGGGGCCTTCAGGCCAGGGTATTGATTGTAACTATCGTGTTGCGTTTTATTTGATTGTGTTTCGGGCTCTTGATTCCTCAAATGTGCAATGCCTGAAAGCGACCCCCTATGCAGCTTGTCACGAGTGACGTCACACATCACTTCGTCACGACTTCGTACGATAGCCCTTGCGTCGGCCTACGTCACACCACGTCATCGGCAAACGTGGTGCATCGAAAGACCGTTGTATGAAGTGATTGTGAAATACCTAATATCAGTGATTAATAAAAGCAGATCCCTGCGATAGCTCGCGGCCAATCGTTAACTTCCAAATAAGTTCGTTTGGACACTTTAGTTAAGACTTAACTGTAATTTGCACCATTATATTCTATTCTGGAGTACACACCTCTTATCATTTACCTCCTCCGCTGCTGCCACTCCCTATTTAACATAATTAGCTTGTTATGGGTGAAAAATGAAAAAAATTAAAATCTTCTGGCGTGTAGCTGTGGAGTGCTGGTATCTAGGTATTTGTTTAATCTGTGTTTCAAAATTTAAATCTGTAATGTAATCTTTTGAGAAGTTTCAAAGAGAAGAGATCGATCTTGAACGCCATCAGCACTAGAAGGGGGAAAATGATTGGTCATTTGATAGGGCACGACAACTTCTTTAAAACCATAATGAAAGGAAGGATAGAAGGAAGGAGATGCAGGGGAAGACCGCGGCGCAGTTAAATATATGGACCAAATAAAGGTAAAAGCTGGTGTTGTGTCGTATCAGCAAATCAAAGGGCTGGCGTACGACAGAGAGAAATGGAAAATACTCCACCGACAAGAGGATAACTCTTAAATTAATATTGATGATGAATGTCTACAATTTTACACGGACAGGTAACAACTGGAGGGACTTATACGTTTAATTACGACATCCCGTGGCAGAAATTCAAATACACTGGCACGCCAGCAGGCTTGAACAATATCCTCAAATTCAGGTAACATAATAAATCGAACTTCGTAAGATGGTCAGGAGCTGTTATTGTTATTTGGATGCATTATAAACTGTCAAAAAATTGTGAACTGCTAAAACCGTTTACAATTTAACGCATTGTTCTTCATTACTTTATAATCTATCAAAATCAACTCGTCAAATTGTGGACTAAGATCAAATTGCATGCAGTAAGGTAGTTTCAGTTGCCCGAAGTGCCTTAACCCGTCAAGCGCGCTAATAACACGCGTGTGTTACTAAGGGACAATACTAAGGGGGTTATGACACTTACCTGAATTTAGCATTCTAATTAGGGAGCGGAGTTGAGTCATAAGCCCTTTACACATTGTTCTACAGACGACGCGCGTTCGTCGGGTTAAAGAAGCTCCGTCAACACTAGAAAATTACTAAATCAATAGTAAAATGTACACAAAGAAAAACATTCATGGTTTGTCGTTCTGATGAACCTCAACGACCGAATCGGCGCGCAAGGTGCGTTTCGGAGCAATTTGATCTCAGTTCTAGTGAACGTACAGTACAGATTTATAGTTAATAAAATAACAAAAAATTATAAATTGTGAAAGGATTTGACAGTTTACAATTTTTCGTCAGTAACAGTACTTACTCTTCTTAATTTTTCAACAGTTTATAACATCACGAGTATATATAATAGATTATAAAATGACGGTGTGCATAATCATACGGTATCATCATTCACGAGTAAAAGACACTGGGTAACCTTTTTCATAAAGGCTTGTACTTTAGACAAGTACAGAAATACTTCTGAGTGTGCTGTTAAGTATTCATCAACTGCCCTAGGACGAACCAGTTGTAATCGAGGCTGAAGGGCGTTCAGTGTGATACTGCTAATTGCATTTACTTCATTAGGTACATGGGAGGAAATTATTTATAATTTAAACAGGATATTATGTTGAAAGCATTTATTAAACACACACTTAAAAAGCAAAACACATGAAATACATTGAAGTTAGAAGATAATAAAATCTTTTGAGTCTAGTTAAAAAATCATGGATACTTTAATTTATATCGCCGTAAGCAATACTTAATTAGTAAGCAATTGTAGCTATGGGTAGTAACCTGTAATTACTTCTATTTATACTAAAGTTAAAAACATGACCTATAATAGGAAAGAAACAGTAATACAGATTGCACCCTGGACTGATAGGGACAGTAATAGATGACGCTAAGAAAAAGCAGAGAAGGGGCACGCAATCAAAACGGAACCTCGAATAGATAAAACAAAAGAAAAATAAGAATAGTTGAGTAATTCGTAGATAGAATCACAGCTTTTACAGGTGGTCTTCAATGGTTGTCCTGATCCAATCTCTGTAGGCGCTGATTCTGCAGAAGCGCGACGGATTGGAATAACAGTCTGATGTCGCTTCAGATAACACACCGATCAGGTTATTTCCTAAAATCAAGGCACCTCCAGCGTCGCCCTAGGGAAAAATAAGATGATGGTTAGTATACATACTTTAAGTTAAATTAATTCATATAAGTTAAAAAATCAAGTACATTTAGGATTTCAATACGCTGATGCAACGTTTTCTGAGCGATCCATCGATTGCATGTCGATTTTAATAGATAAGTTAAATTCATTTATATATATTTTTTTGTAAGTTTATAGCTTGGCCAAAAAACTCTTCAATGCTATAAAGCAAATATTAAAAGCAAAAATATCTCGAAACATCAGAAAACGATTTATTGAGCCCTACATCTGGAGCATAGCGCTGCATGGAAGCGAGACGTAGACTAACCCAGCGTGATAGTATTTGAAATGTGGGCATGGAGAAGGATGGAAGGTATTATTGGGACAGAAAGAAGAACAAACGAAGAGGTTCTAAATTTGATAGGAGAAAGAAGATGTCTACTAAAAACTATTGAAAACAGGAGAAATATGTTGGGGCACCTGATACGACATGAGAATTAATTAAGAAGGAGAGAGAAGGAAAGAGAGGCAGGGGAAGACCAAGACGTGCGTTTATGGACCAAGCTAAAGAGAAAGTTAATGTGATATCGTATCAAGAGCTCAACAGTGGCAGAGAGAAGAACAGAGTGGCGATTACTCCACCGACAAGAGCCCAGCTCTTAAGTTTATGATGATTATATGTGTATGGTAGTAATCTTCATGGTAACTCATTCGTTAAAAAAACCGGCCAAGTGCGTGTCGGGCCACGCGCAGTGTAGGGTTCCATAGTTGCTTGTCTGTCTTAGTTACATCGACGTGCGGTGCGGTTGCGTCGGCCGAATTTGTACGAAAATTGCATTCTGACTAGATTAAGAAACAATAAGGTCTGATTTTCAGATATATGATTCTTGACTATATGATTGTTTATCTGATTTTATCCATATCCAAAGATCCCTCGATAGAAAAAAATCCAAATTTGGGTCTTTATTTTCCTTTTTAGGGTTCCGTACCTCAAAAGGAAAAAACGGAACCCTTATAGGATCACTCACGCGTCTGTCTGTCCGTCCTTCACAGCCTATTTTCTCCGAAATAACTGAACCAATTACGTTGAAATTTGGTACACATATGTAAGTTTGTGACCCAAAGAGGAACATGTAACGCAAACAAATGAATTTTAAACATGGGGGCCACTTTCGGGGGGGGGGGGGGGGAAATGAGAAAATTAAAAATAAAGTTTTGCATATACTATCGTGTTACATGAAAGAGCTCATTGAGTGCATCTAAAATTTTTTTTTTTGTATTTTTAAAATAATTAGTTTAGAAATTATTTAAGAAAATAGCCAAAAAATTACCATCCCCCCCCTTCATCTCCGAAACTACTGAGTCTAAAATTTTGAAAAAATACACAAAATAGTTCTTTACCTACAGATGACAGGAAAACCTATTAGAAATGTGCAGTCAAGCGTGAGTCGGACTTAATACGGTATTTGACAAAAATCAAATCAGCTTATATTTATGAAACGTCAAAAACGCTCCATTAGTAAAAAAAAATGTTTAAAATCTTGTGATGTACGGAATCCTTGCAACGCGAGTCCGACTCGCACTTGGCCGGTTTTTTTACTCAGCCTACTCAAACAATACATATACAATTTTACGACAGAATCAAGTGCTATAGTATTTTATCTCATCTAAACTCTCACTTAATGAAATATAAATAAAACTTCCTAAGTAAGGTATTTATCGAAATTTGTCCAAAAAAGCCATTCCCGAAGAGTGTTGCATCTCTTTTTCTCGCGCGCGGAAGGCATAACCGTGTCTTTGTCAAGGGGGCGTGGTCGAGGCGAATCAAGGCATCCCCTTAAACTTAACACCCCTTTTTGTGTCGGGATTAAAATGAAGGAAAGGACTTACGGCACAAGCGTTGTGTTCGTGGTTTCCGGCACAAATTTGGCCGCCACCTAAGCGTTTATTTTCCTCTTTACACCACTCAGCATCATCAATGGGCAGCTTTGCTCTACGGAGTTCGCGACGTTGGCTATTCTGAAATAAATAAATAATAAAATAAAATAAATATTTTGGGAACGATCTTACACAAATCGACCTAGTTCCAAACTACTAGACGACGATATAAATACTTATATAGATACTTAAATACATAGGACACATCCATTTCAGGAACAAGTATTCGTGCTCATCACACAAATAAATATCCTTACCGGGATTCGAACCCGGTGGAGGTCCCGGGTTCGAATCCCGGTAAGGACATTTATTTGTTCTACGTAGGCAGGGTCACTAACTAGAGAGGTCTTCAAATTATACATGTCTTTATACACTCGCGGGCAAAGAATACGGATCACCCTTAATTTAATACTTGTTTTATTTACATAATATGCTATTACTGTACCCAACTGTATTAACAATTTCCTGGATCCTATCATAAAAATATCGATATCCAAAAATCACGATTTTTGCGATATCTCGCTCCGTTAACGTTGTTTTTTTTCTTGGGTTTTTACGAGTCCGATTTAAACGTTATACTTTTTACTGTTATTAACAGTTTATATGTAAAATTAAATAAAGATCATGACAGGATTGACTGTACAACCTCTTACGCACAATTTTAGGAAATATGACGGTATTTTACCGACCCGTATTCTTTGCCCGCGAGTGTAATTAATATTGAAGAAAGAAAACAAAAGTTCTAGATTTCAGTAATAACACAGTATTAAATAAGTTTAATGTTGGGACTTCCTGGTAAGTATGAATTATATACCTACGTCAGTAATTATTTAAAATTCAATGTTGCAAGTAGGTTTTGTGAGCTCCTTTACATATCACTACTGCCAGAGTTTTAGAAATACATTAAGAATACTGTTAATTAGTTGACATCAGATAACAAACCGACATGAACAACACAATTGACAAATAGGCACACATTAACCGAGTGATGTGTATGGATCTATTAAGATCCAATTAGAGGTGTAAAAAGTCCCTTAAGACCAAAATACTCGTACTGTTTAAACAATAAAACATTTCATAAAAACATATTTGGCGGTTTTCATACGTCAAATTAAATATATGTTACGTAAATTCCACTTTATAATCTAACCAATTTGGAGACGAAAACGGCGGCAAATTAATAAAATCTAGGTGTGCATCAAGACTAATGGTGCTTATCCACCGGCGAGGCGACAAAGCGCGATATTTAATGCGATTACATAGTCATTGGTTTAATAGCTAATCGTATAAAAATTCTTGTATCGCTTTGTCTCTTCTAGTTGGTAGGAAACGTGCGTTATAAAGCACATCACAAAATAGTGCTGTACGTACTAGCTCTGGTTGTCCGTATGCTACGAAGTCCACTAGTGTACCGTTCTCGATTACAGTCCTAGGTTCGTCCAGGCTAACTTGTCGAACTTGTTGATTGTATTTCAAAGGTATTTCCAGTTTTAATAAACAAAGAACTGGCTTCAAATTGTAATCGTCTCCTTCTTTTGTATACTTAAAAGGCTCTTGGACGTTTACACTGCGGCCCCCTCCTCCCGCTGAGCCTACTTGAACTTTCCATTGGCTGCGGGGTATTCTGTGAACAAAAACTGTAATTATTGTAATAATACTTCGAGGACATTGTAAAATTATTTACCGAATCACAATGAAATTAAGGTACTTCTAAAGTTTCAATTTAATCAACCGTACCTACCATTCATATTTCATTATCTAGCTAGATGTATCCATTCACAAGCGACGATCGGCTTATCCTACTGGATAGTAATAACTAGTGACTATACCAGTTTTCGATGAAAAATGATTCGCCACGAGCGGGATTTGGAATTTCGTTAGCGGACATTTCTCCTTAATAACCATTTACTACACCAGTTGTCCCGGACTTAAGCTGCAGGTCATTCAAATCCCGGTATCGACAAATATATTTGTGAGCAAGCATATCTGTATTAAATATTTTTTTAATACATATATCGTTACCAAAAACCCAACTTAAACCATAATGAGCTTACTAATCAATATTGATTATGTTTTATTTATAAAAAATAACAGCCTATAACGAGTCTCACTGCTGGGAACACGCTTCCTCTCATGGATGAGAGGTAACGGGAAGTAGTCGCCAAGTCAGCTCGGTGCGGATTGGGTAGTTATTATTTTTAGTTACATTTTTATGCGTCTTATTTCTTATTTATCTAAGTTGGGAAAAAATCTAAGCGTTTAGTGGCGCCAAAGTTGCCTGAGGTGCATACAACACACTTCCATAACTTAATTCGTTATAAATATGGAATAATAAAAGATCAGCCAAGTGCGTGTCGGAACACGCACAGTGTAGGGTTCCGTAGTTGCCTGGCTGTCTTACTTAGCTACATCGAAACGCGCGCGCCAACTTAATTGGTGCGGTTGCCTCGGCTGAATTTGTACGAAAGTTGGCCTTTCTAAGTATATTTTAGTTTGTCGACGGCTTTAAAGCCCAATATCTCGCAAACGAATTACTCGGTTGAAAAATGATTTTAAGAACCCCATATATTTTGAACAAGCTATGTAACGATACCCCACACTATGGGGTTATCGAGAAAAAACATTATACATCCTCACTTTACGTGTAGGGAAGGCACCATAAAATATATATATATATTTATATATATTACTGTTTTGTCGGCGTGATTGATTTATATACCCATGCCAAATTACAGTTTTCTAGTTGTAAGGGTTACTGAGCAAAGCCGAAGACGGACGGACGGACAGACCGACGGACATGGTGAAACTATAAGAGTTCCTTGTTGACTACGGAACCCTAAAAATGGAAGATAAGTTTCTTAACACTAATGCAATGAAAGTGAAACATTGGAAAAATATTTCCTATGAGCAGTATTAATTTCTACTCTAACCAACTGATCAATCATGGGTCCCATTTCTTACCTACTGGCAATTTTTTAATCTATGCTCAAAATTTCCTCAAAATCGGTATAGAATTACTATAATCCAGACTAATATAAAAAATGCGAAACTCTGTCAGTATGTCTCTCGGTCTGTTACCTTTTCACGCTTAAACCGCTGAATCTAATATTTAAATGAAATTTGGTATACAGATAGTTTGAGTCCCGGAGAAGGATATTAGGATAGTTTTTATCCCGGAAATCATTCCCTAAGGGGTGAAATGGGGGGTGAAAATTTGTACGGAAATACGATATAAACGAGTTCCACGTGGACTGAAACGCGGGCAGAAGCTAGTTTTATCATAAAATGTATCCGTAGGATCTGACTCTTAGCCGAATCTTAAATTTCACTTCGCTTGGTCCCATATTATGTACTATCGACAACACAGCTAACTGACCATCGGTGCACCTTAAGTGCATCGTAATAAGGTTCTATATAAACACAGGATGGTCAGTTAACAGTGTTGTCGTTTGTACATTTTATTGATTATATACTACTCAAAAGAAAATAGGGGCCACAAGTATGGTGATCGTTACGTGAAAATTATATTAAACAGTAATATATATTTTTTTAGCTTTTAGACTTAAACTCCAGCATGAAAGAGGTTAGATTCTGCCTTCAGAATATATTCGTATCCTTATACGGGAGTTTATTAATTAGCCACTTATCAATTAGTTTATGTCCAATAATTACAATGGCCCTTATTTTGTTTTAAGCAGTATAGAAGCTCCTCTTCATCGGATTCGGTTGGTCAATTTTGTCACTTAAATACCCGTTGTCTCTGCAGCAGGTGTCAATTGTGAGTATGAACCGTGGGTGGACAATGGTCCCTGCACAGATCGTATCTTCACTCGCAAAGACTTGTGCGATCCAAGGCGCCTCTTCAATACGAATGGTTTCACCACCATAAACGCCTACGTTTCTTTTAGAACCTTGGACTGAAATTATAAAAATCGATATGAGTACGAGTATACTTTTAAAATAAAATGTCGTGGTAAATACTCTCATTGAGTTCGGTTCCTTGGGCCCAAATAACCAGACCGATTATGCCCATGCATTTTTGAAGTTACACACACCTAAGGAGTAAAGAAGTTATATCGACTTAAGTGAAAAACAAAATGGTAGTACATAACTCTATATCCGAAGGGTAATCACGTAACGTTTCATACGCGTTTTAGGACAATTTAGCTTTCATTTTTCCATGTAAAGAATACATTTTCTCTAACATGCTCGGAAATGTATACGTTAATATCACGAAATGAAGACATGAAGTTTCTTGTTTATGGCTCCCTACATTTCTTCTTGGCCTTACGCCAAGAAGTAATGTATGAAAACCCTAAGTAAAAACATTATTGTCCGCTACTCTAACTTTTTAAATTTGCTTACTAATATTAAACTGACAAAGGAAAAATTAAATTCTGCCAACCACCACTAGACTGTAAGCATACTTGCGACATAAAAAAAAACAAAATCTATGGTAGGTGCTACACTTTATGTGTGGTTAAACTTGGTGCTCGAACGGCTTCTTCAAATGGCATGTTTAAAAAATTAAAAAGGCGGCATATTACACAATTATTGTTTTCTGCTCTTTCGTTCCGATTGTAATTATTTTTATTTTTATATTTCCTCAAATCGTTTGAGAAAAGCACTATACAATCCTCGGCCGGAACAGGGATTGCTGGACTCGTTGTATCCGGCCTCGTCTACGACTCGGCCGTCTACCCCAATCTAGTCCAGCAATCCCTTACTTCACGGCCTCTGCAGTAATGTACTATTATATCTGCCTATCGTACGTACAACGCGTTACGTGATCGAGTTTCGATCGAGATCATGACCGTTTAGAGCTTCGAAATTCGGTTTTTTAATTAATTTATTGCACTAGACTTTTATGGTTTTTTCATTCACTGCATAAAACAGTTTACATAAATAAAAACCATTTTGAGATATGTGGTCAAGAATACACTACTCTGTCGGGTAATTTTAGATGTCTTTCTACTCTTTTGCCAATAAAAAAACACTTTTTATAAAACATGTTTTGATTTTTTTATTTTTCATTTATTTATTTATTCAGCCTTAAATTTCAGGCGTAACTAAAATAATCATACACAACAAAATATAAATAGTAATAATAAAAAGTAGTCACAATGTCAAAGAAATAAAATATATCAGCTGTCATCACAAGAAGCTTAAATAATAAATGTTAAAATACCTGTAAATTCTAATAAATTTTGAAGTCCATTAAAATAATAAATTAAAATTATCAATAAGCGAAATTCTCATAACAACAATAACACATCATTAACATGACTAAAAAATTCATTCAAATTATAAGGACATGAGACTAACAGGTACTTCTTTAAAGCGAAAAAAAATGTTGTGCACGTCAGGCATTTGATCGAACTTGGCAAAGCGTTAAAGACTTTAGATTAAGCTTGAGTTCATTTACTCTCCTGACTGTAAAAATGTACTTTTTAGAGCTTAGGCTTGGTTACGAAAAAGAATGGAATATATCTCTGGCTGACTTTCGTAGTTTTTCACTATCATTATGCGTATCAAAATAAATCAGTGCCCAATTGTATAATTTGTCCTTTCTAAAGGCCATAATACGCTTCTTGTAAGTAAACAAAACGTTTATAAAAAAACATATAAGAAACATTGATCGTTTATTGAAAGAAGCTGAAACTAATTGAAACTCAGAGGAAAGTAAAATATGATTAGTATTTCGGTTTGCAACACAGCATCGTGTATATTGCACACTGCTAGCCTATTTTAATAATATACCTCAACTCAATCCCGACAAGGAAATAGAATAAAAAGGGGTCGTGCTATTGTATCCCGACACCAGACGAAAATGGAGTAAAATCAACCAATTTAAAAAAAAGTGTTAAAAATAAAGTAATTGTGAACTTACTATGCTTTGCAGAGATCCATGCTGCTTGGAATAGTACACCTAAAGTGACGAGGATAACTGATACACGCATCATGATGAGGTGCAGTTCTACACTGTACCATAGAACTCAAGTCTCGCCATTTTATACCCCGAAAACAATTAATTAATCTTATACCTTTCCTAGTTTAATTATATCATGTTTTATATTATAACTGATAAAAATAATGACATAAAAATAGAATTACGTGTTTTTGTTACTATGAATTTTAATTAGACAGTTGAGTAATTACATACCTATAGAAATACTTCCGTACTTTTTTATATTTTAGTAAGTACATAACGAAGTTGTTTAGCCTATCAATTTGAATGTAAAATTTTATATTAGCATTCTAGTTAAAATAAAGCTTTAAGTTATATTTTATATATTTTAACTCTTAGGAATAAATGGTGATAAGATTAATCATTCTACCCTTGTGAAACATGTAATATTGGCTCCCTTTACAGATATAGGCGAAAAAAGTATGTAAAGCCCCTCTAGTGGCGACCTGTCAAGTAGACATTACAGATTTTTTAACACATGGAAAACAAATGCCTTTGCGCGCAGTCCACAACTACACGCAATAGCTATTTTTCGCTTATAACGATATACGAGGTTATCCTCGTGCCTACATTTGTACTTTGGGTAGGACATAAGAAACAAGAAAAATGTCGGCATTATCTAGAATGGCAACCCTAACATTTCTTTTGCAACTAGTTATTAAAGTGTCAAACATCATAGCGCAAAACAGAAATATGAAAAACAACCAGCTATTCAAAAATTATAATCGAATGCCTTGCAATGTCATTTTTGATCACATGATAACTTTTTATTCAAAACCAGTTAACGTTCCTTTCGTTAAGTTTCATAATAACAAATAATCATATTTACATACCAGATATCTATTTCCGCAAAGTGAATCAACTTTTTTCGAAATATTACGTAACGATGTTTTATGTCCTCTGCAAAGGACAAATGGAGGTAACTAAGTCCCAAAATATGTTACTATTGGTAAAAATCACACATTTAGTTATTGATAGGGTTATGTTTTTAGTTTTTGTGTAATTTTTTTACAAAACCTTACTAAGGCATAGCCAAATTCCTTAAATTTGAATGTCTCAATGAGTTTTACATTTTCTCAATAAACGATCAATATTGCTGCTGATACTATTGTCCCTATTTTATTTCTATTCTTTTTTTCAGTATAACTGATAAATAGCATTTATATTATGTTCTTTGAAAATGACAATTTAATGAGGCACCGATGTGCTTCGTAAAGGATATAGTGAAAAAATGTAAAGAAAACCAAAGGATATTTTTTTCTTTATTTTTCGTAGCCATTTTAATATTAAACTAACACAACCTCAAAGCTTCAGAAGGATACTCTAGAAAAAGTACGACTGATAGGAAGGGGAGTATAAGGGGTCGCTTTCAGTCATTCGTTACACATTCGAGGAATCAAGCACTAATTGGTATTGAATTATTCAAATTCTTCTTCTTCTTCTTATTTATGAGCTAAGCTCTTGTTGGTGTAGCTCAAAGTAGGCCCTCCATCTACTCCGGTCCCACGCAACCTCTTTGACATTTCGACACGATCAACTCTCTTTTCCAGTTGCTCTATGTTGTTTATTCCAGGTCTTCCTCTTCCTCGCTTCCCCTCTATATTTCCTTCAAATATATTGATTATGAAGTTGTCATGTCCTATGAGGTGCCCTATCATCTTTCCTCTTCTGTTTTTTAAGTTTATCACTAACTGCCTGGTTTACCCCACTATATTCAGTACCTCTTCATTGGTTACTCTCTCTCTCCAGCTATTTTTCTCCATTCGCCTTCAACACCACATCTCGAATGCTTCTAATATCACTGCATCTTTCGGGGTCAAGGTCCATGGATTTCACGTATGTGTAAATGTGATTTATTAAAAAAAAATCGTTACTTTCGATATTTATTTATGTTACAATTGGTAAAAATCATACATTTAGTTATTGATAAGTT
Organism: Epinotia bilunana; assembly: GCA_947049275.1. Lineage (NCBI taxonomy): Eukaryota > Metazoa > Arthropoda > Insecta > Lepidoptera > Tortricidae > Epinotia > Epinotia bilunana. The sequence goes on along the minus strand of OX346271.1, from coordinate 6,946,557 downwards.
TATGTTTTTAGTTTTTGTGTAATTTAGACGTTAATATTTAATATAGGTATGTTTTTTGCTTTGGAAAGCATCTGCAGTAACCCCTTGTCAATTTTTTAAATTTTTGATTAATTCGGAGAAATGTTGATCTAAGTTATGAACTCCAAGTAATGTATCTTGGCACCACGAGATCATAGCACAGCAATTAATGAGGATTTCAAGGTAAATAAAATGAGTTTTATTTTTGTTCATAAAGATAATTTTGTATTTTTTTTAGTTTATAAATAAACAAAACTACTTGTGTCACCCCAGACGAGTAAACAAATACAGCTAAACTTACTTTAAAGAAAAAAAACGATTTTTTTTGCCAGCTCATGACAAGGCTGACCTAGCCGTTGTGACCCAATATAGTGGGAAAATCCCTGAATTAACTGTCAAACATAGACCAAAGAAATTGCGTAAGCTGACATACCCCTCACCATTCATAACTCCATCTACTAACAATGAATATGGCAAAAGAGTCTGGACATACGCATTGCCACGCGCTTTAAATAGACTTCCATATGACATGATACCAAAAAAGTCTGGTAAACTTATAGTAAAAATGTATAAGGAAATGTTAATAGATAACTTACACTCCTAAACGAATTCTTATCATGAATAAAAATACTAAGTATTAAAATTCGATGATGCAATTCAAAATCTTAAAATAATAAGATTAAGCCTTTATCGCTGGAAATGTAACTAATATTTATCTTTCTCTGAAATAAACAGTTCAATTTTTTTTTTTTTTTAATTAAAACCACTTGGAAATAATTGGTCACAAGCTCAATAATCTATACTGTTTAATTTTTTGCTCTTATTCCAGGCCACATCCTGTATGTTGTGTTTCATGTTCAAAATGTAGTAGCATTGCCTTAAATGGGTTTTATTAATCGAATTTAGTCATATTTACCAAAATAACGCAATTTTTTTAAAAATATGGGAAATCCCGAGATTATTCGCTAATCTCTACATCAGAATTTTAACGCAAGATCTCGAATGACCAATCTCGGCTCGTGATTGCATTCCTTAACAAATTCACTGCCAAGAATCGCTACGCGCTACGCTCGTAGCCGATCCCGTGGTTTTCCTCGTATGTAGCGAAAAGCGACTACGGTATAGGCGCCCGCTAGGCGGGTTCCTGGCAGTGAAAGTGTTAAGCAGGTCCCGCTACTTTTCTACTACGCTCCGTTACGTTAGTATCCCTGTGGACAGATGGCCGATCAGTGAAGTGATGCTATAAAGCTAGGAATTCACGACTGGTCCTATAAGCCGATTGGCCCATGAATGTCATTATTTCAAGTTGTGTATCCAAACGGATGGGTAGCCATAGCAACGAGGATGGAAAAATATCGAAATTCAACGTTGTACCTAACAGTTCTAGTACATGACGCTAAACCAATTGGATGCATCCGTTTGTTGCCGCTAAATGGTGCACTAGTGAATGTCGAAACAACGCACAATAACAACAACAAAGTGACAGCCAACGGGGCGTAAGGGTAAGAATATTACGTCCATCCATTTGGATGCATCCGTTCGTCACGAAAATACGGCGCGCATTTTTGTACTGGTAAAAATTTTCGTATTGGGGAACGGAACCCTAATTTATTAACCAAACGCCATATTCTGAGTAATATAATAATCGTTCTATTAGTAACGTGTGCAACATTTTATCCAAATTGTATTAGTTATTGATAAAAATAATTAAAGCTTATCAAATCCCGAAAATAACCTATTTAGACTTGTAATACCAATCTAAATAAGTGGTTTTTGAAGTGAAAACTTCTTTAGCGGCGCTGAGCACTTGTTGTGATGGGGAAAAATGTTAAACTTGCGTCAGGTAACGTGACCATAAGATTCGACAGATTGAAAATTCGTAAGACGGACACGTGACCAGAGGCTCTAGTGTAAGTTTTACCGAAACAAAACGTTACGACCACGTTTGCGTTTAGCTGTCAAATCCCATACAAATTGAGGGTTTTTAACCTCAAACGCGATCGTAAAGTTTTGTTTCGATAAAACTTATACTAGAGCCTCTGATCGAAAAACTGTTACAATTTCATTGAGTTTTCACTTCTGCCGTCACTCCCGGAGTGCAGCCCGGTCTTTTTTTAATAAAATCACAAATCATGTCGGCTACAGTAAATTCTTCAAGGAAGGAATGTACCTACTTACTGGTTTTTAAAGGGTTAGCAACGCGTCTGCGAGTCCCAAAGAGTCTTGCTTACCATCAGGCGGGCCGTGGGCTTCTTTGCCACTTACATGAAATAAAATAAATATATATAGCCCTTGACCAATAACAACTGACTTTTTTGGCACTGTTACCGGTTTAACTTAAGAAATATAAGGCTTCGTGTAATAAGTCTTGAAATCATACAATTTTAAATCGTGAGCCATCTTCAACATATATTTGCATATATCGTGTCCTGCTCGTTCATTTAACAGGTTTGTTAGTAAATACTGCGTCACTTGCGAAGTTACTGATGTACTTTGGAAGGTGTTGTAGACCTTTACTCCTACTAGTAAAATGATGATGAGATTCAAACTGATGATGTGATTAAAAAAACACTTTTGATTTGTAAAGCTACCCGCTAAAGGCGATGCTGACGGCAACATTAAGACTTCCAGTTGCCTGTTGCCGCATCATTTTTTGAAATCTGTTAATATTTTCATCCATAAAATGTGTATAATAGTCGAAAGTTTATTTCAAACACAATCTCAAAAAGTATCTAAACTAAAAAAACTGCTAATACCTAAGCAAACAGAAGCAATAACTTTATGTTTTGTCATTTTAATTACCTCTAGTCACCCAAAGTCATAGGACTAATAATAGTATTAGTGGCTCTGTGAGCTTCTATAGCTCATAGAGCCACTGGGGAAAAGAAAAAAAAAGTGACTACAAAAAATCTATATGATTAACGATCCTGCTTACAACATTTCACGAGTATCGGTTGAGAAATGCGACTTGTAGAGGAGAACATCGGGACAGCGGGACACCGGACAAACGATTTTCGGCCCAAGCTGAAGCATAGGACTTCATTCGCTTCGCTCGCTCATACGAAAAAGCATCCACCGCCTTAATGGTATTTATACCGTTCTAAATTGGAACAGAGTTGCATTTGTTTTGTTTCACATGTATAAAAATCAAACGAACTCTACTTTATATCCTACTAGCTGACCGCGTGACTTCGCCTGCGTATGACAAAAAACGCAGGCGAATCGACGGAATATAATATAACTTTTAACCATCCAGAAAGTCCATTCAACACGTACTATGCGAGAGAATTTCCGAAACCGGAGAAGCGGTTCCGGAGATTACCCATAATTTACCAACTTACAAACAACCAGTACAACAATATCAACAACAGTCTTACAACTTGCTGGGACCACAGTCATCTGCGACCATGACTGGTGCAACCCGTATCGAAACGTCAGAAAGAAAGGGAAATAAATATCGCGTTAGACCAGTGAAAATCAATACTTTTTGGTAATATGTGTACAAAGCTCAAGAGATTAAAGTGTTATAATCAGCCAACGAAAAAAACCATAGAGTGGGAGCTCCTTACAAATTTCTACCCAAACACGTACCTAAAACCCGGTATGCGCATGTTCGAGTTAAACGGTTGCCTGGCATTGTTTTGACATCCCGCATAATGGCAATGGCACCCCATTTTGTGGGGCCATTTTGCGGCGCTAATTAGACTTCTATGGTTTTTCCGTTTGCTGGTTATAAGTCTTACTAGATTTATCGTTGTTCTCCGGTCAGTACTAGTGCCACTGCTGTCTGACACCAGGCCCCTATTTCACCAACTTGACAATTGTCACCTGACACTGACAATTCGCTATACATTGCTTGTTCTAGAATTTAAGGTGCTCGCTAGGTTACTTGTGGATTCAGCAATGTACGGAGAATTGTCGTTGTCAGGTGACAATTGTCAAGTTGGCGAAATAAGGGCCAGAGGTTTACTTAATAAATGGCGGCGAATACTCGCCATGTTACAGAATTGTCACCGGACATTGCAGCTTTTTATACAGAGTGTACCAAAAATGGGGTGTGAACCGATCAAGGGCATAACAGGTATCGTGGTCTGATAAGAAAACACATTATTTTTCATTCATACCCCATTTTTGGTACACTGTAGAGAAGCCCTACCAATACCAACAAAACTTCCCACTACAACCTGGTAAGCCTGCCGCTGTGTGTTCCGGGACTGTTTGTTCAATATATTCGCAACCCAAGCATCATACCTGATTTGACGGCCATTCCGCTTTCCGCCGCTTGCGGGCCATGGTAGTAACCTATCTATTACAGTTGAATAATGAATAAAATAAATGTGTATTATAAATTATCACACCAACACATACAAAATGTGTATATTAAATATAAATAAGTAATAGAAAAGCATGATTTTTATACTGTAGGAAAGGTGCTTAATAATGTGGAAATAACATAGAGATTTAGATATTGCATGCATTGCAATTGCATTTATCGTCTGCGTGGATCCGTAATTAAAACTATCCTATATGCAAGTCTATATCAAATTCTTCGCACACGTCTCGAGGCGAGATGGCGACTCCATCGAGCGTCTTTTTGTGCAAGGCAGAGTGGATAGTACCCGACAGCGCGGAAGATCACCCATGCGATGGAGATACCAGACCAAATCTGCTGTGGGCGGTCAATTGTATGAATGTACAAGAAGGGTCGAGAATAGATCGAAATGGCAAGAAATCGTGAGGCGCGTCACATCTGCTTGCCACACATCACGACCACGACCGTTCTGACAAGAACGTATCGACCATGAAGAAGAAGATATTTTAATCCAGGCTATAAACTATGTTCGTGCAAAAGTTAATAGATGTTTGAGTAACAAACCTCCAAACTTACATACATACACATACACAAAAAACGAAAAAACGAAAAAAACGCAAAACGAATCTTTCAAATACCATCTATCGCCGTACAAACTTCATTTGCACATCGTTATTTTATTTTAATGATCTGTAACTACTGGCAAATATAATTCAAATAAATTCAAATTCGTCGAAAATACTCCACTATACCTTTAAATGTTTGAGCATCGTTTTTTGATAATCTATACTCACTTCCTACTACAATGCCACAAAGGTAATTATATTTTCGTAATCATTAATATGCTCATTAGAATGTTATCTTACCAAAAAAGTACGTTTTGAAACTATTTTCCACCTTAGGTAGTTGGAGAGGCTTTCTAGTCCAAGCACTGAAAGTTGTTTTTGTATGGGAGGCAATAATTTGTCAAAAAGCCAAATTGACCAAAGTTAAAACACCTCAGATCTATCTTGATCTAAATGTAATTGTAAAAATGTTAACTATTGTAAAAATAAAATGTAATGAGGTATATTTAAGCTTATAAAATTCAAAGCACGAGAAAATAGATACCAGGAAAATTGGTAAAGCTTGTCAGAATACCGTGTGCAAGAAAATATAGGTACCGTGGAATATAAAATTCTCTAATTCATAGATGACCTAACTTTATATAATGTTTGGATGTTTATTATGTAGTTTGATAACCACAAAACTATTTTAATGAAGAGCTGCTCCAAAGATTTACACGATCCAAAAGATTTACCATAACATACATGGCCAGATTTTATCGTGTACATTCTTTAGTAAAACTTTATAAATTTGAGAAACACTCCATTGTCGAGGTAAAGAGGTTATTGACGAGGGTTTTAATGGATTTATCATATATAGAAACTGAACAGGTTTTAAAGGTACCACTTTGACGCCCATGCATACACAAACTTACACATACACATTTACACATACTCATACTCATACACACATACATACATACATATACACACAATATTTGCACGACTAGTTTTGTTTATTTTTATTTTTTGTTTGAAAATTAATTTTGGTTAATTTTACAGAGATTATACGTTTAGACCTAATAGTTCCTTAAAATTCTAAAATTATAATATATTTAATTGTCTTTGTTTGCTACTGCTGTCGCTATTTGTCGTACATATACATGTAACTCCTGTTAATCCTTAACTTCCTCCACGGGACAGGCTTTGCCTAGTGTGGAGGTCAGTAAATACTTGTACCATATGTAAATTTTAAGTGGAAATAAACGATTTATTATTATTTATATTATTACATACATACATTCACGCCTTTATTCCCAAAAGTGGTAGGCAGGGCATATGAAACTTATGTTCCAGCGCCACTTTTAGCATAACTGTGGGTATAAAAGATCGACAAAATGTGATATCGTCGGGGGATAGTGCAATACCGCGTAACTAGCACTGGTAAATACTGCGTATCTACACAACAGCCATAGGGCAAATCCGCGTAACTGGCACTGGTTAATGCCGCGTATCTAATGTAGCCAAATTAAGATTTCCCGCCAACGAAAGTATAACGCCATAAAACTAAAGTCACTATCTTGTAGAACTCGTGATTCAATATTATCTTAAAAAGAAAAAGTATCTTTTCATCACGTTTTAAGCTTCTGTAAAGTTAGGTGTTTGTAGATACGCAGTATTTACAAGTGCTAGTTACGCAGTTTTGCACTATGAGTGTTGTGTAGATACGCACTATTTACCAGTGCTAGTTACGCGGTATTGCACTATCCCCGACGATATAGCAGTGATAGGTTGCTAGCCCATCACCCACAACACACTTCAACCCTGCTCCCTTACTCGACTTTTCCTAACCACCATACTTTTGCATTTATAATTATAATATACGCGGCCAGAGATATGAATTGCGTGGCCCAGAGGTCAAAGCCTCTTCAAAACTTGTATTTAGAGAGAAGAATAGCTAACAGCTCGCGACTGACAATAATTGAGTTGGTCCCATTGGAAAAGTTGTTCAGTATTATTATCATCTTATTCGCTTTTAATCAATCCGGATCATGACCCCGAAATCACATTTATGTACCTAAAACACACCACGCACCTAACACCCTTGACTGTACCTTACGTGATCGTGCAATTTATCGTCAATAACATTGTTATTTATGATCATAAGCGAGTCATTGTAGCCGAAAAGTAAATGTAAGGCCGCTAAGAGCGGGGCGTGCAGCGTCCATATAAAACAAATGCAGTTTATATGAACGCTCCACGCCCCGCTCTTAGCGGGGCGAGCACTCGGGTGCGCGACTTTCAATCTGGAGGTTGTGGGATCGAACCTGGCTCGTACTGTACCAACCTACTGGTGCCTCGTGTACGAAGTACCACAGTACCATTTGATATTTAACAGTAGCTTCTCGGTAGAAGGAAACATCGTGAGGAAACTGGTCTAATCCTACCAAGGTTTTGTTTTCCCTCGAGGTTGGAAGTTCACACGGCAGTTTCTTTTTAGGGTTCCGTAGTCAACGAGGATCCCTTAAGTGTATCAATCACGCCGATATAAAAGAAGATAGAAGAATAAAATTATGACTTTTTTATGGTACCTCTTTATCAATCTCTACCATCTTTAGTTGTTTTCATAATTTGAGGCGCGCATTAGTAAAGTAAAGTTTATTTGTAAAACATAGGTAACAAAGATGGTACAATGGTAGAGTATTTGTAAAGCTTGTGTCGAAAATGATTTTTTCGACAAGAACTTATTTTATAGTCCTTCGCTTGGCTTTGTCTATAACACAGTCTGTACTCTCCTCAGTAACACACGCGAAGGCAAGTAGTAACGAAGTAAATAAGACCATCTCTTGCACAGTCGTACGTTTATTCTGCAGAATGATGAATATGTATCTATTTAAAAGATACATTAAAGATTTTTATTAATTGTAGTGTCAATCCATTCCGCGTAGTTGGCGACCTTTGTGTAGACTCCAGGTTTGACACCGCACCCCGCTCCGTAGGAGGCTATTCCGATTTGTACGTCCCTATGCGTGAGAGGACCTCCGCTGTCGCCCTGGAACAATAATATGGCTGTACCAGGGAAGTTTTGATACGGAAATTAAGTTCTACTACAAAAATATGTAAGATATGAGACATTAAATTAAGGCTATAATTGACTTTGTGGACAGTAGTTACCCTTACTACACTTCTAGTGCTTCCCAATCTTAAAAGTCAAGATACAATAGAGCTGACGGCAACGGTTCCCCAGAAGAGATTGTAAGAATCAAGGGTGTTGGAGCGGACTCGTCAAAAGCTTAGAATGGAGCCATCTAAGTCCTCAATGGGGTTAGTTATAACAGTAAATGTTTATTAAGCAGAAACGTCCGCTAACGAAATTCCAAATTTCGATCATAGTGGAAAATTTAAAAATTATTCGCCACGAGCGGGATTTGAACCCACAACCTCTGAAATCCGTCCATTGAGGTCCATAGAGGTCTGAGATAAGTGATATAATGGCAACCATCTTGATATGATTCTTGGAATAAGGTTACCTGACAAGCGTCGTGTCCATATGATCCAGCGCAGATCTGGTTGTCCGAAAATTGCATGCCCTCGTACATTTTGCTGCAGCATTCAGCCGACACGACCGGGACCGTTACTTGGCGTAACTCATTCACAGGGAAGTCCGTGTGCTGTTAAAAAAAGTACGTTAGGCCACTTTGAGAAAATGGGGGCATTTGACGGCCCGGGCCTGGGCCTAGCGTTATAAGCCGCTCAAACAGATATGAAATCAAATTTATATATACGTAAGTATGAATGGTATCAGCTACTTTGTCAAACAAAATATTATTAAAAATCTTAAGGGCAAAAAGATATTGCATTATTAAGATATTAAACCATACAGATTCAGTTTTTTTTTAACTCTAAGTGGAATTTCTGATAAATTACGCTTACGACGAGATCAGATAAATTCTAACAGTACAAATGTATTCAACTCACTTCAGTAAGACCCCATCCAGTAACGTTAAATAAACCGATTTTATATTCTTGACGTGGCAGGACAACTTGGCGCGTTTTCTGTCCGAAGGGTATAGAATAAAACAGTTTCAGTAAGCAAATGTCATTATCTTTAGTTTTCGAATCATATTCTTCGTGGCAGATCGGTTTATCCACATCCATTATGAATCCGTCGCTGATTCGGTCTGTGCCCACAATTATTCTCCTTCCTACATTGTTGGACCTGCAATTAAGTTAACAGTAAATACATTTGTAGTAACTATTATTCATCAGCGTCATCATATCAGCCGAAATACGTCCACTGCTAAACATCGGCCTCCCCCAAAGAGTGCCAAAGTGACCGGTCCGGCGCCACCCGCATCCAGCGACCAAGACCACCAGGGGGTGGGCAGCAGCATCCCTGGAGTGCGGTGGAAATACTGCGATCGCCAACCCGCATGCCAAGCGTGGCGATTATGGCATATACCCCCCAATGATAGGTTGTAACTATTATTATAAAGAGGAAAATGCTGTAAGGTTGTAAGTTTTTATGTAGCAGTAATATTGCAGGCTTCCTGTTCTCCGAAGGCACTCTCAGCTACTCAACGGACGCGCAGATCTGACTTACCACCACATTAACCTAAAGGATAGAATATAGAGAATATAGAATATATTTCAAAGACACCGCCCACATTCTCTTGATGTGACCTTGTCCCTGTTAGAATAAAACGTTTAACTTCTAGATGAAAAGCGAGATTTTATATGAAAATTACGATTAAATAGACACAGCGTAGCGTGTGCGACTTCGAAAGCAGATTTTTTAATAAGTTTTTATCATATTCTGGAATCTTTGATTTCAGATTGTTTACGGTACGAACTTAATTTATCGCGTTTAAAAGGATCGGTCCTTCGACCCGGATCCCCGATGACCACAAAACCTGCATATAATTTAAATAAAAACCACCACGTACCGGAAGAAGGGGCAGCGTGTGTAGGCTCCTCACAAGGTGGACCGAAAAAGGTCGCGGGAGTACGATGATGATGATGATGACGTCCCGTTTTTGTGGCACTCTTTGGGGTAGGCTTATGTCCAGCAATTGACGTCTTTAGGCTGATATGATTATGATGGTGATGAATTCCCGTGCTTACGGCACTCTTTAGGGGAGGCTTATGTCCAGGAATGGACGTCTTTAGGCTGACGTCTTGACGATGGAGTCCAGTTTCGTAAAATTAAACAGTCATCATATCAGCCGAAAGACGTCCACTGCTGGACATAGGCTTCCCCCAAATTAAACACTAACGTTAAGTATTATTTCCAAGTTTACCTGATACACGAAGCAGCAGTCAATATGAACTTTTCGTGGACGATAGTACCAGCGCAAACCACATCCGCAGACTCTTGTAGGGCCACCATGAAGGGAACTTGTTCTATGGTCACGGGCTGCCCACCAATGATCCTCAGGTTATCACAGAACTGACCATCGTTGTGGAGCGCTGCAAACAAAATATTTTTACGTCATATCTGGCCGGATGAAAGGGAGAGAGAGGCAACCGGAAGGCTCGCGGTATTTGAGCTCCCGAAGCGTTGTGGAACCGCCCTGTGCAACCCAAACTGACCCTGACCTTGGACTGGGGCGGAAACATTTTCAATTTTGTTTTTCTATTTCCGCCCCAGTTCAATTTCAGCTCAGTTTGGGTTGCACAGAGCGGTTCCACAACACTTTGGGAGCTCAAATACCGCGAGCCATTCGGTGGCCTCTTGGGCGCGTCATTGCTCTGAATATAAGTACCTAATGTACTATTTATTACATCACCCAGAGACGTAAAGTAGTAACTAATTGCTACACGCTGAAACCTTCCGAAAGGGGAGAAATCACAAAATATTAATTTCGGGCAGGGGCCATATTTAGGCGAAAAAATAAAGTTATTTAAAAATTCAATGACTTGAGCCATGCTTTGTTTAAAGAGCGATCGCCACGGTCTAACGAAAGTAGCAGGGTTCGAGTACCAAGTTCAATATTTTTTCCCTTTATTTTGTATAACTATTTAAGACGCATTTACCGCTCCTCTCCCGCGGACGCATATGTGCGTCAGAATTTAGTATGGATTTGCGAACAAATTATTTCTAGCCCGGGAGAGGAAGGTCATAAAAATTAGTCCCTGGGTGACCGAGCTCTGCTCGAATGAAAATACGGATAAAACGAATATTACCAGACGTGAGACCCAGCTAGATCGATTTTTCGCCCTCTTCAAAATGTCATTGACATCGTTAGCCATTTTCGAGAACGTGATTACAAATATATATAGGCATATATATATTTATATACCAATATAGCTCGTTTAATAGTAAAGGATTATCGCTCAAACCTCGGCAAATTAAACTATAAATTTTCATCAAAAAGGAAAAGAACTGAAAACTTGTAAACATGATTAGAAATGAGAGTGGAAAAAAATACTTTAAGATAGTTTAAATTTTGTTTTGTAAAACCCTTCTTAAACTATCGGCTATTCTTGTTAACAACTAAATGTTAAATAAAATTAAAGATGATTATAGAAATTATGGTTTATGGTTTAAGACATTTTTTTTCTCATAAGATTGACATAACTCACTTACTGGGGAAAGTAGGAGACGGTAGCATGCAAAATAGTATCGATCAATTACAAAGGTGCGTGGAAGCAACAAGCGCAAATCAACTAATATTATACCGTATTCCATATAAGTAAGATTGACACAGAAGTTTATCGTTATGCAATTTCAAGGTAAACCATTTGGAAACGCAAAAAGGAATGTACTTTTATGATTGTAAAAGTAAAACTAGTAGAATATCTCCTTTTAATATCCTAGATAATCTAAGAAACGTAGACGACTTTGTCCATAATAGTACATTACTTACCTACTTAGGGCGGTAAAACCAAGGAAGTCTGAGATAGCAGGTATTTGGCCCGAACCGAAGTCAAGTGCGATAAATATGCGATCTGAAACTTATTTTACTACCGCACCTGGTGAGTACAAAATTTTACGTCTCTCTCTGGCGAGGAAGCGGGACTTTCCGCATGCGTAGCGTGCGGTAATTACTACTTTATGTCTAGGTATGACGCAAAAGTAAGCCCAGGACAGAGAAGCCTGGAGAGTGATGGTAAAGAGCGCCAACAGCCGTCACGTCCCTCAGCCATGAGGATACGACAAGGAAGAAGGAAGATGACGTAAAAAATCTAATGATATTTGGAATGAGGTTCAGTATTGTGTAGATGTACCTGAGCTCCCTGCATTTTGAAGCAATGCTGCAACACATAATATCAACACTGACGACAGAGCCATGGCGACACAACAAGCTCGCGAGTTTGATTGTGTTCGGCAACTTTACTCCTCGTATTTATAATATGTATTATTTTAATTACATTAATCACCCTCATTATTACCCATGGAGTGAATGCCACACGATGCGCGACGGCATTATAAATGGGCCTATAAAGGCGATAGCAACAAATACCTTAATACATGCAATACATAATTATGTAGGTGACGAAACAGCGTTTTTGAACCTTTAGCCTGGGTTTTAGTTTTAAAGTAACGTCATCATCATCATCATCATATCAGCCGAAAGACGTCCACTGCTGGACATAGGCCTCCCCCAAAGAGTGCCAAAGTGACCGGTCCTGCGCCACCCGCATCCAGAGGACTCCAGCAACCTTTACCAGGTCATCAGTCCACCTTGCGGGGGGCCTACCCACGCTGCGCCTTCCGGTTCGTGGTCGCCACTCGAGAACCTTTCCGCCCCAACGGCCATCGGTTCTACGTGCTATGTGCCCCGCCCACTGCCACTTAAGTTTAGCGATTCGGAGGGCTATATCGGTTACCTTGGTTCTGCTGCGGATAGCCTCATTTCTGATGCGATCACGCAGAGACACCCCCAACATAGCCCTCTCCATAGCCCTTTGGGTGACTTTGAGCCTTCTTATGAGCGACCACGTTTCAGTGCCATATGTCATCACTGGCAACACACACTGGTCAAAGACTCTCGTCTTGAGACACTGCGGAATATTGGACGAAAAGATGTGCCGTAGCTTCCCGAACGCTGCCCAGCCGAGTCGGATTCGACGATTGACCTCTTTCTCGAAGTTGGACCTACCTAACTGGATAGTTTGTCCTAGGTATACATAATCGTCTACAACTTCGAGTGTAAAGTGTCCGATTGTAATGGGAGTGGGTACTACATGGGTATTTGACATGATCTTCGTCTTATCCATGTTCATTCTTAGACCAACTCGTTCGGAAGCTTTATTGAGGTCATCGAGCATCGTACTTAAGTCTTCCATGGTCTCAGCCAAGACTACTATATCGTCAGCAAACCGAAGGTGAGTGATGTACTCGCCGTTGATGTTGATAAAGTAACGTAAGGCTTTGATATTAGGTGGGTCGCGAAAAAATATCCATAATAAGGGGGTCGAGCCAACACATTCGCTGCCAAGAAACGCTACGCACTACGCTTGTAGCCGATCCCGTGGGTTTCCTTCTACAGCGGAAAGTGCCTTCGACGTTGGCGCCCGCTAGGAGGGTTCCTGGCAGTGAATATGTCAAAAAGGTTGAAGGACACTGGTTCAGACCTGGTTGACCTTGGTTGGTTGGTTCTGCTTGGCGGAGTCGTGGAAGTGTGCGCAAGCGTTCCCGTGCCTCCGCCAAAGGACAGCGCGTAGAACACCGTGGGGTTTTAGACGGTAATCCGGGCAGTTCCCCGGAGTCCGTCATATCTGTCCTGGTTCCCCAGCCAGGCAGGACGCGTAAAAGCATTTTTCCCAAAAAGAAATTGCTGGTTGGTTCGGTCGCGGGCTTTTTGGCACAGCAATATTTTAGCAGCGTTAGCAATGTGGGAACCAGAAGTTAGTTCAGGAAAACTGTTCAGCCCAGCATTATCGTTTTAGTCCGAAGTAAAACATGCATGTGAGACCAAAACACGAGTGCTGTTCTATTAAGACGTCTAAAGCCATCCAATTTTCTCGCTCGCTTACTTAGCACGATATGCTGTGTGCTTGCAAGATTTAACAAAAAATCATAATATCAAAACAAATGATTATTTCGAAACACCAAATGTTCAGATTTTCGATAACGAAGTACTAATATTTTCATTCATCACTACCAAAAAAGGTTGGATAAAAATAATGAGCGATTTATTAATTAGGTTTAATGTTTAATTAAATCCATAATCAACAGAAATTCTAGTTAAATATTACAATATCAGCAAGTGCGGCAAATACTTTTAATTCAAATTCAAATTATATATTTCAGACTTATGTCCATATCTTATATATGTAACAATAGAAACGTATAAAACTATATTAAGGCAAAGCGTCAAATCAGATGTCACAATAGAATACAATCACAACTAAGAAAAGGTACATTCAATTATACACTGAACCTCTTGAACCCATGTGTGGGGTGTTGTAGTGTCGCCATACTGCGCAAGCAGGACTCCCAAATAATAATATATTATGTAGGTAATACTTAACACGTCAAATTGACTGTAGTTCCAACATTTTGTCACTCGCTAATGTTGTATTAGTTACCTCGATATGTTGTGTTGCGTTCCGTGGGTCACGTAAGGTGCTGTCTTAAAACCAGCGATGTAGGTGTCTGCCTGACACCTTGGCATAATGCTGAGACAGCGACCGATTCACTGCCGCGAAGAAACACAATACGTGTTAAATGTATTTTTGTCTACTCCCTTTGTCTCTGTGTGTCTTTTGTGTAGTGAATAAATGTCTTCTTTCTTTCTTTCTATATGCTGTGCTTTTTGCCCGCTCAGGGTATGCTCAGAGTAAATATTTGTTAACACAGTATCTCAACTAAGGTCTATTAAGACTTTTTTACACCTGCGCTCAATTTACAATCAGTTCCACGCACATGCGCGCGCGAAGTGATACCGGCCGACTAACCCTACTTGCCTCGGGCCGTTCGAGATGATGTCTATAAGATCTCTATTCACGTAATCTCTACCTTTGTCAAAATCTCACTAAAATCGCAAAGATAGCGACATTTTTTATTTGGGGGCATGATAAGATCACGTCGAATGAAAATCCCAGTGACGTGCGTTTCGTTTTTTTTATTAGTTTACAGTCGATCATAAAAGAATGAAATATTGTTTAAGTACCTCTACCTACTACTACTACTACTGAATTCAATATTAAGAACAAAAGTGTTATTCAATTACAATCGTGTAATCCATCATTATGGCGATTTAACACATAAAAAATATACCTACAAGTGATTACACGATTAAGTAGTGACGTGAAAAGGAGCCCATAAAAACTGTTCTGACTCGGCAATTTTGAGTCAAACACACTGTCAGTATTTGTAAGCTGCCAATATTTTCCGCCATTAAGCCACTGACAGATCTAATGTAAAAGAAAATCAGTGATACTACCATTTCCATCGCTACTGACCACTCACTGCATCTGGTACGCTGGGAGTCGAAATATATCGACCGTGAGACTTTGAGAACGGAAATTCGTTTTCGACCGGCATCCTCCATTTTTTTCGAGGTATTTCTATAAGACATCGTTTTGATCAGCCCGAAAATTGGCCCCCGAAGTCTATTCTAGGGCAGCGTGTCTGTGTGAGGGCGTCAGACGTTTGAATTATTTGACCCCGATGTGTTTGGAAATGGAATATCTGTACTTATAAAGTTTGACGTATTTGTATGACAAAACGGACACCTCCAATTACATTCTAATTACGGTTTTATAATACGGGTCCGACTAAATACATTTCGTGTAAAGTAATTGCCAAGACTCCCTAGTAACAGATTCTTGGCGAGGCACTACTACCGTACCCCCAGATTTGTTTACCTACTTCAAAGCTACTGTACCTGTAGCTACTTGGAATGATGGATTCAAAAGTGAGGTAGGGCACAGCGAAATATCATCCCGCTCGAATGTGGAGCAGCTCAACTGGGGAAGTACCTCCGCCTTGCAGAAGACCACAGCCATAATAATAACACTACTACTTGCTCTGTAGTAGTGTTGTGTTCCTGGTGGTGAGCAAGGTCGCCAGAGCTCCCGAGGATGCGTTGTATTGACAGCGAGGGAATTTGTTCCTTCAGCTGTCAACACGGCGAATCCTCAAACATATCAAGACGACCGGTTAGCCTAGTGGGTAGTGACGCTGCCTACGAAGCTGAAGGTCCTGGGTTCGAATCCCGGTAAGGACAAATATTTGTGTGATGAGCATGAATATTTGTTTCTGAGTCTTGGATGTTTTCTATGTATTTAAGTACTTATATCTATTAAATATATCGTCGTCTAGAACCCGTAACACAAGCCTTATTGAGCTTACTATGGGGCTAGTGCGATTTGTGTAAGATTGTCCCTTATATATTTTTTTTTTATTTTTATTTATCAAGGGTCGGCAACGCCCACGTTACTCCTTTGGAGTTGCATGCGTCTATAGGGTGCGGTGTCCGCTTACCATCAGGCGGGCCGTACGCTTGTTTGCCACCATCGTTGTATAAAATAAGTGGTCATCATCGTCGATGATCATCGCTTGCCGGCATAAGTTCTTTTACTGATTGTCATCTTTTGAAGATGGCCGTGGAAGTTATTGTGACGACTGGTCAGCATGGTGGGTGGTGACGCTGCCTACGAAGCTGAAAATCTGGGAATCGAATCGATAATGTAGATGTCACACTGCGCCGCATCTCCGGACGGAGGTGCGGAGTTGCATACGAATTTCGCCGGACGGAGGTGCGGTGCAGTGTGCCGTACCACACGGAATTTATATACAAACTGAGGTACTTGCATACAACGAGCTCCGCATCTCCGTCCGGAGTGTGACATCAACCTAAGGGAAAATATTTGTGGGATGTGCATGAGCATGAATATTTATTTCTGAGTCTTGGATGTTTTGTATGGATTTTACTTATTTATATCTATTACTAGCTTCCGCCCGCGACTTCGTCCGCGTGGACCCGGGATAAAAACTATCCTATATTTTAATCCAGGCTATAAAATATCTTCGTGCAAAATTTCATTCAAATCGGTTCAGCCGTTTAAGCATGATTGAGTAACAAACATCCAAACATCTAAACTCGCATTTATAATATAAGTAGGATATACACTCGCGGACAAAGAATACGGGTCGGTAAAATACCGTCATATTTCCTAAAATAGTGCGTAAGAGGTTATACAGTTAATCCTGTCATGATCTTTATTTAATTTTACATATAAACTGCTAATAACAGTAAAAAATATAACGTTACCAGGTTTAAATCGGACTCGTAAAAACCCATGAAAAAAAACAACGTTAACGGAGCGAGATATCGCAAAAATCGTGATTTTTGGATATCGATATTTTTATGATAGGATCCAGGAAATTGCTAATACAGTTGGGTATTGTAAAGAATAGCATATTATGTAAATAAAACAAGTGTTAAATATTTTAAAAAACCTATTGCAGTTATTTAATTTGTGTGACCCGAAATATTTGACCGCGAGTGTATATCGTCGTTACGCTTTTTATACTGAGTATATACAACCAGTATTCGGAATTTGCATAACTACATTACTTAACATACTCTCCACATAATCGTGCGTGTCTGTAAACGGCCATCATGGCCATCGTGAAGCGGCGCCATAAGACCTATATATACCTACATGACAATTAAACTGTGACCATTCCCACACCATTCCACTCGGGTAACTGATTACTTCAAAAATCATGTTTTGCCATCCATGCCCTAAAAAGTTTTCTTTGATTTCTGGGTGTCCTAGTTTAATTTGTCTCAAAGAGACATAGAAATGGTCCCATTTCTATGAATTAATCCTTCATAGAAATGGGACCGATAGGCATTAAAAAAAATGGTCAAATCTGTCGATTTTCCGGTTGACTATAATTTTTTTCAAAAAATCTGTGAATTTCGATTGTCATCAGTCATCACTTAAAAAGTTAGTAAAGGTCTCCTAAGAGCATTTTCGCGTAGCAGCGGGGTATCTAGTAGCTGCCCTTACTGCCCCATCTCAACTTTCCACCCTGTATATCGCTGTAGAATTCTACGAATAAATTGTGTAGCTGTCGGCTAGAATAGGTTAATCATTCAAGTAAAAAAAAAACAATGAAGAAAGGACTGTACTTATTGGAAAAGTTTACACAGAAATTCTTGAACGAATAAGATGTTAAATTGTCACGAATTAAGCGAAATTATCTTGTGTCAAGATAATAATTTCTCTTCAAAAGAATCATCTTCACTTTGAATTTCTGTAATAAGTAACGGCGGTCTTCCAAGTTTCTTGATTCAAGTGATTTGTGTAGATTACAGATTATTATCCATAGTAGATTCAATCCAGTCCACGTAGCTGGTGACTCTGGTGTAAACTCCAGGGCCGCTGCCGCACTCGCCTGAGCCGGAGATTACTCCCACCTGCATGTTGTTGATGGTCATTGGACCTCCCATGTCACCCTGTGAAAGAATAATACAATCAAATAAAAAATTTTGCAAATAGGCTAGAAAAGAACTTACATTTATTGGGTTTGAGGTTTTTTTGCAAAATAATAATTATTCAAGTTTTCACTTCTGCCGGCACTCCCGGAGTGCAACCCGGTCTTTTTTTATTAAAAAGCAAAACGCATCATGCAAGAGAAAATTAACTTAATGATGACACTTTAACATGTCAAAAATCAATAAGAGAAAAAATCTATAAGGTCTAATAATCTAGTAGGTATCCTTAGAGATGTATAAGGTCTCCGAGTTTCATAAACTAAGTAACCTATATCCATCCATACTACCTATAGCGTGCTTGTGAATCTTCAAGTATCGATGTCGCTAGCGTCCACCGGCGAAGGTTTCTGCTCGTGCAGTCCGTATGTTTGTTAGTTACCGTTGCACTTTAAGAATTATTTTACCGTGCAAAAATCGCGGCGGCGTTGTCCTGCGCAGATTTGGTCATCATTGAACTCTTCATAAATGTTATCGCAGCATTCTTGCGACCGGACGGCCACCGTCACTTGGCGTAGTTCGTCCTCCATATCCAAAGAACTCTGTAAAGCCGAATTTACGTTACGAAACTACTTTCATGCATGTTGAAATTCATTTCAACACGTTTGAAAGTTAAATCTAATGTTGTGAAAGCATAGCAGTAACTACAAACAACAAGCAACTGATCAAGTTATCTTCAAAACAATACCATTCAAGCCAAACAACGCTATTGTATGGTCGGCACGTACCATTTTTTGCAAGAAAAAGGTTACCGCCCCATAAGAATGTTCATACAATAATGAACTTACACGTTATAACTATTAACTAGCTATACAACTGCACGGCACTTGTTTTCCCGGAAAATCGCGCATTGTAGGTACGATTTCGTGCAATGTGGACGGACGGTACGGATATTTAAGTTCCGTGTCACATAATTAATAAATGCATTTGGAAATTAGAGGTTTAGATGTGAAATTATGAATTATGTCTTCAAACTTATTTCATGCCACATTACGAAATCCTAATTATTATTATTATTATTATTTATTTCAGGCATTGCCCATATCACAATACAAGAAAACAATACAAAAAACATATAACATAATACAATATAACTCAATTAAAAATAGAAAAATAGAAACATGTCAAATAAGAATGAAATTGACTTTAGTTTTCTGGCGTTATACGTTCGTTGGCGGGAAATCTTAATTTGGCTACATTAGATACGCGGTATTAACCAGTGCCCGTTACGCGGATTTGCTCTATGGCTGTTGTGTAGATACGCAGTATTTACCAGTGCTAGTTACGCGGTATTGCACTATCCCCGACGACTGGCGTCCGTAGTAGTGCTTCTTATAAATACCTGTATTACAATACAAACTCATATCTCGCTAAAAAGGTTTACCATTGTCACAATAACATATGCTTAGTATATTTAAACCCTTAAAAATCATAGTTTTAAAGAGTTTTCCAGGAGACATTATTATGGCACGACGAGCACCAAAATTTAACTGTCCCCGTGACCAGACAAACTTCATTTCTAACGCGATGAATAGGGTATATTCGTACGATTATTTTCAAACCAAAAATGTTGCTTAATAAACTTTAATTACCCGTGTTGCACCCCAGCCAGTGACGTTCACCGAGGTCCCTTCTTCCAGTTCAAAATCTTCATCGGGCAAGTCAGCTTTAACCAGCCAGTGAAAGGGCAAGGCTTTTACTACTTTCAGCAGACAAATGTCATTGATGAGAGTCCGTGCATCGTAATGCTCGTGGCAGAACCTTTCTTCCACGCCGGTCAGAACCCCACCGTCGGCGTCGGCCAGGCTTGTTGTACCCCACAGAATGGTTATATTTGCAGTCGCGGCACTGCAGTGATAAGAATGCAGATATACAGAAGTCGCGCCCCTCCACAGCACATTGCACATTGGTAATTACGAGTAGCTGTGGAGGGACGCGACTTCGTGAGTGAACAGACCTGTTACATGGATTATTATATTAATAGGTAACAATAATTTGTTTCGATTTAATTTTTGACATAAGTTGTTACCCTGTAGGTTTCGCTCAATAACTACATTAACTACATCTAAAGTATCCTAATAAAACGAAACTTGGAATATCTTAAAATACTTACAAAAACGTTTAAGGTACGAAACAGTTCTTCTAAAATCTGTATTTTACGCTTTCTATAAAATTAAGTAAGCCCGTAATGCTTAATGTGACCAAAATGCCATACGATAAATAAATAGTTAGATATAGCCGATAGTTTTTACATACAAGATATCTGACATTTGGCTAATCAACTTATCATCTTTAAGTTATACGTAAGTAATTGTTTATATATTGTAAGGTAATATCTTACTCTTCGAAAAATTTGCCTTAGGTACTAGTAAAAAACTAGGCAAGTCAAGTCTTGAGCATCAGTTAAATAATAAACAAATAAATCTCATTTTCAACACAATTGCTCGTAACGTACCTCTTATTGTGTCGCTTTTAGGCTCATAATCCTGGATATTAAACATGCGTGTTTTATAACATTACGACACTTGTGTGTTTATGTTTATATCCCGATTAAGTCAGGTTGGCACCTTGCAGCAAGATGTATGCGTGCACACGGTGCATTCTTAAATTAACCGGGTTGTACAGATTGTACAGCTTTTTTTAAATTCTCGGCAAATGGATTCTTACTCGACTAAACAAATTGAATCCTATTTGTTTTGACTATTTCTTTTTGGATATGATATAGAAACGTTTAATTTAGTAAAACTATTCACTTTTGATAACATCTTAACATGAATTAATAAAGATAACATTTTAAAACGAAAATATTTATTAAATTTTGTATTGGCTGTTTAGAGATTTCATCTCATGCGTGCGCACTGCGCAAACTTCACGAAAAAAACTGTTGCGCGCCATTTGAGGTTATTTCACAGATATTTGTAAACATTGTTAATGAGTGTTTGGTTATTAACAAAAATGTTGACTTGGGGTGACTAGAAAAGTGATAAAAATAATGGACGCCACTGGAAATTCTTGGCGATGTATACAACATGTGAGTAAAAACCTGTTGCCATGAATAAGTAAAGAAAATAACTTGGCAGACCTATAAAATTTTCATCTTATGAAAAGGATTTTTTCCTCGCAAAATTTGTTGAAAAACGTCGTATGAAACGCGTGAGCTTTGATAATTACACCCTCGGCTCTCTTATCACGCTCACCTGCGGATCGCGTGATAATTCCGCCTCTGATGTAATTATCAACATACCTCACTTGTATCACAATGTACTATTATTGAAACAAATTGGGTTACAATTGTTACCAGGGGTCCCTACACTAGGCTACACCTGTATCGTGGGGAACCAGTTATAAAATTATACTTTAGAAATCAGTAACCTTAAAATAATATATACATAAGGTGTTGGCGTAAGTTAAGTAATACTAAATATTTCAACAAATACTTAATCTACCTTATCTAAAATGGCTTCAGTCTCGGCATAATTTAGCTACTTAATGAAGATATTTAAAGATGAGTTTTTTAGCTTCTTTCATAGTACCTACAGCTCTTTAGGTTACAATGCTTGAACATGACGTATAAACAAAGAAGTTCTAATGTAATCCCCAAAGCGTTTGCCAAAGCTTGAAAACACTCTTAGGACTGTTAAGTGAAAAACTCGGTTTGAGTGGCGTATCGTAGGCTGTCATCTATTTAAGAGATTTGTGTGTAAGTAACGATTTTTTTTGTAGAAATAATAGGTGTCGCAGTTGGATAGCGAAAAGGTCGCTTGAACATGACTTTTAGAACAGAGCGTTGCTCTCTTTCAAGCTACATCAATCCGTCATACTTGTCTTTGCCGCGCTGCCCCATGTCGTATTACAGTTTATCCTAAGTTATCTGGTTTCTGTAAATAATTCGACTATTCAAATTTAAGAAGTTATACTTTTTTATAGCAAATATGGTAGTAGAGTAGAAATAATAAGAAATTGTACTTAAGAATACATTTTGTTTTAGGATTATAACTCGGCACCCATTTAGATCTCAATTCTTTTGTCGGCGAAGTAGAAGTATTGAACTTGGCTCCCATTTTCAAATTAATATTTTTCGTGGGATAAATGCTACGCAGATGACAGCGCGCGACACGAATAGTTGAAAACCGTCGATCACAATCTATTACCACTTATTGAAAGTGTCAAGAATTAAGCCAGTGTTAAGCATTGGGACTTTAATATAACAGCTATAATAGTACCTATTCATAATTTAGTTTGTTTTTCGGAAATATATTCGTAAAATTAAGTATGTAAAATCGGATTGTAGTTAGGTATACAACTAAGTACCTATATACATACATATATTCACGCCTTTATTCGCAGCACATGAAACATATAATCCAGCGCCACTTTTAGCATAAATGTGGGTATAAAAGATCGACAAAATGTGATGCCACAGTGATAGGTTACTAGCCCATCGCCCATAACACACGTCAACCCAGCAGCACCCTGCCTTAGTTGTCTTTTACGACACCCGCGGTAAGAAAGGGTATGGAAAAATTCTTCCCCGACACCAACAGAATTAGGAGTTTTCTAGGGTAGTGAAATATAAGTAAATACATAGTATGAAATCTTACCTATCAAAACATGAAGCAGCAGTCAGTATAAATCGCTCGTGAATGATAGTACCACCACAAACTACGGTCAACTCATCTTTAGCGTCAACCTCGTTTATGGCCACAATAAACGGAATGTCCTTGATGGTCACCTGGTGTCCTCCTTTGATACCCAGGTTACTCTTACTGCCACAAAATGAGGACTTGGTATGTGGAGCTGAAATTAATAGATAAAAAAATCGGTCAAGTGCGTGTCGGGCCAGGCGCAGTGTAGGGTTCCGTAGTTGCCCGTCTGTCTTAGTTACATCGAGATGCGCGCTCCGGTGTGGTTGGGTCGTCTAAATTTGTACGAAAGTTGGCCTTTCTAAGTACATTTTAAGTTGGTCGACTATTACTCGGTAACTAGTTATGCCTACTTTACTTAGCCGTGATCATTTACCTTTTAAATTCATTTTATTATATGTACTGCTGCCACGTTTTTTTCACATTCCCATTAGTAGCCATTTAGCTGGCAGGGGGGGCTTAATTAAATTTAAATTAGCAAGCGCAAGCAGATCACTGAGATGAAAATGGTTAAGTATAAGAAACCCATAATATTTTTGAACAAGCTATCGAACGATACGACTCGCGATGGATTTAATATACCCATTCCGAATTACAGTTTCCTAGTAGTATGGTTTACTGAGCAAGCCGAAGACGAACGGATGGACGGACAGATAGATGGACATGAAGAAACTATAAGGGTTCCTTGTTGACTACGGAACCCTAAGAAAGATTTTCTGACAAAAAAGTTTTTAGATTCAAATTAGTAGCCGAGCGAGAGCCACTGTTGCCAAGCGGTAAGGCCCGCGTCTTTCTATCGGGTAAGTAATACGAGGTATAACAACTTATCATATAACGGTTATAAAATATAAGATCACTGTGTATAAGCTTGTTTAATATAACGTTCATTGCACATAATGAAAGAAAGGTATAATGTCAAAATATATATTTTCGTAAAGTATAAGGTACTTAAGATATAATATCAATTGATATATCTATTAAAGCGTATAATATTCATAACACCTGAGGAATTGAAAGATTTTTATTTTTTTATTTTTTTTATCAAACGCCAATTATTTTAGCCTAACCTAACCGCCAGCGTGTCGCCGTCACCCCGCTTCGCGGGGTGTCTATTTCCGCTCCAAGGCACACAAGATAACCCTAACCTAACCTACAAGTAATACCATTGTTAAGAGTATTTTTTGTTTTTTTACTGCGGGGGACTTCGCCTCCCGAGCCCCTTTTGTGATTGGCACCGCCCCCCTTCCCCCCTTTTTCTAGCTGCCCAAACCTAATTTTCTGTATTATAATCCTTATACGAAAATATACTATGTGTTATGAACTTAATATGATCGTTATACGTTAATGGATGTTATACGAAATGAAATTAGGCAATTTGAACATTATAAAAAAAAACGTTATATAATATGAATATTATGTCAATTGACCGTTATTCCTTATAAACGTATTGGTTTTATTGTTATAGCTAACGTTCATTATATCATGTGAACGTAATTAATATGAAATTATATATATTGTTGTTATATCTCGTGGGACGCACCCCTTTCTATCTGGAGGTACTCTTGCTCGTGCCACTTGGTTTAAAAAAAACGTCTGTCCGAAATAAGTACCATATGATAGTAGTAGCTTTGCCTTTTCCTTTTGCTATTTTTCTAAACGCGTCTTATGCAAACACGGCCCAGGTTCCGGGTTGTCATAATTATTTCGCCAAATTAGGTGCCAAAGCGGACCACGGGCTCCTTGAGACTGCAACCGGGAACAACGCCAAAAAGATGATGATGATATTAAAGGGTTTTCCACCGGCGAGGCGAGGCGGGGCATGGATGGGCGAGAATTGAAACTAGTATGGGACTTACCACCTATTTCCACCGCGCGCGCGCGCGCTCAGGTGCAGCCGGTGGAAAACCACCTTCATACGAGTCGATGCGAAAATATCTAAAACGCGCGCGGTAAGCTTTGTTGTCCTTATTTTGTCGTGAATTGCTACATCCGCATAGCAAAAACTCTGCATCGATTTCACATTCATAGACTCTGTTTAAGTCATCCGTCAAGATAAGGTTTTCGTGATGAGTGTGACAGTCACGACACGAGTACTAAATATCCAAAAAAACCTTGATTGTACATTAAAATGGAATAAAATATTTATATTTACCAAAACCCAATGCTGTATCATGCATTGCAACAGCGAGAAAGCACACTAAATTGAGTAAACCCATGTTGACCATGGTTGCGTACAAGTTTAAATTGTATTCGAAAAGTATATCCCGGCGTATTTATACCAAATATGCAATGCAAGACCATCTATTTAATAATCTCAATCCATTATGAGTACCTATCTATACATGTATTTTTGTGAATTTGTAATCATTTAAATTCGAATTCATAACATAAAAGTAACGATAAAACGAGTAAATAGGTTATGAGACTTAGTTATTGAGTACCTACACTAATGAGTTTTGGTTATATTCGATAATCAATGTAGGCAGTTATTAACACCCGGTCAGTGAATCATAATGGATAATGATTATGTATGTATGTATGTAAGCACTTTATTGTACACAATAACAGGTTAAAGAATATACATGTCACACAATAGATCAAAGTACAAATGATTATTATGATGATTATTAGGTCGAATGTGAATTAAATTATCGTACAGTCGGCCCATGATAAGGCTGAGCATAATTAGGATCAGGGATCGGAAACCGGTATTTTTGTATGGGAACGAAAACGTAATTTTTTCGTTCTTTGTTAATTATTTCATTTCTAATTGGGCAATCTAATAATACGCAGTCGTTACCACAAAACACAACTGAGTCCTACATATGAAATATAAAATATCTCGAGATATGTGGTTATTTCGAGGTTTTTGCAAAAAACCGGCTCCGATCCCTGATTAGGATCTTGTCGCATCAAATTCCAAGCAACTTCGTTGACAATGTCATTCATACATTTGAAACCTCCGTTTAGGTATTAAAAGTTCAACAAATGCCACTGAAAAATGTCATCGGTGACTAAATGTCGCGCAATGACGGTGTAATGTCAGACGCATCATTTTGGTAATTTAATAATTAGACAGAACAAAATATTGTTTTTAGGGTTCCGTGGTCAACAAGGAACCCTTATAGTTTCGCCATGTCTGCCTGTCCGTCTTCGGCTTAGCTCTGTAAACCTTACTACTACAAATCTGTAGGTAATTCGGCATAGGTATATAAATTAATCACGCCGACAAGCTAGTAAAAAAAAGACCGGGTTGCACTCCGGCAGTGCCGGCAGAAGTGAAAACTTGAACTAAAACCCCCCTTTTTAGCGTACCTTTCCTACACCTAAAGTGGGCATCGTTGGATAGCTTGTTCATAAATATTATAGGTATTTGGAACAATTTTTCAACTCAGCGATTTGTTTGCGAGATCTTAAAAAATCGAGGCTCTAAATCCCAAATTGATACGCCTTCTAATTTACCTTTTTTTTAGCTAACTGAGATTTATGTTTATATATTACTGTTTCCCTTATGTGGTCATTCTCTCGCACTATGTTTATTTATATCTCTTGTTGTGTTTCCTTCCGTTCCTACACCAAATGGTCTCGGCGGAAGACCCGCGTGAGCCGAGTCCATTTCATGATACGGCTTAGCCCGAATATTATATAATATCTTTACTGCAGTCACAGTGCAAAAAGTACTGAGGTTGACTAAGGTTGCATGACAAATACGAAAGTTTCCAAGAAAATACGGGAAAATATGGAAAACAATTACGCACAACATCTGCACTTTCAGGATTCCTTCGAAGAAGACTGGTAATTAATTTATCTAAAATCTTATCGTTTGGTATTACGGATTAATAAGACGTTATTATTTAATTTTGAAGGTTTTTATTACATATTTATTCAAACTTCGCAAGTTGATCCGATCCGAAGAGCATAGCATATCGCGCTAACATTAACAATCAAACTAGACAACATTTGACTTGCCAATTTGCACTTTATATCCGTTTTAAAGTATTAAACGTACTTGCTGATATCGTTATAACTAGCGTAATTATTGATTATGGATCTAATTAACCCTAATGAATATGACATAATAATGGGTAGGTAAAAAAAAAACAAAATAATGAAATCATTATAACTACTAACTACCCATTATTTTGTATCCATGTTTTTTGTTATTGATACCAAATTACCAAACTGCGTATAATGCCTATTATGTTTTAATTTCAAGGTCTCCGATAAAATATAAATAATTATTAATTACGTATAAACACGAGGTATAAACAAGGGAGTAGCTAGGATTTTGTTAAGATTGACAAGACCAAATTTTGTTGAAATTGATGTTATTTAAACAGTTTTTTTAAGAAAAACTATTTGTTAGTTTGTAACTGTTTGTTTGGTTTTTTTTTGCACATCAAAAAAATATAAATAAACCAAGAATATATCTACGGTAAATGCTGCATCAGCAATGGGACATCTGCCTCTTCTAGGGGTAGCTGCCCCCCCCCCCCCCCCCCCCTCTGCCCGTACCTCGCTACGCCATTGGGTATAAAACTTAAAGTCTCAAGAGCATGCATTTTTAGGCCTAAGGCAGTTATCACACAGGTGTGCGGAGCCGCATACAAATTTCGACGGACAGAGGAACGGTGCAGTATGTGGTACTGTACGGAAGGAAGTCAAGGATGAAAAGGAACGGGTCCTGAAAAGGAAAGGAGTAGTCCCCACGCTGGCCCAGTGCAGGTTTCCTCACGATGTTTTTCCTTCACCGAAAAGCTAACGGTAAATATCTATGATATGCCGTACATAAGTTCCGAAAAACTCATTGGTACGAGCCGGGATTCGAACCCACGACCGCCGTTTGACAGCCGCATGCTTGAACTACTAGGCTACCGTAGCAATGATTTTACTTATGTATCAATATTGACTTTGTTATTATTTTTTAAACAAAAACAAATAACCATTGTTCGTAACTTTTGTAGAATTTTTAGGATAGGCTCGTAAAACACACTTTCCAGAAATGTGCACTGTCTCTAAAAGTGCACTAGTTTCCCGATATGTGCACTTTCCCAGAATGTGCACTTTTCAGAAGGTATATTTTCCCGGAAAGTACACTTTAGGGGTAGGGGTGTACTAAGGGTTTCTATGAAATAGTGCAAATGCAAACAGACGGACGGACGGACAGAAAGACCAAGAAAGTGAGTGTCTAAAAATGTGTACCCTTTGAGAAAGTGCCCTAAATGGGAAAGTGTAAATTTTGGGAAAGTGTGCGTTTTGGAAAAGTGCACTGTTTGAAAAAGTGCACATTTCGGGAAAGTTTCCAAATTGGGAAAGTGTACATTTTGCAGAAAGTGCACCTTTGCAGAAATTGCACATTTCGGGAAAGTGTGTTTTACGAGCCTAACCCGCATTTTTGGTGCAGCGTAGTGTTGTTAACGGAATTGGTATAGACAATATCAATCAAAATTTATAATTAAGGTTAATATTAACGTTATTACCGCTAATTAAGCATAAGGATTGAAATTCTTTATACCAATTCCGTTAACAACACTACGCTGCACCAAAAATGCTACAAACGTTACGATCAATGCAAATAGACTATGACAGTTCCGATAAAAGCAATAATATTTAGTCATTCATGTATTTATGCGCCGCGCCGCTAAACGACGGTTTATGAATGGAGATTAATTTTCTCCCCGACAACGCTGTGAAATGTTAATGGGGCGAGAGGGCCTCTAAATGTTTGTTTACTTTCAGCATAAATTTTTCTAAATATTACTTACATGAAACCTTTCTGTGGAAAATAGCGTAGGCGGGCAGAATGAAACCGAAGTAGTAGAAACTCCGCCAATCGTGCGTACCTTGAACTTAAGTACTCCTCCAGTTGGGTAGCGTCTACCTCATAACACCACTATTTACATTGTGAGTATTTGGTGTCATGATCCTGGTGGTGAGGAAGGTACCAAAGCTCCCGGGCACAGATCAAAGAATACAAGTACAGATAACCAATCTCATAGAGCAAAAGCGTACCGTCCTAATGTAGGCAATTCTGTATACAATTTTAGTCCCGCAGCTACACCAGCAGATGCAGTATCTGAGCCACCACGGCCATAACGCTGTCAGCCTACCTAATAGTTTTAGTAATACATTGAGATATCACCAGATGGCATTGACTTCCCAGGCAACAAAGACGCGCGATTAAGTATTTTTGATATAAAACTAGTATTTTTGAGACAATATTACTCATCAAACAAAAATATACATAACCAAATGATTGGAGCATGTGGTTCCATAGAAACTTCGCGACCCGTGATGGCGCCACCTAGTGACAGTACCCAATAATACGTAGCAAGCTTGAAAGTTACGCGTATAGTACGAGTTACATAGATTTAGTATCAATTTTATTGCACTTACTAAACTTATAAAATATACCTATATTTTATGTAGGGAAGGATGTTTGTGATTAATTAAGTTACGTTGAATCTATTAAGGTGCAAAAATCATTCTATCTTCACGATTACTGGCTCAAATGTTTCGCTCGGGACCTGTGTCGCCATCTATGAGTTCTTTTTAGTAACAATTATACGTTGTTCGAGTTGGAAGGCCATGTCCCGGGGATGTTCTGTGAGGGTGTGGAACCTGCATTCGTCTCTAGCTGTCAACATAACGAATCCTCAAATCAATAAGGGGGCAGCGCGCTAGTGATTATTCTGGTGTCACAAGCGTCCATAGATAAAGGTTTCTGATTACCATCAGGCAGGCCGTATGCATGTCTGCCACCATAGTTAATAAGTTTCCATCGAAACTTAATTTTTTAGTACGTGCTTTTATTGCCATATGTGTACCTTCATCATCATTGAGACGATTCTAACGAGTCCAAATTTAACGGGATTACGTCGATTAAGTACAGAATTCCCGTAGCCACCTTCTGTCTCCATCATTAGATCAGCTCGACGGTACCATAATCTTTAATTATCATCCAAACTATACTTATACCCACAGCTCAATCGGTTGAGATAAACTGGTCCAAAATTCAGTTCCAAGATTTGTCCCTCACTATCAAACAAACTAATAAAAAACAAAACTAACAAACAAACGAACTAATACATTTATGGCCGACATTCCTCTATGTTCTCTTCAAAAAGATTCCACTGCCTAATTTATCTTATTTTAATGTCTCGTTGTAGTCGCTATCTACCTACCTAGTCTAGCCATAAGTTCTGTTACTGGCAGTTAACAATGATTTTAAGAAAAATAATAATTCGAATTTCGAATGTTGTGTTTTGACGTAAGTACTTGGATGTTTTTGCCACCATTTATATACAATATAATATTAAAATAAGTAAATTAATAATGGAGTGGGGTATCAAAGAAAATAGAATTGCTGTGATTGCTCTGCATAAGGTAGGAATGGAGCCGTCCCACATTTTTGAGACACTAAAAAAGTTAGAGATCAGTCGAATGTTTGTGTATCGTACCATTCAAAGATACACCAAAACGTCCTCTGTCGATGACAGTAAAAGATCTGGCCGACCACGTACTGTTAGAACAAAACAAGCCGTTAATGCTGTAAGGGCCAGAATTCGCCGAAATCCCATAAGAAAACAGAAGATCCTTTCTAAGGAAATGAAAATACCACCTAGGACACTTTCGCGTATAATCAAAGATGACTTGAGTCTTGCAGCTTACCGACGATATACAGGACATATGTTAAATCAGTCACTAAAGGACAAGAGAGTTGAAAGATCAAAAAGCCTTTTATCTCGATACGCACATGGGAAATATAAAAATATTCTTTTCACGGATGAAAAAATTTTTACTATGGAGCAGCACTACAACAAACAAAATGATAAAGTGTACGCACACAACTCTCGAGAAGCTAAAGAGATAGTTGGAAGGATTCAGCGAGGTCATCATCCCGCTTACGTCATGGTTTGGTGGGGTGTGTCGTATCAAGGCGTCTCTGAGATCCATTTTTGCGAAAAAGGAGTGAAAATTTCAGCTAAAGTGTATCAGGACACGATTTTAGAAACAGTAGTTAAACCACTAAACGACACAATGTTCAAAAATGTACACTGGACCTTTCAGCAGGACTCAGCCCCGGGTCATAAAGCTCGCACCACCCAGATTTGGCTGCAAAGGAATGTTCCGGACTTCATCAAGGCAGATGATTGGCCCTCTTCCAGTCCCGACTTAAATCCCCTGGACTATAAATTGTGGTCAGTGTTAGAGGACATGGTCTGCTCTAAACGCCATGCCAATATCGATTCTCTAAAAAAATCTTTGAAGGTAGCAGTGGCAAATTTCCCAATGGATACAGTGCGTGAATCTATAGACGTGTGGCCGGATCGTTTGAGGGCGTGTATTAAAGCTAAAGGCGGGCATTTTGAATAAAAAATATATTGTTTAGAAACCTTATTAACTTACCTATAAATAAACATTTACTTATGGTAAATTAATTACATCCTTTTAAAAATATGTTTCATTTCATTTGTAACAGAACTTATGGCTAGACTAGGTAATTACCGGGTAAACACCAGCGATGCTTTAACAATTTTATTATTTCTCTGTAATTAATTGTTATTTCTCCTATTTAGCATACTAACTAATTGCTTTAAATTAGTACGACATTTTATTAGATAGAAGATTTAAGAACTTTATTTTTATTTTTTTAAAGACCTACAATAAGAAATTCATGGCATGCGCATGTAGGTACCCGACCACGCGTAAGAGCACTACCAACGGGCTGGGCAGACCAGATCAAATCTGCTCTGGGCGGTCAATTGAGTGTACCAGGAAGGCAGAAGTGATCGAAATAGCAAGAATTTGTGAGGCAAGTGACATCTGCTCGCCACTCATAACGACCACGACCGTTCTGACAAGCCAAGATTTTCAATAAAATATTATTTTCACGAAACATCGATTGGTAAATGGGGGAAACATGAATTGACCAAATAACAAGTAAAATTTTAAAGGTGTCTATGTCGGCTGGGTGAATGATTTAGCTAACTTAGAAATTAACATTACTATTGTAAATTTAACGACGATACCAAGTAGTTCATATGATATGGTTGATATGATATGGTTGATATGATATGCTTGATATGTCGTCTCAATGAGTAGTTGTTGACGGTATACAGAAAAGTACAGCTGGCAATAAAAGCTTGTACCGAAAATGAAATTTTTGAAATTCAGAAACTTGTGTACCTACATTTGTTGACATGGTTTTATTATTGTATCTTTATTTTTCTTTATTTATGACGATCGTGTTAAAAATTCTTATTTTGTAATGAAATAAATAATCTCTCCCTCTCTCTACAGTCGACGTCAAAGATATGTTTAAATTTTTCGTCGTATTACAAAAGAATAAGGTCCGAGTGTGAATGTTTTTGACGTCAACTGTACGGGAAATTGACACTGTGACAATTATCAATTTAGTAATAATGCAGGCATTTAACTCGATATTTGGGGGCAACTTTCATACAACAACGATTTCATACAATATTATTTATTTAATAACAAACATGAATAACAGTTTAAGGATTATCTTTAATATTAGTTTCAATCCAGCCGATGTAGCTGGCGACCCTGGTGTATACACTAGGCTTGTCACCACATCGCACGTTGGCCCCTCCGTAGGACATTATCCCAATCAGCGTATTTTTGTAGGTTAGAGGATTCCCGCTATCACCCTGTGGAAATAAAATAACAGGATCAACAATTAGGATAGGGAAAGTAATAATATAACTCATTTGAAAAACCTAACCGATTATTGTAACAACCCGGTCCAAATTAACCAAATCTACCAAAACGACCTATGTTATTGGTCCTAAAATATATAATGCCATTCCTGATCGCATTAAAAACCTTAAAAATGGCAGTTCGTTCTACAGCGAACTGAAAAAATGGCTGGTTAATAACGCCTTTTATGACATTTCCGAACTCTGTGACTACTAACATTACTCGTATTCTTCCTAATTCTAAATATGACTTTATTACCAATTTTATTTTATTTGACATGTGAATACATTTTTGAAATAATTTAACTCTTACAACATAAATAAATTAGAATTAATTCAATTTAATCTAATATTAACCTTTTGACGTTTAATGTATTTGTGCATTATAAATAAATGAGTATGAGTATGAGTATGAGTATGATTGCCAGTAGACGGGGTGGTGGAGAGAGCCTACGTAGGACGGCCGAGCGGTCGACGACCGTCTGGTCGGCCTAAATAGCTATCGCTGGAAGAACGAGGTAGAGAAAGACCTTCGAGCTCTGCACGCAGAAAAGTGGGAGGTGATCTCACAGAATAGGGCGTTCGTATCAGATCAAGATCAGGCCAAGATCCACATCAGATCCCTGAGCCAGCGGAATAAGTAGGTAAGTAAGTTTGTAAGTGCTTTTAAAATTGCTTGGGCACTGTGACACTAGTCATGGGTTCTTATTTGTTGTTGTTTACAGTTGGAAAAGCCTACCCTCTAAAACACTGGCGCGGCTTACTTTCATGTTCACCGCCACCGCAGGCAGACGTTTATAATTATTAAAAAAATGTGTCGGATAGTTAGATCCATAAAATATCAGAATTACAAATGACTTAAAAGAATAAGAATAATTTACTTTTAAAACAAAGTTTTAACCGACTTCAATTTAGTACTCCACCAAGCCATGAAACCATTTCCACATTTATTTTCCAATTTACCACATGAACTGATTTCCGAGAGCAAATGCGTTGATTATTAGGGGAAAAAACCCAATCGCTGTATGTGAGCCGATAATATTTGAGGACTTCCGTCGATTCCACAAAGATCACCTTTGGCACTTCATTAGTTGCTATTTCAACGGAATCTTATCAGAATCTGTGACGTACATTTGTACTTTTAAGTACATAATTGAGGAATTCCATAAGTCATATGTGGTCTTATGATTACCGGGTGTAAATACACGAGTTAAAATAGAAAATACCGAAATCACTACACGCGTGCCTAATATAATTGAAGAGTTCCCTCAATTCCTCATGGATCCCATCAGCCGACTGAATTTTTGAAAAAAATGGAACCCACCTGGAATTACCTACTTCAAACAAAAAAAAGAATTTACGAAGATAATTAAGAAGATAATTAGCTACGTTAGTGCCTAAACTGTCTTTAGTATCTCTGCGCATGCGGGCTGACTCGGAAACACATCGTACTTAATAAAAATTGGAATGCAAATATATATCTCAGCCTTGATGCGATAGGTACACCGCTGTTTTAGATAAATTGATGAAAATGGACACAAAACTTTCACCCCGTTCACCACTTGTTATCTTGCACATCTTTGGTTATTATTTAGATTTCGGGCTTACCAAACAGACGTCGTGGTCTTTTGCTCCAGCGCAGATTTGGGTGTCTTTCAACTCTTCGTCCTCATAGATACACTGTCCCTTATACACGGTCGGTATTTGTACTTGACGGAGATTATTTGACAGCTTCATTTTGTAAATATTTTCATTCTAGAACAATAAACACGCCGCTTAGTGCTAATATAAATGAATAAGAATCCATTTTAGTGACCATTATCCTTAGATGAACTCCTTATCCATTTGGGCGAATAATAATAGGGGCCTATTTAAATAAACTCAGGCAATGTTCTTCAATTTTGTTATTGCCTAAATTTGGGGTTGTTGATACCTTTCTGTGAATTATATTTTTTATCGGCTAATAATGTACGCTAGCTGGCAGTCACGTATTGTAGGCTTATTTATAAACATAGAACGGCTTTGTCTTATGGAACGGAGTCGTTCCAATTTGCTGGTCGATTGATTTACGCTTCGTACGTACGAGGTGCTGTATCTACCAGTAATGGTAATTTTTATTTGAAAATTACAGTTGATTTGACCCAACGCTCGATCGAAAAGTTACGAAATTACCCTTTGGGTGTGCCATAACACTTTTGGTCAAACTTGACAAGACAATTAAATATGACGAGAACCCTGTCGTTGCGGCTAGTTCGCCTCAGGGGGACCTAAAGCTGGCGCGTACCTTTCAAAAAGGAGCGCTCTTGCGGTCCAAAGGGGAAATGCTACCGGCAGAACTTGTACATGTTTTGTTTTTGTAACATTAGTATTAGTTGTATTTAAACTTAATTTTAGTCAGTATGCTTTATAAAAAAAGACCGGGTTGCACTCCGGGAGTGCCGGCAGAAGTGAAAACTTGAATATTAACGTTGTGCATTTTTAATATTTTGGAATGGTTAGGGAATAATTTTGCACGAATTGCTTTAATTATCAGTATAAAAGTACTATCATTTATGTGGTAAAATATAATATTCATCTATTGTGCTATCGTACACAAACATGACAATATAATATATATTACATTGAAAATTTAACACTTCAGAACTATTACAATTATTTAACATGTAAAAGGTTTATCTCTCAGAAAAATCAACTTGCATCCATACGTCTTACGAATCTGACGGTCACGTGAACTGACGCGAGTTTAACATTTTTTCCCCATCCCAAAAAGTGCATAGCGCCGCTAAAGAATGTTTTCACTTCAAAAAAATGAAATTCTTTGTCCATTGTCCATTAAATATCGGGGGACAATCTTAACATTTAAATCTAACTCTGCCAACAAACCGCTCTGTGGTTTGGTAGATTTGTAACTAGCTTTAAGCATTTAAAAAGTTACTCATCATATATATATATATATATTTGGTAACCGGGATTTGAACCCAGAATTGTCAGCTTCGTAAGCACGGTACAATACCGGCTAAGTCGGTACAATAGCATTAACTTACTTCGAATGCACCCCATCCTGTGACGTTGACTAGTTCACCTTCTTTTATCTTATACCCTTCCTCAGGTAATTCGGGTACAGCGAGCCAATCAAACACAATAGGGTTTTTCAGTTTCAGTAAACAAATGTCGTTGATTTTAGTATCTTTGTCATAATCTTCGTGACAGATCTCCTGTTCAACTTCTATGAGATATCCACCGTCGTTCCAATGGTCCGAGGCTCCGCGAATTTTTCTTGACACGTTAACCCTGTAAGTTTTAATAACGATCACAATAAAAAAAAACCACTTTATTGAACGGAGTAATTAAGTGAACAGAATGCGTTATGGGTCATGGGAGAGTAACCATGGGAAATTTTAGGAGAAACCTTCTGCACGACCACACTCCAGTGAAATTGGTTGTGGTGGTTTCAACCGAATTTGAGGCGTGGGTGGAGTCTAGCTACTCCAAGTTCGCACTTAAAGTAATGATTGTAGTGTAAGGCCGCGGTCTGGACGCCAGCGCTAGCGGGCAGCGGGGCGAACTATGTGAACTGCCGCTCGCCGACGCTCCGCTGGCCGCTGGCGTCCAGTCCCCGGCCTCTGGGTGCAAAGATTTTGTTCTTAGCTCAGTAACGTTATGGGATTTACTGGTTTTAAAATAGTGGTTTAGATTCTCTTACGTTACATTAGACATCCTTCTTTTAGCCTGGTGTTTTTGAACTAATACATTTTATTAGCGTTGCGCAATAAACGTCTGTTAAACCGATTTAATACGTTGATAGATCGTTAGACACTTCAGGAACAACAGAATTGCCTCTATAGGCGTCTACTGACAATCAACGTGTTGAGTTTAATTGGCGCTTAAACAACTTTTCATTTTCTTTAAATGATGATGATGATGATACGAAAAAGCTAAATAAAGCTTACCCTATACAAGAAGCGGCAGTCAAAACAAAACTTTCGTGGATGATAGAACCACTGCAGACTGTTTGGTCGACAATCATTGATGAGGCTTTTGTGAATTCGTGCAGCGACACGATGTAGGGAATGTCTTGGATGGTCACGTTGTAACCACCAATAATACCCAAATTGTCATCAGTGGGTAAAGCTGGAAAAAAAA
The DNA here is from genome assembly GCA_947049275.1 of Epinotia bilunana. Taxonomy (NCBI): domain Eukaryota; kingdom Metazoa; phylum Arthropoda; class Insecta; order Lepidoptera; family Tortricidae; genus Epinotia; species Epinotia bilunana. The sequence goes on along the minus strand of OX346271.1, from coordinate 6,909,714 downwards.
AATTGATGGATCTAGCTGAACTTTTAGGTCATCATTCAGTGTTTGTCAGTAACAGAAAATTGTACGGAGTGCCTTTTTAATTTAAAATGATACTATGTTACTTAAAATCTGTGTAAGGTTCTTGATCTATAGAGCCCTCAAAACATTAAAATGAAGGGAGTTTATTTTCATATTTCATAAAGATGGAACTTAATAGAATTATCTAAATGCTGTTAGTTTAAAAAACAAAATAACACATGCAGCAAACTCCTACAACCAATAATTAAGTACTTTTCCTCCATGGTGCATAGCTGCGAAGCGCCTAGTACAATAATTATATTACTATAAATATTTACCACGTGCTGCCTGAATAAATATTGCGGCAATGAACACCAGGAGTGTGTTACCCATGGTGATGGTTTTAGAATGAAGTCTGTGGTTTAATTTGTCCAGTTTATTCATTTTAAATTAATCAAACATGTAAAAACAACTTCCAATTGAGTTGCAATGTTCGGTGGGTTTTAATTTAGTTTTTTTCAGTTAATTGCCACATGTGTTCTACCTAAACGATGAAGTGATAACAATTCTCTATTAATAAACATTAACGACTAAACTCACACAATTTAAGTTCGTGATTTAACTTCATTAGTGTGCTAAAACCATAATTAATTAGTCACTCATTAATTCGGAATTATTCTCGCTAATTTGGTAAGTTTAGGTCGAAAAGTCATTACATACAGTTTAAATGTAAAACATCCCTGCCACAAACATAGTTAAGAAGTAGGAACTATCCGACACACAAGGTTTTTGCTTAAAACCAAACTCAAATCGGTTCGTCTGTTTCGGGTAGATATAGCAAATATAGATTGCATTTTTTCTCTAACTTGATAAGTTTCATATCTAGGGTGAAAACAGTAAATGTTTACATTTTAGACCACGATGTTGGCAAATAAGCAAACGCCCTTCCCGCTTGATGGTAATAGAAACCGTAGTCTATGAACTCTTTAACGACTGCTTAAGCGCGCCTCCCCTTTGAGGATTCGTGATGTCAGCAAGTTTGGGACGCAAACAAGATGATCAATAATTTAAAACACATATTAGGGACTGCTTTACACAAATTGATCTAGCCCCTAGTAAGCTAAATAACATTTATTTACTAATGCATAGAAACCAGCCAAGACTCAGAAGCAAAATACTCATGCGCATCACACAAATATTTTCGCTTACTGGGATTCAAACCCAGGCCCGTCAGCATCTTCGGCAGGATCACAATCCATATCGGCCGTGATGCAGAATATAATGATGCAGGAATATTCAAAATCCACTCTTCTTGACCTTAATTAAAATAACTGTTGACCATGAATTCTATCAAACAATTTAGGTAGGTCTTTATCAGTAATTTTAATTAGAGCTGCATGTGTCAATTTTAATTTAAAAATATGACGAAAATTTAAAATGATTATCCAACAGTGCAAATTCGTTAATAAATCATTTGCGTATTATAAATAGGCGAGGTCTGAGTAGCAGGGTACAGTTTCCAATACATCGTCGCCATGATCCGTGTAATCCCGGTTGTCTTTGTCACTATAAGTGTACTCCAAGCAGCGTGGGGCTCTGGTAGGTAATAATAAACTTTTAATAAAGAATACTGATTTAGAGTAAAATACTAATCCTACTGTAATATATGAAACGTGTCAATGAAATGTGTATAGGTTTGTTGCTTACTTATCTAATTGACTAGTACGTAAAAGACAAAGACCACACTTATTTTTCCAAAATATTGAATACTTACTAGATTATATTGATACAAATGCGCATTTATTATGGTTTTAACATTTCTAGTACCAATTTATGTTACAATGAATGAACAAATACATTATATTAATTCAAGACCTTTGTTTTGCTATGCTAAAAATAAGCAACTATACTTTATGCCAATTAATTTGTGTACATCAGTTACATTTTTGAGACCCTAACTCTTAGCGTAAATTCTGCCATAAAATCAGAAGCAAAAAACCTCCTTATGCTATGAGAATTCAAAGTCGTGTTTTGTTCACATTTGTTTGACAGAATTTACTTTGTTCTACTCATACTAATTTAATTTGTTCCTTTTACGTGTAGGTTCCTTTTACGTGGTGGCCATTTCCTAAAAAATGTCTATACCTACGTTCTTAACTGGAGTGAGTGTGTTTGACATAATTTACTTTGTTCTACTCATACTAATTTAATTTGTTCCTTTTACGTGTAGGTTCCTTTTACGTGGTGGCCATTTCCTAAAAAATGTCTATACCTACGTTCTTAACTGGAGTGAGTGTGTTTGACATAATTTACTTTGTTCTACTCATACTAATTGAATTTGTTACTACTACTTATTACTTACGTGTAATGGTGGTCATTTTGAAATAAAAATATATGCGTTCTTAACTAGCGAGAGTTATTAAACAGCAATTAATTCAGTGTCGGGTTTGTGACGAAAATTAAGCAAATGCAAATTGAGCATTATGTAAAAATTAACTTGTTTCACATTTAATCAACATGCATAATTTTATTATGCATATAATTTATTTATAAATTAAATAAAAAAGCACAAAACTGACACAGTTAATTTATTATTTGACGACTCACGCTAATTGACTAGTGATATATCTAAATGTTAAATTTCTGTCAATCTTCCGTCTAAGCAAGCAAGTACTTATATTATACCACCTACTCAAGAGAGGACCCTGTACTGACTTGACCAACAGTTAATATTTACTGATACCGATACCGCATCCACTCCGCCCCGCCAGTTTCGACAGTCGCCTGGCAACAACATTGCGGGAATTGCCGCAGGGCAAGCGCTTATCTGTTCGTTGCGCGGTCGGGACGCGCAATTGTGTGCGCAATGTGTTGGTTAGTTGGGATCACACGCAATGAATTAGAAAAACCGCCGCGCTATTTCGTGGCCAGGCCGTTAGAGTGAGTATTCACCAGAGCTGTAGTTGTCTCGCTCAGTGCTGGTGGCCACTGGCCCTTATGCGACCACTCGGTAACTGTCCTTCTGTCACAGTCAATTTCTACTTCCAGCCTTACATGCAACGGACGAATGTAGTACTAGTCTACGCATCATCGGCGGGAACAATGCGACCATCGAAGAAATTCCTTCCGCTGTGTCAATATGCGTTAAGACAGATGAAGAAGGTCCTAGCCACATTTGCGGTGGTGCTATCATCCATGAACGCTTTATATTGACTGCTGCTATGTGCGCAGGGTAAGACCATTCGCGATACTTTACTGTGTTTATTAAAATAAAAAATCAGGCAAGTGTGTGTCGGGCCATGCGCAGTGTAGGGTTCCGTAGTTGCTTGCCTTTCTTAGTTGCATCGACACGCGCGCGCCGACTAAATGGTTGCGTCTGCCGAATTTTCTCGAAAGTTGGCTTTCCTATGTACATTTTAAGTTGGTCGACTATTACTAGTAATGCCTACCTACTTAGCCGTGATAGTTAGAATCACTCATTTGAAAAATCGTTTTAAAAACCCATAATATTTTTGAACAAGCTATCCAATGATACCCCACACTATGGGGTAAGCGAGAAAAAAAATGTCATGCCCACTTTAGGTGTAAGGGAGGAACCCAAAAAAAAATTTATTCAAGATTTTATTCTTCTGTTTTGTCGGCGTGATTTACAGTTTTCTAGTAGTAATGGTTACTGGGTTAAGCCGAAGACGGACGGACAGACGGACGGACGGACGGACGGCCAGACGGACATGGCGAAACTATGAGCGTTCCTTGTTTACTACGGATCCCTACAAAAAAAACAATGGACTAAGTGGGAACTGATTTCCAGATCATATTTGTATAATGTGAGAATTGACCATTGGAAGCATATTTCCCAAAACTATTAACACGTAGAACCGATGGCCGTTGGGGCGGAAAGGTTCTCGAGTGGCGACCACGTACCGGAAGGCGCGGCGTGGGTAGGCCCCCCACAAGGTGGACTAATGACCTGATAAAGGTTGCTGGTGTCCGCTGGATGCGGGTGGCGCAGGACCGGTCACTGGCACTCTTTGGGGGAGGCCTATGTCCAGCAGTGGACGTCTTTCGGCTGATATGATGATGAATCTACATATATGAATCTAATTGCATGCTAACAATAACAATTTATCTGGTAAAGTATGCTTTTTATCGTTAAGTTCGCTTTTTGTACTTTAATTCGTTTTATGCAATAAAAGTTAAATAAATAAATACGATTATAAATGCAAAATTAACAGCTATAACCAAAGGTGCTCAACTCGATGAAACCATAAACAGAATTTCGGACTAGGAAGTTCCCAAATATCTTTTTGCAGGTTAATAATAAAGCTACGATACCAGGGGTTTAACCTTTCGCACGAACATAGCCGATCCGCGATAGAGGAAACTATTAAAAAATGTCCCTTCATACGAGAGGTTCAGCACGCAGTTGTCAGACAGTGGTTGTGGGTTCGAATCCCGGCTCGTACCATTAAGTTTTTTGGAACGAATGTACGCATTATCATTTGATATTTACCTTGATATTAGCTGTCTGGTGAAAACAGCGTAAGGACACCTGCTTATAGATAGCAAAGAAATTCAACGATTTATTTGAGGTCTTCAATTCGCATTTGGCTAGCTTGAAGACTACTGCCCTTTTCCTTTTCAGCAGCAGGTCTGTGGCCAAAAGTGGGAGGTTTATACGCCGAAGACTATTGTTATTATTATCTACTAGCTTGTGTCTGCTTCTGGGCATGGGATAGAAACTACCCTATATTTTAATCCAGGCTATAAACTATCTTCGTGCTTTCATCCAAATCAGTTGAGCCGTTTAAGCGTGATTGAGTAACAAACTTCCAAACATCTAAACATCCAAACATCTAAACTTTCGCATTTATAATATTAAGTAGGATAATAATAACCACATCATATCAAATCGCAGGGTTAACTCCTCGTCGTTGACGGTTCGCGTCGGTTCTACTTACTTGCATAGCGGTGGAGAGTCCTTTGAAGTGGCAAATATCACCGCGCACGAGAATTATGAAACTGAAAATATAACCAACAACATCGCCTTGCTGGAACTAAAGAAGCCTATACTGTTTGGTTTTCTCGCGAAGGCTAAGCTGCCAGAAAGCGATTTTGATGTAAAAGAGGGAGGTGAAGCCATCTTGTCAGGATGGGGTGCAAGTAATGTGAGTTTATTATATCATTTTTTTATAAAGCAGTAGGTTTCAGATACCATTATTCCCAAATAGTGGCATATTGTAATGAATTTATAGTAGTTTATGCAATCGTTATATAATGTATGCTTTTTCAGTCGAGTACCACGTTTAGGCCACGAAGCTTGCTGAGTGGCCTAATTAAGGTACGAGAGTTAAAAAGCTAATTATATAACTATTGCATACAATACTTTTTCTACGAGTTAACGGAAATAATAATTTACTAAACAAATTTGGTATCTATTGAAATTTGCCCTGCTGAAACGAAGTGCAGCCAACCGCTTTTTTTTTATTTTTGCGCGTTGATGTCTTTTGGAAATCGAGCCTGATTGGCCAAAATTAATTTTAGTTCTTTAACCCCGCCTTATCCTCACATACTCCGCAAAAGGAGGCGCTGGGGGATAATTCGAAATGTTTCAAGTTATGCTAAATTGTATATATATACGACATAATGTTTCTCAACTTTAAATCGTCAGAGATAAAAAAGGTTAAATACAGATAACCTAAGCAGCAGGGCCTTAAATATGTGTTCATTTCACAGATTAGCGAGAAGGAATCCGAAGTCTTCCATCAAACACTCATTCCGATCAAGGCGCAGAAATGCTGCCAAAACCCGGACGATTCAGTCTTGAATGACCCCAACAAGATCTGCGCTGGGTCACCTGGTCACAGTCCCTGTCAGGTAAAGTTAAACGGACTCGCCACAAATCCTCACCGCATACTGTTTTGTACATAAGCAGCGTAACTTTGACTGATGCGCTCCTGTTCAGTATGAGATCCTGGACTGCTCCGCAGGAGGGCGCTGATGGTGGCCCCCTTGGAGTTTTTAGTGGACCGTCCAGACCGGCTGACTAGCCATCCATCTCTTTAACTGGGTGAATAGATAATGGGTATTCTCCACCGAAAAATAACCACTTAGATAATAGGTATTCGCCACCAAAAAAGACACTGATGCGAGTTTGACTGATGCGCGTCTTTGTGAATATAATGATTAAAATTTACCACAAGGTCCACGCCTTGGTGAAGACGACTGCTGTTTGCCATAAACAATTCTAGAGAACGATGACATAAGATAAGGTTGTCGACAAATAAACTCAATATTTAATAAAAATTTAATTGATGATGAGATCCTCTGACTCTAGTTTGATGCGGACGGTGCAGTACCGATCATTGTGGCACTTTTCGGGTGGGGACATCCAGCAGTTATTACATTGCAACGTCTTTTGGGTAATATGATGATAACTGATACAAGTACCTCTTTCAGGGTGACGGTGGAGGCCCTCTGACCCAGGACGGCGTAGTGATCGGAATAAGCTCTTACGGGTACAACGAAACCTGTAGCGTACTGCCAAGCATCTTTACCAACGTCGTCAAATACGTGGACTGGATTAACAGCGTTGTCAACAAAAGTCGTTAAATTAGAAGATACATCTCAAATTATTTTGAAAGATAGAGTAGATTGTATGACAAGGGTCTAAAATAAGCCATATTACTTTCCCGAACGAAGTGAGGGGAAACAGTTCGAGGGGTAATATGGCATTTAGACCAGAGTTATACACTCTCTTTTCACTTCGACAGCGAGAAAATAGTAAAAACAAGGAATATCCATCCACAATCGATAATAAATACCACGGCGAAAAGATTGTTCAATTTGGCGCCATATTTTTTTTAATAAACTGATTTAACCCAGATACAAAATATTGACACCACGAATAAACGCCTCTGACCGTCTAATAGCCGCGTCCAAACGGCCGAGTGCGGCGGACAGCATACGGTGCATAATTAGCGATGTAGACAGCGTTTATCCCGCTCAATCTCATAGCTATACCATGTATGCAGCCAACCACGCTTGAACGTTTGAACGCGGCTATAGACGGCCGAAGGTGTTTTTTTTAATGATTCTGAATTCGGGAAAAAAACGCTTAATAATATTTGAAATTTATTCTGTTTCCTGATTGGTTGATTTTAATATATTCTGACTAGTTGATAGCAAATACAAATGGTTTTTTAAATAGTTGTGATTAGTGGATTTAATAATACGTTGAAATGTTTAGATTGGTCAAATTAAAATGTTTTAAAATCATAAATATGTTTACATATTTCCCCTAGGGGCTAAATGTGCTACTTTAGCCCCGCTATCTAAGCCTCATATGACACACTTTTCGAGCATGAGAAGTGAAAAAGCTTTTGCAGCCATTAGCGGCGATTCATTTGATAATATAATTTTGTAAAGCGTGTAGTATAAAGTCAACGACTACTTTTGCGAGTGTAAATATGGTATATTGTCAAGAAAATAATTATACTTAACCTTGCAATTTAACTAAATGTCTCTTTGAAGTTTTTTTTATAAATTAATTATGAATATTGAAATAATAGAATGGAATAAGATTTAACTTCCCCATCATTGAAGCTTTTTTGGGTTTGAAGTTCAGATGACTGTAACAAAGCGTAATTAACTTTGTGCTTAATAAAATAAATTACAAGCATACATACTACAAATTGTTAGTTTAGTTTTATGGTCATACTTGGTAATAATGTGATTTAGATTAACGACTTTCCTATGGACGCTGTTACAGTTATAGGTAATAACGTTATATTTTGGTTTGAATTAGGGCTCCCGCTACACGTGTAAACCCGCCCGCCCGAATACCCGTGTTCTTAAGCCCGCGATGCTAAGCTTCCTTTCTACACGGACACGCCCGAACCCGCCCGGTCCGCGGGCGGGTACCCGCGGGTTCTAATTACACGCGGATTCGGACCGTCCGTGGCCGTTTGAGTTGAGGCAAATATAATATAATTATTTCATTTTACTCTATTTGCATTAGCAACTCTATGGGTTTGGGGTGTATGATGTTGTTTTATATTAGGTATGTGACAAAAGGAAACATCGCAGGAAGCCTATGTTTACTCTATTGCGTCATAATATTGTATAAACCTAGTATTTTATGTAATGATTGCCCGACAAAGGGCACGCAAACTATTTAACTTTTATTATAGCCGCTTAAAGATATGATAGCTAAACAAAAACAGTACCTAGGTAAGTAGAGTCAGCCAAGAAAGTGTTCTACCGCTTTTCGACTTTATTGCATGCAAAATAAGGTCCAAAAGTGGTAGACCACTTTCTTGGCTGACTGTACATGAGAACTATTTAATTTTAACCGAGCGCTTATTGTATTGTACAGTCAAGGAAATTTAATTTTTAGCACTTTTGATACTTAACGTCATTCAAATAGAGTTGACATTTGCCAAACCTTCATTTTCCTCGACCGTACATGCCATTATGGTTCTAAATAAGGGACTGAATGTGGTATCCAAATTAAGGGTTTTAATTAACGGTACTTAATAAAGGTATTGCTTGTGTACCGTTTTAAACCGTACCTTTACTCTAGAGGTTGAATATGAGCACCGAATAAAGGCACTGAATCAAAACGATACTTGCAACATTACTCTGCCTACGATACCTATATAAAGGATACAGTAATAATTTTAAAAGAAAGGTACTCGAACAAAACCATATTATGACAGTTTGCTACAGCTTCAAAGTTTACCGTTATTATATATCCGAAACTAGAGTAAATTCTATCAAATGAATGCAAGCAAAATACGATTTTGTGCTCTCATGATAAAGTCGTTTTCTGCTTGCGCTTTTGACAGGGTTTTATCTTACAATTTCGGACGTACCGCTCTAATCGTTGATGTAGTTTAACGAAGTAAAAATAATTTGTAGCAACGAGATTATAATTTGGAAAGGCATTATCAGTGTCTTGCAACTTTTTTTGGATAAACCCAAAAGTCGTTGAATTCCAAAGCAATATTAAGTTTTATGCGTTTGCGATAAAGTCGAAATTTCAACAAAAAAATTGAAGCTAATTACTTACGTCTCAAGACTTGTATGTTTCCTTTGTGTGTTTTGTTCATCGCCTGCCGGGGACAAGGGTTTAACAGGTTAAATAGGCACGAACTTCATCGTCCTAAAGCAGGTAATAATTCTTTATCTGTTATCTTCACCGACCTGAGTTGTGGTGTTTTACCGCTGAACGGATATATTAGGGAGGTGGAAGGGGTCACACAATACTACATAGTTTTAGGTATGCAAAATTTAATAAAGGCAGTAAAGTTGTGTGATTTCCAAGTTGCAGAATTTTATTTAGCAAGCAAATAAAGATTAATAAGAATGCCCGAGACTTTGCTCTACGAAATATCTAACAACTTTTTAAGGGAGAAGAGTTATGAGACTTGGCCTCTTTTTTCGATTAAATGTTTTTTATGGGATATTACTATCATTTACTACATTTGGTTTAGCGATTTACTATGCTCGCCTCATTACAATGATCTGCAATAAATATTTATACTAGCTGCACTGACCGATCAACAAAAGCGCTAATTTAGAACATAATTAGTGTTTAAATCAAGGTAAAACTAAAATATTTTGCAAATTTCGGTCCAGATTTCTAGATACGCATAAATAAATTTGTAAGCCCATATAAATATATAGGATTACAAAGTTATATTTGCAGTGAGTGGGAGTAAAAATTAAAAAGCAAGAATGAGACTGCAATCATAATTTGTATGTATTGATAACACAATAACCTACAAAAAGAAGTGAGATCCCATAAAAAACATTCCATGTAAAAAAGAGGCCAAGTCTCGAAACTCTTCCACCGTGTGACTTGGCAATCACACAATACTGCATAGTTTTAGGAGTGCAAAAATCCATAAATGAAGTAAAGTTGTGTGATTGCCAAGTAGCAGAATTTTATTTAGCTAGCAAATAAAGAATAATAAGAATGCCTGAGACTTGGTACTATGAAATATCAAAGTCAACGACCGCTTTAGCCTAGTTGGTAGTGACGCTGCCTACGAAGCAAGAGGCCTCGTGTTCTAATACCGGTAAGGGCATTTATTTGTGTGATAAGCACGAATATTTGTTCCTGAGTCATGGATGTTTTCTATGTATTTAAGTATTTATTTATCTATGTAAGGATGTTTATCGTCGTCTAGTACCCATACTACAAGCTTTGCTCAGTTTGAGACTAGGTCGATTTGTGTAAGATTGTCTCGTAATGTATTTATATTATGTTTATATTTATCTCACAACCTTTTAAGGTGGAAGAGTTTCGAGACTTGGCCTCTTTTTTACATGGAATGTTTTTTATGGGATAAAACTTACTAGCTTCTGCCCGCGACTCCGTCCGCGTGGAACTCGTTTATACCCTATGTCCCTCCTCCAGACTCAAATCTCTATACCAAATTTTATCTAAATCGGTTCAGTGGTTTAAGCGTGAAGGGGTAACAGAAAGACATAGGCAGACAGACCCACTTTCACATTTATAACAGTATGGATTCGTATTTACTTTTTTTTTAATCTAAATTTGAGAAGGCTAACTTCACGTACTTTGTTATGATTTGTTACATTTATTAATCTGCTATTTTTATTCACTAAAAAAGATGTTATAATTGCAAAGCTACGAACACTCATTTAGTACTTGTATGTACACTCTTAGAACTACGGGATAGTTCCTAGCTTCACACCTCAAGGACGGGTAGTACTACCCGCGTGTAATTAGCGCACGGGTACCCGTGTATACGTGTACACGGGTACCCGTGCGCTAATTACACGGATCCGTTCGGACCGGTCGCTTAAACCCGCGGGCGGTTTACACGGGCACGGGTACCCGACACGAATACACGAAACCCGGACACGACCGCGAGCCCTAGTTTGAATCCTATTTTGCATAAACGGCGTCTCCTTTCATTTAGTTGTATGCGTTTATAAAACGTTGACTGCGGCAAAGCGGGCGTAGCACGGTTGCCATTTTATCACTTATCGTTGTGGATAAGGCATCCGTCACTCTAGCACTCGCATACTTGTCAGAGCGTGATGGGCGTCTTTACCACAACGATAAGTGATAAAATGGCAACCATGCTACGCCCACAGGTCAGATATGACCTGTAGTGGACTTTCGGCTGGTGCGGCGTAAGAAAATAGGTTACTTCACCCTGGTGCGGAGGTGATTTTGATATGTTTTTTTTTATTAGTATGAAGGAGCCAAGTATATGTTTATATTTCTCGTTTTGAATCCTACCCGACAATATAAAATAATTGTACAGGTCAGATGTGACCTGTACCGCACTAGATCAAACAAGTTGTTCTTCAGTGCGGCACAGGTCACATATGACCTGTTGTTACCCTCCGCCCTGTATAGCACTGCGGGAAAGGGCATTATCAGTTAGTGCTGTCATCATACCCACACGTTAGTTTTGTTATCTACAAAATGAAAAAAAACAAAAAAAAAACAAAAAAAAAAAAAGCTTGCACAGAATGTTACAAGACACTGCGTAAAACCATGACAAGTCGAGAAGTGGATATAAAAGTAAAAATAACGTTTACTTCGTGTGTTGAGTGTGAGAAGAGCATCTGTTTGGACTGCTTTAATGCAACTCATTAAAGCATGTAACTTTTGCTACAACATGTAATAAATACACTTTATATATTATCGATATATTTGCTTTTTTATTTTCCACTTCACTAAAGTATCATGGACAGTTTTATGTATGTCCTTTTTACTGGTGCGATACAGGTCCAATTTGACATGTCAATCAAATACTCTATAAATCTTCAACAAATGGTCAAATTGTGTGGCGCAGCTAGTAATAGATGTATTTATTAGTCAACTAACTATTTACGTCATAAAATATATAATATACACATTACATAAGGATATTTTAGGTAGAATGTAAATACTCACTTACAGGTCACCTTAGTCTTGTACCGCACCAGAAATAAATTAGTTACAGGTCATTTATGGTAAGTGACGCACAGAAAGTGAGTTTACAAATTGGCTCTCGCAGTCAACGTGAACATTTTACAGCACACCTGGCCATAATGCGAGTTTTACTGCACGCTGCGCGTACGGTAAAACTCGCATTGTGGCCAGATGAAGACGTAAAATTATGTACTTACCACGGGCGGTAATTCGTAAAGCCACAGATCGCATATTTATGATCCTCACCTTCGGTTCGGGCCACAAACACCTACGATCTGGGCCATTCACGAATTCACCGCCCTAGGTACGTAATGTACTATTGTATATTATGCACGTAAGCTCTTAAATAGTGACCACGGGAAGACTTTTGTTTTATTGACTTTGTATTATATTGTCGTGTAACAAAGGCGATCACAAATTGTATTTGTAAATGGTGAATTACATCATCTTTGTTACCAATCTTTGTAAAATGTTATCATTAAATGCTTTTAATCTAGTCTGTATGTATCATTAGATGAAATATGAAATCCTACCCCCTTATTCATAAAACTTAACAACTGTTAACTACAATGTAGTTTATCGTCTTCTCACAAACGCAAATGTCAAAGTTAAAGTGACGGATAGAGATGAATTTTAATGACATCTAAAGATGCATTGTTAGGTAGGGTGCCCTGCCAGCGCCGATATGATAGAAATTCAGTCATATTTTAATAGACATGAGAAGTTATATTTAGAACTCGATTGTGTAATGTGGGGGCCACATAGTTGTTTATTTGTTTTTAGTCTCTATTAAATGTTTCTTTCTTTGCTTACTTTCGCTGTGTTGAGAGTTAGCGACTGCACTATTACCACTTGTAATGTGGAATCAATGCCACGTAAATAAAAAGCTGCTGTGTGTAGCAGTAAAATATGTAAGTATTTTAAATCAGAAAAAGAAGAAGTTCTTTGTTTCAGCTTAAGAAATACTGCTACACGCGGGTCGTGCGCGGCGCGGGGCGGGCGCGGGTTGTGCGCGGTGCGGGTCGGGCGCGGCGCGGGTCGGGCGCGGCGCGGGTCGGTAGGTATCTCTCCCACTACCAACGTATTTATATCTCTCTCAGTATGACTGTGCGAAAGAGATAGAGATACCGCACGACCCGCGACGCGCACGACCCACGTTCGGTGTGTGAAGGCCTTTACTTACGTGGCATTGATTCGACATTACTTTCAAGCCACGCCTCAGCACGGTGTAATCGGGGATTAAACGGGAGCCACCCAAGGGCAGGTGGTAGGTAAGCCTTTTTTTATTCCCGAGTATCCGAAACCGTAATCCGGCTTAATGTTCACGCAGCATTAGTCTGGATGAGACTTTGGGCAAACAAACATTTTTTTTACTTGGCAGATTAAATCGATTGCATCTTTCAAAGTTAATAGTTATTTCAATATTATTAAAATCATCCTACAATTTTTTTATGCAAAAGCGGACAATCGAAATAGATTTTGAACGATAATTATATATTATATTATAATTACTCATGGACCAACGTCACAGCATTATCTTCGGACGAACCATTGTATGGCAAACTGCTGGTTTTGTCGCGAAATACTGCGTTGAAGTACATAGTTGTGATACATTTTTTTTATTAAAGTGTAAGGATTCTATTAGTACCTTTTTTACGATTTTAATTATATTTTGTAATTTACATTTTATTGTAATCATTTGATATTTTACCCTTAATAGGTATAGTAAAACTACGTTATATATTTTAACATGAAAGTACCCAATATCGCCCCGGTATTGTCCCTGAAACGGCCCTCTATATACTAAACCAGAATTTTATACTTAACAACTTTGAAAATCATATTTCGAGAACAGAAATCGCGTCGCTGTGATGCAAAATGTTATTTAGAGTTGTGCATAAACCACAAATTACAGTTTGCCAAACTATACAAAGCTTTGCTGAATTTACGAGCTGAGCGTTGTTTTGCTAACGGGTTAAGGGAGGGAAGTCATAATACGCGAAGCCGTAACATAATGCAACATTTTATAAAAGCATTTGTTGTCGAGATTAAAGTCTCGTGAGAAAGGAGGCGATTACTCCACCTATGAATATAGCCTAGCCTATTATATAATCTGTGGCCTAGCTCTTAATTTATGATGATAATGATGATGACGGAGTTTTAATCGTAAATCTGAACTTTTCAATACTATACAATGTCCCAGTCACCGCAGTTTTATTGTACCAGCAGTACACGGATACGGATACAAAATGGATGCCACAAACAAACATCAAAGAAGTCCAGTTATTCGCCTTTTTTAAGTACCAAGGCTTTCAGACCAAATGGAGTTTCGATGTCCTACTAACTGATATTGCGTGTTCCGGAGACTAGTTTCTGGGTCAAACCATATTTTATTTTAATACAATATTCGCTTGAGAGAACGTGAGCTGGGATTTTATCGATATATTCGATATGAAGCTCCCTGAATATATGCAGACAAGACATATATGCCTTAATGGGCCTTACTTAAATGTTTTACCTATGCATGTTTACGCATACATGTTTCCCGGAAGGTAGGCAGATCTCATTGATGGACTTCCACTTAAACGGTTATAAAACTGACGCCGCGGCCAGCTGCGGTGTGCGGAGCGACAGTTTTCTCTTTGTATGTCAGTTACCTCAGTTTGTATACAAAATCCACACGGTACCTACCACACACTGCACCGAAAGTCCGTGCGGCGAAAATTCGCAGCTCCGCACAACGCAAAGGTCTTGACAGATCTCTCCTCTCCTGTTTCTCTCAGTTTCATGATATGATCATGTTTAGGGTCATGACTTGACTTGACTGTAATTTTTGTATTTAATAGAAAAATTATCGCACAGGTCTTCCGCGTCTAACTGTAATATGAACTTTTGCCTTGTCCTCTCTTTTTTAATCTTCTTTCATCCTCAGACTGAGGACTTATTCAAAAATAATGTGTACATTTTCAAATCATTGTGGTGATATCAGCGGCGAACTGTCGACTTTTGCTATTCAAAGTACGTTGATTGGATTGCTCAGACTATCGTTGTCGGTACCTGATGGATACTGCAGCTAGTCGACGCCCCCCTGCTGGCCACTGAGCGTGCGCCTGCATTTTTCCGTTCTGGCGCGCGACTGCGCTGATGTGCTCATCAAATCCCTCCTCGTGGCAGTCTCTGAATGTGATTTGTTTGCGACAGGGATGGCAAGATTGATGAATGAATGGGAGAGTGCTTGAGATGAATGAAAAGATCTAAGTTGTTAGTTTTAGTGTGGAATTAATGTAACGTTTTGGTGAAAACTGTAATGTTATGCAACAGTTACTGATTCAGTAAATTAATTAATTAATTAAGCCAAGAGCCGCTAGAGATTGTGCTAAATGTTTAATGTAGGCCATTTATTGTACAGCTTTCCAGGTCCGGTATTGTTAAATCAATAAGACCATATGCATTAAGTGCCTATTTAATTAAGCGAACCATCAAAAATGCACGGTACAGCGACATCGCTATGCGAATTTAATATCGCTTTATCTCCTATTTCACTACCACATTTGATGTTTCACAACAATTGATAATTATAACAAGTATTTTGTTTTCGAGAAAGGTTCACAACACCTTCCCCGTTCCATCACCGAACGACCAGGTGTGGGGCTAGCTTAAGCCTATTTACCAAATAATATTTTGATTTAATTTGATTTGACCAGCTGGCCCCTATTTCACCAAATCGTCAATTGTCGCCTGACAATGACAATTCGCTTTACATGGCTGCGTCGACAGGTTAAGATGGTTGCTGGACAGTTTATTGACCCAGCAATGTACTTGGAATTGTCATTGTCAGGTGACAATTGTCAAGGTGGTGAAATAGGGGCCTGCTTGCGGAATAAATAAGTAGGTCTAATATAATCGAACGTGCGAGTGAAGCGAACGAAGTTCTATGGGCCAAAAATCGCTTGTCCGGTGTCCCGCTGTCCAGGTGTTCTCCTCTACAGTTCGCATTTCTCAAATGATCCTCGTTAAATATTGTGAGCAAGTAGTAGGTTATATAGAGTTTTTCAGTCGTTTTTCGAAAGAAACAAATTCAGACGGGCACTCGAGTTCTACCAGCTCACAGAGCCACTAAGTATGTTATATAAGTAAGTATTCCCTGGGACCGAGCTCAGTTCGGATGAAAATAGAGAAAATACGGCTAAAACGATTTTTCTCCGACATGAGACCCAGGTAGATCGATATTTCGCCCCCGTAAACGCGATTTCAATTAAATTTGGAATATGGGGCCAAATTTAATTGAAATCGGTATAACGCTCTATAGAGCCGTTTTCGAGAACGTGATTACAAATAAATAAAATCTATACGAATATCGCTCGTTTAATAGTATATAAGTTATCTTAAGTATTTTTGAGTTCAATATATAAAATAAATAATAATACATTTTTGAGTGACCCGTCAGCTCTGTGTCTATCTATTTAGTAGTGGTCATGATAATACGGGGTTGAAGGGCTATACAAAGGGTTTACCGAACCCCATTTGATTTCATTGTTCTATTCAGCACCAACACCTAATAATGGCCGACGGGATTAAATTGCTAAATCTATTGTTTCGCTAGTGATTCAGTGGCTAATATATAGTTAATGCGACGGAGCCCTGCTGGCTCGACTGTCTTAAATAATTCAGCAGTCTCCGTGGCAATAAAATAAATTAAAACTAAATATTATATTGGTGTATGGAAAACTTGCTCATCTACAGTTCAGGGGTCGCAGATATGGGAGTGAAATTAAAAATGGTTAGTTCTCTTACGACTGGTTTATTTGTAACGGATTTATACAGCATAGCATTTGCATTTATATAGCAAATCGGAATATGAAATCACTGGGTTTCAGGTACAAATCCTTAATACACCTTAAGTAGAAATAGTTGCTACAATCGGTAGAGCTGGCGTGTAAGATGTTCGTGAGTGATTTACAATTCCGGAAACCTACCAAAATAGACGTTAGTCCCTACTCGTTTTATGCCATCATTAAGTAAATTCTGAAATCCCAATTCCCTACTGGTAATAAATGCTTAGCACCGACCTTCACACTGAAGTCATACTGCTCCGTTACCTTGCAGATGTTGGGGTGTCAGCCGCTGAGCATCCTTTCTCTCCCCGGTGGTTAGATCAGGAGAAACATGGACCCGATGTTGAATTTAGGAAAATTGAGCTCCATTGAAGCCTCAAATTAAATATGAGAGCTAAACCCTTAAGGGCAAGCAACTGAAAGGTTGAAGGAAATCATATCTGGACACAGACTTCCTCTAGGATCAGAACTAAGATCAGATCAAATTTCTTAGCCAAATTCACCTGGCAAAATTTAATACCCTTATCGACAGCTAAACGCTCCTAAATGGATTGGATTTTTAGATGGAATTTTAGTTCTGGTTGTCGAACCCGCCCTGCCTCAAGTATCTGAGGCTGCATTTTGATTTGGCCGATGTTGAAAATACAACCCCTCACAGCATCTCTACTTGCTCTGCCACCAGAAAAGGCTCACAAAATCTCCGCTAGTCGGTGCTGAGACCGGATTTAAATGACTATTTCCTCAGTGCCTCCATTTCAGTTTCTCCAAGCAATCAAGTCCTCTCTCTGTCTATTGAAATTGCCAGCGCACAAGAAATCAACTAACCACTTTTGTCTTTATTAAGGAATAACATTAGATTCTGAATACAGACATTATGTCATTATTATTTAATTAATTTAGTTTTCATCTTTTTATACAATTTACAATTTAAATATATTATTTCAATATTTGTTATTTCTTAAAAAAACCTCCTTTATTTCCCTGAAATTTCAACACCTCTCATCTTGCTGGCAACTCTGAATAATAATCAATTAATCTTATTGCCTACTGATTCTTTTTAATCATATTTGCTAATTACCTCATTATTGCCAGCACTATGAATTAATGTTGTACCTAGAAAATATATCTAAGCAAGGAATCATTTCAGCCAATGACTTTAACGCCGAAATTGTGATAAAATTAGCCCAACGCTATTCACAAAGAAGAAGTGTCAATCAAAATTCTGCCATGTTACATTAAGGTTCTACTTTAACTCCCAACCCGATCCCGACAATAGTCTTTGTCATGCTTTTGTTATTTTCCGTAGCTAAGAGGTTTTATGAATCTCTAAACTTGACAACGGAAAGGGGCATATTGGTTGTTAGCGCGGAATTTACATTTTCAGAATTATTCCAGGTACCTATGTGGCCGAATAGAACCGTCAGTTAAAGATCTGCTTCTGATTAATTACTTCGATTGTTCTGAGGCTCTAGTATAAGTTTTACCGAAACAAAACTTTACGATCGCGTTTGCGTTTTACCCTCAATTTGTATGGGATTTGACAGCTAAACGCGAACGCGGTCGTAACGTTTTGTTTCGGTAAAACTTATACTAGAGCCTCAGAACAATCGAAGTAATTAATGTTCTAGATCATTAAAATTTATCGTACCTACAACCAACAAACAACAGCTACCGAATAATAGGCCATCTGCATCAGCAGGGATTTAACTAAGTTTCAGGGTAAAACCAAGACACGTCTCAGTCACAGTCTTTAATAGCTGTCGGTATTTGGTTGTATATCCGCGGACTCAAGACATACATTCCGTTGGCCGTTTTCATGAGTCGTTTTCGGATCATAAGGATTAGATAAAAGTCCCGTTTCCGGGTCGAGTGAGTCAGGAACAAATAAATTTGTGTCAAATTTTCAATCGAACTAAATTGGAGCTATAAAAACAATTGGGTATTTGACAGCAGTGAAAATAAATATTTTTTGCATTAGCCAATATTACGAAAGTACTCAGAAAGTATCAATCTTTCATTTCTGTCTGCTATTTTCTAACGGAGCGTTTTTGACGTTTCATAAAAAGAAGCTGATTTTACTGTACTCGTAGTGAAATACCGTATTATAATTATAACCTCACTAGCGGTTTCTTGCGGTGCTAATCGGTTCAGCGGTTTAAGCCTGAAGAGGTAACAGACAGACAGACAGACACACTTTCGCATTTATAATATTGAGTTCGAATTAGGTCCCGAAAAAACGACGAGAGGTAACGTAAGTTGAGATAGGTTGTGAATCGTATAGCAGTGAAACAGAACGCTGGAGCTGAATTTAATTATCGGCTCGAGTCCTTTATTACTTCTTTTATAGCGAATATACCTCTTGAATACAAATTGAAAGCGGGGAATGTGATATCGTGCAATTTAGCTCGGAATTTAATAAATATATCGGCTACTTTTAACGAGAAGTATCATTTACCTGGGCTTTGCACCTTTGTGTTATTTACATGCCGCGCAGCGCGCAGCATACTTTTTTACTGAAAAAGTAGTTAAATCTTCTTTATAACTGACTTAAAAAAGGAGGTT
The DNA here is from genome assembly GCA_947049275.1 of Epinotia bilunana. Taxonomy (NCBI): domain Eukaryota; kingdom Metazoa; phylum Arthropoda; class Insecta; order Lepidoptera; family Tortricidae; genus Epinotia; species Epinotia bilunana. The sequence continues at coordinate 6,890,358 of OX346271.1, read as the reverse complement.
TTCAATTCGTCGGAATCTTTATTTTTTTATGTATGTTCCCCATTTACTCGAAAACCCCTGGACCGTGTTTAAAAAAAAAAATGTTTGAAAGAGTATCGTTCCCAGGTACTCCCATGGCCATCAGGTCAGGATCTGATGATGGGACCCTGGACAAATCGAGAGAACTATTCAAATAAGGCGAAGTTCTAAATTGATGGCGATTAAAACTTTGTCTTTAAAGTATTTTATAACAAAAAAGTATTGTTTAGTTGTCATTGGTAAAGTTCTTATATTTAGTACAATTCACTTTTTATTAACAGTACAATTATTTTGTCTGTTGCACAGATGGCTCTCATTCAACTTGACACAACACTTTACTATTTAGTTCTGCGCGTTCTAGAACTAGTCTTTTACGACACTGTCTATGTAAGATTGTAGGTGTGTAAATAGGAATTTAAAGATATGTCTTTATTTCTGTTGAGACATACAGTTGCTCTCATCTCCTCACAATGTACTTTCTAGCATTTTAAATATTAATATCACCTGTCGCATGACACATTCACTGCCAAGAATCACGCAACGCTCGTAGCCGATCCCGCGGTTTACCCTGAATGCGGCTGGGCTCTGGCAGTGAAAGTGTCAAGTTTCAAAATGATGCTTCTCACTCACTTGCTTGTGGCAACCACAGTTGCCAATTTAGCGCACCCCTTAACTGATTGTGGCAACTGTGGTTGCCAAGCAAAGTATGAGTTGCTGTGATAAAAAAAATAAGCAATTTAGGCTACCTTTTTTAAATTCGAAATCAAGTGACTGATATAACTGACTTAGATCCACAATGTATTTCCAAACATCCGTAAAGTACTAGATAGCTAACAGAATTCAGGTTTCGGTTCACCCTAGTTGAATTTCGCAGGAGACACCGCGATTCGCAACGGGATTCCGGGACGCGCGGCAGTCTCTCCCGTGACGCTGCCGGGAGACACGCACGTCAGTCGCGACAAATTCCCGCCAACAATTACGCGATTGCGTAAAAAAATCGTGAAACCGAAATTTGTTCAACGAATACGCGAAATCAATTTTAGTGCGTGTGAAGCTGAAGTGTCATGTGTTTTTAAGAGAAGTAACTAGTCTTAAGTGTTGGCGAGTAATAATAAAAAGTATGAACTGGTATTCTTTATGAAATAAAAATATTAATATAATGTATGAATATATCAAGTGTGTGTTGTGGCTGGTAGTTCTGAGATGAACAGATTTGACAGTACACCAAACAGGGACAAGGAAGACGACAATGCCAGAGGAAATTGTACGAAGCAATCGAAAATTCTCGGTAAGTCGTGAGAATGAGACAATTTTTTTTGTTGTGCCAAAGTATCTTGTCATTGTTCTACATCACAATGGCGGCAAACAAGTGTACGTCCCGTTCAGTGAAAACTTGAATATTAACGTTGTGCATTTTTGATATTTTGAAATGGTTAGGGAATAATTTTGCACGACTTGCTTTAATTATCAGTATTAAAAATAAACCAGTCGTTGTCCCCCCCAGCCTACATACGTCCGACTCCTGGGCACGGGCCTCCTCTCTTGGCGATGGGCTAGCAACCTATCACTGCGATATCACATTTGGTCAATCTTTTATACCCACATTTATGCTAAAAGTGGCACTGGAACATAAGTTTGCTCTAAGCTCTGCCTACCCCTTTTGGGAATAAATGCGTGAATCTGTAATATAAGTATGTATCAAATATTTTAATTTCGAAAAACTGAATCGACCAAGAGTTTCACGTGAATCGAGAAGAGCGACCTTTAGACGAGATCAGCCGGACAGACTCCAGACATACGAATTATTTTTGCCCTAGCTGAACCTGAGACCTTCGTTGGCTTCGCTCCTCGTTCAATGAGATAAAGGTAAAACATTATAGACACGTATTCAACGCAAAGGATCCCTCAAAAATAAACAAAAGAATATAAACTTAATTAAGCAATAATAACGTGCTCACATTTCTAATTATTTGCGTCTTGTAATTTGTTTAATTAACCAGTGCTACATTATATCACAAAACCAATTGCGAAGACTTCCTGCGGGCGTAGCACGGTTGCCATCTTATCACTTATCGTTGTGGATAAGGCATCCGTCACTCTCGCACTCCCATACTTGTCAGAGCGTGATGTCTTTACCACAACGATAAGTGATAAAATGGCAACCATGCTACGCCCACTGATCAAAATTAAGCCTATTTCATTTCGCCTAAGAAGCTCCAACTAGTTAAATTACTCTAGTAAGTAATTGCCATCTTTCTAATGTCAAATAAATAGTAAGTAGGTACTAGGTACATGAATCATAATGACTAAGCATAACTGTGGGGTAATTGACCTGCAACGTACGTGCTTACATATAATTCAATGGGGAATCCATCATTTTACCGAAAATGGTTTCATCGATTATCGACACTTTTCGCTGAATTTTATCATCACTTAGGAATAATTCATCGAACTTCGTTAGATCGCTTATACATTTGCTCGAATTACCTTTTTACACACTCATCGAATTTTACTTCCTTATTTAGTCGTTCATCGAATCACCTTTACTGTAATATTAAATAAAAGTTTTTTGCGGAAATGGCGAAACGTCTGGTTGACGTAACTGGTGACCAAAGAGCTGGCGGGTTTCTCGCGCAACGCATCAGCATTGCAATTCAGCGAGGAAATGCCGCCAGCATCCTCGGTACAATGCCTCTCGGGCCTTTTCTAGATTTGACTTAGTTTTAATTTAATTTAGTCAATGTTAGTTATCATTATCATCTTGATGGCCGAACTTTGTTAAATTCTATTATTCGAAACATTGGTAGCCTTGTCTCAGGCACGAGTGAAGCGAGGGGTAGTGTTAGGTAGAACTGCAACCCTACAGCGCGCGACCGCGCGAGCCGAGCTAGCGCAGCGAGCGTGCCGTGGTAGCAGCCGGCGAAGCGCAAGAATTAGTAATTTTTTAAGTAATACATTAAGTAGTAATATATTTGATTACAATGGAATTATTAGGGGTTACTTTGATTCGGGGGGCGACTTTGATCAAATAGGTTTTTCTCCGAAATCATAATTTTTCCTTGTGGGTGAACTGTGGTAATAAATATATTAATATTCTATCTTGCTGTTTACTCGATTAAATCTTCTTAATTTCGAATAGCTCTACTTTTATACTACATTCTAAATAACCAAAGTAGCCCCATTTTTTCCTAAAGACCCCATTGCACTGTTTACAAAATTACTTAATTAATGTGATGAAACAATGTTTGTGGCAATAATAATAATTATACTTATGGAGAGTACCCTCTGTTAATCTTGTTTCGATGAATGAATACTATGAATAACTATATAAGTCATTATTCTATTTATTTATCGTATGGCTGATCATATTTCTCTACTTCAAAGATGTACAGTTTTCAAGTACGCTACCGCGTCTTCGGTTAACGTTTTAAATTCCTCCACTTGCCCGTTATTACCCGGGTTTTTTGTAATTCGATCTATCAAAGTTAAATTCGATGAATCGTTACGCCACGATTTGAGACCAATTTGAAACAATTAAACATTCAAACTTGTTCGATTATAATATATAAAAGCATTAATTTGATGATTATGTGATTAGAAAAAAAAATGATAGACACCCACTTTAATGATATCTCATGGCATCGAATCAAACATGATGTACCTATGTATAATACGAGATTATAATATATGTCGACCATGGGGTGCCTAGGTGGCGATGTGGACGAACTCAACGACGGGTTTGTGGAAGCTGTCCGTGCCACTGGGTCTAAGTTCTTCAAGGCCCAGCGGCCCAACAGAACTAAAAGGGTCTCTAGCTCCACTCAGAAGCTCATGAAGGAAAGGAGTGAAATGATTCTGCAGTCTTCAGCCGATGCGACTTTATACCGGCGGCTCAATAAACGGATCTCCAAGTCCCTTACCCGCGATCTGCGCCAATTCAATACGAACCGTATCGAAGAGGCCATCGAGCGAAATAAGGGCTCGAAAGTATTCGCACGAGATCTGTCTATTGGGCAGAGCCAGCTCGCAAGGTTGAAAACTGAGGACGGCAGAGTCGTTTCTTCCAAACCTGAGCTTTTGAGTGAGATAGAGCGTTTTTACGGACAGCTATACACGTCAACTCGCAAACCCGAAGTTGGTCCGGCAGAAGACCCTAGAGCTAGACTTACCCGACACTACACCGACGACATCCCGAATATCAGCCTGTACGAGATTAGAATGGCTCTGAAACAGCTTAAGAATAGCAAGGCACCCGGTGAAGACGGAATTACAGCCGAACTCCTGAAGGCGGGTGGAAAACCGATCCTTACGGCCCTTCAGAAGTTATTCAACACCGTCCTACTGGAAGGGAGAACGCCAAAGGCGTGGAACAGAGGTGAGGTGGTGCTGTTCTTCAAAAAGGGTGACAACACTCTGCTGAAGAACTACCGACCCATCTCACTTCTGAGCCATGTCTATAAGCTGTTTTCAAGGGTCATTACGAATCGTCTCGCACGCAGGCTTGATGACTTCCAGCCTCCCGAACAAGCCGGTTTCCGAAGAGGTTTTAGTACCGTAGACCACATTCATACGCTCCGCCAGGTTATACAGAAGACTGAGGAGTATAACCTGCCTCTCTGCTTAGCGTTCGTGGACTACGAGAAAGCCTTCGATTCGATCGAAACCTGGGCTGTACTACAGTCTCTCCAACGGTGCCAAGTAGACTGCCGCTACATCGAAGTGCTGAAGTGTTTGTACGAGAACGCCACTATGTCAGTCCGACTCCAGGATCAGAGTTCGAAGCCTATTCCGCTGCAGCGGGGTTGACACCCCGCTGCAGCGGAATAGGCTTAACTTAGTTTTGGGGAAATAACATCCCCTTGTCTGACGACAAGGGGATGTTATTTCCCCAAAACTGTTCACCGCTGCACTGGAGGACGTGTTCAAGACTCTAGACTGGAGAAGGCTAGGCATCAACATCAACGGCGAGTACATCACTCACCTTCGATTTGCTGACGATATAGTAGTCTTGGCTGAGACCATGGAGGACTTAAGCACGATGCTCGATGACCTCAGTAAAGCCTCCGAGCGAGTTGGTCTAAGGATGAACATGGATAAGACAAAGATCATGTCAAACCTCCATGTAGTACCAACCCCTATTTCAATCGGACACTTTACGCTCGAAGTTGTAGACGATTATATATACCTAGGACAGACTGTTCAGTTAGGTAGGTCCAACTTTGAGAAAGAGGTCAATCGTCGAATCCGACTCGGCTCGGCAGCATTCGGGAGGCTACGGCACATCTTTTCGTCCAATATTCCGCAGTGTCTCAAGACGAGAGTCTTTGACCAGTGTGTGTTGCCAGTGATGACATATGGCACGGAAACGTGGTCGCTTACTATGGGCCTCATAAGAAGGCTCAAAGTCACCCAAAGGGCAATGGAGAGGGCTATGTTGGGAGTTTCTCTGCGCGATCGCATCAGAAATGAGGCTATCCGCAGCAGAACCAAGGTAACCGATATAGCCCTCCGAATCGCTAAACTTAAGTGGCAGTGGGCGGGGCACATTGCACGTAGAACCGATGGCCGTTGGGGCGGAAAGGTTCTCGAGTGGCGACCACGTACCGGAAGGCGCAGCGTGGGTAGGCCCCCCACAAGGTGGACTGATGACCTGGTAAAGGTCGCGGGAGTCCGCTGGATGCGGGTGGCGCAGGACCGGTCATTGTGGCACTCTTTGGGGTCTTTGGGGGAGGCCTATGTCCAGCAGTGGACGTCTTTCGGCTGATATGATGATGATGATGATGGGGTACAAATGATAGTATACTTGAGATTATTTAATTTGACCGACTTTTTATAAAAACTATCATTGGAAATTGAATCATCACGTTGGACGGTAGAATTGGTTCTTGAATGGACTACTTTTACCAACCACCAACTTTCAACTTTCAACTTTTTTTCGTCAAAAAGGAGCACAGATCGAATATCCGCATCAGACTTCGTCTTATATTAAATATTTATTATTTAACAGGTCAACTCAAACAATCTCAACTTTACAAAGCTGAAAACCTTGATACCATGTCGCTTTCAACCGTTTAATAACTTCATACGGTAGTTTAAACACGACGTTAGCGTCGCGACACGGTTCAAAAGTGTTCAGCCCTTTGTGAGTTCAACCGTACCTATTATTTGCATATTTGCAATACATGGCCACTTTGATGTGCCACGAATACTGCCACCGGAAATAATTTCGGGAATTCGCCCGTGTTAGGTACCACTTTTACAGGAAGCGAAAAAAACAGAATTTTTCCTATAATAATTATTTATTTAAACAATACCTTCCGTTACTATGCAGGTGTGACCATAGGTTAACTTACATCTTAGATTCCATTAATAATCGGATCTAAGATGCTTTATGTAAGAAGTAATTATATAGATTGTTTGGGCAATTGACTTAGTTTTAGTGTGCCACTTTTGGAGCGCTTATATCCTATATACCTCTTTTTTATATTACATTCATTGTCTGGAATGTTCGATTTTGTCTCCAGGTAACTATTTAATTGATAATGTACGAGTATCCGTTAAATAGAAAAAAACAGTTATTTTTAATTATTTCCAAAATTGTTTTTATTTCCAAACAGGCTGTCGTCCATTGACTGGACTATTGATTTCCCAGACTCCGTGACAAAAAAAAAACAATGTTTTAAAAATATATGCGGCGACAGGCGACTGTCACTCACAAAGTTGAAGGCAACATTGCCTTCGTTGCGCGATTCGTTTCTCGGCTGATTACTGAATTTGCCGATGATACGGTCCCTCAATATAACTAACCGTGGTATCACTATACATATAATTAGTATGCATTTTTATATATAAATATAGGTCCAGCTTTAAGAACAATATAAATAAGAGACCGCAGAGATAATGTAGATATAACTTTGACATTTTGTTACCAAAATCGACATTTATGCATTTTAAGAATAGTTTAGAATATAATGGTATAAAAATTAAATGAGGACAAACGACAATGTAGTACTGTAAATGAGTACTCAATAAAATAAAAGTCGTACTTGATTGCTCGACCATTTCATAATTCGACCATTGCAAGAATATTTTGATAGATTGTATGAATAAGTAACAGTAGCATTAATTTATTTTCAAGTTAGATTAAGATTTTGCATGCCAAATTGTGGCAATCCCTACTGACATGTCTGTATAATTGTTTAACACCTGCGTATGTTCTTGCAAAAAAAATTGAGTTGTAGTGACTAACTATAATTTCTCGAAAAAGGATTAAAAATGTAGTCAAATGGAGAAAAATGCAACGTAACACAGTTATTAATTTGTAACATCTTGCGTTGCTTTTAACTTTAAGAGGTATGTTCTGTCCCTTTTCCGCAAAACGCACCTTTATATGAAACGATTGTCATTTACTATGTCTTTCGTGGATCGTGACGTCACGATCCCGAGCGTTTTCTCTCTAACAAGCAAAAGTAAAGCGGTTGAAGCTTCGTAATTTTTTGAGATATTTGAATGGGATTTTCTTATTATTTTTAGCCTTCTTCCTTTTGAAGTGATATTCAATAAATTTTGGTTCTGCCAAAAATGTGGACGCAAGTGCCGATCCCGAATTGGCTTACATAGTCACGAGAGGCGTTGTCCCTCGCGTGCAGACGCTGTTTAAATCATCGGTCAAGGTGTTTGGTGATGATGTGTATCAAGAAGATGAATGAATAATTTGTAATTTTCCATGCAAAAACATTGCTATTAAACTTATTCTGGTATCCTATCGCAATCACTAAATTATTTTTAATTTCCCAACTTTATGGTTTGTCCGAAATTTAATTTCGGGTAAGTACAATATTCTCTAAAACCCTAAGGTATTTTAATCGTTTTAAATGGGTATCGCGTAGACCCCATTAGGTTAGGTTAGGTTTGTTTTATAATAATCCTAAAGACTTTATAGTTTCAGAGAAAAACGACTCTTTGCCGAAATGAGAATTCGGATAAACGATACTGTTGGGACAGAAAATTTTGTGATGACGATAGGTAACCCATTTAGGTATACTACTTTATAAGATTTCATCAATCGTACGGAAATCATCGTGCAATATCAAACAAAACAATTTTTAAACCTAAAATAAAATAACGATAATCTGTCGCTACTTTCAAAGCACACCTAAAGGAGCACTATCTGTCTCTGCCATGAGTCCTCATAGTTTCTATTTTTCTTCATTTATTTATTTTCCTTCTCTATAAGTATAAGTATTTATGCAGGAATTTATGTATGTTTAATTGTATTCTTTATGTGTGTATGTTTATTATTGACGTAATTGGGTATGTTGTAAGTTAGTTTACTTCTAATTTTGCCATCTACCTACTTGTATTTTTTTGTTGCAATTTCTCCGCTACCTAAAGGCTCTCAGGAAGAGATCGTACTTTAGCGATAAGACCGCATGTAGTTAACCTCTAAGTTGTGAATTATATCTATTTGAGTCATGTTTTGAGGTGTGCAATAAAGAGTATTTGTATTGAATTTTACCTAATCATCGAAATAACTAAAACTTGTGCAATATTTCGATTTGATATTATACTACGTGGACGAATTTGTCCGTCAAAATTCAAATGTCACGTAGAACGAGGTATGTCTAATTCATCAGTCCAGCTACACGAGAGTTTCACTGAAACAAATGAAGCTAGGCAGTTTGCGAGGATTGAACATGTCAAAACAACGCAAAAGAAACAAAAGGTTTCTGCACAGTGAATAACTTCAAAAGTTGTGGGAGTGCTCACAGCGTCTCAAACACAAATAAAGATTTATAAATAAACAATATTTAATTACGAGTGAGTTCCCTTCCTTGTGAGTACAAACTTATTAGTTAAATTCTGTTCTGTTTAGAATACGGGGTGATAATTCAATTTTAATCGGTTTGTTTATAATTTCTTTTGTACATTACGTTATAATAATTCCTGAAAAGAAAAGATTTGAAGTTCATTTAACTTATGTTTACGTACATACATACAAAGATTCACGCCTTTATTCCCAAAAGGCGAAGGCATGGCACATGAAACTTACCTATGCTCCAGTGCCTCTTTTAGTATGAAAGAGAATATTGTCTATAAGAGATTCTTTCAAACTCTGGGTACAAAAGATCGACAAATGTGAAATCGCAGTGATAGGTTGCTGCCCATCGCCCACAAACGGCGGTGGTAAACAAGCTTACGGCTCACCTGATGGTAAGTGGTTACCGTAACTTGTAGACGCTTGCAACTCTAGGGGTGTTACACGTGCGTTGACGACCCTTTAAGAATTTATACACTCCTTTTTTGAAGAACCCCATTCTCTAGGCCCTCGGAAAAACCTCGGCAGCTCATTCCACAACGGGACAACATTCCACATCGTACGGTACTTATGTGTGATACCGTTATATGGTGTGATTTTAAGTAAAGTAAATCTTTGATACTTTTAACCTTTACAACAGCGGAAAGTCATCGCGCTAATTTCTGGAGCAGCCCAACTGAGGCACCTCAACCACACAGAAAACCGCAGCCATTATAATACTTGCCCTATAGCTATGTGGTGCTGCGTTCCTGGTAGTGAGTCAGGTCGCCATTGACGAGGGTGCGCTGTGTTGAGACTTGAGAGTAAGATACCTGACCCCGTATCATGGTCGGCCTTATCACGCGATAAGTGACAAGATAGAGCGTCCGGCTCGTTCTATTGAACGGTGTCAGCCAGTGACGGACGCTCTATGCTACGTCAATGCTACGGAGTCTGACCACGTATCATGGTCGGCCTTATCAGACGATAAGTGACAAGATAGAGCGTCCGTCACTGGCTGACACAATTCGATTGAACGAGACAACGCTCTTATCTTGTCACTTATCGCGTGATATGGCCGACTTTGATACTTGGCCTGCCTTCTGTAGCTGTCAACACAACGAATCCTTATACCAATTAAGGGTCAGCAATGCGGTGACGATTCTTCTGGATTTGGTAGGCTAGCTATCTTATATTAAAATGCAAGCTATAAAATATCTTCTAACATCATCCAAGTCGGTTGAGCCGTTTTGATTGAATAACAAACAAATTTTCGCAATATTCGTAGGATTGTTGGTTTGGTAGCTAGCTGGATGCATTCGGGTGAACAGTTGTACATTTAAAAAATGCTATTTCATACTCGCTAAAAATATTTTTAAATCGTTGATTGACTATGACATAAAACAAAAAAGGTTACCATACTGAAAACATATATATTTACTGTACCAGATTTATATGTTCACTAAAATAATATTACTCTCATCCATTAAGAGTCCGCAGTAAGCTCGATTCTCCATACAAACGTAGTTACGTTCTCATTGGAACGAAACTTTGCATGTACAAACGACAACACTGTTAACTGACCATCCTGTGTTTATATAGAACCTTATTATAATGCACATAAGGTGCACCGATGGTCAGTTAGCTGTGTTGTCGATAGCACCTACAGAAGGCTTCATAAGTGCATGGACATGCTTGAACCGTATTACTATGGCAATACGGTTCAAGCATGTCCATGCACTGGAGCCATATAAACTAATTACAGACCTAGATATACCTCATGTTATTGTATATGCAATGTTTCGTCACAATTCAACACGTAGTTTTAAAATGAGAACGAAACTCCTTTTGTATGGGAAGGCGAAATTCGGCCGAGCTTATACTGCGGACTCTGTGTTTTTGGTAGTAAGGTAGGTATTCTGTGTTTCTGCGTGATTAGTTTGTACAGTGTTTACCTTTCATACAAACTAAGTTTTACTTAACGTTCGATTTAATTTTTGGTATCATAAACATATATTTTAAATTAATAGGGATTTTCGTCTGTGTACATTAATATTTTGTCGATTTGTTTCTTTAGTAAGTGACTGTACGTTTAATTATGTGTCATACATACAAACATACATACATAAAATCCTTCTACTATACATACCTCAACTTAATTATATAAATTCGCCGTAAAAGCCGACATCCAGATAATGGAACATCTCCCCATTTCTTTTTCCTCTTTGAAAGCGTCTTAGTAATTAACTTTAGGGGATGAAAATAGCTCCATCTGTGCATTACTGGGCTTTTTGTGTTCGTCATTTTATATCACAGCTTATTTCAATATGTTTCGCATCCACTTCCACGCGCACTAAACAAACGTGCCAGAAAGAGTGCGCGAAACAACGCTTCAACACTTGCAGGCAAACCCGCGGGTTAGGTTAGGTTTGTTTTATAATAATCCTAAAGACTTTATAGTTTCAGAGAAAAACGACTCTTTGCCGAAATGAGAATTCGGATAAACGATACTGTTGGGACAGAAAATTTTGTGATGGCGATAGGTAACCCATTTAGGTATACTACTTTATAAGATTCCATCAATCGTACGGAAATCATCGTGCAATATCAAACAAAACAATTTTTAAACCTAAAATAAAATAACGATAATCTGTCGCTACTTTCAAAGCACACCTAAAGGAGCACTATCTGTCTCTGCCATGAGTCCTCATAGTTTCTATTTTTCTTCATTTATTTATTTTCCTTCTCTATAAGTATAAGTATTTATGCAGGAATTTATGTATGTTAAATTGTATTCTTTATGTGTGTATGTTTATTATTGACGTAATTATGTATGTTGTAAGTTAGTTTACTTCCAATTTTGCCATCTACCTACTTGTATTTTTTTGTTGCAATTTCTCCGCTACCTAAAGTATATAATGGGTGACTTTAACGGGCATCCTAATGAGTTGTTTTTTAATGAAATGTTGCAATTTTGTGACGCACAGAAATGGAGTTGTGTTGATCTTGAGATGTTAGGTATTGACACGGATACATATACTTTTACTAGTGAAGCTCACGGTTGTAACAGGTGGTTAGATCACTGCATTGTCACAAAGGCAGCGCGGGATACGGTGCGCAATGTTCTAGTAAAGTACGACGTGTATTGGTCTGATCACCTGCCGCTTATACTCGAATGTGACCTAAATAAAATACAATCTAAGTATTTACCTATTCTGTCGAGTCAACAGGGTGTCCGCTGGGGTGAAAGGAACGACGAACAAGTGGAGCAGTACCTTACTATTTGCAATAGTAAGTTAAAAGTGCTCGACTTTCCAGCCGAGTTAACGTCGTGTGCCGATAAGCTATGCAACAATCCTAAGCATAGAACAATACTAGATAACATGTATAGTTCGATAATTAGTACACTTACGGAAGCGGCAAGAAGGTCGAGCAAAGTAAAAAGATGGGTCCGAGATAAACAGATAGCTGGATGGAATAAATATGTGGCTAACGCGCACAGGGATGCCAGGGAGAAATTCTTGGTATGGCTGTCAGCGAATAAGCCCAAACAGGGTCCAATTTACCTGGCAGATGTGTGAAACCAGAAGGCTTTTTAAGTCCAAGCTAAAGTGGTGCCAGGATAGGCAAGAACAAATTAAGAGCGATATTCTTGCTTCACACCGGGCAGCTAAAGACTTTAAGGCCTTCTGGAAGAACACAAGTAAGTTTAATGTGAAGCCGACTGCTCCTGTGAGCGTTGCGGGTGAATGTGACAGAAAAACGATTGCGGATAACTTTAGTCACGCGTTTGCAGTTAGTCCGTTGCTCGCATCGGTCGCGGGAAGGGAGGTAAGTGAGATTGCCAATAGTTTTGATCAGGCGTCTGAGGAGAGCGGTGTTGAGACTGTCATGCGCAGGAGGGCACTGAGTTTTACAACTAAGGAAGTCAGCGATATTATAATATCTATGCAAAGGGGTAAGTCGCCGGGACATGACGGTCTCAGCATTGAACACCTCAAGCATGCGGGAATCCACTTACCTCGTGTTCTGGCGATGTTTTATACTCTTTGCCTCGGACACGCTTATCTTCCTTCGCAGCTCACGCGGACAGTGGTAATACCACTTGCAAAAAATAAAACAGGGGACCTATCTGATATGGGCAACTATAGGCCCATCTCACTTGCGACTGTGCTGGCGAAAGTGCTTGACGGCTTGCTTACGGCACAACTTTGCAAACATGTCAAATTGCACGACGCTCAATTCGGATCTAGACCAGGGCTGTCGACAGAAAGTGCAATTTTGTGCCTCAAGCAAGCTGTCAGGTATTATAAGGACAGAAACACGCCTGTATATGCGTGCTTTCTGGACTTATCCAAGGCATTTGACCTGGTTGTTTACGAAAAGCTCTGGAGTAAGCTGGAAGAATCCAGCATACCCAGAGAGTGCATTGCTCTGTTTAAGTTTTGGTACAACAACCAGGTCAATAGTGTGAGGTGGGCGGGGGTTGACTCGGAGGAATATAAACTGCATTGTGGTGTCAGACAGGGTGGGCTCTCATCCCCAATCCTTTTTAACTTGTATGTCAACGAACTGATTGAGGGTCTCAGCAGAGAGCATATCGGATGTCATATCGGCGATACTTGTTTCAACAATATAAGCTACGCGGACGATATGGTTCTGCTGGGGCCGTCAATCGGTTCGATAAAGCATCTTCTGAGATTGTGTGAGGGCTACGCGCAGAGCCATGGTCTTAAGTACAACTCGACCAAAAGCGAGGTGCTATTGTTCAAGGCACGTAAATTTAATACCAACACCGTGCCCATGATCATGCTGGGGGGTGTGGCCCTTAAAGTAGTCGATAAGTTCAAATATTTTGGTCATATGATTACGGCGGATCTCAGTGATGACTTAGATGTCGAAAGGGAAAGGAGAGCGCTGGCAGTCAGGGGCAATATGCTCGCCCGCAGGTTTGCACGGTGTAACGAAGAAGTAAAGGTAACGCTTTTCAAGGCTTACTGCCAGACGTTTTACACATGCAGCCTGTGGGTGAGGTTTACACAGAAGGCCTATAACACATTACGAGTGCAATACAACAACGTCCTCAGAATGCTGTTGAGGCGGCCGAAGCACTGCAGTGCGTCGGGAATGTTTGCCGAAGTACGGACAGACGACTTTTTTGCAATTAGGCGCAAAAGAATTGCTTCACTGCTAGGTCGAGTGCGCGGAAGCAGCAACAGCATGCTAAGGACGTTGGCAGAGCGCCTCGACTGCCCGCTCACAAAATACTGGGTAGACGTGGTTATCGGGAGGGCCAAATAGTTAACCTGTCTGGTTCTCAGATTTCTGTTTCTCTTTTGTTTTCTTTCTTTTATTTTTGTTTATTTTCTGTTTGTTTTATTTTTATATTATACCGTGTACCAAAACTAACATACCTAGCGTGTAAGCTTCCTAAATCTTAAGTTTATTATATAAGTACTAACTAAATATGGATCTCGGTCCGAAATAAACAATTTTTATTTTATTTATTTTATTTTATAAAGGCTCTCAGGAAGAGGAACCTCTAAGTTGTGAAGTATATCTATTTGAGTCATGTTTTGAGGTGTGCAATAAAGAGTATTTGTATTGTATTTTACCTAATCATCGAAATAACTAAAACTTGTACAATATTTCGATTTGATATTATACTACGTGGACGAATTTGTCCGTCAAAATTCAAATGTCACGTAGAACGAGGTATGTCTAATTCATCAGTCCAGCTACACGAGAGTTTCACTGAAACAAATGAAGCTAAGCAGTTTGCGAGGATTGAACATGTCAAAACAACGCAAAAGAAACAAAAGGTTTCTGCACAGTGAATAACTTCAAAAGTTGTGGGAGTGCTCACAGCGTCTCAAACACAAATAAAGATTTATAAATAAACAATATTTAATTACGAGTGAGTTCCCTTCCTTGTGAGTACAAACTTATTAGTTAAATTCTGTTCTGTTTAGAATACGGGGTGATAATTCATTTTTAATCGGTTTGTTTATAATTTTTTTTGTACATTACGTTATAATAATTCCTGAAAAGAAAAGATTTGAAGTTCATTTAACTTATGTTTACGTACATACATACAAAGATTCACGCCTTTATTCCCAAAAGGCGAAGGCATGGCACATGAAACTTACCTATGCTCCAGTGCCTCTTTTAGTATGAAAGAGAATATTGTCTATAAGAGATTCTTTCAAACTCTGGGTACAAAAGATCGACAAATGTGAAATCGCAGTGATAGGTTGCTGCCCATCGCCCACAAACGGCGGTGGTAAACAAGCTTACGGCTTACCTGATGGTAAGTGGTTACCGTAGCTTGTAGACGCTTGCAACTCTAGGGGTGTTACACGTGCGTTGACGACCCTTTAAGAATTTATACACTCCTTTTTTGAAGAACCCCATTCTCTAGGCCCTCGGAAAAACCTCGGCAGCTCATTCCACAACGGGACAACATTCCACATCGTACGGTACTTATGTGTGATACCGTTATATGGTGTGATTTTAAGTAAAGTAAATCTTTGATACTTTTAACCTTTACAACAGCGGAAAGTCATCGCGCTAATTTCTGGAGCAGCCCAACTGAGGCACCTCAACCACACAGAAAACCGCAGCCATTATAATACTTGCCCTATAGCTATGTGGTGCTGCGTTCCTGGTAGTGAGTCAGGTCGCCATTGACGAGGGTGCGCTGTGTTGAGACTTGAGAGTAAGATACCTGACCCCGTATCATGGTCGGCCTTATCACGCGATAAGTGACAAGATAGAGCGTCCGGCTCGTTCTATTGAACGGTGTCAGCCAGTGACGGACGCTCTATCTTGTCACTTATCGTGTGATAAGGCCGTCAATGCTACGGAGTCTGACCACGTATCATGGTCGGCCTTATCACACGATAAGTGACAAGATAGAGCGTCCGTCACTGGCTGACACAATTCGATTGAACGAGACAACGATCTTATCTTATCACTTATCGCGTGATATGGCCGACTTTGATACTTGGCCTGCCTTCTGTAGCTGTCAACACAACGAATCCTTATACCAATTAAGGGTCAGCAATGCGGTGACGATTCTTCTGGATTTGGTAGGCTACGGTGCTTGTTTACAATCAAGTTACACGTTAGTGCAGTAACTAGCATTCGCCCGCGATTTCTTCTAAACGGACCCGGGATATAAACTATCTTATATTAAAATATAAGCTATAAAATATCTTCTAACATCATCCAAGTCGGTTGAGCCGTTTTGATTGAATAACAAACAAATTTTCGCAATATTCGTAGGATTGTTGGTTTGGTAGCTAGCTGGATGCATTCGGGTGAACATGTACATTTACAAAATGCTATTTCATACTCGCTAAAAATATTTTTAAATCGTTGATTGACTATGACATAAAACATAAAAGGTTACCATACTGAAAACATATATATTTACTGTACCAGATTTATATGTTCACTAAAATAATATTACTCTCATCCATTAAGAGTCCGCAGTAAGCTCGATTCTCCATACAAACGTAGTTACGTTCTCATTGGAACGAAACTTTGCATGTACAAACGACAATACTGTTAACTGACCATCCTGTGTTTATATAGAACCTTATTATAATGCACTTAAGGTGCACCGATGGTCAGTTAGCTGTGTTGTCGATAGTACCTACAGAAGGCTTCATAAGTGCATGGACATGCTTGAACCGTATTACTATGGCAATACGGTTCAAGCATGTCCATGCACTTATGTAGCCTACTGTATATCCAGGTCTGTTATTAGTTTATGTAGCTTCAGATACCATAGTAAAAAAAAATACAGCTAATTAAGGTTTTATCATACAAAACTTGTTTTTGCTGTATTTTGTTTGTTTTATAAACTGGAGCCATATAAACTAATTACAGACCTAGATAAACCTCATGTTATTGTATATGCAATGTTTCGTCACAATTCAACACGTAGTTTTAAAATGAGAACGAAACTCCTTTTGTATGGGAAGGTGAAATTCGGCCGAGCTTATACTGCGGACTCTGTGTTTTTTGTAGTAAGGTAGGTATTCTGTGTTTCTGCGTAATTAGTTTGTACAGTGTTTACCTTTCATACAAACTAAGTTTTAATTAACGTTCGATTTAATTTTTGGTATCAAAAACATATCGAGGTTCCTAAGCTTTAAGATTTACTCTATTTTAAATTAATAGGGATTTTCGTCTGTGTACATTAATATTTTGTCGATTTGTTTCTTTAGTAAGTGACTGTACGTTTAATTATGTGTCATACATACAAACATACATACATAAAATCCTTCTACTATACATACCTCAACTTAATGATATAAATTCGCCGTAAAAGCCGACATCCAGATAATGGAACATCTCCCCATTTCTTTTTCCTCTTTGAAAGCGTCTTAGTAATTAACTTTAGGGGATGAAAATAGCTCCATCTGTGCATTACTGGGCTTTTTGTGTTCGTCATTTTATATCACAGCTTATTTCAATATGTTTCGCATCCACTTCCACGCGCACTAAACAAACGTGCCAGAAAGAGTGCGCGAAACAACGCTTCAGCACTTGCAGGCAAACCCGCGGGATACAACATAGGTACCCAAAAAATCCATTCTACATGCACATGAAAGAATGTTTGAAATCGGATAAGAGGTTCCGGAGATTTCCAATTAGATAAAAACTTACATACAAAGCTACAATCTCACAGAATTATCTCCTTTATAATATTTCAAGCTGCCCGCGCGGCTTTGCCCGCGTATTGCAAAGTACGCAGCCAACTCCGCAGGTTACAACATAGCCTATAACTATCCAGAAAGTCCATCCTATACGCAGGTGTAGGATTTTTTAAATCGGATAATCGGTTCCTGAGATTACCCATTAGATGGAAACTTACATATAAAGCTACAATTTCACATACCTTCCCTGTTTATAAAATTACTAGCTGCCCGCGCAGCTGCGCCCACTCATTGCAAAACACGCAGGCAAACCCGTGGGATAATTATAGCCTAAAGCCATCCACGAAGTCCATTCTACACGCATGTGAAGGAATTTTCTAAATCGGATAAGCGGATCTCCGGAACAGTAAAAAAAAACACTACAATCTCAGAGAATTTTCCTCTTTATAATGTTACTAGACACTAATCGGTTGGGAAATGCGGCCTGTAGAGGAGAACAGCGGGACAGACGCCGGCCATACAAAAGAGTTTTATCCAAGCTGAAACGGAGAACTTCGTTCGCTCCGCTCGCTTGTTCAATTATGCGCGAAAGCGGGGCGGTGCGCTTGCAGTACTGCATTGCCAATATGCTACGGCGTCTGTTTACCATCATACTGGCTAGGTACCTGTCACCTACAGGAAATAAAATCAATGTAAGTACCTACCAAAAGCATAAAGCGTGTTACACACTACGCAGATACGGTAAGATATCTGTATCTGAGGAGCTTATCTTTCAATATGGCTTCCTATATAATTCAATGAAATAAAACAGCGCAGATAAAGATAAAATATAAATTAACTGCACTGTGTGTTGCTTCATTCAATAATTTAGGAAGCCATATTGAAAGATACGCGCGTCAGTTATAGATATCTTACTGTTTCTGCGTAGTGTGTAAGCACGCTTAGTTTTAAAAAAGCTGTAATCCGACTACAGAAAAGTAACTGAAAAAATTACCCTTTTTCTATAGACAGCCTATGATACTCGGGGCATAATTTCGAATCGGTTCAGTACCTTAAACGTTACAGTAGAACACACGTAAATACAATCAGACGAGGAATATCCTGTGTAACCCTTTATAAGGCAGAGGCGATTTAGCGACCACATACAATTACTTAGAAACTGAGTCTTAGCATAATTATAATAAGGTTCAAAATCAGTTGTGTTTATTGAAAATATAACTTGCCCTAAATGTATTCCCCAGTGCATTGCGAACATGAGAGTGTATTTAACTTTCACGTAGCATATCTGTATGACCGGGGCCTTATAAAGGGTTAATTTAAACCCGATTTAATAATTTGACGGCGTATGAAATACTAAGACCCCACTGAAAGTCAGTAATAGTATACATTTCTCAGCACAAGCATTTTCCATTTAAGCTTTAGTTTCTAAGAGCCTTACCTCGTACCTACTTCAATGCAACGGCATTTCCTGGAAAACGTAGCAGACCTACAAAATGTTTTTTTTTTTTAAATAAAAATGAGACTTTAATCGTAAATGGTAACTTAAGCCCCAGTTGCCTAGTGGTTCAGGTATGCGGCTGTTAAGTGACAGCCGCATCTCTCTTGACTCTCTCTCAAACTCATTGGTACTTACCAATGAATTTTTCAGAACATGTACGGAATATTTACAGTTAGCTTTTCGGTGAATGAAAAAATTGTGAGGATGGTCTAGTTTTTCCCCTGGGTTGGAAGGTCAGATGGCTGTTGCTTTCTTAATACGAGCCTGTGCCAAATTTTGGGATTGTATAGGTGTCAAAGCAGACCCGGGGAACCTTTAGGGCCCAACCGGGAATAACGACTGGAGGATGATGTTGAATCGTAAATCTTTTTACTTAGTGCTAAGTATTGGTGGTTATTTACTTGTTGTCACAATTAAAACAAGACTTTGTAACGTTTTATGAACAAGGGGGCATAGTATACCAACACCTTATCATACAAATAATATACAAATACAAACTATTACCACAAAAATGACGACCGCTTTAGCCTAGTTTGTAGTGACCCTGCCTACGAAGCTGGAGGTCCCGGGTTCGGATCCCGGTAAGGGCATTTATTTGTGTGATGAGCACGAATATTTGTTCCTGAGTCATGGATGTTTTCTATGTATATTAGTATTTATTTATCTATATACGTATGTTAATCGTCGTCTAGTACCCATACTACAAGCTTTGCTTAGTTTGGGACTAGGTCGATTTGTGTAAGATCGTCCCCTGATATTTATTTATTTATATTAGCTTTGTATTAAATAATGCTACTTTGACGAATTTGCCTTCAATATTCAACGTCAAAGTCCTATAGCACAAGAATATTTTGTATCTTTTAATTAAAACACCCAGTGCCTCAATGGAGTCCTGACAAAGAGCTTATCAAAAGCAATTCACGAGTGCCTGGGTTCAACAATGGGCCTTTTTTAAGTGTCATTAAGTACATTTCCGCTTTATTGTAATATTTTATTACTACTACTAATTTCAAATCAGAATGCGTTATTACCTTGTGATACGTACATTCGAGCCCACCATATAACTATCTTGTACTGGGAGAAATGATTACTGTAAACCCATATAATTATTTTAACTTACGTTTAAATTTAAGACTTACATTTACTTAAGTAAGTAATAAAATCATTTGACGGTTCTATCGGAAAATCAACGCTGGCATTGGTGACAACCGTTTCGTGACAAACGCTATGTCTGACACTCTTTTTTGTTGAATTGCTTGTTATTGTCTCGAATAAAATGTTTCTTTCTTTCTTTTCTAGAAACTTAAATTACCTGTTTATAATAGTACCCAGTATAGGTTTTAACAATTCATTTTTGGACACACTCAGAACTCTCTTCCCGAATCCCTCACGATGCCTTGGTTGGAAATATTATATTATTACATTATAACGGCTTTTCGTGGAATGTAACTTTCTGTTTACAAATAAAGGTTTTAAAATTATCTTATTCTTTGTTCCAGAGTTGGATCTTGACTACCTGGAGCGCGGAGGTGTGGGCACCATGATAGTGGGCGCTCCCAGTGTGGAGCCCAGCCCGGACAGTTTCGACCTCATCAAAGTTGTGCTGCTTGGCGCCCCGGCGGTCGGCAAAACTAGCATCATACAGGTACTGCGTAACGTAGGTACCTATTGGCTTTGTTGGCTACCCAGAGCGAGGCACGATGACGGCGGGCGCTCCCAGTGTGGAGACCAGCTTGAACCTCGTCTAGGTGCTCCTTGGCGCCCCCGTGGCCGGCAAGACTTGCGTCATACAGGTACTATTTTATGCACATGTGGTTTACCTGGAGGGAAGGAGTAGGTACCATGAAGGTAGACGCTCTTAGTCTGGAACCCAGGCCGGACGGTTTGGGCCTCATCAAAGTGGTGCTGCTTGGCGCCCCGGCGGTCGGCTAAAACTAGCATCATGCAACCCTGCATGATGCTAGTTTGATGCATAAGTACCCACTTATGCACTTTGTTTATGCACTTGTTGGAAGCTGGACCGAACATGAGCTGGCCGGGCTCCACATAAGGAAAGTCCAGCCTTTTGTGGAGCCCCGCCTTGAAAGTAGCACAGAATTTTTCGCATAATTAAAAAAGAATTAGGTGCAAGTGTCAACATATCTTTGACATCGCCCGTAGGATGCTTCAAAGTGATCCATATTCATTTAACTCAGGACTCATTGTAACATTCTTACTTAATAACATACCCCTTATTCATAAAACTTAAAATGCCTCTGCTAAATAAAATGCGCTTTGTCCCTTTCTGACGAACACAAATATCAAAGTGAAAGATAAAGACAAACTAATTTTAACGCCATTTTAGTTAAAATAGGCTCGTTAAAATAGGAACGTTTATAAATACGGCCGATAGTATTTAAGTACGAGTAAGTGCATAACAAAGAGCCTGGTCATAGCGCAACTTTTGAAGCATAATACGTATTAAATCTATCTTGAAGCTGATTTTAACAATAAAAATGGTCATCAGGATTTCGTTTTTAACCGCATCGTGACATTTAAAGCGCACGTGCGAGAAAAGAAGCAATTACCACAAGCCCCTTTATCACCGCGACGGGTAACAGTTGACAGTCAGGTATTTATTGCTTTTACTGTGTTACACTAGATAGTTGGTATAATTCGATGCACAATTCCATTCATCGATGCTATAGTAGGTAACTTTTAGCAGATAATGGTGCGCTTTATGTGCCAAACTAAATAAGTTTCTGTCAAAAAAATATTTCCGGTTATCTTTTAGTCCATTTGAATCTATTAAATAAGACGATAGAGTTCATTGTACAATGAACATTTTATGTGGCGCTAACCTTTTTCTTGCAAAAAATGGCACGCGTCCGACCAATCAGTCGTATTGTTAGACTTGAATGCTACTGTTCTGAAGATAAGAAGATCAGTCCAGTTCAGAAAATCACAACTATACTAGACGACGATATATTTCATAAATCTCTCTTCCTTGTCGTATCCTCATGGCTGAGGGACGTGACGGCTGTGGGTGCTCTTCACCATCACTCTCCAAGCTGCTCGGTCCTGGGCTTGATGCATGCTGGCCTGAAGCGTGGCTCTAGCCACAGGTGCTACCGTGTCCGCCCAACGCATAGGCATCCCTATTCCCTGCCAATTTAATAAATATCAATACTTAAATAGATAGAAAACATCCAAGAATCAGAAACAAATATTAATGCTCATCACACCATATATTTGCCCTTACCAAGATTCGAACCCAGGACCTTCAGCTTTGTAGGCAGCGTCGCTAGGCTAACCGAACGTCAACGACAATCACTCCTCAAATCAAAATATCGGCTACGGTCACAAGCGTGCACAGGCTGCGGTGTCTGCTTATAATCAGGGCGGTCATATGCTTATTTACCACTGGTGTAGTATTAAACCTTCATAGAAAATCGATTTAATCTTTCAAGATTCTCACACATTATTTTCCCGTGAACATGGACGTTGCGACACACTCGAAACGTCGGGAGACCTCAGTGAGGTAAATAATATGTTAATTTTACGCGATTAAGTCCGGCTTAGTAAAAATAATGTAAAAAACATACTTCAATACATAAAGACTCAGAAACAAAATATACAAGTTGCTCGTTAGTCAAATTGTTATTTGCCTTTACCGGAATTCGAACCCACGGCCAATAGCTTAGTAGGCGGTACTGCTAAAATAATTAGGTGAACTAAAAAGTTCTTAAATAAAAATAAATCGGTCTATATATATATATGTCACCGTTAGATTGTGAACACCGTCAGTTTATAATCTAACTCGCGATATTATAAACTCTCGAAAAACTCACAATTTAACGCATTACTTTATACAGGATAAAAATGTACCTTTTACCACGACTCTATCTGTTAAGAATTATCTCTTTAATTAGCACTCGTGTCGAAGCTTTCTTCCTCCCAGTTTGATACCGCTAGACGACGATTTCCAGGTAAAAAGTCTTTTGCCCACTCAAACTAAACTAAATAACCCTCATCTAATCACTAGTTTGTGACATCTCCGTATATATTATTTTATCGTATTTATTTAGCTTCTGCTCCATAATTTGACAGATCACCGAAATCAATTAATTTTCTCCGTAGCAAGAAGTCTAAAATCAAGTTTAACTCTTGGCAGGTGTTCTATCTACGTTTAGTTGTCATATACAGGCCTGGACACTTGGTACTTCGGCTAAACTCGGCTCCCGCACACCTCCGGACAGTGACACTATCGTTACCTCATAGTCGCTGGCGTTGTCAGTGGCACACAAAACGCGACAACCTCACCTCGACGAAAAAGCACATGCTATACGGTAGAGCGAGATGACATGATTTGAGTGTCCTAACAGTTAAACATCGGTTTGGTTAGATAGAGGACCTTCTGTACGTACGTAGGTACAATTTTTCATTATGTTACATAAAATAAACATTATTAATGTACATAATAACTTATTAATGCAATTTGTAAAACTTCTATCATTTTATTATATTCATAAGAAAGAAATATTATAATGTAGCGCCGCAAAATTTTGTGATACCAAGCTATACTTATTTTACTGACGTTTCTTATCAGAAGAAGTGCGTGAATAATACAATAATTAGTAGGTAACTTGTGGGTACGTATCAGAATGTTTAAAAAAAAACTGACGTTAAATAACCTACGTTCAAAATCCCTAAAATCTAAATACCTAATGGTTTTTTCACCTAAATTCAAAATTCTGAAAGCTTAAAATGGCTACGTACGGCAATGTCTAAAATTAAAAAAAACTATTGTTAAATAACCTACGTTCAAAATCCCTAAAATCTAAATACCTAATGTTTTTTAAACCCAAATTCAAAATACCGAAAGCTTGAAATGGCTACGTATGTCAATGTCTAAAATTTAATAAAAACGAACGTAAAATAACCTACGTTCGATATCACTAAAATCTAAATACATAAAGATTTTTTCACTTAAGTATATTCAAAATACCGAAAGCTTAATCATTAGGTATTTACATTTTTGTGATTTAAGCCTATGTTTTTCTTAGTAGTAAATTGCCTAATCGTAATCAGTAGTAATGTTTTAATAACAAGTTTTTCCGCTCTTTAGTAAAAAAATAACCTCGAAGACGAAAGCTTCTAACCTATCCGCGATCCGAGTCGGTTTTGCCACTAAGGCCCTGTTCAAAGGGTGGGTATCAAATTATTTTTCTCTGAATTCAACCAATGCCAAGATAGTGGTGTATTGTAGGTAGTAGGGAACAGGGGCTTAGTGGCAAAACCGACTCGGGTCACGGATAGGTTAGAAGACGGAAGCGGGAGCCTTGCTCCCGCTTTTGTCTTCGAGGTTATTTTTTTATAAAAGTGCGGAATAACTAACAATATGAGAATATATATTTTTAATATTTACACATAAACAACGATCAATTTTATCAATCTACCCTCATTTACGCTCGCGGAACCTGATCTACTACTTCATACAAATAGTTCGCAAGTGCATCATTTTAGGTATTATGACCATTTGGTATTTCAAATGTTGATGTATCAAACTTAGGTGTAATATTTAACTATTGATATTTTAAACATATATTTAGTCCAATCGGTATATTAAACTTAGGTAATTCGTTGGTAGGTGTTAGTTGCTTAGGTATTTAAAACGATTAGGTATTTAGGTTTAAGGGATTATGAACGTAGGTTATTAAACGTTAGTTTTTTAATTTTAGACATTCTGATACGTACCCCAACTTGTGCATGGGAATATTGATTTTGAAAATATGAGCATAAGAAAAACATGCATTAGGTTAGGACATATGTTTGTATAATCATATCAGCCGAAAGACGTCCACTGCTGGACATAGGCCTCCCCCAAAGAGTGTAACAATGTTTGTATGCTAGTTATTTAATTTTCGAATTCTTGTTATAGCAATTTCTAGTATAGTAATTTTAATATTAGAAATTTTGCTACGTAGCACTTTAGCTTTTATTAGTGTTCGCTGGACTAAAATCGATTCCTTAGCTATCTTGAAGTGTTTTGTGAAGATAAAACAGCTGTATATACGGATCCAATCTCATTCAAAAATGTGCTCATAAAAATTTTAGACTTTCTCCGTTCGGCTTCTTAAATTATTCGCATCAGAAGTTTATCGTCGATCCGGGATATAAAATTGGGGATATTCAATGGCACTTCTGTTTCGTGTGTTATCTAAAGTTATGTGAAGACAATCGTCTTTTGATCGCTGGTAATATTCTTTTATAGGCGGGATGCTCAGGATCATATTCAAGAATTTAATAACAGGTTCTGTTTACGGTAAATTTTGTCGACATGTTAATTTATAATTATAACAAAGCAATTTCTCCAGAAATACGCCGAGAATTCAAAATACCGTTACTTGCATTCCGACGTAATACGCGTCATGTAAAAGGGCATGAATTGGAAAATTTTAAAAAAAATATGTTAAAGAACCTGAGGTTTTTCAGAAATGTATTTTTCTTTTTTAACTTTATTAAACGACTCAGGGTGGGTTGCACTTGCACCCACGATCGATTGCGATCTGCAATCGTAAGCGGTGTTCGTTAAAAATCAGAATGTGTGGAAAGTTTGAGGAATGTCAGCTACCGGCACTATAATTAAAGTTATAGTAAGTTGATGCACCCACCTTTAT
Source organism: Epinotia bilunana (assembly GCA_947049275.1). Taxonomy (NCBI): domain Eukaryota; kingdom Metazoa; phylum Arthropoda; class Insecta; order Lepidoptera; family Tortricidae; genus Epinotia; species Epinotia bilunana. The sequence continues at coordinate 6,864,717 of OX346271.1, read as the reverse complement.
CAAGTTAATATAACGGTATATTACAACGTTTTAAATAACAAATATGAACAAAATTTTCCAAAACACCTATTAATTAACATTTGTCAAAAAAAAACATTACCCAAAGATCGTTATATCTCGTTTTCTCCTGCGCGGAAGTCACAAACGTGTCTCCTTCACTAGGGCGTGGTTAACAAGAATCGAGGCATCCCCTTTAAAGGATTCCCGTTCACGTATGAGGAAATAAAAACTCCAGATTTACCGTTTAACAATACCGTATTTCCTTTCACATCAAGAACTGAGATTACCGGCTCTTTTTATATGTTGAATTGAGAAGAAATGACTTATGGGTGCCATCGATCAAGTATCAGACCCTCCGACCTTTTCCTCTATTGTGAAACGAAATGTGAGAATAGTTCCTTTTCGGAGGTATTTTTTGGCTCCGTAAAATTAGGGTTGTTCAGCGTAAAGTTTTCGTCAGTTGAATTGTATTAATATATGATTTAAAGTACCTAGGGAAAGGTTAGTTACTAATTTTTTTTTTATCTATGTGATGTTTACTGTTGGATTGGAAGTTTGTATTCGAAAACATATTTATCGCGGCTTCAGGCATTTGATGGCGTTTAAATCTCCCTGATGCACCGCATTCGCGACAGTCTCATCAGCCTCCTTGGAGCGTTTTCATAATTCATAATTCATAATTCATTTATTTGCATATAAAAAGGGTTGTACATAGGTGTTATAGAGTTATAAAAGTCCTATCCTTTTTAGCTGTTTTTTGCCAGCATGCAAATGGGTCATTATAAAACAGTAAATGTGTACTACATTAGACTACCTTAAAATAACTAATTAAATACTAAGCTACATTAACTTAAACTAAGATAGAATTCGCAATGAGTTTACAATATACACATACAGTCCTAGTAATTAATGATAAAATGGTTAAGTATGTAATGTCATGGTAATAAAATATTTATAGTATATTGACTAATATAAATTTTATACATTACTATACGCAATGAATTCATCAATAGTGTAAAATGTTTTGCCAGTAGCCATTTAAAAAGCGCTGTTTTAAATTGAGTGTATGGTAGATCTTTTATATTCTGTGGTAGCTAATTGTATATGGTGACACACATGCAGTAACAGTTTTTCTTGAAGGCAGCAGTTCTTTGCTGTTTAAGTACAATAAGCCTGTTTGTGTGCCTAGTGTTTCTAGGAAACACCTCCTTGGCTGTCCTAAACAAGTTCATATTTAGTTTAACAAATTTAGAGACTTCAAACACATAGAGACAGGGTAGAGGGAGAATATTTAATTCAGAGAAGAAAGGTTTACAAGAAGTCATTTGGCGCACTCCACATATAGCACGAATACATTTTTTTTGACAGATGAAGGCCCTTCGAACATCAACCCCATTTCCCCACACAATCAGTCCATACCGAAGCACTGATTCCACGTAGCCGTGATAGCCTACCAACGCTGTTTTTTGATCGGCTTTCGGAAAACATTGAACATCCATAGACAGCCCACTATGGAGGCACTGGAACAAATCTAATGACCGTATTCATAGACGTTTAACAAACCTTATTTTAGCTAAAATGCCTCTAAAATTGGTCTTTATTTGCTACTTTGAGATTTGTGTAAGTAGGTACGTAGAGTCCAGGAATAATATTTTTCAATAAATGTATTACATTTTCAAGTTTTTTTTTAATGGTGTAGATTTCACTTGTTATTATTTGACATGCTTTTAATTTTATTTTTATTTTATTAATTAAGTAATAATAATAATAAATATTTACGGACAATCTTACACAAATCGACCTAGCCCCAAACTAAGCAAAGCTTGTATACTATGGGAACTAGACGACGATAAATATACTTATATAAAGCGCGCTGACGCGTTCGCCGGCTGATATCCCCTCCATGTCCGCTTTTGTCTTCCCCTCAGCACATTTTCGAACGAAATCCAACGATTTCAACAATTTTTTTCGATACCTTTCCACCGATATTTTTGCATGGCTATTTTTTCGGGGCTTACATATTAATTTATCTCGCGTCAGAAAAAAAGCCAATACAGCTGAGCCCACATGAACATTTTTATTATTTTGGTATTTTTAATTAACGCTGGCAACCCCTTCCCACCACCCGATCGATTTAAAATTTTTTTTGGGTGCACACGGAGTACAGAGCAACTGTTTGAAAAAAAAAGTCGCTGAGCCCACATTTTTTTTCTTTTTTTTCTCCACCCCACTACACCCGCACCCACCGCCCGCGGCCTGCCAGCACGAAGATTATCGGAGAAGATTGTTCAGGGAAGCAGCTTACGGAGTTTCAATACAGCTGAAGCCACATGATCGATTTGGTCGCTAGCTCTCCGTCTATGATCTTTTTGATGGTAAACGCTTCACTGGGACACGACGACATTAAATTAGCAAGTTAAGATTTTTTTGCCAAACGAACGGTTTTATGTAAGTAAGTTAGAGTATCTACCATCTGTACAAATTGTAGTTTTGATCCAAAGAGGACCTTCTGTAATTGAGTACTATTATTTACGAGCATCCGTTCATATCTCGTATCTGTTATTATCTCAATGATTAAGTACACGATGTTTCCTGCGAAATGTCCTTTCCACTCCTCTGTCTATGGTTCGCAGTTCGGAAATCAAAATTTTACGTACTGGTATTCCATTACATCACCAAAAACAACAGAAAGCCGTCATTAATTTTTTGTAAAGTATTCTCATATTCTAGCGTTATCTGTGAGATGCTCCACTCCTCTGTCTATGGTTCGCAGTTCGGAAATCAACATTTTACGTACTGATATTCCATTACATCACCAAAAACAACAGAAAGCTGTCATTAATTTTTTGTTAAGTATTCTCATATTCTAGCGTTATCTGTGAGATGCTTTAATTGGCTTTTTTGTTAATATTCTTGTTAGTAATAAGTTTTATAGCTGTTGGTTAAATAAAACACCATCGGATATATGCAGGCTGATTGCATTAAACTTTTAAACGAGATTATAAAAATAAAGTAATGTATTGGGGCTATACAATGACATTCAAATATAATGCCCTAGCTAGACGAAAGTGGTCGTGCTTGCGTTTGAGCTGGATGCCATGTTTTGAATTTTCTTGCAGTCAAAGATCAGTTTTGTTAGAAAGTATGCATTCTGTACCTTCGTAAGTACTATTATATATTCCCTGTGATAATTTAGTGGACTTATACATATCTACGTTAAGTAGAGGTTTTTTCACCTTGAAACCTCAGATTCGCAGTCTAAAGGCTTCGAGGTAACATTAGATCCTTTCTCTCATGAACACTACATCAGGTGAGTGAGGTCAAACAGGGCCCCAGTGTAACATAAAACAAGATCAGATAAATAGTAATCTGAAAATGGGAAGACTTTTAGCTCACTGTTCAGTACTATGCGTAGTTACCTACTTTGAATATGGCTGTGAAGGTTATTGCAATAGAAACTGTGAATTCATGAGTAGTTTTAAATTATTAGCCGAGGAGCGTTTGAATATTTAAGCATTCATTAATGGAATCTCAGAAACGGCTCTAGTCCGATCAGATAGACAAAAGTGTAAGGAAAATAATCAGAAAAGACATTTACAAGTAAAATCTTCGATTCAAAGATGCCTCAGCCTCTATTTTAGACATTTTGATAATATTGAAAATATATTGAGCATGAATATTTGTTTTTTAAGTCTTGGATGTTTTCTATGTATCTAAGTATACATACTTATATCTGTTACATATATTGTCGTCTAGTACCCATAACACAAGCCTTATTGAGCTTACTCCAGTCTCATGACTATTAGGTCGATTTGTGTAAGATTGTCCACTAATCGAACGATGGAGCGAAGCGAATGAAGTGAAATGTTTCAGCTTGGGCCGAAAATCGTTTGTAAGTTCAGATGTCCTGATGGCCCGATTTCCCGCTGTTCTTATCTACAGGTCGCATTTCTCAACCGATTCGCGTGAAATTTTGTGAGCAGGTTCGTAAATCTGTAGCATTTTTTTGTCAAGTCACTGTTTAGTTTTTTTGAAGTGAAAACTTCTTTAGCGGCGCTTTTTGCGATGGGAAAAAATTGTTAAACTCGCCACAGATTTCGATCCGCTACGGTATTCGTCGATCCGAAATGTCAAAATATTCAAGTTTTCACTTCTGCCGGCACTCCCGGAGTACAACCCGATCTTTTTTTTAATATGCCAGCCTCGCGGCTTCTGCACTTTCTGCAGCTCACAGAGCCATTGGTACCTACTGCTTTTTATTTATCTAACGAGCGAGCGAAATGAACAAAGTTCTATGTTTCGGCTTGGCCCGAAAACGTTCGTATGTCCGGAGTCCGGTGTCTGTCCCTCTGTCCCGCTGTCCAGCTTTTCTATTGTACAGGTCGCATTTCTGAACTGATTCTCGTGAAATTTTGGGAGCAGGGTCGTTGATTATATAGATTTTTTGTAGTCACTTTATCGTTTTTTTTTATGCAGCCTCGCGCTTTCTACTCCTTGCAGAGCGACTAGTTTATTATTATGTAAGAATATATCTATATTCGTAAGCTGAAAGCAGAGCGCGACTCTTGAGACAATCCTCCTTAATGGAAATGGGCATTAAATTATAATTTGATGCGACATGTAATACAGTAAATTGCTTGCGTAATGACGTCTTATATGCGATGGCGGTTGTTAGCGGTACGTGTGCGTTAGATAAGGACAGATAATGTTACTCAACTGGCTATGAAAATGCGTACCTTGTACCCTACGGAGGGTATACAGGGTATTCACTTGTAAGTGTACTTTTTTCTCAGAATTTGGAAATGTTTGGTTATTTCTGCTCAAAATCATAGGTAGAAAAAATAGACTGAAATCGAATATATTGTTTTGCAGAATTTTCGTTAAATATTAAAAAAGGCTCAATCGACTCACGTTTCCTATATTATTATTATTCATTCAAACGTTTCATAGAAATATGTATGACGCCAAAAAGTCGCGGGCATAAGCTAGTACCTATTGCAATATCCATTATCCGACAAACGATCGATCTCACGATCTGCGAGTGCAAGATTTAAATGGAAACATTGCACCACACCCGAGAACCTTTCCGCCCCGACTACCATCGGTTCTACGTGCAATGTGCCCCGCCCACTGCCACTTAAGCGATTCGGAGGGCTTATATCGGTTACCTTGGTTCTGCTGCGGATAGCTCGATTGCGCAGAGAAACTCCCAACATAGCCCTTATCGGCATTGTGGCACTCTTTGCGGGAGGCCTATGGCCAGTAGTGGACGTCTTTCGGCCGATATGACGATGATGATGATGATTGCACCACAAATGAACGTAACCTATAAGAAACTAACAACAGTTCTGTTTTTCCGACTAATAAGGTAACTTTTTGGAGATACCTACCTACCTCAAGAAATTATGTTCTTTCTTCTTATTTTGCGAGCTGCTCAAAACAATTTCTCCTTAAAAGTATTAATTAAGTTTACAAACTTGACTTTCCTTGTTTTTAATGCCACTGTTTGAAAGTTAGAAAGTGAAAAGGAGAGGGTGGCAGCACAACTTTTGCAACGTCTTGTGCAAATATCTCTCAAAATATTCACTTAAAATACTCTTTTATAAACCTGTATTTTTCAATAACTTAAACGTTCTCAGGAGGGTTTTAAGTTTAATATCAGCTTTTAAGTTGGCAATGTTGGTATGTATGTAAGTTGTCGCCTAAAATTTGCAAGGTTACGAGGTCGGTAAGTCGTTTTCTTTTGTAAGAAATCTTACCATTCGTGTCGCACAAAATGTTTTTCACCAGTTCATCACATTTTCGAGGAAATAAATGCATTTGAAACAAAATTAATACTAATTGCAATAAAATGTCAACCGATCATTTTGTTGACGACCTCTGTAGCCTAGTTGCAGTGCCCCTGCCTACGAAGCTGGAGGTCCCGGGTTCGAATCCCGGTAAGGGCATTTATTTGTGTGATGAGCACCAATATTCGTTCCTGAGTCATGGATGTTTTCTATGTGTTTAAGTATTTATTTATCTATATAAATATGTATATCGTCGTCTAGTACCCATAGTACAAGCTTTGCTTGGAACTATACATAGGTCGATGAATGTAAGATTACTGCTAAATATATTTAACACTAAAAAAAATCACTAATTTTAATTGCAAAATCTTAAAATAAGTTAGTTAAACTAGTTATGAAGCAATCTAGAGCGATAGCTGATGGACGACTGTGAAAAGAAATTACAGCTATCAGAAAATACTTTTTTGTAAGAAATTTATTTTCGCCCTTCAAGTAAGGGTACATTTATGAAATGCCGAATTATTTATGTAAATTAACGCAATTGCGGTTCACGCAAGAGAGCCTGTCTTTCATTTTGCGTAAAACGCCTCTTAGATAAAGCCTCACGAGTTGATAAGAGATCCGTATTATGTTATTTTGGCGAAAATGAACCTTAAAAATTATGTCCTTATACGCACGAAACAGGAAAGCAAGTTTTATGGTATTTGCCAGAAACATTATATAGCACGTTGTCGTTAATGTGCCGTAACACTATACGTAAACATTAAGGACACCTATTAGCTGACGTCACCGTGAAAGATACCAGAGAAACTATTGGGCTTGGTTTCCAGTGGAATTGGTATGGCATATTTTTTGTATGTGCTGCGCGCGCTCGTTCCCACAGGATAGTATTTAACGAGTGTGCAAGGGAGCGACCGCGCCAAACAATAACACAATCTAAAAGACTCAACTGAATAAAAGAATGTCGCTCTCTCGATTTAATTACTGCCCTGCTATAAAAATAAAAGAATAATATACTGACGTCGTAAAAGGATTACGTAAAAGATATCAGATATCATAAACAAAGTACGAAAAACAAAATAATATATTTTCAAGAAAGATGAAATAGGTGCGTATTACGTAGGTGTTAACTGATAAAAATACCTGTGTGAAGTTGGGAGGATTGTGTAGGTATGTTAGGATGGTTATTTATATATCTGGATAGTACCTAAAATTAATGAAATAAAAGAAAAAAATAACCTTAATTGGAATTGGCTAAGATCAAAATTCTTTAAGCAGCTACTTTAATTTTAAATGTATTACTTAGATGAAATGTTCGTCAGGTATTTAGGACATTGTCATCATATCAATTTCAGATATTCAACTGTTCAGGTTACTACACGATTTTTCGGCCCTTTTTCATAAATTCCTTAACATGCAATAGTCGACATATTTCAGCATGTTTTAATCCATTCGCATTACTATGTGTGCTTTTGATTAGGCGTATTTTTGATTAGGTAGCGTTCAATAACGTCTTATTTCGACGATTCCGTTCTATTCGACAAACTATATACTACCAAATTATCTTCTTTAATAAAGCATCTACATAGATGACTATAATTTATTATCTAAAGTATATGCAATATGATAACTAACACTAAAAAGTTAAATCTAAAAAAGGCCCTCGAGGCATTGTACCGAGGATGCTGGCGGCATTTCCTCGCTGAATTGCAATATTGATGCGCTGCGCGAGAAAGCTCTTCGGTCACCTGTTACGTCAACCAACGTTTCGCGATTTCCGCAAATAACTTTTGCGACTTCGGACCCAACGGACCGAGGGCCTCGATACCAAGTGGTACAAAGTTGTACTCTCCGCCGAGGCCTCTATATTTAATACATTTTAGATTTTCGGCATTTTCCGCCGCTGCACCCTTTAAGAACTGGTGTCTAAATACTTCTACGCACAGTGTAGTTACATATTCTCCTTGTTGTTGAATGATAAAACTCCATGGAACTAATTGTGACTGATTTTTAGGGTTCCGTACCTCAAAAGGAAAAAACGAAACCCTTATAGGATCACTCGTGCGTCTGTCTGTGCGTCCTTCACAGCCTATTTTCTCCGAAACTACTGAACCAATTACGTTGATATTTGGTATACATATGTAAGTTTGTGACCCAAAGAGGAACATGTAACGCAAACAAATGAATTTTAAACATGAGGGCCAGTTTTGGGGGGAAATGAGAAAATTAAAAAATAAAGTTTTGCATATACTATCGTGTTACATATCAAATGAAAGAACTCATTGTGTGCATCTAAAATATTTTTTTCTAATTTTAAATAATTCGTTTAAAAAATTAAATCGTAAAAAATTGTTTAAAATCTTGTGATGTACGGAACCCTTGCAACGCGAGTCCGACTCGCACTTGGCCGGTTTTTTTTTTTTAATTTATTCATTACGTTTGGAAATGAATGACATTGTGTTTTTAATATATTATGTTTGTTTTATATATTTTTTGACATTAGATGGTTTTTCTAGTAACATTCTAGACTAGTATTTTTTATTCAATTTTTACTTCATATATTTTTTATACTTTAAGTTTAAAAAATTGCTCTAAGAAATTTTCTAACAGACGATTTGAAAGTGCTTGTTACTAGGCCTACTTGAATAAATATTATTTTGAGTGAGTTGTAAAAAAGTAATGTATACGTTCAAGAATGATTTTAATTAAGTGTGAATGTCTAAGGTTTTGTAGATGATGGATGATAGGAAACCTAGTCTATCTATGTATTTTTTTTGATACCTTGTCCTTCCTATATTTATCCTGTATTTGTTACAGTTCAGGTTTTTCGGTGTATTAGTGTAACTGCAGTGTAATGCCGTGTAAACATATTTGTAGTGTGCCGTGTAAACATAGTTGCCGACAGCGCTCTATTATACGTATTAAAGAAACGCAAAAGCGGTTAAGTAGTAAGTACCTTTTGCCTAGGAACGACTCAATTTGAATAGCGTAATGAGATATTATCATAATTACACGCGTCAGGTGCATTGCAGCGTAAAAAGAGTAAAAATAACTCGCAATGCCCAGCCTTTCTCGTTCTATTAATATTTTGTCCACTTCAAGAGCATGAAGTGAGCTCCAATAGCTGCTAGACCAACCGTATGGTTTTCGTCGTGGTTCAAGTTTACCAGTATTTTAGTATTTCCTTATAATTGTAAATAAATTCCTTTGGCCAAAGCACTAGCACTAGCCAAAGGTTTTTGAGTAATTGCTGAAAAAATGCCTACCTTTACGAAAGGGACGTAAGTGCCGTGAGTTTCCTCTAAAGGTAAAATATTTTTAAAATTACGGTAGGTAGTTAGGTACTCGAATAGAATAGTAATTTTCAATGTGGCATAACTAGTAAAAGGTGCGAAACCCTTCCTTTTTTAAATTACTTTAAAATATTGTCAATTTATAAAATGCAAGTTCAATGATTAAGTACCTACTCGTACGAGAAATAACCGATATTTACGTGGTCTTTATTTAAATCACTGTACAAATCCACCATTTTCTCGGACAAAAGTACTAAGAAAAGATTGCCTGGAAGAATCGCTCTTTAGCGATAAGCTAGCCTCTTGTCTAACATAGTTTATATTTAGGTTCAGTTTCATGTACCTGTTGTTTTCGTGGTGTACTAGCACTAAATCCAATCTGTTCTTTATTTAGAACATTGGACCGGACAAGTGTATTATAAAATTATTGTCCGTTTTGTCCTACAACTTAGTTCAACGCGTAGTACTAAAAGAATTTTAAACCTTAAATTGAACTTTTTCGTTAGAGCCATTGCTGATAATGTAAGCAGCCCACTATGGAGGCACTGGAACTCCATCCACATGGAGTCAAGACAAAATATTTTTCAATTAATTAATTAAATTTTAAAGTTTTATTTATTATTCATTCCAATTTTATTCTTATTTGACATGTTTTTATTTTATCCTATTAATTAAGTTAAATTGTATTATGTTATATGTTTGAATTGTGATATGGGCAATGCCTGAAATAAATAATAATAATAATAATCATTCATTTCGTCCTCCGCGTAGAACTATACGGACTGAAATAGAAGTGGTCTACGTAAAATTTTTGACTGCGCTGCGGTCGGCGTAAACCCGTTTATGGCTGCGGCTTGTAAATAGAATAGCGAAGTAGTCCTTTGTTAAAAATATTAATCTAGTTGGGAGGTTTTATTCATGCATGCGCGCCGGCGCCTTTTTTCCCAAAAATGATTCAACGACAAAGTGCCCGTATGTATTTTTTTTTTAATTACGTTGACCATTTTTTAGGCCAGTAAGTGACATTTTCCGAATCTCAGAAGGAAAAAACGGAACCTTTGTAGTATCACTTTGCTGTCCGTCTCTGCCTGTCAACACCCTTTATAGCGTAGAGGTATCGAGTTGAAATTAAAACCATATACTCAGGCCAACTTTACAGTCAATTGAAGCTGTAAAAAAATAAAAACGTAAAAAAGATACGGCTCTTTATGCCGCATAAAACGTATATTTCGACACTCTCAATGGAATCTAAGTTTATAGGGTACTTTCTGTTGACCTAGAACTATGAAATTTGGCAAGTGATATTGTCTTATACTACAAGTACAGGGAAAAATCGGAAAGCATACATTTGTAATTAAGTACGGAACCCTCGGTGGGCGAGTCCGACTCGCACTTGTTCGGTTTTTCAGAGGATTTGAACTGATGTCGTCCAGTTTTCCTTATACTGTCAGTATTATAACGCTTATATTACGCTTTAAGTACAACCCCACATCCTCATATCCCGAGCCAATAAGGAAGCAGTATTTGAAATGTGGGCACCCAGTAACAAATATATACTCGGTACAGCTTACTAATACAACGCCAACTTCGCACCGCCAACTGAGGAAGTCACCAACATACCATTAAAGGCTAAATTGTAACAGCCGTATTTATAAACGTCCTACAAGCCTGTTTTAACTAAAATGGCGTTAAAATTCGTTTGTCCTTATCTGTCACTTTGACATTTGTGTTCGCAAGAAAGGGATAAAGCACATTTTATTTAGCAGAGGCATTTTAAGTTTTATGAATAAGGGGGTAATTGTTTACTTATAACAGTATTTTAAAGTCTAGGTGCTCGTAGGTAAACGGTATACACTCGAGAGCAAAAGTTTCGGGTCACTAGCATTTACTTCAATATCTTGAAAACGAATAAAGCTATCGTATTGAAATAAATTGAACCTTATAGACAATTTAATGTTACTAAAATAAAATGCATTACATTTACTACTGACCATTTATTTTATTATGTTTAAAACGACAAATTAAAAATGGCGTCATTTTGCTTCCAAAACCAAAACTGAAAATATTGAACTTTTTATATTTACAAGTAGTTTTAACACAGTTTAGTACTTGGTATTACCCCCACGTGCTGTCTGGACTGCTGCAATGCGATTCGGCATGCTGTACACCAAGTTTCTGAAACACTGTTGGGGAATGTTCTCCCATTCCTCTACCAATGCATGTTTCAAGTCACGAAGCGTAATTAAAGGAGGATCTCGTTGTCTTAAACGTCGTCCGAGCTCGTCCCAGGCGTGCTCGATCGGGTTGAGGTCGGGGCTACGTGCTGGCCACACCATGGGACGAATATTCACCTCATCAAGGTAGTCTTGCACTACACGAGCAGTGTGGGGAGGGGCGTTATCGTGCATAAAGATGGCATTCTCACCTAGTCTTGCCATAAATGGACCGACGTGCTCGTTGAGGATTTCATCCACGTATCTTACGCCATTAAGAGTACCGTTTTCGATCAGTACAAGCACTGTTCGGCTTTCCGCAGAAATTCCAGCCCACACGAGTACCGAACCACCACCGTATGCCACCTTTTCTTCAATACAGGCTTGCATAAATCTTTCTCCTGGTCTTCTGTACACCTTTGCCCTTCCGTCGTGTGTATACAGCATAAATTTTGATTCGTCCGAGAACCCGACATTTGACCAATTTTCAATCGTCCAATGCGAGTGTTCGCGTCCATAAATTCGTCTTGCTATACGATGGTGCCTCTCGAGTTTCGGACCATTTGCGGGTCTAAATGGTTTCAAATTACCTTCAGCAAGTCGCCGTCTTACAGTCCAAGCAGAAGGGTTGCTTCTACCAAGCCCTAAAAAATTATGAGTCAGTGATGTTCCCGTAAGAAACCGATTTCGCAGCATAGAGTTGACTAGATATCGATCTTCCCGTGCCGTCGTACACCTGGGTCTGCCTGTTATTGGTCTGCGTAGGTTTGAACCAGTTTCTAGAAACCGCTGGCGAATACGCTGAACTGTAGACAACGATACACCGACTATTCTTGCTGTTTCTCGCTGACTGCTTCCATTTTCCAGGATCGTGAGGATTCTCGTACATTCCTCAGGTGTGAGTGACATAATTACTACTTTAATAATGACTATTGGATACCTAGAAGACTTCTTATAAATACATTTTATGACAGAACAAAAACAAAAGCAAAAATAGTTGCGAAAATTAGAAGTTCTGATTTGAAAAAAAGGGATCATTATGTTTATAACTTTTTTAATGCCATTACTTCACGCCAACCAATAAGTTTTTATACGTGTAATGAAGGATTATTAAATTGTCTATAAGGTTCAATTTATTTCAATACGATAGCTTTATTCGTTTTCAAGATATTGAAGTAAATGCTAGTGACCCGAAACTTTTGCTCTCGAGTGTATATATGTAAAACTTAACGCCAGGTTCATATTTAAAACGGGACGTTGTAAATATCAGAAAAGTATTATTCGTACCATTTCACTGATAATGCGGTTCGCAGGGCCAATTATACTTAGATAGTTGTTTAGTATCTGATGACATAACATTGTGTCTCAAACAATGCTCAACAGGTTCCTAAACGTTTTTGTCTGCATATCACGTGAATAAGATACTTTAAATTGTATCACCTACAAACAGGACCAAAGATTTTTGTCACTTTATATTAATTCTGAATTTTATTTTCAGCAATTCGTCTGGAGCGACTTCTCCGAGGAGTACATACCAACGGACAAGAAACAAACGTTCTATCCTTCGGTGATTATCAACGAGCATCTCTACGAAGTCAAGATCACAGACGTGCCCGTCATCCCGTACTTTCCCATCAACTCTTACTATGAATGGTCCCACTATCGCTTCTACGGATTACGGAACGCCACTGCATACATCCTCGTCTTCGACCTGTCTAACGTAGAGACTTTCCAGTACATACGCACTCTTAGAGACCAAATGGTTGAGAGTAGGGATATGAGGAATGTGCCGGTTCTCGTGGTCGGGAATAAGCAAGACTTATTGTGTAGTAACACGCCTTCAGCCGCAAGCGGCTTGCAGCAGCTCGCTATTGCCGAAAGCGCTTGCGGAGATTCCAGAGAAAAACGACGCAATATTGTGAATCTAGTTCGCAAGCATTGGAAGTGCGGCTACGTGGAGTGCTCAGCTAAATACAACTGGAGGGTGATCGCTGTGTTCAAAGAGCTGATGGAAATGATTGATGCGCTAGAGTGGAGCGGTGGGGGGAGAAGCTCTGAGCCTCCCCCAGACTCCTCGGCAGGGGGCGCGTCGGAAAATCGTTGCACTGTTACTTAGCACCACTGTAAGACTTACAAGGAACGTGTGAAATTAGAATGGAGAAAATTTTGTTAGTGTTGGACAATGATTAGGTACTAAACGCACACTAGATTAGTGTTGTCGATGTTTAATATAGTTGTTGTAAACGTTTTGATAAAAATTGACGGATTGTAAAGCAAATATTGAATGATCTGGGTTTGTTAAGCTTAATGCTCCTTTTGAGGTTGAGTCACGCGTTTTACTTTGTTTCTGACTTAAGGTATTAGCGTTTCCCGAGATAATAATTGTTTTTTTAATGAAATCCGTAAATGTTTAAAAATCTCACAATCACACATAGTAAAATGAAAATAAAAGGAAATATCTGTTGTATGCCAGTCCTATGCAATTGTATGTAAGTCAATCTTCGTTTTATCATAGTTGAATAGTCAGTAATAAACAACAACTTGGCTTACTTAAATAACAATTTCCTTAAAAATCCTTAAATTTTAGATTTTTAAAACTTTACTGATAACTTTCTTTCCAGGGTACTTTTTGTACTTTTGTACTATCAAATATAAAGTACCTCTAATTAAGATGTATTTCCATAAAAAATAAACATTAGTCGTACAGCTTATTAGTTATTAGGCATATTGTTGAAGATATAAACATTATGAAAATCGATGTGCAAGTTACGCAACTAAAAGTTTAAAAGTACCCACAATTCAGGTGTAAATTTATCTGTGTATGTTATGATTATATTTGAATTACGACACATAGACACCGCTCGTGCAGTTTAATCGTCTATGCCGTTCAAAAGTTCTACACTTAGGCGTAATGCAAGCAATGATCCCGGCAATATTGCCGGCAGTGTTCCCAGTGAATGGGGATATTGCGTGCAGTTTAATCGTCTATGCCGTTCAAAGGTTCTACACTTAGGCGTAATGCAAGCAATGATCCCGGCAGTTTTCCCAGTGAATGGGGTTATTGGCGATGATCCGTTCATCATCAAACCGCGAATAGGATGGAAGGTGAGTTTTGTATGGCACCATCTAAATATGTCGAAGTTTAAACGAACTGAGAGCTATTCCATTTCCAAAATCATCGTGATTTAGTAATACTAAGCTACGTTAAATTGAAAAGCTTAAACCCCTCCATAGGATATATTTATTCAGTAAAATCAGAAAGGTATAAATAAAGGTATAATATTATATATATAAAGGTATAATATATATTCAGTAAAATTACTAAGTTTAAAGGTATACTTACACTTTAAACTTAGTAAACGAACAAGCATAATGGCATCAACTGTGAGTTTTTCTCAACGAAAAGCCTTGTGTAATAGTGAGAATTCTCATTCGATCTTATTTTCAAAAGCCAACATGACAGGCATACGACTCAACTGAATAAAGTCGTCTCAAAATACACCTTCTAGTATAAATTAAACCCCAAAGTTTCCTTATGCGGTGGACTGAGGCACGTTTAATACTTGTACTGCTTCGGGTAACCGCATGAGATTTATAGGCGAGTGCCAACCTGTCGAGTCATCTCACCACCTATTCATAGGATGACTTTATCCTGAGATTCGTTACTCAGAAGTCCGACTAAGGGTGGGTTGCATAAACTGTCTGTAATCAGAAGCGGTATTCGTTAAAATCTGAATGCATGGAAAGTCTCTCAATCTTCTATGGAATGACAGCTACAGGCGCCATATTTAACGTTGATCGGTCTGTAATCGTAAGTTGGTGCAACCCACCCTTATAATACAAAGTAAGCTAGCTATACTGCGCGCGGGACCTTTAAATGTGGGAACTAAATACCTACCCCGGTTACGCTCTGTGGGTGTAGTATGGTGGCCATTTTATAACGGGACGGTCTTAGCAATTACGATAAGTGATAAACTGGCAATCATGCTACGCCCGCTGTGCTTACTTCCCATGATTGGTGACGCGAGATGCAGATGAGTCACATAGGAAGATGTGGTGTTATTATGAGTGTGGTCTTCTATGGGAAGTGGGCAGTACCTCCTTATAGAGCCCAACTGGGCGACTCCAAATATGAGTGATATGACCTTCGGCTTTGCTCTCTCTCTATGATGATATGCTTAATGATTTTACGTATTTCGCCCTTTTAACATAATTGATACCTACGGCGGTGCGCGATGTGCAGTGCCACAATAACCTACACAATTTAGACCTGACCTGACCCATAGAGAGGACCTTTGTAAATAAATATCATTTCACGTCAAAATGGAAGTGGAATATTTCTGCTTATACTGATTAGCCTGAGGCTAGTTATCTTAATGCGTTGTGAATACCAACTCTGTGCAATGACCACAGGAACCTCGACCGTAGCGGTGTGAACTCTTACCTTAGTGCTCGTCGTACTGGCGATGGCGATGGCGTATCTTTACATCTACTTTAAAGTTCTTCATTTAAGACGTATCTCATGTTGGGAGAAATGTCCAATATTTAGGACGTAAGGCTCTAAAATTTACCAACAAAAAATTCTAAATTTGTATATGTATACTATTTATATGTGTATATCATGTAACAATTTTTGCCATGTATCAGTCATGTTAACAATTGGTATTGAATTAATGATTGCATTGTTTAGTCCATATTCACTTACTGTGCTTTAAACAAATATGGTGTCACTCACGTATCGTCTAGAAGTAAAAGATGCAAAACGTTTCAGCATTTTGCCCTTATGTAATTCATTGGTTGATAAAGTTATACCAGCCACATTCAAATAGTTATGCTAAGTTTTCTGTAAAGAATAATTACTGTAAAAATTAAATAGTGTTAAATGTAAATGAAAAAGGCACATATTTTTTATTAAGGGTATTATGGAGAACCTGTTGGATCTGAGTTTTGTATATTTTGGGTTTTTACCTCATCTTATCTAACCATAATCCATATGTACATCGTGCCGTTCAATGTACAACAGATTTTTTACACTATATTGCAACGTAACTAACATTTTTCCTTGAAAACCTTAAGTACCAAGCTTTTCGTTTGTTTAATTCAGTTAGTGTAAAAGTACAGCTTTTTTAAAGACTAAATGTTTTTTGTATATTATGGCATGAGGACTCGTTAACTTCTACTACTTACTTATATAATAAAATATAATATGTAGCTCTTATTATTATATCAGAAAGACTCCACATTATGTTTTTGTTTCTTGTATGTGATATGTCTGATTGACATTGTTGATATCTGGGCTAACACAGACGTGTGATACAGAGAGGTAATTGTGTCACTTGACGAACGAACGTTAGGACAACTCAATTGACGGTTAGATATACTAAACGTGCATACGAAACGTTCCGCAATCGACCTGCAGATCTATGTAGTTTGTATATATTTGTGTATATTTTGTATAGCACCCAATTCATAATTCTGTACGCTAACTCCGTGTTGTGCTTCTTCCACGTGCTTCCTCTAACGTTGTATTTTGTACTACAATTAGAACTTAATTTCGCTCTATTGTTAATTATAGAAATGCGGTTAGGGTGCTATGTAAAGCTATTTTAGGCAAAATATAACAAAGGCTCACTCATAACATAACTTAAAAAAATTTTTTTACGGATTCAATTAAATGCTTTCCAACTATAATTTAAAAGCTTTCTTTCAACGGCAGTCGTTTTAAAATGTATTTCAAAATTATTCCAAGAAACTATCAAAAACCCTTTGTCCTTTTTTAAGAACGAACAAGAAGGGATTGTTATTACAGTCATACATCAAAACTCGGTCAGTGCATCAAAACTAACCTTCTTTCTGCCGAACCTTTATTTTATTCCAACGAAATGTCAATACAATTATAAGTTGGTGCCTACTTCTTCGTTAAAATGATAATCTGTTGTAAAAAATATAAGAAATGGGTAGTATAAATGTTGTAAGGTTGTTGGATAGGCTAAGTTTGTTAAGCAATTATTTGTTTTTTTACACTACTTACCTGCATGTTTTTAAAAGAAAATGTGTATGTTATAATGAAATCATTTCATTGTAATTGTAAAGAAATATAATTAATGTAATGAATTAAATAAGATTTGTTTGCTATTGCTTCTTGTATTGTTAAGTTTATTTAGAAAATAAGTTTTCTTACGTATTGAGCAAAACTTGTAAAATCGTTGACTTATAAATTTAGGCCACATTTGGCGGGCCGGAATCGGTATGCTGTATTTTGTAGGGACTTTACCGAGAACTAAGTTACTAAAGTCGCCCAGATTTCTTTATACGTCAGTAATTACATTTGCGAGTAGGTAACATTATATTTCACTGAAGCGGGGTGGCATAATGCAGTATACTGCATTCGAACCGCCTCACTTCCGCGAATTCTGCGTCAAAAAAATATATGCATCTTTTTTTATTACGTAAATCAAAAGCATAATCCAGTGGTATATCAACTGTAGCATTAAAACTTTATTATGTTTTTTTGACATCATAGGCATTTGAAATCTGCACGCGACTGAGAGTTCACAGAGCATCTGACATCTTACTGATACCGTACCGACCACGCACTGCGAACTACAAAAGTGGCCTTTATCAAAATTGCACGAAAAATATCCTTCAAGGATATTTTTAGTGCAATTTTTAAAATTTAATTATTAAGTAGTATTGTCATTGTTAGATTATTTTACTGTTAATTTTGATAAATTTATGCACATCCATTGCACATCATTAAGCAATAAACAAAGCTTGATTGTTATAGGTGTCACATAAAAGACAAATCCTTTAAATATACTTTTTTAATAATTCGGTAACGCATTAGTCAGATCCAGAGAAATGCATAATTGTATATTTGGGTCCATCAACTATTTCTTACATCTCAGAAAAATGTTACAATACGGACTTCGATAACATTCCAAGAATATGGTCCATACAAAAACGGATTGAAACGACAAGAAAACCCTACATTTGGTGAATTTAAACCAACAAAATCTCAGTTTAAAAAAGTAAAATAAGACGTAACCATGGCAACTAATGACAGAATAAGGTGATTCACCCATTAACGAGTAAAAGTACGTAAACATGGGTCAAAATATTATCGAGGCCAAAAGTTTACCCCGTTCACTGAATGTGTGTCATTGTAAAACCGAGTTGGGCAGAATGTCATTAACAATATATTATTTCAATTCATTCATAAGAAATACAATTAAGAACTTTGTTCTATATTTTCCTAAAGAAAATAAAATTGATTGTTTAAGTATGTATAGGTAACGATTTAAATATGTATATTGAAATCTGCTTTTGATATGCTCACCAAGTCAGCAGTGCATACAATAAGAAATTTTCAGACTTTGAAATAGATTTATAGAGTTTCAGAAACAATTTAGAAATAAAATAAAAAACAATTTATCATGCAGCTACACTTTGAGGCATTACCAGCTACAACTAAGGTACCAATACTCTGAACGGACTATCGAGAGAGCATGATATTGATGTGTTTAATATAAATACCGAATCTATAAAATTATCGCGTAAATTCTTCGAGTGAGCTTGTCCTTACATATATATGTGTTCTTTTCTTTAAAGTATTAAAGAAAAGAAGACATATAATAGTACCTACATAAAGTATTATGTAGGTACTTTATTTAGTCCACCCTCAAGGGACAACTGTCTATAATGATGTTAATTTCTATTAGATTTCTCTCTGTGAGTACCAGTTAGCCTCCTGTCTCTATACCTGTAATATGTTTTGTGAGCTGTACTAAGACAGAACGGTAATATAAGAACATTTCACATTTGGCCCAACTCTGTTAAGATCTTTATACAAAAGTTAAGCGGTGCAATAAAAGCGTTGTAAACATTTTACGTGTATATATTATCATATCGTTTACATTCCCACCAAAGGTCCATTTCCGAACGAGGGAGCGAAGCAAACGAAAATCTATGCTTCAGCTTAGGCGAAAAATCATTCGTCTGTCCGGCCGGTGTTGCCCCGCTGTTCTCCTCTACAGGTCGCATTTCTCAACCGATTCTCGTGAAATTTTGTGAGCAGGTTCATTAATTATTATAAAGATTTTTACTGTCGAGCGACTTCTACAGCTCACAGAGCCACAAGTTATAGGTATAATCGATTCAGTGTGGAAGCAACAGCCAAAACAAAAAAAATAACTTAGATTTATGTGCGTTCCAGATCCAGACTAAGTAAGCATCTCAAATTTAACTACCTTTTATGAAAATGTTATGAGTAAAGAAAGAAAGATCTGTCATTTTTGATCTGATCCCAGTTTAACTTATGCCAAAAGGTACATAAACACTTTGTGTTGTGCAATTGGTACCTAATTGTTACAAGTATTTAAACTTTAAAGTCTTTATGGTAAGTCCGGGGTAGTTGGCCATAGTTTTTTTGGAACACAGTTAAAATAAAAGCTTACACATTACGAATACTTTTTTATTTCTTATTACACTTTGGTTAACTAACTTTAGATTATTAAACAAAAAAAGTATAATATCTATATCAATCACCTCGAAAAAAACTGTTGAAAAAAAAACATGATTAGCCATCTCTCCCAAGGTGTCCGGGTGTGATGACCATACCTTTACAGGAAAGAAGGCCTTAACTGAAATCTCTCAGTTAGTATTTTTTTCGTTTTATTTTTGATTCTTAAGCATATGTCCTCAAATTCGGTGCAATTCTTAAGTAGCCAACACTGCCGTCCTATCCTTAAAACCGGACTAACCCACAAATAGTCATTTTTGAGTTTGAGGCATATTCAGAGTGAGAATCAAATTCCCCGTCGACTGAGCTTGGACCTATATTTTTATGATTTATAGTTTTGAAGTTAAAGAACCACCCAACATCGTTAAGCCCCTGATTTTTTGAGATTTGCAATACTTAAAAGTGACTAACTAACACTACAACACTATAATTTAACTAAAGGCCTTTAACTGTCGCTTTATGCTACAAATCTTGCACTTGATCCCAAACTATAAAAACGTTTGTCAACACAAACGTTACAAATCCCCTTAAAAATCCCTTTGCCTTTTTATTAATTTTTTTGAAGAACATTTTGACATTACTTTTGCTACACTTAAAACCAGTCTGTGTTGGCTTATTATACTTAAAACTGACTAAAGTACCTTAACCCGTTATTTGTAAAATATTTGTAACCACTTTTATTACAAATACAACGCTAAAACATCGTGACTGTGTTCATGCCGTGTATACCTTCATTCAGAATTTGTAATAATACAACACTACAACCCGTTTACCCAGCATTGCTAAGCTAAAACCGGTCTAAGCGCACAACTCGCGCCGCTCTAGTGTCACAGACGGGGGCAGTCGGCGGTACGGCGCGCGCGCAGAAGGTTGTGTTTAAGTCAGTGAGTGATGGCTTCGCATTTTTCGCCGCACAATGATCGGGAAAAAGAGGTAAGGATTCATTTTTTATGTAATTATAATTCAAATCGTTATCCTCAATACGTATGTGAAGCATTTTTCCACTTGATTGGCTCTTAGTAGGTATCTACAAATTTCAGTCGTATATAAATACTTGTGATTGTGTGTAGTAATTGACTGGACAATGTATCATTAAGCATCTACACATTAAAAAGCGATACGTTCGTATTAGTCTCAAATTCGCTGAGTGATGGTGTATATAGTTTTACGTGACGGCATTATGTGTGCAGTTTGTAAGTTATCTATGTACCTACGTTGGCGGCGAGTTACGAGTGGACTGCCAGCGGCGGGGGAGCTCGAGTGACTGAGCGAGACACTACGGGTACATATCGCTATGTAGATATAACTTATCGCGCATAATTCGCGCGTGAAACGGATTCAAAGTATTCGTAAAGTCTCGGCGTGGATGCATCCTATTTTGATGAACTTTTTCACGATTTTGGTGTCGTGGAGTTATATAATTTTGTGTATTGGTTATATATCATTCCTAAGCATAACTTATTTTTTTCAGACGTCTTATGAGCTCAAGAATACCGAGTATGATAGAGTGCTGCATTGGATTAGGAGAATATCAATAACGAAATAATATAACATCCGTGCAACATGAAACTAAAGATGTGCATTCAAATCAAGGTATGGCGGCTTTAGAACTTATACATTGTGGCAGTTCTATAGCTACGCAGCATGACACTCTAATCTCCCTAAATGTAGGACAGAAACAGAGCTGGCTGAAACGCTTTATGCAAAGGAGAATTCAATGCCCTTCTTGGGTGATTTTCCCAATACCTCTACTTCATACGATAGTAACTTACCGGTAACGTCAAGTAGTTGTGATTCACTACTGCAGTGTAATAAAAAAGCATCGTCTTCAAAGCATACGTTTACTTCATCAATCAACCAAAACGAAGAATCCTTCGAATCTAACAACAACTGAATTGATAAATCTTATATGCTCAAACTTATAAACGAGGTTATTGCCGCAGCATTCCTCAACCTCGGTTGTTTCATCACAGGAATCGTATGCGCCTCAAAAACCTTTCGTCGTTAATCGCACCTCAAACCTCACACCGCTCGATTTTCTTTCATCAGATGACTCTGTTATAGATTCAAATTACTGCCTAAGTGCGACAGACAGTGAAGACTCCGATAAAGAAAACAGTAAAACGAATAAAAAAATGTAAAAGTGCTCCGAAAAAAGTATCTATAATCTGAAATTTACAGTTGCAGCAGAAATAAATTATGACCAACCGATGGAGTCACATTCTTTAACCTCAATTGTCTTACAGCCAGAACCCGAATATAGGCCAATATCAAATAACGATACTGAAAGTCATTTTCAACAAAATAACAACCACACAACACGTGCAATTGAATGCCAGGACACCGCGGTTCAAAATTCATCAGTGATTCAACCAGCTTCAAACATATTAAATGAAAATATATCAAATATATCGAATATAACGATTTCGAAGATTAAACCGAGATAGGTGAGACTTCAACATCTGAAACTGTGGCAAAAAAGAGAAAACGCTATGAAAAGTCCTTAAAAGAAAGAATGATAGAAAAGAAAGTTGAAAAAAGAGAGTTACTCTGAGAGACGTTCGGTAAATACAAGTCCAAGGGTAAATATCAAAGATTTAGTACAAGTTCTTATGAAACGGGAATCTTTTGATTTGTTATACAAAAAGGATTTTGACGAAGATTTTGAAACTCTAGGACTTATGACTGACAAGTATCTAAAAAATCCCAGCGTACTTGAGCGCCAGTTTATGACTGAACCCAAAGGAATTGAACAGAGCAGAAAAATGCTATATAACGGCTTTGAGCGATATAGCACCCCCCCCCATAAAGTGTTATTTTGGCAGAATATGCCCGTAACTTTGACAGTAAATAATTAAAAAAATGCAGGGTGACTCTAATTTTTGTAATTGTACCTATAGTCAGAATTAAGTTAATCGTTTTTTTTTCTTATATGAGTGATAATCATGGTAAGCGATGAAAAATGTTGATTGTATTGACCTCAATACTGTTAATTTGTTTGTTTACCTGTTACCCTAAATAATGTTACCTAATTAATCAGCCAAAGAAGACCGACACCGAGTCCTAATTCGATTGTATAAGAAATATTTATTAATTGTTAATATTCATATGTATTAATAATAAAAAACCAAATCATACCAGTGCGTTTCATTTACATAAAATGTCAAATAACTTTAGGATACGCAATTCAACAATGCGGGATTGCGTGGATTTGACAAATCAAACTAACTTTTTCGTGTACGATAACAATACTTAAAACTAGTTAACCACGATGGTTTGTCATCTACCGTGTTTTTAGGTTAGTGCACTGTGGCAGTACACAGTTTCCTGCTATTTCATAGCTTTATGATTGCTAAAGGACGAAAACGATCTTATTAAAATGTTTTTTTGGTTTCTGATTGTCATCAGTACAATACTATAAACCAGTTAGATGACTTAGTCGCTATTTAGTTATGCATACATTTTTAAATGTGTGTGTGTTGTAAATGTATATTTATTACTCTTTAAATGCTATGCAAGAACACCGTTACAGTGTACTTAGTGATGTTTTAGTGTTGATATTGTTAATTATTTGTGATTTATATGCACATCTAAAGCATAAAATCCTGAATAAACAAGAAACAAGACAGTATTTCACGAAATGCTACGCTACTATGGGAAGTATAAATTTAGTTTTAATTTTCGTATAAAAAAAAATCAGGATAAACCTTCACACAGTCTAGAAATATTTGTTTAATGGTTTTTTCCTTTTTTCTCAAAACTACAATTTGTGGGTTAGTCCGGTTTTAGGTAGGTCAGATTTTGGCCAGTCGTGTCATGACTTGTTTTTATGTTAGGTGTGGTCATCTCTCCCGGAAGAAAAGTAGAGATGGCCACTGGCTAGTTTAAGTCGGTATGCCATATGAAGAGTATAAAAAGGAGAGCATATAACAAACCAGGAAAGCTAACAATGAAAAGATATCCAAAACTGGGCTAACTCGGTGTGTAAACGAAATAAACTACCGCGGCTGGCCAAATGTGATGTGCGGGTTTAGCCACACACACATATCCCTCAGCCTGAGGGGCTATCGAGGGTTTCCTAGGTAACTCAGGCGGTCAAGGAGGCCTAGCAGGAGCAGGGGTGAATAATAACAGCGGTCGGATTAATAGTTAATAATGGGTCTTGATGCCCTTTTATTAAATCCAAATAATCCCTACACGGTCCTACACGGTCACCATATATCGCTCGCGGTACGGGGCACGGTTTGCCGAACTAGTACGATTCGGGTCGGGGTAAACGGGAACGGCGGGATCGTGGTACAACGGCAGTGCACTCGGGGTCTCCTAGCGGCCAGGAGTATCACGGGACGGGTTCGTTCTCCCGGCAGTGCACTCGGGGTCTCCAAGCGGCCAGGGATAACGCGGTTTCAGCGTGGTGTAACACCACGCTGAAACCAGTCTTCGAAGAAGATAACTCATAATAACTTTCCTCACAGCCGCGGTAGTTTATTTCGTTTACACACCGAGTTAGCCCAGTTTTGGATATTTTTTCATTGTTAGCTTTCCTGGTTTGTTATATGCTCTCCTTTTTATACTCTTCATATGGCATACCGACTTAAACTAGCCAGTGGCCATCTCTACTTTTCTTCCGGGAGAGATGACCACACCTAACATAAAAACAAGTCATGACACGACTGGCCAAAATCTGACCTTAGAACAATGAGACACTCATATACTTTGCAACCAATACAAAAAACATCATTATTTGAAGAAAATAACATCAAAACCAGGTAAAACATGAACTCTCCATAAAATATTGACACTAGTCCAAACAATCAAAGACGATTTTACTTACTTCGTGCTTTTTTCGCCTAATTGGGGCGTAGTTGGGGTGTTAATTGCACCCGTGCTCCCACGCACGAAGCGAAGCGAAATAAACAAAAACTCGTGAAATCAAGTCACTGGTTCCATGAAATATTTCGATGGGCCATCTCCCCCTTATGACCATCTACCCCGGAATTACCGATGTAAGTTTATGGACCGACGCGATGGCCATTCGGGCGGAAAGGTTCTTAAGTGGCGATCACGTACTGGGAGGCGCAGCGTGGTTATAAGGAGGCGCAGTTGGTTTGATGACCTGTAGGTACGCGTGTCAGGTAGATGGAAAAGTCACTTTTTGTATGGAAAAATGACAGGTTAGTTGTTCCAACGTGCGTTCGAAAAGTTACGTGATCAGCCCTCTGGAAAGGTCGCGGGAATCCGCTGGATGCAGGTGGCACAGAACCGGTCATTATTGCGCTCTTTCAGGGAGACCTATGCCCAGCAGTGGGCGTCTTTCGGCTGATATGATGATGACGATGATGATAAACCTAAACGGTTGTAAATGTAAAATCTAGGTACTTACATTATTATCGTCAGGATCGAGTTGGGCCCATCCTATGCAAACTGCAATGTAAAAATTACAGAGATGACAGAAATTATTGTAGAGGAACCTACAAATGGTTCAATCTTCGTAAAAAATCAATGCGCTTATATCAAAGATCTTATTGGAAAGAAAAACACACGAGTTCCGGCGAACAACGCAATATCCGGAATAACCCTCGCCGGAAACTAACTGAGGCAACTACGGCTTCCGGGCGTCCTTAATAACGGCGGGAGGTTTTATCCTATTTAGGAGAGGACCACACTTCTTGGAGCATTATTGGAATGCCAGCTTAGTGTTGAGTTGGCACATGTTTATTTTGTTTTCTTTATGATATACTAGTTTCTGCCCGCGACTCCGACCGCGTGAAACTCGTTTATATCGTAGCTATATACAAACTTTCACCCCCCATTTCAACCCTTTAGAGGGTGATTTCCGGGATAAAAATTGTCCTATGTCCTTCTACAGGATTCTACAGGATACCAAATTTCATCGAAATCGGTTCAGCGGTCTAAACTCGAAGAGGTAACAGATAGACACAGTTTCGCATTTATAACATTAGTATGGATTTTTGAATGTCATTTTGTGTGCCTTACGTATAAATTGCCTTTCTATTTGTATTACTATAGTGATACGTTAATTAAAACATCCTCAATTATTTCGGGCCCAGTAAAAGTACACAGGTAATAAACAACCTGCTGTCGCAGCGGCACTCTTGGGACACATTTGGTGCAGCATCCCCATTCATTGTTAATTGTCCTTTTTGTAGGCTTTTAGCTGAAATACACTAGGGAGTAGAATTAAAGGTAGCTATGTGCTTTTCTTCTGATAAGATTTATTAATGCTGTATAACCATATGTATTTTTTTAAATTATTTACTAGTGGTCTGGCATCCAAAGACCTTGATTCAGGTCTGCTTGCTCAGCATGAAGGTTTGCTTATTTGAAGAGTATTGAGCATCTTGCTTTACAGCTTTTGAAGAAAACGTAAGCGGAAGCTTTACTTGACCGTACTGTTACTGCCCGAAACTTGTCTTGTAAAGTTCTTTGGCAATTTCACCATTTATGAGGTCGCAAGTAAAAGATCTAGAAGACGGTGTCCTACCTGATGGACCAAATATTTCGTAGTTGAGTGTTCTCGCACCATGTACAACCGCTGGAAATGGAAAGACATCGCAAAGGAGAGCGCGAAAGCCATCAACACAACTTCCGAAACCGAGGACCAACCAATCCAATCCAACCATATCGAATACTAAATAGCAGCAACCACTCCGAGAAGAATTCACGACTGAGAAGATACCAGTCATCACTCTCCTAGCGTTATTCTCGGTTGTGCCCCTAAAGGATCCCGGGGTCCGCTTTGACCCATCCCAAGATTTGGCATAGGCACTAGTTTTACGCCTGCCTGACCTTCCAACACAGAGGGAAAACTAGACCTTATTGGGATCAGACCGGTTTCCTTGCGATGTTTTTCTTCACCGAAAAGCTAACGGTAAACATTCCATACTTGTGTATATAAGTTCCGAAGTTCTTGAAGATTTCGACTGAGAAGATAAAAGTCTACATATGTAATGGACGCGTACGGTACGGTTAATGGAGGCATTTTCTCCCTAGGCACGAACCGCTGTGAGGTCACTGTCAAGGTTTTCCCGAGGACTGCAGCATGGGATGCAAGAAAGGAGTGTATAAAGTAAATGGTCCGCAACGTGTATGTGACACACCTAAAGTTGTAAGCGTCCATACGTTACGATGAATGCTTATAATCAGGCGGGCTGTACGACTGTTTGCCACCGAGTTGGTATTAAAAACACTGGTGGTGGTACTGACTGCAGCCTTGGAGTCAAGTCAACGTACCAGGGGTTCGATTCCAGCGCCCGGCATGCAGTTCTTATATGTTTGAAATAAACCTTTCCGCTAATTATGATCGCTTCGTTACTGTGTTACGTTTACCAAGCAACACAAATTACTCCCAGACTCCTGGGCTGTTATTCGGACCGCGCTAATGCGCCTCCCATCACACGTCACGCCTAACACAACTAGACCTCTCATTATGCCTTAGGTTACTACGAATCGCTGCGCCAAGTTTTTGAGGGTGAGGTTCTCAGCGTCAACGCTAAGCTAACTGTAGTTACGTAAACAATCATCATCATAATATCAGCCGACAGACGTTCACTGTTGGACATAAGCCTCCCCCAAGGAGTGCCAAAATGACCGGTCTTGCGCCACCCGCATCCAGCGGACGCCCGCGACCTTTACCCATCCATCAGTCCACCTTGTTGCCTACCCACGCCGCGCCTTCCGGTACGTGGTCGCCACTAGAGAACCTTTCCGTCCCAATTGTCATCGGTTCTACTTACAACGTATCCACACGCACGCAAACAATGTATTCATCAAATCATTGTCAAATTTTTAATCATCGAAGCAACACGTTGTACAGTTTTAATGAAATTCCGATTATACAGGGCTTTATTACGAAAGGATAAAGCCGGATATAGGAGTATGTAAAGCACCATCGTATTCAAGACATGAGACCGCTCTGGTTACTTAATATCGCCTCATGCTAGCCCTGATTGAATTTGTGATCAGCTCGCTTCATCCCACCGGAGCTCGGAGCAGTACATAGTGCATCTGGGGGCACGGTAGTGCCCCCGCCAAGTCGAGCAAAACAGCGGCAAGGCCGAAGCAGTTCAGGCCATTTTTGACCCCCCTATAACTTCGTTGTTGATAAAACTAGAAGCCTGAATTTTCCAGTAGTACTCTCTACTGGAAAATTCAGGCTTCTAGTTTTATCTAGCAGACATTGTATAACCACGGTATATTTCAAATTTCATTCCAGTTGAACCAGTAGTTTAAGAATTATAACTAGTCAAAGTTTCTTAATTTTGTCACTCACTCACTCACTGACTGACTCACCGATCATTAAAACTCTAAGGCACTTCTAGCAGACATAGAAGCTTCAAATTTAGAATACAATTAGTTGTGTATAAATTAATGAAAGACTAAAAATATTTTGCAAAATCGGTCCAGTTTTTTAGATACACAAACTGCATAAATTTAGACTTGGCTCTACGAAATATCTCACAAATTTCTACGATGGAAAACTTTTGAGACTTGGCCTCTTTTTAACATGGAATGTTTTTATGGGTATATTACCTATGTAGGTAAGGTAATCAGATGAGTGTATCTGGCTGGTTATAAGGCACAAACGGGTCAAATCATTGCAATACAATATTTTAAATTGCTCACCAAATAATGCAACATAAAATAATACAAAATGTAAAAAAATACAACAGGCGGTCTTTAAAAAAATACTCTACGACTAAACAAAATTGACGGTAATACTCAAAAAATATCACGCTTCAATTTATGTTTGCTAGAACAAAGATTTACTTGCATAAAGGTCAACAATAAAACTCTGACCATATAACGATTGTACGTTTATCCTTAATGGCTCCTCTACATGATGGCCCATCCTAATGGCCCACTAGGATGGGCCAGAGTGTAGAGAGGGTAGTGGTGTCAGATGGCTTATGGCGCGGCGATGTCTTTCTCCGTCTAACGCATAGTTGCGTCCTGTACGATGAGTCGTGATGGCCCACTGTATAGAGCAGGCTTAAGAGTCCGCAGTAAGCTCGGCCGAATTTCACCTTCCCATACAAAGGGAGTTTCGTTCTTATTTTAAAACTACGTGTTGGATTGTGACGAAACTTTGCATATACTATGACATGAGGTATATCTATGTCTGTAATTAGTTTATATGGTTCCAGTTTATAAAACAAACGAAATACAGCAAAAACAAGTTTTGTATGAAAAACTTAAATTCGCTGTATTTTTTTCTACTATGGTATCTGAAGCAACATAAACTAATTACAGACCTGGATGTACCTCATGTCATGGTACATGCAAAGTTTCGTTACAATCCAATAGGTAGTTTTAAAATGAGAGCGTAACTACGTTTGTATGGAGAATCGAGCTTACTGCGGACTCTTAAAATGTCGTAATAAAATGTAGATTTGTGTAAAAAAAATACTTTCAAACCATCATTTTAAAGAAACGCGATTATCCCGCTCATCTGCGATGAGCGGGGAACTGTGGCTTTGGCCTACATTCGGAAATGGCTTCGAATGTCATTCATTAGCTTTATTGGCGCATTAAAAATGATGGGTTGTACTGTACATACTCCTTTTTTGTTTTAATGTTTTCTTACGTACTTTTCCTTCATATCGCACAACCTTTTAGGGAGGGGTATATCATCGCCATAACATTTTATACTGTAGACAGCGGGTCGCCGACGATGAAAAACACACACACGTTCTAGATATTAACAGTTTATTTACAGCACAATATACTAAATGGGTAATAGAAAAGTCAATACTATAAAACAAAAGACGTGCGCTGGCATCGGATCGGTGGCCCGGCTGGCTACTAGCCTGCCAGTGCGCGTGCATCGCGGAGGTTGGTGATATCATAAACCTTAGATACAGGATTCCATAGATGTAGTCCGCGAAACCCCAACAGGAATGCCTATTAACCTGACTAAATTGAGAAGTACAGTCAGCATCATATAGTTAGTAGCAGCCAAAGTAGCCAAATATATCGGAACACGTCTTTATTACTATATGAGTAAAAATGTGTTTCGATATATTTGGCTACTTTAGCTGTTACTAACTATATAAAGCTGACTGTACCAGACGACCAAGGGCCAATGCAGTCTGCGTTCCTTAACTAGCAGGTGGTAGTAGGTGAACGTGCCTAAAAATTATTTTATTTATTTATTTAGCATATATACTACCTAAAGTCTTTCATAACTTTTTTTGTTCCTTGCAGGCACCGCCACTGCTCGCTGTAGCATTGTTTTAACATTTTATAAATGAGACCGTTATTCTATGACATATACTGATCGTAAAAATTCCACATAGTTTCAGCATAATCTATACCAACATTAACCTCCAGAGCCCCGGATCGCCGCGTAATTGCATCCTGAGTGCCGCACTCCAATTACTGGGATACCGAATGCACCCCGTCGAAACCCGGCTGTGCTATTTACAGCTGTCCGCCAACGCGAGGTTCTTCCAATCCAGCATAGACATGACTTCTAACTTTAGTTGAACAAGCGAGCGAAGCGAACGAAGTTCTATGCTTGTGCCGAAAATGTCGCTAATATCCTCTACATGTCTCATTTCTTAACCGATCCTCGTGAAATTTTGTGAGCAGCGGGCGTAGCACGGTTGCCATTTTATCACTTATCGTTGTGGTAAAGACGTTCATCACGCTCTGACAAGTATGCGAGTGCGAGAGTGACGGATGCCTTATCCACAACGATAAGTGATAAAATGGCAACCGTGCTACGCCCGCAGGTTTGTTAACGATATAGTTTTTTTTCGTTGATTTGCTTTTTTTAAATAAATAAAAATGTTTTTAAAAGGCAGGCTCACAAGTTCTACAGCAGCTCACAGAGCCACTAGTGTTAAACATGTACGGCCGTATTCATTAACTTTCTACAAGCCTATTTTAACTAAAATGGCGTTAAAACTCGTTTGCCTTTATCTGTCACGTTGACATTTGTGTTCGTAAGAAAGGGACATAGCACATATTATTTAGTAGAGGCGTTTTAAGTTTTATGAATAAGGGGGGTACACACTTTCACATAAACAAGTCTACAGCAGCAGCACTGTACCTACTCTACTTGTAATGTAACGACTTCATGCTGCGTCCACTCCAGGTGCTAATATATATTACGGTCCCATCAAAGCTAGTGATGGGATTTTCTCTCCCTGGACAGGTTTCTTTATAACATTAATAGCCGTTAGTCGAGCGACCCGGGTAACCCCGGTATACGGTAGACATTCTCCGGGTGTAAACGGCTGCGGCTCAGCAAGCCTTCACAAGTGTGAGCGTAAAAACGGGTGATTCGCATCGTCTCGCGTAAGCCTGTGGATGTTTGTGGCGAAATAAGTACCAACCTATCGGTTTTTGACCCGAGTCAAAGAGCTGGCTGAAGTTAGTAGACCTGGCTGATCGTGGCTGGAATAAGAATTCCTCTATTAAACAATACAGCAAACGAGAGAGAGTATTCGCCATTTACTTTTTATCCAATTGTGGTATTTGAGTGCGCATCCCTATCTAGGACACGTACTTATTCTGTAAAATAATAAAAAGGTTTATAGTTCGTCCAGTTTATAGACCATAAGTATCGGTTATCACATGAGCCGTTTTTAATATCTCTCGCGGCTTCACAGCTGATTTCGATCTTTACCCGAATGCCTCCGAAGGAGGGTTATGTTTTTCGAGCGTAAAATTAAGAATATTTATGCATGGATTTTTAAATGATATAAGTTGTCATTGAATTCCTCTTAATCGTGGAAGTGACAGTTGATCATGGGGGTGATAAATTGTAAAAAAACCCTTTTAAAGAGTATTTTAATTTCGCGAGTATAGGTTACGTACGAACTCTTGAAAAATACTAGGTGACTTCATGACTTGGCGGTACGGGATCTGTATGCGGTATTTTGTACTTTGATTTGAGTTTACTGATGTTGCACGGATTTCCTCTTTTATCGGCATGCTCTGACGTATTACATTTGCTCATTACTACCTAATATCGAACCAAAATCATACAGGTGGAAGGCCTCAAATAGGTACAGTTTTGCACATCATCAGAACCGTGGCGACGGCGAGCATCCGGTCTTCAGAAGTCCAGCGAACAGAAATAAAAAAAACTGGACAAGTTCGAGTCGGTCTCACCCACCGAGGGTTCCATACAAATTTCCTCCTACCTCTATGATTGATTACGTACTTTAAATAAAGACTATATTTTTGAAGAAAAACTTCTTTAACGGTGCTGTGCACTTTTTGGGATGGGGAAAAATTGTTAAACTCGCCACAGGTGTAGGAGCGTAGGAGGTCACGTGACTGTAAGATAATGAGAGATTCGGGACGAGGCTTGGGGGCGGGGGGGACCGATGCCGTAGTACGAGATTGGCTGCGCCATTCGAGTTAGCCAGAAAAAGGGCGCAACCGCCATGCAATCCGCGGCGCTTACCAGTTCGGCCGACACACAATAAGTTCTCACGCGGTAATTTGCAAGTGAAATAGTTTACTTCTGTCGCTACGGTAGTCGTCGATTCGAAATGTCAAAATATTCAAGTTTTCACTTCTGCCGGCACACCCGGAGTGCAACCCGGTCTTTTTTTATTATTAAATTACAAACTCATATTTTTCCCTGTACTTAGGGTATAAGACGATATTATTTGCCCAATTTCATAGTTCTAGGTCAACAGAGAGTACCCTATACATTTTGATTCCCTTAAGTTGTCGAAATGTACGTTTTTTGCGGCATAAATGGCCGTATCTTTTTTTTTATTTAACTTGGTGGTTCTTCTTACAGCTTCAAGGGAATGTAGACTTGAGTGGTATGGTTTTAAATTCAACTCGATCCTCTACGCGATCCGCAATAAAGGGCCTTGACAGACAGACAGATAAACCGACAACAAAGTGATCCTGTAAGGGTTCCGTTTTTTTCCTTTTGAGGTACGCAACCCTAAAAATAAACCAGCTTTCCCATTTTTTATTAAATAAATAAATACATAAATAAATAAAAAATAATAAAAAATCGTTAAGGTGGTTCGACGACCATACAAAACATCTTTAGACATTCGCAGGCTAGGGGCGTGATATTTTAAGAAACTTATGTAACAATCTTTCATAAATTGGCTTTCCATTTGCGTGAAATTCCCCATTTCCTAGAACAAACTTGTATAAACTAGAATAATTTGAGAATAATCGTTTTCCCAAAGTATCACGTGACAAACTAATTTCTCAAATTATTCTAGTTTATTCTAGGAAAGGGGTAATTTCGCGCAAATGGAAGCCAATTTATAAAATTGTGTTACATAAGTTTCTAAAAATATCACGCCGTTAGCCTGCGCATGTCAGAAAACGTTTTGTATAACAGTGGGGACTCGGACCTCGACATTGCCGTTATTATAAGTACGGGATGACCCGTGTAGTTTCCTCTTAACAATAAACAAATGAACACGAATAAAAGCGAAGGTATCCTACTTTTTCGGCGAAGTATGTTTTGCCAAATTTTACTTCGCATCCAGCTTTTCGCAGAAGTTTCATTTGGCAAACCAATCATTGGCAACATTTTTATAACGCCAAAATTGGGATATAGCAAATGGGGCCCGATGACCGTTAAGGAACTAAAGTGCTTCAAAGGTGCTTCATAGAAATACTGAGGCGCGGAGCACTATTTTGGACGCGGATTATTGGGTCGTGCTCATCAGGGCGGACAAAATGGCTTGTCATAAGCGAAGTCTGTCTTAGGTCGGTTAGGTTAGGGTTCACTTGTGACCCTCAGACCAGAAATGGACACCCCGTGGAGATTATCAATCCGCACAGATAAAACTATGGCAGAATACTATAACTTCGAACCACTCTAGTTCGTAGTTCGTTCATATGACATCTTAAAAAAATCCCAAGTAATCATTTATCAAATCAATAGTTGCGAAATGATATCAGTGCTAAAAGTATGTTATGCCAATCAATACATTTGACGAATACATAAATAACGTATTAAAAAATCCCAGGTAATAATTTGCCTAACAATAATTTATCAAATCATTATTTGGGAAATGATATCAGTGCGAAACGTTGAGATGGGAAATAAAACTTCGCCCAAATAAAAATATGGGAAACATAGTTTGGGAGTTAAAGATTTGCTATATAATTTTTGACGAAACATTAGTGATCCATATTGGTCTCTGAATAAAAATGAATTGAATTGGGGAACCAAAAGCAAAATTCTGAAATAAAAGTAATTTGCCTCCAATTCGCAGGCATTTTGAACAGATTGCCAATTAAATATTCATTTGGGCGCATCTTTGAAGAGAGCTAATTTCTTCATGTAATTATGCCATTCTGATCTCACTTCTGTCCCTTTGAGGAAGGCGATGACTTTAGGTTTGAAGGTTAATGGAAGGTCTTTCGAGACACATTTATTAAAATACTTTTATTAAGTTATCTACGTGGAATTCTTGGAAGGACACGAAATTAAACAAAAAGGTCCACTGATACCTCCGACAAACGTTTCACCAAATGCCATATTTCGCCAAATTTTCTTTTAATCGTTTTTTTCTCTCATAACCTATTTACTTTTTATATAGGTACAGCTCAAAATTATCATTGTGGTCACCCATTAGGTTAAGTTAGCTTTGTTTTATAAAACGTGGTCGCTTACTATGGGCCTCATAAGAAAGCTCAAAGTCACCCAAAGGGGAATGGAGGGGGTATGGGGGCAGTTTCTCTGCGTGATCGCATCAGGAATGGGACTATCCGCCGTAGAACCAAGCTAACCGGTATAGCCCTCCGAATCGCTTAATTTAAGAGGCAGTGGGCAGGCCACATTGCACGTAGAACCGATGGCCGCTTTTGAACAAACCACACCCTCAAATGATGAGCATTGAATCCTAAGTGAGATAGGCAATTTATTCATACGGGCATCTAAGGAAAGGGTTTAGTTGATACACATGTTGCACTGTATACAGTGCAACGTGTTTGCAAAAACAAAAACGAGAGAGAGAACATTGACCACCCGGCTATAGACTAAAATACTAACACTTTCGTACGTGTTCATATTGGAGGCCTGCAAATAGGTAAGAGCCAAAACGGACCAATACACTACCCGTGGACAAAATCACGGCAGGAACACACGCGGACATCTAGTTCTCGTCCCAACAATTGGTGCGAAGATAAACAACACTCCCAACTGAAATAGTCAACTTGGCAAGCGATGCATTGTCACTACATACTCTACATAGTATAAAACAAAGTCGCTTCCCGCTGTCTGTCCCTATGTATGCTTAGATATGGATTTTGATGCATCCTCCTAGCGTTATTCCCGGTAATGCCCCTAAATGATCCCCCCCTGTAATGATCCTTGTCGGGAGATAGAATAATATAAAAAAAATTAGTTTTTATTATTAAAATTTACGAACATGGTAGAAATTCTTGTAATCTTGACATTTATGCAAATTTATATTGTAATTTTTATCGTGTAATAAATAAATCTAATCTAATCTAAAGGAGCCCGGGGTCCGCTTTGACATCTAATCCCAAGATTTGGCATAGGCATTAGTTTTACGAAAGCGACTGCCATCTGACCTTCCAACCCAGAGGGAAAACTAGACCTTATTGGGATTAGACCGGTTTCCTCAGGATGTTTTCCTTCACCGAAAAGCTAACGGTAAATATTCCGTACATAAGTTGCCAAGCATGTTATAGCATATATAACAAATTGATTTGTTTAATTATACTTTTACCAATAAAATATATGAATATATGAATGCCCCAGCGTAAAAATAATAAGAAAGCATGAAAAAAAATCTGACACGTCCTAACGGCCCTGAAAATAGAATCCTGTCAGATATTTTATGCACGCTGTGTTAAAGCAGATATTAAAACTGATGACTATTAGTATGCAAATATAGTACGCTTCAATACGGGCTTTGTTTGTAGTCAATAGAGCAGAATGTGCAAAAAAAATTATTACATTTTTACATCACACCTGTCCATAATGTGCATTGTGGCCAGGTGAAGACGTAAAATAGTGTACTCACCACGGGCAGTAAGAAAGAAAGCCCTCTATCGCATATTTACAACCCTCACCTGCGGCTTGGGTCACAAATACCTGCGATTTCGGGCTTTCTTTCTTTTACAGTCTTTTCTCTTTCTCGTTCTTTTTAAGTAATGTACTATTTTTATCTAAGTAATACATTGCCTACCATGACCGTAACGCTTCCAATACATACAAAAAATATAATGATAGTGATAATGTATATATTTTCTTTTTCATTTTAGCGTTAAGGATTTTCGTTCTCTTCGAGAATGTTGCGGAAGTTGAAACATCTTTTGGTTTTCCTGTTATTCTTCCTCGTCCAGGACAATAGTGACCAATTTACAATTGTCTAAATCATTCTCATAAAATTAGAAGAATGATTTAGACAATTATGTATTCATGAACAACACTGATTGGGGCGTGCCCAGCCTACGGCAATGATACGGGTTGCATAATGGCATCATACGTGTTCGGGACACTTCTCTCCGTGCCCGCCATGGTCTTGTTACGGTCATGTCACGTTCCAGTGGGCACTGACGGTGACAGTTATACCTACTTTAGGGTGGTCCACTTATGTATGATTTTTTTTTTATTGATTTTTAGCCTCTCCACAAGGCTCGTTTTGTTCCTATGACTGTAAGTAACGTATATACCAAAAATCAGACAATTCCAAGCATGGTCGCGACAAATTGCACGATTGAAATAAATAACAAAAATACCAACTAGTCCTCAAGACGCTCGTCACTCAAGTGTTCTTATAAAAATGGTACAAGATTTTCAATTTATTGTAACCACAGAGTTAAATTTGGGAGCCTGTACTTTGATTGAAAAGTCTCTGGATAAAGACCTGATTTGGATTGCTTGTAGACACCGTATTTTGGAAGTGATGCTCTCCGATGTTTTCAAAGCATTGGTTAGACCAAGCAGTGGACCTGATGTTAAAATTTTTAAACGTTTTCAAAATAAATGGCCAGAAATAAATCAACGGAGTTATACAACTGCCGACGACAATTTATTTGATACTCGTACCTCATATCTCTGTACACTACGTCAAGAAATGAAGTCAAAATTCAGCAGCTAAGAGAAAATAAGCTAAATCTTTGTCACATTTTCCGGTACTTATTTTTGCGGAAGTAGGTCCTACTTCCGCAAAAATAAGTACCTACCCCCCATACTTGGGAATTTGCAGTAAGCGGACGACGAGCTACATTTTTTTTCACGTCTGCATGCTCGTAAGTTTGTTAAGGCTACTTACATAAAACGGCTTTTAATTTACTTGTTGTACAGTCTACTATCAGTCTACCTATGTGCCTTACTTAATTACTAGTAATTTAGAGCTGACATTTATTCATTAATCGCCAAACCTCGGCTAACTATGAAATATGACGCGCTTTGTTGACGGGTATAAATGACGCCATCTTGTAAAATGACAGTACGGTTGGCGGTAGTGCCATTGTGCGTGAAACTTGGGGGAAATTGTGTGTGAATTTTATAATATTAGGGAAAATGTGAAGGCTTAAGGAAAGATGTTACGTCAAGATAGGTACTTTTTTTAGTTGTTTGCGACTTTTGAGGATACAGCCCACGCACTTTAGTATGAGATGATTTTTTCCCGTCCTTTTTCGGTGCTATTTGATTTACAGCGAAAATGATGACATAACTGGAGTTGAGCAGAATAGTTACGATACTTAACGTAATAAATCGATGGACAGACAGCTTATAGTCCCAAGTTCAGTAGTAAAACTATAATTTACGACGATCCCGGGGAACATAATGCTGTAAAATGCGTGTTCTGGTACCAGTTTTACACGTAGGTACATTAAATCACTACTACTTATTAGGATAGTTGATGATACAGGTATCCTCACGACATTTTACTTTCACCGAAAAGCTAACGGTAAATATCAAATGAAATTCCTTACCTACATACGTTAGCAGACATTGAAACCCGCACTGGACCAGCGTGGCGACTACTGCTAGTTCCCTCTCATACATGAGAGGCTGTGCCATGCAGTGGGACTAATATATGCTGATTTAATATCTAACAAGCGAGCAAAGCGAACGAAGATCCATGCTTTTAGCTTGGGCCGAAAATCGTTATAGTTAGTCTATCCGGTCTCCGGCGTCTGTCCCGCTGTTCTCCTCTACAGGTCGCATTTCTCAACTGATCCTTGTGAAATTTTGTCAGCAGCTTTGTTGATTAAGTATACAGAATCTCCATGGCGTCACTTTTTTTTAAATCAAGGCTCGAACTCTACTGCTCTCAGAGCCCTTAGTTTATACCTTGTTCAACCCACGTTCGTAAGTCTGAGATACGGGAAAAGTCAACAGTGAGCCATTAACGGAGGTGTAGTCAGCTGGACATAATATTAATTAGTTAATTAGTGAAGTTGGGTGATACACGTTATGACAAGGATTATACCCGTATCCGTGTTGAATCTCGCAAAGTGTCCGAATCCGATCCGTTGTAAATTGAACATAGATCCATATTACATTAGATTATTTATTTCATAATAAAAAATTACATTACACATTTGCCTTCATGTCGAAAACTTAGAATTTTGATCACGACTGTCAAAAAAAAACATAGAATATTAAGGCAACGTCAACAAATGTAAGTAAACAATAATGAGGAAATAGAAAAATAAAACAAAAACAAACAACAAATATACAACAATATACAAATATACCACGAGGTATCGTCATTCCGTTTACAATATTAAATCTGTTAGAAAATACGTGACACAATATATCTAATGTCAAATTGTATTAATACAAATAATAATAATTTAACATGTCAAGCCAGGATTCTCTACATCTACTGTAACTGAGCATTTACCTTACTTAGGTCTTACTTGCGATGACCTTACTATTTTAGACCTGGAAAAGTCGAGTGTTTGATATGGAATATAATATCGCCACTCAGTCCTGATTATTTCTTCTTGACTCAAAGTTATTAATTTGATGTGCTGTTGCAAACATTTCATCATATCATCATCATATCAGCCGAAAGACGTCCACTGCTGGACATAGGCCTCCCCCAAAGAGTGCCACAATGACCGGTCCTGCGCCACCCGCATCCAGCGGACTCCCGCGACCTTTACCAGGTCATCAGGTCAAACATTTATATTACCGGAAATTTTAGTATTGGTAATATGGCTGGGAATATTCATTATGACTACCAATCCAGTTATGACACTACTCAAACTACTAATAGGATTGTTGAACAATTTCTAACACTATCAATGCAGTTACGACACCAAAGTAGCTACAGATAGTTTAACTCATCTTTGCGTTTTTGTGTGTGCGCTTGTAGCTAAGCAGGTTTGATAACAAATAAAGCCAAATAGAGCCAAAAATATAGTTAAGAAAACACTCACAAATATAGAATCATCGTAAGTACTAAACACAATATACATAAGATATAATAAATAACTTAACATAGTATATAAATATAGAACATATAAAAACATAGTCTTAGTCATTAGTTACAGCCAACACACTAATGGGTTATTCTACGAGCGTGCCAAACGCCGTCAAATCAAAATTCAAATAACTTTCCTGCAAATAGGCTTTAAGGTCCCTTTACTCTGGGTTTATAAAATACATTTGCAGTGAAATCTCTAAGCGACGCAAAGATACATAGCAACTTTGACACAATTGTATACATTTTCAGACATGTCTAAAAATTAAAAAAATGTCCACATGGTCTAACATTCAAGCAAAAAGATCAATCAAGTTTTAACAAAATCGATCCAGTGAATAAGTGAGCATTGCGTTGCGCCGAGCCGCCTCCGCCGCGCCGTTTTGATGATGTAGGCTATAAAGACTATAATGACCGTCGCTAATTGCTGTGCTGTTCTTCTGCTAACGTAACTTGTGGTAGCACTATATTGCGATAATGTACCTCGGTTTATAAAGATCTGTGAGACGATGATCTATGATCGGTAAGTAATGTCAAAAAATCTACTGATTTACTAAAGTTTGATCTGCCATTTGGTCATACACATCTTTATAAAACCGGGATTGTATGTTGTCGGATTACCATTGAATGGACGTAAATATATCTTTCAAGGTAAAGTACCAGGTGTGGACCAGTGTCAAGCACTGGGACGTTCACCTTATGTAAATATAAAAACAAAAACAAAATCTGTACGATTTTCTGTTCAAAAAGGATTTTGGTAAATTATACACAGGAAGATGATAGAGAACCTCATACGACATGACAAGTTCATACTCAATATAATTGAAGGGAAGCGAGGAAGAGGAAGACCTGGAATAAACTACATAGAGCAGCTCAAAAAAAAGAGTTGATGTTAGATCGTATCGAGATGTCAAAGAGGTTGCCTGGAATCAGAGTAAATGGAGGGCCTATTTTGAGCTACACCGACAAGAGCTTAGGTCTTAAATAAGCAGAAGAAGACATCAACATGCCAATTTGAGAGATATAAATTATCATATTTTATTGCAATCATGACAACCCGCTCCTTATTAAACATTCCATTGTTCTATAATTGTTCCATTTGCATATTTTTGTCGTTGTGAAAGGAGAGATTCATTGTGGTGGAAATGGCAACACAAAAATAAAATATTTCGACGCTTTTGAGCAAGAATATACACGTAAAAAATAAATTGACTGTAAATTCGTAAGGCAGAAATACGGTTTCAAACTTAACTCGTTATTCTTGAAAAATATTGTACCTTGTCCGATTCCAATAAGTCAAGTTCGGTTAAGCTTCGAGAATGATTACTATATCCGCTTTGGAAAGAATTCCGAGAATTTTCTCCTATTTAGATTTAAAATATTCATTAAATTTCAGTGTAAGGTTCAATCTTATACAACCAATAGGTAGCTGTTGCGTACATCTTCAAAGTCAGACAGCGTTGTCTAAGGCTGAAGACCAATCGGGCGGGAATAATTGTTCACTCAGTAACTTGGGCCGATATCGCGATATCTAGTTAGATGTTGGCCGGCGGCCAAGCGGGCTCGTGATATTTCAATTTTGTACCCGGATTTTTGGCTAGAGCCGAAGGCTCTTTGGAAGATTGCAGCAATTTCAAAATTCTCACGTGAACACTGTTTACTTCAGCATAGTTTCTTAGACGTGGCTTTTTGCTCTTAGTTCGGAAACGATCTAGCAGAAGAAGTGATGTGCCGTTCGAAGATTGGACATCTTTTGGCAACGCTGTTGGCATCTTTAGGACTGATAACCATAAAGTTTTGAAATTGTTGATTCCAGTTATATCTAGATCTTGGGTAAAGTCCAGCATAGATTAAGCAAATGGCTATACTTTGTTTAACAAAATTAGAACAACGGGAGAAGCAAATTTACCCATGAGTGCTGCTGGTGGTAGCGGTATTTTGGGAAAAGATGTGTAGGACCCACTTGGTGATAATTTTGTTCCATAACTCTTCCAGCATGTTCCCGGCACAGTCCTATTCAAGTTGGCTGAGTGAGATTCGCCAGCTAGCTGGCTTTCAGTCATCGTCTTGTTGAAGGGAATGTATATTCGATATGATTCTATTCAAATAATAGAATTTTATTTTTCTAATAAACACCGAGCGAAGTTGCTCGGTTCTACAAGTTACTTATATACAATTGCGGTAATTTATCTTATCCAAATTGTATTAGAATCAAAACACTTATAAAAAAGATATTGATTTAGGTAAGCTTTGCGTGTTTTTTTTCGTCAATATAATTTCTACCGCGGTAGGTTTTTAAGTTTTTAATAACTTCTACAATAATGACTTCCACTTTTGCGGATGTGATTTTTGACGGATTTGACAGAATTTTAAGTGACCCACTGAAGCTACTACACATTACGCACGCTTAGTGAAATTCCTTTTAGTTTTCGTGTGTAAAAATGATACACTGCTTTTTAGACCTAAACTCAGCTACATTCCATAGAAAAACGTCATAGATTCGTAGCTACATGCATGTAGTAGAACTGCCGAAAACATGGTTAAAATCTTTGCCATTATACTTAAACATCAAACTGCAGGCGTAGCATGGTTGTCATTTTGTCACTTATCGTTGTGCATCATCTTCTACAAGTCGATCACGTGCGGTCAATGAAATTATGTTGTTACTACGTACAACGGAATGTATACACGGTGATTTTGAATACGTGATCACTTAACACACTGTACGCGCGTCAGGTAGATCTGAATGTCAATTTTTACATGGAAAACTGACAGTTGCATTGTCCTAACGCACGTTGGAAACGTTACGTGATTACCTAGGGGATAATCAGGGAATAGGATGCATATCAAAAATCTAGACTATTTTTTTATTTTTATACCTACTACTTATTATATTGGTATCTATTATAATTAAGTCCCTTAGGTCGACTGCCGGACAAAGGTATTCCTCTTTTTCTTCCACATATCCCTGTTTTGGACCAATTATATTGAGGTATCCCCCAAGAAGGTGGACTGATGACCGGGTAAATTGAACTTGCTTTATTCCTCGTGTACCTCACATTGCCTCTTCCCCTATGTAGTTTACTCTCATCCGTGTGTCCCGAGTGTCTCAGTTTAATCTGTGCTCTTCAAACAGTCATATCTCGTCAATCGATCCGCATTCGAGTCGCTTCGAGACCGAGCCTTAAATAGAACGTCCTTATATTTTCATGCCGTAACCAAGCAACTCTTACGAACACGTATTATTATTTTAATGGACTAGACGAACGTTCCCGAGAAAATACGATGGAAAACAATTATGCAATATATCTGTTTATATGTGTACACAGTCCATATTCAGAATCAGAATCAGAATCAGAACTTTATTGGTAAAATAACATAATATATGTTACAGGTCAATATCATATCAATTTCTACTAATCATAAAAATTCTTATAGTCTAACATGTTTTAATCATCCATACTAATATTAAAAATACGAAAGTGTGTCCGTGACAGACGTCTGTTACCTCTTCACGCTTAAACCGCTGAGCTGAACGGATTGAGATGAAATTTGGTATGGAGATAGTTTGAATCCCGGGGAAAGAAAGAAAGAAGACATTTATTCACTACACAAAAGACACACAGAGACAAAGGGAGTAGACATACAATACAATACAATGGGGAAGGACACAGGATAGTTATTATCCCGGAAATCATCCCCTGAGGGGGAGAAATAGGGGAGGAAAGATTGTATCGAGCTACGATATAAACGAGTTCCACGCGGACGGAGTCGCGGGCAGAAGCTGGTTATTTCATAATTTAGAAAGTGTGAGTGGGTCAATGATATATTGGTCATAAACTCATCTACGCTGTAGCAAGCCATTAAGATGGTAGGTACCTACAGATTATTTGGTAGGTACCTACATTTCAATAACTGCTTTGACTGGAGTCACTTAATCCGAAGGTCGCGGGTTCGAACCACTGGGTCTTTTTTAAATATATCTACGAAATATCATTTGGTATTTAAGAGTGGTGCTAAAGTGAAACCGGGCTCCTTTAGGGCACAACCGGGAACAACGCTAGGAGGATGGTGATTCGAATAACTTTTTCCTGACTGGCACGGGTTGCGCGGAAGCGGGCGGTACTCTTGCAATATTGTTGTTTTATTCATAAAAATTACAAGTAATTACAATCATTTTTTGCGTATTTTTTTTATTAATCCTTTAAACTGATAACCACAATAATCGTGATATTATATTTAGTGACATTCTGTATAATCACAACAATAATCATTTTCGCAATGTCAACTCAGCACCACACTCAACGTTAGTAATATCTACACCGAAACTATTATTTTATTACGAAAAGAATAATTTACTTAAAAACAAAGTTTTAACCGACTTCAATTTAGTACTCCGCCAAGCCACGAGAACATTTCCACATTTTTTTTCCAATTTACCACATGAACTGATTTCCAAGAGCAAATGCGTTGATTATT
Source organism: Epinotia bilunana (assembly GCA_947049275.1). Lineage (NCBI taxonomy): Eukaryota > Metazoa > Arthropoda > Insecta > Lepidoptera > Tortricidae > Epinotia > Epinotia bilunana. The sequence continues at coordinate 6,820,980 of OX346271.1, read as the reverse complement.
AGAGAAAAAAACCCAATTGCTGTTTGTGGCCCGATAATATAAATAGTTACACGCGTGCCTAATATAATTGAGGAGTTCCCTCAAGTCCTCATGGATCCCATGATCCAACTGAGTTTTTGAAAAAAATGGGACCCACCTGGAAGCATATACATACAAACAAAAAAAAAATACGGATTGGCTCATCAATGACGGAGTTCTGAGGTAACAAACATTGAAAAAAAAATGAAAAAAAATACAACCGAATTGAGAACCTCCTCCTTTTTTTGAAGTCGGTTAATAAAAAGGATTGGACATGATACTGAGCTTAGACTTTGAAAAAATGAATAAGGGTCGCATACCTACCTATATTATAAGAACCGCGGTCACATGATTTTGATTCAGTAAGCTCTGCGTGCTTAAGGTCAGTTCAACTTTCCCTTTGCTCTGTTTACCTTGATCACAGCTCCGTCAATAGAGGAAGGGACAAAGGAGGGTCCTAATCAGTTTGTTTAGGCACGCATACCTGTATGGGATTGGAAGGGTTAATGTAATTATAGAATCGGCAATCAAGAGAGGTGAACACCACACGTTTGATGTTCTCATCATATGAACATGGCCAAGTATACATTTTGAAACAGAAACAGAAAAATATATGAAACAAAATTTTAATGTAAGTAGGTTAAAATTTAAATAGGGTCATTACGCTGGTTACGCGACCACCTTCGGTTAGCGACCACATGAAGGAGAAGGTTTTTTCTAGTGAAGATAACATCAATTCTACAGACCCTATTGAGACAATTAGTTGTACATGCATTTTTTTGTTGATTTAGAATAGAAATCTACTAAAAAAACCGAGAAAATATCCTTTCAGTTCACCAACTCAGCTAAGTGGTCGCCAACCGGCACATAAAATTAGGTGGTCGCTAACCGGCAAAATGACCCTATATGAAACAAAATTTTAACCTAAATGTGAAACCTCAAATGCAATGTAGTGAGTCCATGAATTGAACTTCTTCATGAATTGAATCTACCGACGCTGCGTCTTCCGGGACGTGGTTGCCACTCGAGAACTTTTTCGTTCCAACGGCCATCGATGCCACGTGCAATCCGTCAGTCGTGCGTTCCCTGCGTATGCGGGTGGCGCGGTCACTTTGGCACTCTTTGCCTAATGTCGAGCAGTGGGCGTCTTTCGGCTGTTATATGACGATGATGCATTAAATTGTTCCGCATTTAGCGGGGCGGAATCTGTATGCGGTATTTTATACCTACTTTACTGCCGCCTTAAGAAAGAAAACCTTTTGTCAAATTGAGTTTTTAAGAGTCCGCAGTAAGCTCGATTCTCCATACAAACGTAGTTGCGCTCTCATTTTAAAACTACGTGTTGGATTGTAACGAAACTTTGCATATACAATGACATGAGGTATATCTATGTCTGTAATTAGTTGCTAATAATAATGTTCAGTCGCTAATAACATATAGTATTATATTTTGGGGAAGCTCAACCAACTGGCGCCATGTATTTGGAATGCAAAAAAGATGTATTCGTGCTATTGTTGGTATACGTACATGGGAAAGCTGCAAACTCTTTTTCAGGGATTTAGGAATGTTAAAGGTTCCCTCTTTATTCATATTAGAAAGTACAATGTTCATCAAGAAATATGACAACCGTTTTCAGAAGAATCAACCCAACTTAGTACGCAATCTTCGCCAAAGAAACACTCTCTCAAATCCACGTGCATACTGCGCGCTATTCAAGAAAAGCATTTTTTGCATGGCTATATAATTATTCAATAAGCTGTCAATGTCTATACAGATGTTACCTACCACTAAATTCCGGAACACGATATACGAAAGCTACTAAAAAATAAATGCTATTATGACATCCATGAATATTTAAATTACAATAAACTAATTTAATGTATTGTGAACAGTTATTTGTATTCATCAACTTTGACATTATATAAAAATACTTTGACATTATACTCCTCATTGTAATTTAAGAAAATATAAATTATGAATTAAGTACCTATAAATATTGTATTTGTTGATATCTACAATCTATGTTTCTACTTCTGACTGCTTAATTTAAGACGCTGAAATATAAATATTTGTATGTCTTGTATGGAGTACTTTAAGTAAGGCAATGCCTGTAACACCTGTGTTTATCCTTACCTGCTTTTCGATAAATAAAGTTATGATTATGATTATGATTATGATTAGTTTATGTAGCTTCAGATACCATAGTAAAAACAATACAGCGAGTTTAAGTTTTTCATACAAACCTTGTTTTTGCTGTATTTCGTTTATTTTATAAACTGGAACCATATAAATTAATTACAGCCATAGATATACCTCATGTTATTGTTTATGCAAAGTTTCGTTACAATCCAGCACATAGTTTTAAAATGAGAGTGTAACTACGTTTGTATGGGAAGGTGAAATTCGGCCGAGCTTACTGCGGACTCTTAAGTCTCGGGCTAGGGGAAAAAAACAGATTTTTTCTATCTCACACGGGTTTGAATATTTCTAATAAACCAGGATTGAGACAAGCATAAGTTCCTATCATTTTATTTTTTAAGTTTACTTCCTGTTCGAAGTAGAAAAGTCATAACTTTATGTTTATAGGCAAATAAGTACTAAGTAATCACCTATGTATTTTAATCTTTGATTTGGATTTGTGCCTATAGTTTTGATCATAGGAAGATAAACAATATGTTGCAAATGACTAAGTAAAAAATACTTAAGAATAAATATATGCTATATCTTGTTAGTTCCTGATTTTTATCAATATTATAACTTTGACCAATTAAACAAATCACATTTGTGCTTTTTCAAGTTCCTAGACCAATTAGTAATGGAAAAATTTGTGAGTAGGTACCTACTAGTGTTGTTTTTTCTTAGATGGTAATAGTGCAAAGCTAACACAAAAAACATAAGTACGCACTCGAAACTATTTTTTATAATTTTTTTTTAAGAAACAGAACCTTTTTTTGAATATCTAATTCAAATCAAAAGATTATCAACAAAATTAAGTTGCATTACAATTCTACATTTTATCTTTAATTATAAAAACAAGTTTCAGCTTTGTACTTTGAAATAAAACAAATTGAACGGAAGTGTAAAGATCAGTGATCGGAATTAGGTGAGCCAAAATACCTATTCTTCGCAAGAGGACATAATATAAAGTGGTTGCAACCGGGTAGGAAAACAGAATTTTCTCTTAAATACCGGGTATTCGTTATTTTTCCGGGTACCAGTCGTAATGTTCAACATATATGTTTTTACTTATAGAACGGGATGTTTAATGTTAATCTAAAAGTTATAACCATTTCATACTTTTTCCTTCCCTTTTTACTACAAACTAACATAAACAATCCCGTACTATAAGTAAAAATATGTATGTTTAACATTACGACTACTTATAGTACCCGGACAAATATCGATGACCCGGGGTTAAAAAAAAAAAAAAAAAATCTACCCGGTTGTATCCACTCTACATTATGTCCTGTTGCGAATAATAGGTATTTTGGCTCACCTAATTCCGATCACTGGTAAAGATTTAAGTATGGATTTATCTCCAAACTTGCTTTTTGTCACTTATGGTTTTACTCCTCGAGGCGGCAGTTTACCGAGACCCCGCCCGCGATGTCGCCCAGTCTTTCTAACGTAGTGTTACATTTTAATAAAAATAAAATAAATAAATATCAGGGGACAATCTTACACAAATCGACCTATTCCCAAACTAAGCAAAGTTTGTACTATGGGTACTAGACGACGATAAACATACAGCACAATTACTTAGTATTTATTACATTGCGGGGAAGCGGGGAGTTCGATAGATCTCGCAAGGAGCTAAACATCTTTGTACCGTGTTCAACTGTTCAGCTACTTAAGAGTTCGACTGCACCCATTCAACGCATCCCGCGCCAATTAGGAAGGAATAATATATAAAAAAATATATATATTAAGGGACAATCTTACACAAATCGAACTAGTCGCATAGTAAGCTCAATAAAGCTTCTGTTATGGGTATTAGACGACGTTATATTTAATACATGAGTGTAAATAGGTAATTAAATAGATAGAATCGAGGTTATCTTGTAACGTTTAATCCTATGATTCTACGTCACTCACCGGGTCACTCAACGGTGGCATGAAACTTTAGATTTTAATCCTCAGGGCGCCTTGTACTGAAGGGTCGCTAAATGAAACAAATATATACAATTGGGAGAAAGTATATTAAAGAAAGTTTCAGTTCGAATACACTGGTTTCACTTCACAGCACTCTTGATTAAATGTTCAGAATTATACTAACCTTCTTGCTTTTAATTAAATTGGTGTGCCTCTGACGCTAACAGGATAGGTCCAGAGTCTCCGCCGCTGCCGTCAGGAAGCAGTTCTCATGCAGGGCGCGACATAAGCTGCAGCACAGCCCAGACACCGGATGCGGCGCAGGAAGCACGAGGATTTATTCACAAATCAAGCTGTTAAAGCCATGTGCAAAAGAATGTATCCTCTAAATTAAAGTTGGACCCCTAAAACAAATCGAAACCTGGCTTTAGGATCAAAATCTCATCATCAATTGAACCGCCACGCGTGCATTAAAGAGGTTATGATGTACTCACATTTCGGGTATTTTCCTTAAGGCCTGTTTAAGTATATATATTTCTCCCGCATTGTAGTTTTAATTCACTTATCTCACTGCCATTATCGTCACTCCGTCTTATTTAATATTTTGTTCGATCCGCGTTGCATTGTTCCTCTAACCGAGTTCACACGCCAAAGGGAAGAACTTTCCAGTCTGCTCGGTCATTGGCGCTGTACGCCCAGTGGTCAATCAAACGAACTACATCGGCTAGGAGTTAAGCCATTCTGAACCCTACTTACCTATTGATTTGCCTTGAAAATGTGCAGTGCCCAACCTAGAGGGCGCTGTAATTAATTAAGTTATTAATTTGTATTCCTTATATACATATTACTGCAAAGTAAGAGTTTTACACGTTACAATCTGTGGATAGAATACATCCAAGACACAGAAACAAAATATTCTTGCTCATCACACAAATATCAAGCCAAGCCCAGTCATCGCCAGCACTATAACCTATGTTCAATTTAAATTTAAGGGCTCTGTAAATAATCTGTACTGACTTGACTGACAGTTGACACTGACAACTGACTTCCTGTTATCCTGCACCCGGCAGTGGCCTTAGGCCTGGATCACACTGACGCGCGGCGGCCTGCGATAGCGGCCATGGTTTACTATTGACCGTCACCGCAGGCCGCGCCAGTGTGATTCAGACTTTATACGAAAACTTGTCTAAACTAACCCACTGCTCAAATTTCCCAGGACATTTCAAGCCCTCCCCGTTACACCGAGCGTTCTCCTGAAATAACTTATTTACATAAAATAATGTTTGTCTCAGCGCTGCTTACATAAATAGTAAGCCAAGAAAGTTGTCTACTGCTTTTGAACCTAAATATATAGTAATAGAGTGCAAAATTGAGTTTTTTTTTGGCTGGCTGTACGCTGAAATAGGAAACTGTGTTTTATTATACATACAACCAAACGATTTCGTGCCTGGAGTATGAAATAAGATATTACATTTGTTATAAATAGACATATGTGATTTTTTCCAAAAATAGCGCAACTAAAAATATTTCTAGGAACTTGTTTCTCTGCTGCTGCCCTTTGACATCAATTATTTATGTACTAGTTGCTCGCCCGCGCCCCTGTATTGTAAAGAACGCAGGAAAACCCACGGGATAAAATATAGCCTATAACCATCCAGAAAGGCCGTTCTACATGCAGGTCAAAAAAAAAGAAATCGGATAGGCGGTTCCGGACATTATACATTACATAGAAACTTACAAAGCTACAATTTCTGAAAGTTTTCCTCTTTATAATATTAGTATAGATAAAATCAGTTTAGTCAGTCAGGTTATAAATAATTTTGGGGGGGCAAGCGGCGCGAGGCCCACGTCAATAAAAAACGCTTAAGTAAACAAAAATATGGTGCCATACTCGTCTGACAGCCCCGCGACAGCCCACTACTCGCGCCGCTTTCCGCCCCGCCTGGTCTTATTTATAACGAGCATTTCTCAATGAATAATGTAGGTACCTAACCTATGTAGGTACGTACGCACTTTGAATTTTTGCCATGCATGAAAGAGATTTTCAGAAAATCAGCCCCTTCAATGGTTGAAACAAATTACCACGCCTACAGTCACGAGAGCGGGTAATACCCAGTTAACCATAACAAATTACCTTTTTTCCTCAACTGTACCTTCACACTTACGCATCGCAAACTTCGTAACAAATTATGAAAATTGAAGCAATTTGTGTAAAGGAATGACGTGTTAACTTATTTTGCAGACACGCCGGAATATTCCCTGGAATTTTCAACAAAAATACTTTTTGATTTCCGACGAAAAATGGCGTCGACGGCTTGCGGTTTGAAATGAAGATATTTTCTCAATAAAGTGTAAATTACAAAATATAGGCAAAATCATAAAAAGATAGAATTTGAAGGTTAAAATATATTTCTCTTTTATCGTCCAAGACTAAATTTAATACTGCTAATACGATTCTTATAATAAACATTATTATATGAACACATGCACCTAAACGCAGTATTTCACGACCAAAACAGCAATTTACTAGATTTTTCATACAACGATTAGTACAAATAATTTTCTTTTTTTTTGCGCTTGCCGAGTTGATGAGAGAGTTTATGTTGTATGCCAGCATTTTTAGAATCTGGTAAACAGTTTGGAAAGCTTCTTGATTATCTCAGGTTTATATCCCGGTAAGGGCATAGTTATATTTGCAGATATTGTAAGTTAGGTGTCTAGAATACCGGAACTGTTAAATTAAAATAGACGTTGAACATTATAAATTAGAGCAAATTCAGAGCAATTTATTCAGTCTATCCCAAACGGTTAATTCACTCGGCATATATAAGAATCCATTACCAGCCTCTGAAAATTAATTAAAGACTACGGATTTATGGACTGCGTTTAACAAAAACATTGGTAGTGTCTGCCAATCTTAACCTTGTGTGTTTTAGGTGAAAAATCTGTCAATTCAGGCTGGGAAGAGACAAGATGCAACGAGAGCAGAGGGGTAAACGCGTAACATTTCGAGCGAACGTTAGAACAATCAAATTCAACTGTTTTTTTTTTCCGATCCAAAAATTTGCATTTAGATCAACCATTTATGCTTTATGTAATCGACCAGCCAGGCAGCCAAATTAAAAAGAAAACAGTTTTTAATCTCGATGGTGGATAAGGAATTGAAGATCCTAGTATCCGAAACAAACATAATGGGAGAAACGAAATCCTCAAGACGCCAATAGCTACAGCCAGTAATTCGTACTCGGACCATCCTAAACTCTGAAGAGCGTCTGGGTCGTCCAACTAATGGTTGAAGACGAGATGGTAGTCACTCGACTGTACCTAGTCGAGTTCATACGTTACTTTCACACATTTCGGCTTGCTTTTATTGTGCAAATATTTTCGAAGTCTACTGTACCGGTGTGGGGTAACGAATCCCAAAATGCCCTGCATGAATAGAACAGAATAGAGTAATATGAATAAGCAAGTAAGTAAATAAAAAAATGTAAGAAACAATAAGTCGCAATACGCAACCAAACATAGCCTTGATCGGTTCACACCCATTTTTGGTACACCGAATTATAACCAGGGTTCGGATATTCGGATCGATATTTACCTATACTTGGGCCTCAGTACCTACACCGTGTTGTTGTTGCGTAGCATGGAGGCGGACTCAATAATTATACTAATAAACTTCTCGGGATTTCCCGGAATACCAAAAATTAGGATAACATAAACACATTCGTATTAAAGTATTTAAATAAACTATTTTAGTGGTTCCTATTTATAAAATATTATTTAATTCATGTGTATTTCATTTAACTTACAGTACTTACAGTTTTAGGTAACATCAAACTAACATTGTATTTACCCGACTGCCGAAGGAGAGAGGGATGGAGATGTTTTTCGAGCGTAAGTATGTATGTATGTAAGTATGTATGTATGTAAGTATGTATGTATGTATGTAGGTATGTATTTATGTGGGTATGTCTTATTCTTTGACACGCCCTGCAGCCTAAACCGTTTGACGGATTTTGACATGTTAGATGTCGTTGGATTCCTCTTAATCGTAGGAGTGACATTGGCATTAATATTTGCAAAAAAGCATTTGGGTTTTTCGAAAAATGATTTGGTTTCACTTGTTATTTAATCGTAATCTAATCGTATGACATAATTATTATTTACTTAATGTAATTTACTATGGGGAAATATTAAATTCAAAACGCTTACGGTTCTTGAAAACGGTTACGGTTTAGGCTGTAGGGCGTGCCAAAGAATAAGACAGACACACATGCATACATACATACATACATGCATGCATACCTACATGCATACATACATACGTTTGAAAAACATAACCCTCTTTCGGCAGTCGGGTAAAACAGTAGTCAAATTCATGGTGAAAAAAGCAACGCAAAAGAATAAATAATCACAGTGTTATATGTAAGTGTCAAAAGTTTTAATAGGACCTGCTCTGTCCCTTTTTCGCAAAACGTACTTCATATGAAACGATTACCATTTACTATGACGCTTTGCGTAAACACATAAACCCTCCGACAATCAAACTTCTAAATTACTCCAAATATTTGCCCGTACACGTTTAAACAAAACAAATAAAATAAGTAATTAAACAAAATTGAACCAGTTTGATTCAATGCTGCAAACACCAAAATGTTAATGACCGGTTATTGAAATACAGCACGTATGACCGTTTTGTTTCGTGAAGGAATCGTTCTGCATATTTGTATATACTGGTTTACAAAGTGTGAATCCCTTTCTCAAACAAACCAGTGTTGGTAGAGCTTTCCCATCCCTCATTTTGTTAAGTAACAAGGGCATTTAACTGTGTTTAATTTTATTCTGGAGGTCTTCGTTACTGGTTTTGTGATGTGTAGCGCTGGTTTGTTTAATTACAAGACGCAAATAATTAGAAATGTGAGCTTTTTATTATTGCTTAATTAAGTTTTTGTTCTTTTGTTTACTTTTAAGGGTTCCTTTCCGTAATGAGGTTATTGGGATACGGAATTTGTGCCATGCACGAAAAACCATAGAATGCGAGATCCTTACAAACTACCCAAACACGTGCCTAAAACCCGGTATGCGCCATGTTCGAACTAAACGGCTGCCTGGCATCGTTTTGACACCCCGCCCCCAGCCCCGCATAATGGCACCCATTTTGTGCGGCCATTTTGCGGCGCTACTTAGTCTTCTATGGTTTTTTCCTTCGGTAGTCGGGATCCAATTTTTTTATTTTTTTTACGCTTAGTAAATTAACACAATTTGCTTAATACCAAAAAATAAACAGAATGGTTTTATATAGGCAGTTTTATGACACTACTGAGGAAGCATTTACCCAGAATCTTGTCAGTTGAACTATTTCATGTCCAATTTGTTCTTCTACAGAACTGATGTCATGGAGGATATTATAACCTAATCACCAATTTTCACAACACTTACTTCTAATCGTATTATTACAATGGCACTCTTTAGGGGAGGCCTATGTCCAGCTGCGTAAGTCTTTCGGCAAAAATGAGGCTGATTAATCTACAGAAATCCTTCGAACAGAAGTTAGTCACATTTACCATAAATCCCCAAAGCGCTTCACAATAACGATATTCAGACCAACATTTCCGTGATAATTAATTATCATTAAATACAAATTCAATTTGTCATCAACAAATAGGTTTCTACTGAATTAATTACGTGTGGTAACTGAAATCAATAGTTCATCATGAAGTAATGGTATGAATAATTTATATCTAAAATTAGAGAAATACCTAGCCATTTTGAGCGATCAAATTGATTCATATCAAATAGCTCGTTGAAACATGAAGTTCAAATTGTATTAGCAATATAATATACCAAGTAGTTCATTGCTTTTGTGATTAGACTTCACGTTATTTACATACATTGAATATTATTTATAATTTAAATAAAGTGGCACCGCCCACACTAACTTTATAGACAGGGTTGACTGGTAGAGTAAGCTTATGGCAGTAAGTCCGCATTTTGTACAAAAAAATATTCTTTTACAATAACGAATATATAAATAATATATCTCTGGAATTTGAGAACCATACAGGGTCAAGGGTGAAATTTAAAAAGTTAATCGAAGTAAAAAAAATTAAGAAGGTAATGCCATGATCGCTATATTTAGGTATTAATGCCATGACTGAGAAGATATAGGTACAATAAGCATAATTATGTAGTAATGATAATGATTATAATGATTAAGAACTTACCATTTTAGATGACTGAAAGTTTCTATAAAGGAGATATAGCCATAGTTTGTTGAATAAGCACGGTTTTTTATTTAAAATAATTTAATCGCCAAAAATATAACTTGTAACAAACAGAAGGGGAAAATATTAAGTTGGTACATTTTCAATTACATTCAAATTCTATGAATTATACTCAGGCTAACTACCTACATAAGAAAGTAATTATTTTATTTTTACCCCTACATGAAGACGTAAAAGAATTATTTTAGTGTTGGTAATGAAGATTAACAAAACTAAAATAATTATTTTCTCAAACATACAAATATATTTTTTGACGTTATGTTTTTTAAAATAGGGAGAGCCGTGAGGTCCATAGTGGAATTTGTCTCGAACGTCCTCAGAAATGTAGACCTTATGTGCGCGAAAATACACTGTGAAACAGCGTTTCGGGTGTCACGAATTTACAGTTCGGGAATGGAATTTGTATTCGATATTGTCAGCGTGTACGTACATTGCCGGCTCGCCCGCCGGGCCCCCGCGCCCCGTCGCCTCAGCAGTGACGCCGGATCACCAGCAGTTTTGTTTGTTACTGAATTTGAGATTTTTACTTGTTTTTCTTAAATTTCTGAGCATTTTTTTGACAAAAGCACTATGCACACTCGGCCGGTACTTACTACAGATTACCTGCCCGGAAAGTGACCTTCTTTTTTCAATATCAATTTGAGCCATTGAAAAACAAAATTTTATTCTTTAGTGTTCTGTACCAAAATTGGTGTACCAAAACGGGACACTTATTAAATTTCTCATTGCATGTTTGAAAAAGCACTATTCTTACCTAAGCATGAAAAGGGATTGCCAGTCTCGTTTCCGTATAGGTACAGTCAGCGTCAGAAGTAGCTAAGCAAAATAACACGCTCAAAATGACATACACAGATCCTTATTCCCTTGACATTAAAGTTCGTGTGTAGATCATTTTGAGCGCTAGAACTGCTTAGCAACTTCTGCTGCTGACTGTATACCTAATTGGCTGGCAAACCGGCCTCTGCAGTAATTTCGGTAGGTACTGAATTTAATTTAATTTAAAACTAACTTAGCATTACAACTTTATTGTACAAACGTTCGTAAATATCATAAAATTGATAAATTTTTATCACATAAAATAAGTTCTATATTTGTCATCTAATGACACTGACGATTTGTAATAGACTGCCGGGTTGCTAGCAATACCCGGGGAAAAAAAACACTGGTGAAATTGTGGACCGTTATGGAAAAAGATTGATAAAATTGAATAATGTTAAAAAAGTGATTCTTAAAAATCTTTTTCACCTTTTCTACGAGGATGCGATCGGCCCTAAAATATTACACTATAATTTACTAAAATATGATACATGGAAATTCCACTTTTTGATTTCCAGACTACAATATCATATACATTTTTTGCAGTTTTGTACCTTCTTTATTTGCAAACTTGTATCGGCCAACAGTACAAAATATAACCCTAGTGTAAAAGTGATTAATGAAAACCGAGTGCAGGCAGTTCTAAAAACACGAGCAGCAATGTTGATACTCCAGTATGCTCGCGACAGAGGATATTGTGACACATCCGAAACGTCAAGTAACCTCAAGTGGTTTTTTTATGATACGCAATTGGTAATGCTTATTGTCATTCTGATGCATTGGGAAATTTGACAATGGAACACATTCTGAATAACCAAATATTTATTAAGAAGATTTAAGATCTAAGAGAGTCTAAAACCAAATATGCTCCCTATAGCATTGTACCAATGATATGCTAACGGCCTGTACGCAAAGTGGCTAAACTTAGTAATATATTGTAATGATTATATAATAGATACACCTACGTGTATTTAAACGTAAGTACCAACACTAAAAAACGCTTTATATTTACTTGTAAGAAATAACATATATTATCCTCTCATAAATATATTGTGCAATTATAAATTCATTTAAAATAAAGCCTTAATATTGATTTATAGTTGTACATCGACAAAATTGTTATAAACTCTAATTCTAAATGAAATACATTTACGATTTATGTCACTTTTTAAAGTAAAGAACTCACATTTTTTGTTCCTGAGTATTATTCATTATCAATACGACAACATACAATACACGATGTCGTATTTATTTAATGAATAAGTCGTCCCGTAACTCAAGGGCCCTTTACGTCTCAGTATTTCAATGCCCTCAAAGTTAAAAATACTTTCCCGCTCAATAGACCCAAAGGCAAAAACCTGCGAGTTGACTTTGATGAATTGGATGGCTCCTACTTCAGTTGTACCAACACCATGAAGTAGGTTACTACAGCGCCGAGTACCTTTGGAAAAATGAAAACTAATTAAATGCAAAATAAAACATATTTCTTTGCTGTTTTATGAAATATATCATAGAAAAAGCGATGGAAAGCAATTAAGGGTAGAGCCATGGATAAGCTATAACTATAATCATAAATTATAAGCTAGGTAAATGAGACCAGTAAAAAATGTAATCGCAATCATGTCATTTTACAACTACATGTTTCATCAGGATCAGCATTGTTCAACGAGGACATTAAAAATAAAGTGGTTAATAAAAGCAAAAGAATAAAGAAAAAAGAATTTCCACCAGAATAAAACATTACACTCACAGAAGCGAACAGATCCAGAGACACTGTAAAGAACTTGGCACCCGAGATGCTCATAGCCTTCTGGCACTGTTGGCACACGATCTGTACGAAGGTTTTCGCTTCTTCGGAACCGTCGTACCACTGGCAGGAATACGCTGCCTCCATCACCGAGGAGCTCTGTTAGACAATAAATTTTATTTGTCGAATTGTGTGAAGTATTTTTGAGGGACATCAATTATTGGTGAACACATCATATTGTTGAATTAAAATCCCAAGCAAAGCTAGAAACTGACGAAATAGAGGCATATAAAAGGAGTTCATGGTCGACCCACACCTAATTTTGAAGATATGATCGATGGAGGGTAATATTTCCAGAATCATAAAGAAGTTAACAACGTTGCCTGATGCAACCGAAACGCGATGCTACCGAGTATTTTTTGAGAAATTCATATGGTACATATGTCAATTAAAATGTATTCAGCAATGATTACCTCCTCAATAAGCCTGTTGCCAAAGATACAGAAGTGGAACACCTGGCCGAGAGTGTAGCTGAGGTACCCGATAGTGCTGAACGCATACACGTTAAGACCGTCGATCTGTGGAACGATATTTAAATTATACAAAGTTATTGTTTAATCGCTGCATGGCTATATATATATATATATATATATATATATATATATATATAGGCCCCAAGTAGACAAGGTGGACATCAGTGATGACATGTTAAAAGTCTCGGCAGTCCGCTAGATGCAGGTGGCTCAGGACCTGTCACATTGGCACTCTTTCGGGAAGGCCTATGTCCAGCAGTGAACGTCTTTCGACTGATATGATGATGATGATGATGATTATTTAATCAATCCCTATATTTTGAAAGTAGACAACACAGCATCGAACACGTAAATAAAAAAAATTAAGTGCATTCAATTATAAATGTTACCTTGGTTGCTTGGTAAGCAAGAAGCGTAAGCGTGATGGTTGACACCAACATGTGGAACAGTAGAGCAGTACCATAAGTATCTCCTATGGACGCCACCAGTCTAGAAAAGGAATATTTTTTGATCAACTAATCAAAATACTGCAACACAAGTCTATCAGAAGCGCTCGTTCTGTTTTCGGTACGATTGATTCGACGGATATTTTTATCCTAGCACTTTTTTCGGTGACTGTTTAAAACAGAGACTAATATTTTTATTTGCAATTTGATAGAAGAAACCAAAATGACCTAATCTCTTCTTTTACGGCAGAGATTTGTCACGAAATTTGTTTCTTAAAGTCACCCTAAAGAAAGGTACCTCACAACGTGTTTGTGACGTTCCACCCAATACTTGATAGCGGATCTAGCTAACATCTCTTGTTTCTGGCTCAAACCATTCGGATTCTGATTAGTAGAGTTGAAGTTCTGCAGTCTTCCGCCCGCCCCCCGCAGCATCATTCCAAAGTCCTGCTGCGTCGAATATATTCCGCGGATGTCCATGTCCACGGGGTCTGGGACCTTTTCTGACTTTTCTGAAATTTATTAGTTTATAGAATCAGAAAAATAGTTTCGTTGATTTCGTCAACTTTCCTTTCTTATTGATAAAATGCTTCAATATTGATTATGGTTGTCCGACTCTCTTTCTCAAAAATGGTGTCAAAATTGTCAGTCGGTAAGAGTTCAGATATCATATTCACGATAATGCTTTTTTTTACGACGGGTACCAAAGGTTTTGACATAAAGTGCCACTATTGTAAAACTCACAAACAGTTTATTTAATAGCTAACGAGATTTTTTGACTCAATTAACATGTTTTGCCTTTGCACATTGATTACTTGTTTGTGTTGTGATATTGAACAAATTTTTGTATATTTATTTACCTATTGCATGTATCTTTTTTTATTTAGTCTTAAACCAAATCAACCTTAATCTAAGATGATTGTTTTAAGTAAGTTAAGCTCCAATAAAATAAGATGTATTGTTACCAGTCGAAGATGCCCTGAACAACTCAGCGGTATTGGGCCTGTAGGTGTCCAGAGCAGCGCTCAGTTCCATCAGTGGCTTCATGATGGCCTTCAGATGCTGGAGCTGCTCGCAGGCAAAGATGAGCCAAGAGCAGAACATGACGTCCATGAGGTTGGCGATTATCATTGAGAAGAAGAGCCAGTAGATCTGTTACGAAAGGTGATTAGTTCGTATTACAACGAGTTATTCATACCTTTTTCTTCAACTAGAAAAATTCAGTCTTACTCAGTCTCGTCACAATATTTTGTGACGAGCTGACGCGTGAGATATGCTGAGAGATTATGCTGGGTTAGGCTTAGGCCTATTGGCCTAACCCAGCATACTGTTCTCTATGCTCTATGACCAGCGTTGGTCTTCCGTTCCGTAAGTTTTCGTATTGCGTTGATTAGCAGTTCTAAAAGTGGAGGTCACCAAAAGGCTAGATGATGGCACCGGGGACTATGGTCAGCGGGAAGCTTCCTCGCACAAGTAATTTTGTTTTATAGGGTCGTTTCAAACTTAACTTTAAAAGATTTTTGCATCTAGCAGCCAGTGATTTTGTAAGATTTATACATGCTAATGTGCTGGAAAGGAAGGTAAGGCTAAAAGCAGCTGCATTTCTGTTTTTCATTTCTGCATTTCTGTCATTCTAAAGTTCAATTTACCGTTAATTATTTAATCTATTTCTTAGCCTACATTAGAGTAAAATGAGATGAGATGAAATGCTGACCAGGTATGTTTTTTTCTGTAATAGATATTCCTGGAATAGTAAAATATATTTAA
Source organism: Epinotia bilunana (assembly GCA_947049275.1). Lineage (NCBI taxonomy): Eukaryota > Metazoa > Arthropoda > Insecta > Lepidoptera > Tortricidae > Epinotia > Epinotia bilunana. The sequence goes on along the minus strand of OX346271.1, from coordinate 6,805,277 downwards.
AAAAAACCGACAAACTCGTCTATCAAAGGGATTTTTTTTACTAGTTTTACGTATTTCGTAATGATTGAAATTAAAGGTGTTTTAGGACAATCCAACTGTAATTTCTCCATAGAACAATTTACATTTAGATCTACCGAACGTACGTACAATCCGTTACGTGATCGACTTGCCGAGCTAGGATTCTCCGTGACAAAATCGTATAAAAATATCTGAAAAGGCTTTGTACTTGTAGCCTTGATTTAAACACTTTATTTGCTCCTACCTGTCCGCGCAGCTACGCCGCTCATTACACAGAACGCAAGCACAGCAGCGGGTGTATAATTAATACCCTCAAGGGGTTAAATGGAGTCGATAGTTGTGAAATTTAAAAACGCAGGCGGGATAAAATATAACTTTTGTCCACGACTTGTACGATATGTATGATTTTATAAATTATGGATATACGGATAAAAATAATGAATGACAAACCTGATAAACGAACGCGAAGACGTACATAGATCCGCCCATAGCATCGAATGGGTACCAGGCCTTCAGAGGCAGCCTGGGAACTTGCTCGGTCAGCGTATCATTACTCTCCTTATCAGCGATCAAGCGGACAGACTCGCCGAAGAAAGTTAATGTCACCCAGCCTAGAAAAGTAAGGAGTATGTGATCATAAAATCAAAATAAATGATTAAACAAAACTTAAGCCTATATACTTACAACTGCTAATAGAAAGAGGCACTATTTAATCCATATCCATACTTTGTTTATTATTGTAGGTAACGAAACAAGAATGATTAGGTACATAAAATTATCCGCACCGCAGGCTTCGTCAATTGCGTACAAACAAACATCCCCTTAGGTACAATGATAGAATCCGCAACAGGCTTCGCTGCTAATACCTATATAATTATACTCCCCAAAGTCACTGCCTCTGGTAAGGGTGCCCATTAGGCTGGCCAAATTTCATGGTTGGAGGAGGTAGTGGGGAATATTAAATTATGATAATTAGTTAAGTATATTTTAATTTCTGGCACCAGAAACTAGTTTCCGACCTAGACATGGCCCTCCCATGGTGTATAAAAAGTTTCAAGTAATGCTAGAATAATATGAAACTTTTTATACAGGTACGCCTCGGGCAACGTTGCTTGAACCCCTCGCTATGCTCAAGATTCCACGTAAGAATCCCTCGCTACGTTCGGGATTCTATTCTGGAAACCTTTCCTTTGTTTGGGATTTAATTAGTAGCCCTCGTCACAATATACCATTTTGCTCCCTAGTAATACAATCTACTATTATAATTGCATGAAGTCTAGCGTCTTGGCGACTCTTGAGTAATAAAACGTCCGTTTTCATACGTGAATACGATTCCAATCGATAATAAATAAATAATAAATAAATATTAGGGGACCATCTTAAACAAAACGAATTAGCCTTATAATAAGCTCAATAAGGCTTGTGTTATAGATACTAACTATAATATAATAGATATAAATACTTAATTACATAGAAAGCATCCAAGACTCTGAAACAAATATTCATGCACATCACACAAATATTTGCCCTTACCGGGACTCGAACCCAGGACCTTCAGCTTCGTAGGCAGCGTATAGGTGGATCACACAAGAAAACGCTGAGTGACTTCATTGACCTAAAATCGATAGGAAGTGTTTTGAATGAGATCCAGTAACAGCATTTCCAAACACGATCTACACATTCCTTCCAACCACAACGTAAAAGTCTACGAATACCCTAAGACCAAGAAAAAAAAAATTTTTTCTTGGTCTGAGCGTATACCTGAGATTGTTTAAGTTGGCCGAATCGCATCAAAGTAATGCTTTCAAAAAGCACCTCTACAGTTCAAAATATATGATTCCAATTCCAATTACAGTTTTATAAAAAATCGGCCACATTCAATAATCTCAACCAAAAGAGCATTGCCATTCCCCGGTGTAATTTATTTGTTCGCCTTATTTCAAAGGAATAAGATGGACATGTGTAAACATAATATCTTTAACATCAAGATTGCCTATATTTACACTCGCGGGAGCAAAGTTGGTGCATTTTTCTTGAATCTGCGTTGCCTTGCTCTCTATTTACTGTTTGCTGGAGCCGAAATGGGGTCACGTTTTTGTTTTTTTTTTTTTGGTTGGGACAAATAGTAAGCACCTTACTTATTTCGTTTCAGGTTTAAAATATGTGTTTAACGAGGTAGAAACAATACATCCCCACTATACGTAGGAGCCCGCCAAAAAAAGAAAACCACGAGCAAGCGCGTAGCGATTCTTGGCAGCGAATGTGTCAATATGGCTCCCTCGTCCGTTTCGTGTGATTATTTTTGCCACTTTTATGGATAATATACTTACTGACGACTGAGACGCAGGTGGTGCAGCAGACTAAGTAAAGGAGCTTTCGACTCTTGTCCAGAGATATCTGGTGGTATCTGGCATCAGACTCGGTGAATAGAGGATGCGTGTTCGATTGATTCCATACGGCTAGAGTTCTGAGAACAAAAGCGATAGTATAGAGACAAAAACCTTTCCACAGGCATGCACATTATGGAAATGCCGTAAAGACAGGGTTTTTAGGCTTCCGTGCCCAAAGGGTAAAAACGGGACCCTATTACTAAGGCTCCGCTGTCCATCCGTCCTTCTGTCACCAGGCTGTATCTCATGAACCGTGATAGTTAGACAGTTGATCACAGATGATGTATTTCTATTGCTGCTATAATAACAAATAAATTAAATATTATACGGGATTCCCATACAACAAGCGTGATTTTTTTGCCGTTTTTATATGTAGATAATGGTACGCAACCCTTCGTGCGTGAGTCCGACTCGCACTTGGACGGGTTTCTTCCCAATTTATCTGTTTTTTTTAAAATCATGTTTACATACATAAACTCATGCCGATTTTCCCTAAACGGTTAGGTAAAGCAACCTCGGTACCCAATAACGAACGACAAGCGAAGCGATATTGCCATCGGTTAGGTTTTTATACGCTTTTACTTAACTTGCACTGTTCGCAGAAAAGTGTAAATATGTAAATTATCAAGCGACAACGCCGCGAAAACACTCATCCTGAAGGAGAACTCCCGAAGTGCTCGAAACATGTCGCCCGTAGTGACATTTAATACTTGAATTGAACCGTGTAATTATTAGCATTCATTCGACATGTCTCACAAAAGTTTTAATTCGATGTAAATTATTCTTCAAAAGGCCAGTTTTCCGCTACTGACTGCACTACTGCACAGTCTACCTGGCCGCTTTTTGGCTTTGGCAAGCCTATTTACAAGTTATATAGGTACTCTAAACCAGGGGCGGCAACCTTTTAGCAGCCAAGAGCCGCTTCAGCAGCTAACGAAAATGACGCGGGCCGCACTTGTTAATCATTTGCGATTAAGTATATCGGGCAAAAAGTACCTGTACACAAAACAGGCAAGGAGGCTCGCGGGCCTCAAGCGAGGGGTTCGCAGGCCACATGCGGCCCGCGGGCCGCCTGTTGCCGGCCACTGCTCTAAACTCTTTTATATTATCTTTTTTTGTTTCGGGTTGCATTTCGAAAATTTTCACGCACCGCCTCTGCTAGCTAGTCACTGAATAAAGTAATAAAAACAACCGTTTAGTCACCGAAAGACAATATTAGTAACCTTCATCATCGTCATCATATCAGCCGAACCACTGCTGGACATAGGTCGGCCCTAAAGAGTGCCAAAGTGAACGGTTCGCGCCACCCGCATCCAGCAGATTCCCGCGACCTTTACTAGGCCATCAGTCCAGCAGCGTGCGGGGGCCTACCCACGCCGCGCCTTCCGGTACGGTGTTAGTAATAATTTAATTAAATAAAAATAAAAAAGCCTTTTAATTCCACACCTTAATTGTATAAGTTGATCTAGTTATTATAATAATTTAAAAACATAATTTAGTTTATATTATATCTATTCTTCTTAATATTTATCTATTTTTGGTGGACCTCTTCGCGAGTAAAGGCCTCCCCCAGCCTCTGCCACTCTGACCAGTCTTTCGCCACGTCTTGCCATCTATTGGTGGTGTTGGTGATGTCGTCGAACCACCTCATGGGGTCTGCCACGTTGCGCACCAAATAAGGACCAGTCCATCCAGTGACACCCTTTTTGTCAATTTTTCGTCATCCATCCGCACTACGTGTGGTGTTAGTAATATCTACGAGAAAACTTTACCGTCGCTCCCCGACCTCCCCGTTCATAAATCATCACACCGATCCGATGATAAGAAAAAGCGAAATACTAAAAAGTGGAACATTATGCAAACCAGTGAAATAATCCGGCGTCATCAATATTCATAATCGCAACATTCAATCTCGTTACAGAAGAAACCGATCCACCTTATTTGAATATTTTTAGGGAGGCTTTAGGGTAACGAAAGTGTCGTTATTGAAATATCGGTACAGTCAGTAGCGAAAGCAGCTAGGAAAACCAAATGAAGTGGTCAAATTAACTTGCATTTTTTTAATTATTAGGACAGTAATAGACTCGTCATCCACCTAGCGTTATTCCCAGTTGTGCCCTAAAGGAGACCGGGGTCCGCTTTGACATCGAACCCCCAGGATTTGGCATAAGCACTAGTTTTACGAAAGCTACTGCCCTCTGACATTCCTACCCAGAGGGAAAACTAGGCCTTATTGGTATTAGATCGGTTTCCTCACGATGTTTTCCTTCACCGAAAAGCTAACGGTAAATATTCCGCACATAAGTTCCGAAAAACTCATTGGTACGAGCCGGGAACGAACTTCGAACCCACGACCGCCGTTTGACAGCCGCATGCCTGAACCACTAGGTTACCTTAACCTTTGCCACCCATTGCCATTCAGATCTCGATGCCCAAATGGCGATGGATAGGCTATTTGGTTCGAAGAAGAAAACAAAATAATGCAAACATCGCTTTTGAGTGGAAGCCAACGGACGGAAGGTGCATTCGTGGACGTCATGTACACGGGGTGCTGTCTCTTGACCAAAAAACTTTTAGCCAAATGTATCATTTGACAAATGTTTCATTTGACCTAATGCATTTTTCGTCAAAACAGTGGTATCTTCGGGTATTCTTTGAATATCATCAAATAGAAGTCATTAGGTTAGGTTAGGTTTGTTTCATAATAATCCTATAAAGCTTTCTATTTAAGAAAAAAATGCATTAGGTCAAATGAAACTTTTGTCAAATGAAACATTTGGCCAAAAGTTGTTTGGTCTAACATTAGTGAACCCATGTACACACATGGCGGCGAACAGTCGAGAGTGAGTTGCGAGCAGTTTGACTGAGCTGCGGGCGTAGCACGGTTGCCATTTTATCACTTATCGTTGTGGATAAGGCATCCGCCACTCTCGCACTCGCATACTTGTCAGAGCGTGATGGGCGTCTTTACCACAACGATAAGTGATAAAATTGCAACCATGCTACGCCCACTGGGCTGTTATTCGCTACACGCTAATGCGGCTCACCCCGCCGGTCACCCGTCACGAAACTAGATCTCTACCTAACGCTTAGTTACTACGAATCGCCGTGTCAAGATATATTTGTGGGTGAGCGTTGAGGTGAACTTAAAACAAGTTACAGAATAGGGGAGCTGGAGCGACGCCAGGGACGTCAGGACAGAAAGGCTTGGCGCGAGCTTGCCGCTGTCGAAGAATAGAGATTTTCTTTCGTGTTTTCGTCTTCTTTCGCCAAAACCACCAATTTATGAGGATGGGCGATGATTGGAAACAACTTTTTATTCCAAAAAACTATATATTTAAATAAAATCTAATAATATGTAAGAGACACGTCTTTTCTGAATAGCTCCGATCTCAAATCCCCCGTCATTCATTCCTTTTCTTTCACACTTGTACACACTATGCTCATGCTATCTAATTCACTCACAAAACGTCGTTCATACTTTTCACTCAAATCCTACATGAAGGCCCTATGTACCTCTGGGGTACCTACCCTAGGACAACAACACTAGCACGACGATAAGCAAGAATTACTATTTATCTATTTATATTATTAGACTATTTGATGATTCGCCGTAGTAGACAATGACAGCAAGAGACGCCATATATCGTATAGTAGTAAACCACAACCATTCGAATTTATTGAATATACTGTTATGTCGAGACCCTCGTTCCGTGCGGTCCCAGTGAGCATTAGCACATTGCGGAAGAGACCACTAAGTGAGTCATACTGGCCTGGGAAATTAAAGGGACCGAGCCGCAGGCGAGGTCCGGCTACAATACGAGGCCAGGATGGCTCTTACGGTCGAAGCAAGTATAGTGCTTTTCTCAAAAATGAAACAAGAAAATAATAATAAGAAACATTAAAGGTACCATTCAAATTCAGGTTAAAGGACTTTTTAATTGAATTCCCGGGACATTTATATTCGTTTGTTGAATGTCTGAATTTGACTCTTGGGAGGAAGTGAATGTACAGCCATTCTTTTTAATCTAATTCTTCGTTATCCAATACTGGCAGCATTCATTTACCTTCATCGCCAAATATTAATCATCTTCTGCGTTATTAAATGACGCTTTGTATATTTTGACTGCTGAATATTACTAATTTCTTTCCGTCGTAGCCATCCGATTGGCTCTTTAACCATGCCAACAATCCATCTTTGTCTCCATGCTATTAAATTTGTATAGTTCTTTATGTTTACTTCCTCTTTGTTGAGTACTACACAACGAAGCATAGAATATACTGTCCATTAAGCTAGACGGCTGCATTTTTTGGCGCAGTAGGTTTATTTATTTATTTATTCATTAGAAGATGGTTGAAGTAAGCCAGAAACACATTCTCTAACAAATTATTAGCTTAATTGTCTTCCTTCCACTTAATGAATTTCTCGTAATTTTTTAAACACTTGGATTTTCGGCGGAAGTAAGCTATTTTTGCTATCTCCGCCTCCACTTTTAAGTAACCAGACTCGTCACAACTTATTTTAGCACTATTGTAATAAATCACACAAATAAATTATAGCCTTTTAAAACCGCGTTAATTTCATTGCGTTTTTTTGTTATAAATACTGCGTTTAGTTATTTGCACTGTCTTACCAAATTTTTTTTATGATAAAATTTTATTATTGTTATGTTTTATAACTAATGTTTATACTCTTAATTTTAACTCGGACGGTTTCTTCTAATAAAACAAAAGAATAATTTAAAAATATCAACAATTATCTTAACTTTTGTCCACCATTTTAAACAACACAATGTCGCTAGTTTTTTAAATATGAATCATGATTTTCTTTATACTGCCAGCAGTGCTGACCTTTTTAGGGTTCCTTAGTCAATAAGGAACTTTTATAGTTTTGCCATGTCCGTCTGTCCGTCCGTCACATCACAATCACGCCGGCAAAACAGAAGAATTAAATCCGTACACGGCGGGAATAAGTTGACAACTCGAGATGTAAAATGGAAGAAAATTTAACTTTATGTAATATGTACATAGAGTTCAAATTTCTTCCAGTTTTCCTCTCGACTTGTCAACTTATTCCTACCATGTACGGAAATATCTTATCAAATTTATTTTTCGGGGATGTATTTTTCTTTTCTTGTTGAACCCACAGTGTAGGGTATCGTTGGATAGATGGGTTTCTTAAAACAATTTTTCAAATTAGTGATTGGTTTGCGAGATATTGGGCTTTAAAGCCCAAATTTTTGTTCGAGTCATGTGTGTCCCCCTCCCCTGCTGGCTAAATGGCTGCTACTGGAAATGTGAAAAAATCGTGGCAGTAGTACATATAATGAATTTATAAGGAAAACTATCACGGCTAAGTAGGCATAACTAGTACCGAGTAATAGTCGACCAACTTAAAATGTACTTAGATAGGCCAACTTTCGTACAAATTCGGCCGACGCAACCATTTAGTTAGCGCGCGCGTGTGTTGATGTAACTAAGAAAGACAGGCAACTACGGAACCCTACCTTGCGCGTGAACCGACATGCCTTTGGCCGATTTTTTTATTTAAATTTGTTCTGGGAATAAATTTGAAGTGTACTTATAATTAAAACAATTAGTCATGTGCATATTAAAAAGTATACTTTCAATAAGAATATATTTGAAATAAAATAGCGTTCAAGATGATTCATTATATTTTTAAATTCATATACGGCCTCATCGCCCTCACATCCAAAGTTTTTGTATAGGTCGCGGTGACGCATGATACATAATAGGAATTGCAGACTTACTTACTGGACAAATATAGATTTAAAATTTAGTCTCGCGTTTTACTGGACACTTCTAATAAGCCTTCGGTATGTTCCACTTACTTCTTGTTCTTTTTAGCGATGTTATGGTAATATTTGAAAGCATTTTTGAGAAATAGTTATTTGCGGAAATCGCGAAACGTCTAGTTGATGTACTCAATTCAAATTCAAAATAATGTATTGCCAAAAAGTACACAAAATATAACTCATAACATAAGTACAAAGAAATAACTTAAAAATGCCTTTGAATTAAAACTAAAATACTAAATGCATTAGGTTGGGCAACGGGTGCTCGTCTCAGCTCAGCATATGCAAGGCTTGAAGCCATGCGCCGGTTTTCAGACGAGTCCTTTCGACAGGGTTGGTCGTAACACTACGTCTATCTTATAAAAGTAGGTACTTAATATTAGGTTGGTAAATTATTGCTCTACGATCATATTATTCTTGTTAAGTGTTTAGATGTATAAAGAATAATATAAATAAATAAATACTACAATACAAATGTTAATAAACGTCTTGTGTATCTGTCTTTTACCTAGCCTATATATAACGATTGTATATGTGTGTGATGTGTATTCGTTGTTGTGTGGTGTGTTGCTGTTTTGTGTGTCGTATTGTGTTTGCGTGGGTTTTAAATTTGCCTCTGCAGTTCGAGGAAAAGAGCTCGCAGTAATTTTTAAATTTTTTACTAGTGACCGAAGAGCAGGCGGCTTCGCGCGCAAAGCACCAGCATTGCAATTCAGTGAGGAAAGGCTAGCAGAGGGCCTACCGCAAAACGAAAACGAACTTCGTTCGTTTATCTCCGTCTTTGTTGCTCGAACTAGCAAGTGCGACAGAGACGGAGATACACAAACGTAGTTCGTTTTCGTTTCGCGGTAGGCCCTCAGCTCGGTATAATTTCTCGTGGCTCTTTTTTAGATTTAACTTAGTTTTAATTAAATTTAGTTCATGTTTTTGTATATATATCTAGAATCTTTTATTTAACTACTTTATACTTAAAATAAGGGATAAGTAATATAACAAGAACAATACATATTTAAAGAAATAAGAACAATATAATATTCAATAGGTTATTACTAAGTTTAATGTAAAATGTCAACTCGTATAAACTTAAGAAAAAATTATAATATCCACTTCTGAATAAACCATATAATTCTACTGATATTAACCGTTTAGAGTAAGAAGCACCATGCTCCAGGTGTTCGATATTCTTCGAACATTCGCGGTCTAGGTCATCGAAAGGACAGCTGGAATTATTCCCACGCTAATAAACTATTTACTTACCTAAACTTCTTCATCATACGTAGTTGAATTATTTATGTAGGAAACTAGCTACCCTTGCGGCTCCACCCGGAAAACTAGGCAAACCCGCGAGATAATATTAGCCTCTGTCTATTCTATTCACAGATAAAATCTTTTTTTTTCTAACCGCCTTGCCCTAGGCCTTCCACAGACTGGCGCGGCCTGGCCGCGGTGGACAAAGTAAACTTGTCATTAGCTGTCAATTTTACTATTGTCCGCCACCGCCGGCCGCGCCAGTGTGTTGCAGGCCTTACTGTAGCAAAAATACTACGTGAAGTTCGTCGTGACTGACGAGCGCCAATTTAAAAAGTTAACTGTCATTACTGTGCAGTTTTAGCGGCCAGCAAAGTGTATGAAGTTCCATTACTGTACCTGTCTTTTATTACCTTTTAACTTTAACTCAGAGAAATTACTACATACCGCCAAATGCTCGTACTATCGACAACACAGCTAACTGACCATCGGTGCACCTTAAATGCATTGTAATAAAGGGAATGGTCAGTTAACAGTGTTGTCGTTTGTACGTTTAAAGGCCTAGCAATTTGTCACAACAACTTCCTATAGTCAGACTGGTTAGTGATCTATGGCTGTCTCTTTCCAAATATTGCAGTTGATGTGACAATTTGCACCCGTTTGTACTGTGCTCAGTTTTCCCGAGTTGTCCTTTTTTACTGTCATAGACAAAGCGTTTACTTTTGTAAGCGATCGAAGTAACTGTTTTAAATATGCCTCAAATAGTTTAAATCAGGATTTCTTATATGGTATTAGGGGTTCATGGCGCATACATTGTTATTCTGCTGACTTTGTTAATGACGAGCGTATACACATGACACATGATTATTTTCCGAGTCCGTGGTATCTTTGAAATTCTTAACGTTGTCCATGCCTAACGTAAGTTTAAGAACCACTATTTTATAACGAACTAAACTGCCTTTGGATTTCAATCCCGTTTAATCTTTAATCATTTTAATTACATAAAAGATTTAATATTGTCATCGTTTTTTTTTTTTATGTTTGCCAATTACTGCCCCACAGAAGTTGCCTGACCTCTTAGACTTCTTCATAACTAAGGGCATAGCTTACCTATACACTGGTATCGAATCTAGTCTTGATGGATCCTCTGACCATACCCCAGTTATCCTAACGAACCCGAATCACTCACCAACCGGAAAACAGATTGGGAAGGTTTCAGAAGTTACCTTGATGAAAACATTAATCTCTTGGTCCCCCTTAAGGACGCAAACGAGGTCGACAAGGTCTGCACATACATTACAAATCTAATACAAGTAGCAGCCTGGATCAATATGCCGGCCGAAAATGAAAACCGTGTCCCTTCTAGTAACCCACCAGATATAAAACAAAAGATTCCGGATAAGCGCCGTCTAAGAAGGATATGACATCAATCCCGCCATCCACTGGATAGAACAAGACTAAACAGAGCTAAAAGACCTTAAAGCAATTCTAAAATAGGGCTAATGATACAGTGAAGAAAAACCTTGAATCATTGTCCCCATCTGGAAATGGCGTGCATTCACTCTGGAAAGCAACAAAAAACCAAAGCAAACCACAACAATCTTATCCTTCGATTAGATTACAGAACTCCTCTTGGGCCAGGACTGATTCAGAAAAAGCAGAGGTACTTGCAGCCAAACGAGAGTTCAGACGATGAGTCTCACATCGACGCTATCCTCTACCAAGATCTACAGATGTGTCTTCCAATAACCCCAACCTCACCGAGGGAGATTGCTAAGGAGATAAAGGCGCTAGAGTCCGGGAAAGAACCGGGATACGATCTGATCACCCCGACTGTATTGAAAAATCTGACCAGAAAGGGTATCGTCCTTCTTTCATGCCTGTTCAACGCAATCTTTAGAACCTCCCACTTCCCGGTTCCCTGGAAAATTTCACAAGTAGTGATGATTCATAAACCAGGAAAGCCAGAACAGGAACCATCATCATATCGGCCAATAAGCTTAACACCCCTACACTCTAAACTTTGGGAAAGGATATTCCTCGTCAGACTTAAAACAGCATTGGAAGACTGCGCTGTTATTCCATCTCATCAGTTTGGTTTTCGCAAGTATCACTCAACGGTTGAACAAGTTCATCGAGTATATCACAGAGCTTTGAACGCAAAAAGTACTGTTCAGCTGCGTTCCTTGATGTGTAGCAGGCCTTTGACCGCGTGTGGCACCGGGGGCTGCTGGCAAAAATTAAAGAAAAACTGCCACATTCGATGTTTACGCTTGTCGCATCGTACCTCTCTGATCGATCATTCCAAGTCAAGCAAGGAGAAACGCGATCAAGCATTCTTGATACAGAGGCTGGCGTACCTCAAGGATCAGTTCTGGAACCTGTACTGTATAATATATTCACATCTGACATCACCGTGGCAACGTATGCCGATGACATAGCCTACTTGTCTGTTGACAACGATCCAGCTGCTGCCAGCCGCAAACTTCAGCAACAATTAGACGCTATCCACGAATGGCTGCGCAAGTGGCGTATACGTGCTAGTGCAGCAAAGTCTAGCCACATCACTTTCACTTTGAGGAGAGGAAACTGCCCTCCAGTTAGACTTGGTGATGACATTTTACCACACACGGACTGTGTGAAATACCTGGGCTTTCACCTTGATAGGCGCCTCACATGGAAACGTCATATAAAACAAAAGAGAGACGCAGTTAACCACCAGTTTCGAAATATGTACTGGCTTATAGGAAGAAACTCTGTACTGTCCATAGATAATAAGCTTCTTATCTACAGCTCGGTATTAAAACCAATTTGGACCTATGGAATCCAGCTATGGGGTGTTGCGAGTAAAAGAAATACTTATTCTCTCTGTCTACAAAGAGTACAAAATTGCATTCTCAGGGCAATATTCCACGCCCCTTGGTTCACAAGAAATGATGAAGTTTATGAATATCTCAACACAGTTACATCTAAAATGTACCTACTTTAAAAAAATCTGTCAGGCGTTTTATTGAAAATATTATTTGATTTCCTTGCATTTTTGGAGAAAAACACACGGCGGGAATAGCAATTCGTGGATTCAATATCTATTGTCGGATTCAGCTTCGCTTCATCCGACAAAATCAACTCATCCCCGGATAACTATTTCCCGGCTTCTGAAATAATAATAAATAATTAAACAATTAAAAAAAATGGGGGACAATCTTACACAAATCGACCTAGTCCCAAACTAAGCAAAGCTTGTACTACGAGTATGGGTAGTAGACGACGATAATAGTACATTACTGCAGGGGCCGTGAAGTAAAGGGATTGCTGGACGAGATTGGGGTAGGTAGGGATTCAACGAGTCCAGCAATCCCTGTTCCGGCCGAGGATTGTATAGTGCTTTTCTCCAACGATGTGAGGAAATAATATTACAATCGGAACGAAATATCAGAAAACAATTGTGTAATTTGCCGCCTTTTTTATTTTTTAAACATGCCATTTGAAGAAGCCGTTCGAGCACCATGTTTAACCGCACATAATGTTTTTTATGTCGCAAGTATGCTTAGAGAGTAGTGGTGTTTGGTAGTATGTAATTTTTCCTTTGTCAGTTTAATATTAGTAAGCAAATTTAAAAAGTTAGAGTAGCGGACAATAATGGTTTTACTTAGGGTTTTCATACATTACTTCTTGGCGTAAGGCCAAGAAGAAATGTAGGGAGCCTTAAACAAGAAACTTCATGTCTTCATTTCGTGATATTAACACATACATGTCCGAGCATGTTTGAGAAAACATACTTATATAACTAAATAAATACTTAAATACATAGAAAACATCCATGACTCAGAAAAAAAATATTCGTGTTCGTCACACAAATAAATGCCCTTACCGGGATTCCAACCCATTCCCAGGGATCCCACACCACTTTTTCACTTTTTCCTTCCAGTGGCGTGGGAGCGATCTCCATACTAATACACCTGGTCTGGTAGCGACTTCCATACTAAAGCGACACCAGACCACTTTACACCTTTTTCCTTCGAGTGGCGTGGGAGCGATCTCCATACTAATACACCTGGTCTGGTAGCGACTTCCATACAAGGCGCTACCACGCCACTTTTCACTTTTTCCTTAAAGTGGGGTGGGAGTGACTATAACTATCTACTGGGACCTCTTGCTTCGTAGGCAGAGTCACTACCAACTATGCCAAAGCGGTCGTCATAATGTACTATTATCGGATAATTGGTACTGGAGATTACCCCCTATATGCAAATTGTAACTTACTTTTTATGCCATGGTCATTCTAAATCAGAGATAGGCGAATTGCCTAGCGCCGTCCGCTTCTGTCGGTCGTTAATATGACAACATTCGCGATCCAAAAGTTTTTAACACAAAAAATACCATAACCAAATTATTTATATTATTCAATCTTTATGAAACACCCTTAAAAAGTCAATTTTACCCCGCCAACCACGTATTGCACAACTTTTAAATTAATTACCAATTTGAAACGCAATTATCGCTGTAATAAAGAATTTACGGCCACGCGTTAAATTTTCCGGCACCATAGTTCGTTGGACAGGCAAATTAAAACGGGCAATATGCGTCACGAAAAGCTTAATAACTTTTTTTTGACGTTGATATTAGAGAACACTCTATTCCCATTCATTTTATAGTGTGTGTAGACACACACCATCGTAGATTTTTGCCTTTAGTTCGAGCCACACCGCATGCGTGTGCAGCACGTGGACCACTGCGTTGTAAAGTGTGAATCCCCATAGAAATGTGACACCGCGTTACGTGCGTCCGGCGTGATGGGCATGTCTTATGGGGTTTCATACTTTGAAACACAGTGGTGCACGTGCCGCACACGCGTCTCGTGTGGCTCGAGCTTGACGAAAAATCTTTAAAACCACCGCACACCGATTCTGCGCCACCAAACGCGACCTAAGCGAAAGAATAAAACCGGCCAAGTGCGAGTCGGACTCGCGTTGCAAGGGTTCCGTACATCACAAGATTTTAAACATTTTTTTACTAACGGAGCGTTTTTGACGTTTCATAAAAATAAGCTGATTTGATTTTTGTCAAATACCGTATTAAGTCCCTAAAAAGGATTCTCTGTGAATTTTCAATTTTTTTGTACAATCCATTATTACTCTTCCGTCCGAAAGCATAGCCGGCGTCTGAGACGTCACGATATTAATACCATTATTTAAACCTTTGTATTTGGTTAAATTAAAATTGTGTGGAAATGAATTTCCTTTTACGACGCCACGGCTTGTGAAATATTAATACTCGTTTTTATTCAGATTTTGGCTGAAATTTAATGCTTAGACAGCTGACGGATACGATTATGGGGGCTGGGTTGCCTCGAGGGTAAGAACGGGCGAATAATGATTGGCGTTTGGATTAATAGGTAGCTTTAAAGATTTAATTTGTGTTTTGTTATGCCAGAATTCTGAGAAATACTTTTTTTAAGATTGACCGTAACGGGACAGCGTAGTAAAGATATATAAGGGAAGTTTTTTTTACATTAGCGTGTCGGTATGCCCAATTGAACGAGCGAGCGAAGCGAAGGAAGCTCTCCTTTTTAGCTTGGGCCAAAACTCTACCGGTCGCATTTCTTAACCGATTCTCGTAAAATTTTGTGAGCAAAGGGGTAATCACGTGACGTTTCAAATGCGCGTTAGGACAATTTAACTGTAATTTTTCCATAAAAAAGTAACTTAGATCTACCTGACGCGCGTACAATGCGTCACGTGATCGACCTGCTGGTTCAATAATTATGTAGATTAGTTTGGCGATTTAGTTTTTCGAAAATTAAATTAAATCTTGTTTTTATAGGGTACCGTACCTCTAAAGCAAAAAACGGAACCATTATAGGATCACTTTGTTGTCCGTCTGTCTGTCTGTCAAGACCATTATCTCGGAAACGCGTGTAGGTATCGAGTTGAAATTAAAACTGTATACTCAAGTCTACAGTCTCTTTAAGCTGTGAGAAAATCAAACTTCTATGTTAACTTAAAAAAAACCGGTCAAGTGCGAGTCTGACTCGCACACCGAGGGTTCCGTTCCAAACTATCAACTAACTCAAGGTTAAGAAAATGTCCCTATATTTGACACCTTTATTCTGTAGCTAGCATGATGAGCAAGAATTGCATGAAATTTATCCACGAAGTCATCTTCGATGTAATTATTTTCAATTACGTAAGAAAAACTATCAACATCCATATAAATTTTTCTCTTGAAGCTTTTATAAGCCCGTAAAATATAGCCCTCGTATGAAACAGAAGAGAAAACAACGAATTCTAATACCTCAATGTATCAATGAGTATATTTTATTTCGTTTTTTCCTAGCCGATCCACTTCAGTTTTTCCCATTATGAAGCCAAAGCCCAACGAATACGACGACAAATAGACCGAAGTAAATTTCGCCTGTTAAATTACTTATTTTAACCCAACACAACAGAATTCAATTTCAAACAACGAATAACTTTTACACCAAGACCATCGAACTACCAAGACAATTGTATCACGAATTCTTTTTGACCTGCTATTGAAAGATACCCGTCCCAACCCCATTCATTCTAGAAAAATCTTAAATCTTAATTCTTAGCGCCATCTATCGGCCCCATTTGGTACTAACGTGCAAGGGCAATCAGCTTAGTATGTATGTTGGTGTTTTAGCGATTATTGTTTATCACGTGAACCAATCTCGATTATTATTTTTTATTTGAAAGAGAGTACTTCTATTATAGTCTTATAGGAATTTCAAAAGAAAAAAATACTTATAAAGTTGATTAAATTGCAAACTTAACTAGGAAATGATTTTTGAAAATAAAACAAAAAATACGCTAGATATAGAAAAAGTTATACTTTTCCAGTAATATTTGGGTGGTTCTACTCAGGAGGGACGAAAATGAAGTGATTTATGGCACAACATTTTTTTAGCATCTAAGGTCAGAAAAGTAGCTTGACGTCTAGCTTAGGTCGTTATTTTACTGATCTCAAACGGGCCAGTCAAAAAAATTAAATATACCAAATTTATGACCATTTAAAAAAAATATGGGCCCAGGAGACTGAGGCTATGAACAGGATACTGAGTATTGATACAAAAAAAACTCAAAACCGTTGTAAATATTGAAATAAAATTATGTTTTATTAATAAAAATAGTTTATTATAATACTGGCATAACAATAGTGTCTTCCATGGAACACTTTTATTGTAAGACCTTGACTCACAAGTAATCACAAAATGACACAAATTAGTATCCTTATTACAAAATTAGAGAATTTTAAAAATGAATCAAATAGTTTTTTTTTGTATTTTTTACACAACAAACATTGTCAAAGTTTGTAAAATAATTATTGAAAATTAAATCAACTTACATTTATTACAAAACCTTTAAGGTTACATCAGTCTTCAATAGTTTCATTATTTGTAACTTAACAGTAATCTCACTATTCATTAACATCAACTACAGAGTTAAAAACTCAAAAATCTAAAACTTAAAAGTACTACTTAATCAGTCTCATCATTATAAGATTAGGAACTTTGCATAAAATTATGAAAAATAACAAGTTTTCTAAACTACTACAAAATGGCAACATTCAAATCAAATTTTTAGTATTTAAGTAAACAAAAATCAATCCTTTTAAAAAGAAAAACATCTCAATCTTCAGTCTAAAGACAGTATTCTTTGTAGTCAGAGTCCGACGAGCAATCTGGACATGTAAATGAGATAGAGTCACTTTTGATGCAACCAATTTGTGCCCACTGACGACATAAAATACACTGGACCCAATCGTTTCCCGTGGTATCTTCACTATATAAAGTACCACAGATAAGGCAACAACAATCATCCGATTCTTTGTCATTTGCCCTCTTCGCTTTTCCAGCTTTCGATTTTTTTTTCTTGTCTTTTTCGGCTGTTTTGTTTGGTTTGTTTTTGAGTTTTTTCTTAGTTGTAATTTTCTTTATCTTATTTGTTTTATCAGCTTGTGAAGAGTCTTTGTCTGTATTTATTTTGCTTTTTTGTGTGCCCTTTTTTGATTCATCTAGGGAATCAACGAACTTTTTAGAATTTTCGGCTTTTGTTGGACTAGCAATGGTCTCATTTGGGAAGAGATCAGTAGGGTCAATTTCTAAGTCTGGCATATCGGCTAATATTTCCGGATTCTCCAAATTGAGAGAGAGATTACTCATAGTGCTTAGGTTATCTAATTCTGATATGCCAGACTGCACCCGACCTGATTCGGTAAAAGGTCTACGTCCCATAATGCTGGTAGTGGGACTATCAGCTTCAGTTCGTTCCGAGTCTAAATTTCCATAGACAGCATCGACCCTATTCCTTGATTCTGAGCTGTATTTTAGTAAACCCAGTCGGTAATGTTCACATCCGTTATTATCGCAGAAACAACTAAGAGACTTCATTATGAGCCTTTTAGGTAAATAAGCATTTCCTTGCACTTGGTGGACTTTTAATGTGCCAGTAAAAGGAATCAAACTTCGTTGATCTTCTGAAATCAATCGCGACATGTCATCTATATCACTATCATTAACAACAAACAGTGTTATATTGGGGCATCTGGTTTGAATAGCTCCACAAAACTCGTTGAGGTTAGTTATATTACCTCCATAGGCCACTATATTGTCTGCTGTTCTTTTACAAACCGCTCCAACACCGTCAGGTGCTCCTTTTCCATGACCTGCTTCGGTGTAATTCCAGGTCCAGTTTATGATTCCAGGGCACAAATCTGGAATTTTGCAGGCCAAAACGTAAAACATATATTTATTTCTGTATTGGGTGACAGGCCCATCACTTAAAAAGTGTATATTTTCAACTTTTTCTGGCAACTCTTCTAAAACCGGCTTAAGGTGGGCCCAGATGGCGTTCACGTTATGAGACAAGTTTGTAGACACTGTGCAGTATGATCTAGTCGACTCTTTTAAATATACAACAACTGTATGAAGCGAGAGTTGTGTCCGGGAGCCCCCAAAATGGAAAGACTGAATTTCTTCATTATATTTTGTGCAGTAATTTTCCGAAAAGTCCATGTGGACTACAACGTCCTTTTCAGTTAGAGATTGCTTTATCATTTTTAGTGATTGATACTGGTGAACAATATTCAATTCATGTTTGAAAAGTTTAACCAAATCGTTCTCCAGTTTAACTTTAAGGTCTCGAGCTGATGTTTCAATATTTTCTTTCTTTTGTTTGGTTACAGGTCGTTCTCTTTTTGTCTTAGGGTCCACAATCATTTCTCTTGAAGAAACCCACTGTTGGTAGGTAACCAGTTTTGTGTCGTCAAAGTCTTCGCTAAATGAAATGGCTTTATCAGAGCATAATTCACAAATTCTCTCTAAACACCTTTCATTATATCTGTCGCAGCATAAAGAAGTTAATAAACTTTGGTAGCTTGTGTCTTTCAGAAGTTTTGCAGTGTTTAGAGCACTGACAACTAATTGTATGTTGCTGTGTAGAGTACACATGCAAGTATCTCGGTCAATTACTTTTGGAGCCACTATCCAGAAAGGCCTCAACCTAGCAAACATTGAGTAACTGATGAGAACGTTGCCAGACTTTAAAAACTCTTTATGCAAGTTTCTGAGAGTATCGAGTTGATAGCGTTTCTGTTTTCTCACTTTATTTTTAGTGATGAATTCTTTTTTGCCGGCACACAATCTGCTGTATTGATCATCTTCTAGAAATTTTTGTACCTCATTCTTGAAGGTTTTTCTTGTTTTTTCGTTTAATTTGTTTTGTTTTTGTGAGTGCCACACCTTTTTGTACGTGATGAGTTTGTTTTTTAATTTCCAAATTTTACTTTTTTTAACTACACGTCCCATAAGCAATTTGTTTGCAACTCGTTTCTCACTCTTTGTGCTCAAGTTGGTAATGTTTTCTGATAATTGCTTTTCTAAAGTGTCACCAAACAAAGCTTTTTTAACAACTTCGACTCGTGTGTCTGGGTTTTCAGCTAATTTTTTCATCTTGGTACAAGGCGTTAGTTCCTGTGGGAGCTGTTCTTTTCGTTCTCTCTTCAGCCTGTGGTATCTTTTTCTATACTTCTGTAACTTGGTTTTTAGTGAACGTATAAAATCATTCTTTTTTTGAAGTTCTTGGTTACGCTTCTTACGCTGCCTCAACGCTCTTTTTCGTGCCTGTGCTAATCTAGGTGTCACATTTTGTGCATTTACGACTTGCTGCTGCTGATTTGAGTTTACATTTTCATCGCAACTAGATGGCGTGTTTTCTCTTACAAACTTTCTTGCCGCCTTTTCCAGAGCAGTTTTTTTATCATAATGAGTTTTGGAATAGTTTCTCCATTTTTTGCGGGCTTGACGTTTTTCACGATCCGACATATTTGATACTAATTTTCTTTGGCCCTTTTCTTTTCTAGTTAAATATTTTTGCCGACTTTTTTCTTTTTGAGCCGCTAATTTAGTAGGATCATTTTTAATTTTTTGATATCTAAGCCTTTCAGCTATCCTTTTTTTCTCTAATCTTTCTTCCTTAGTAATATTTTTTGGTTTTGCCATTTTTCTGTAAAAGAATATAATGAAATGTATATACGGTTTTTTACATTGCCTACACATATTTTACATTTTCTATCTAAAAATGTACTTATTTAATTTCAGATGAAAATGTAGAAAAAAATATTGTTTTTAATCAATAAATAATGAAGTTTTATTATATATATAAATCGGAGTTTTTGCTTCAGGTAATTCCCAGCTTATTAATTTATGATAACTATGATCAATAATATGTAACTAATCAAATAATACGTAAATGTACTAATAATTAATATATCAATCATGATGAACTGGATTACTATTCGTGCGGATCCTTAATGACTCTCAGTCTCCTGATTCATCCTCAGTCTCCTGGCTATTATGTTTCCAGGAGACTGAGGACAGGATACTGAGATTATTTTATGTTTTTAGCCAATAACTACGTTAATGCAACATTAATATTGAAATTATGCAATTCTGTACTCTAATGTAACGAATTTACGACCTATGAATGCAAAAAAAGTATGCAGAAAACAATGGATTTTAAATAAATACGTACCAGGTTACTGTTAAGTTGACTGGCCGTAGCACAACCTCACTCACACAACTTGCCGTAGCGACTAAGCCAACTGCGAGCCAAGACGGACGCGAGTGGTTGTTAGCTAACTTCACTTCGATCTTTCATTCAGACCGGACAGCAACGCGCTAGACGCGGTAATTCAAACAGATTTTAACGTGTTTTGATGTAGCAGGAGACTGAGGTAAAAACCGAGAGACAAAATATAATGCACTTTTTTTTTAATAAGTTTCGCATTTACGGTGAAATTCGACAAACAGATTGAAATTACATATATTATAGATTTCTATTTTAGTGCAGATATACCGTACATACTCAAAATAAAGTTATGATGCAGCCTTTAAGCTTTCATTTCGTCCGAGAGACATGCCTGGAGACTGAGAATTTGGCACTTTAAAGTACGATTTTTGGAAGATATTATATTAAGGGATGAGCTAATTTTTAGTGTCATACTAGAAACCATTTAGTTCTACGGTTTCGATCGTTAATCAATATAATTTTCCTACAAAAACTATACAAAATAAGGTGAGCCGCGGAAAATTCCCTTGCGAGTAGAACCACCCATTTATGTTTATCTTAATCACAAGTAATTATTTCAAATTTTTCGCTTGGATAACTTTGGAGATAAGGGGGGGGGGGGGGATGGTTTCTTTTACATTTTCCTTCATAAATCAAAATTTTACCAATGTAGAAAAAAAAGAAAAACTGTTTCAAAAAGTACAACTCAAGCCCTTTCATATGATACCCCACTTGACCTAATAGTTGATATTTTTTTTTGCCCCCCCTCATATTCGTAATTTTTCATAGAAAATTAAAATGTTTATTTAAATTTCTCATTTTCCATGCACGTGGATAACTCTCATTTAAAACCATTCCAAATTTCAAATTGATAGCTTAGTACTTCGTGATATATTTCACTTTGTGACAGACAGACAGACAGACAGACGGACGGAGTCGCACCATAAGGGTTCCTGTTTTACCTTTTTTGGTACGGAACCCTAAAAAGATACGGCCATTTATGGCGCAAAAACGTATATTTCGACACGCAAGGGAATGAAAATTTATAGGGTACTTTCCGTTGACCTAGAACTATGAAATTTGACACGTAATATCGTATTATACAACAAGTACAGGGAAAAAACTGAAAACTATACATTTGTAATTTTGAATCCGACTCGCACTTGTCCGGTTTTTTATAGACAGGCTAGCGAGTTCTGCAACTCTGTCACTTTTTACTTTATATCGAGTTAGGTACTGATGCCGCACCGATTGCCTTAGGTACTTGTTGGTATACTGACAGTAAAAATGTTCTACAGTTTGGCGGAAGTTGATAAAAGTTGTAAAAGAGTACTGTTTTTTTGGTGAATAAAAGCATTTTTATTATTATTCCGCTTGAGTAATACTCAGCCGACTTTCTGACCGACGCGGGACCGGTATACGGTGGTTATACGGTGTTTGTAGGGAAGCGAAGGGCCATGAAGGAGCCAGGTTTTGAGAGCCATTTGCATTATTTCTGTAGGTTCGGAACGAACTGGGTACTAGTTTTTAACCGACTTCAAAAAAAGGAGGTTCTCAATTCGGTTGTATTTTTTTTTTAATGTTTGTTACCTCAGAACTCCGTCATTGATGAGCCGATTCGTAAAATATTTTTTTTGTTTGTAAGTATATACTTCCTGGTGGGTCCCATTTTTTTGGAAATTCAATTGGATGATGGGATCCATGAGGAATTGAGGGAACTCCTCAATTATATTAGGCACGCGTGTAGTGATTTTGGTATTTTCTATTATAACTCGTCTATTTACATCCGGAAATCATAAATTGGTGGAGTGGAATTGATGATGAAGACCACAGATGACTTATGGAATTCCTCAATTATGTACTTAAAAGTACATAATTTACTTTAAAAACAAAGTTTTAACCGACTTCAATTTAGTACTCCGCCAAGCCACGAGAACATTTCTTTTCCAATTTACCTCATGAACTGATTTCCGAGAGCAAATGCGTTGATTATTATAGAAAAAAACCCAATCGCTGTATGTGACCCGATAATATTTGAGGACTTCCGTCAATTCCACAAGGATCACCCTTGGCACTTCATTAGTTGCTGTTTCAACGGAATCTTATCAGAATCTGTGACATACTTTTGTACTTTTAAGTACATAATTGAGGAATTCCATAAGTCAGCTGTGGTCTTCATCATCAATTCCACTCCACCAATTTATGATTTCCGGATGTAAATACACGAGTTATAATAGAAAATACCAAAATCACTACACACGTGCCTAATATAATTGAGGAGTTTCCTCAATTCCTCGTGGATCCCATCATACAATTGAATTTTCAAAAAAATGGGACCCACCTGGAAGTATATACTTACCAACAAAAAAAAAATTATGAATCGGCTCATCAATGACGGAGTTTTGAGGTAACAAACATTGAAAAAAAATAAAAAAATACAACCGAATTGAGAACCTCCTCCTTTTTTTTGAAGTCGGTTAAAAAGTACCTATATCACAGATTCTGATAAGATTCCGTTGAAATAGCAACTAATGAAGTGCCAAGGGTGATCCTTGTGGAATCGACGGAAGTCCTCAAATATTATCGGGTCACATACAGCGATTGGGTTTTTTTCTCCAATAATCAATGCATTTGCTCTCGGAAATCAGTTCATGTGGTAAATGGGAAAAGAAATGTGGAAATGTTCTCGTGGCTTGGCGGAGTACTAAACTGAAGTCGGTTAAAACTTTGTTTTTTAAGTAAATTATTATCTTTATGTAGCAACACTTTATGCCCCGTCAGTCACGAACATTTGGCAGTGCGCCGAAACCAACGGCCATCGGCAGATGGAGTCATAGTTTTGGGCACCAAAAAGAAAGTATTTTGCTATTTGCTATTTAATTACTAAAGAATATAGGTTCATGCATCGTGAAATGGGTGTGTGCCTATATTTGCACTTGCAGCTACGTACAAACTAATCTACAAAAGTTTTGATATCATTGTTGTTGTGAAAAATATATTTATTTTAAGAATTTGTTATGGGAGGAAGTCGCCTAAACGTAAGCAACCTGTAAAGAATTGGTACTTAATGCGTTCTGAATCATGAAAATGGTTCAGGTTTATAAAAAGCTTTTGTGGTGACTTCAGCCGAGACGACCGGTTTAGGCTAGTTGGTAGTGACCCTGCATACGAAGCTAGAGGTCCCGGGTTCGAATCCCGGTAAGAGCATTTATTAGTGTGATGAGCACGAATACTTATTCCTGAGTCATGGATTTTTTCTATGTAATTATATATTTATTTATCCATACACGTATCTTTATATTTATCTTTTATTTATTTATTTACTTTTAGGATATATTTGACTGTCATCCTCAACCGCTTGTGAAGCTGCCTACGAAGCTGAAGGTCCTGGGTTCGAATCCCGGTAAGGACAAATATTTGTGTGTTTCTAAGTCTTTGGCGTTTTCTATGTTTTTAAGTATTTTTATCTATTAAATATATCGTCGTCTAGTACCTAACACAAGCCTTATTGGACTTACTGTGTGGCTAGTTCGATTTGTGTAAGATTGTCCTCTAATATTTATTTATTTATTTTATATATTCTTCTGCACTTTTACAAGCTTGGCTTCTTCAATTAGTGATCAAATTCACATTATTCCGTTGTGCGGAATAAACATTAATTAATTTATTAATCCTGCAATAAGCTTTTCTAAAAAAGTACCAACCCCCGAAACCTTAATCGGAAAATTATATTTCCATTTCGTTTCTCCTTCGTCTTGTTATAATAATAACCTTGTGACAGCGGACCTTTTTACAAAACTTTTGGCGTTTTCAGCGAAACGGTCATCAGGAGGACAGTGACTGATGGATGCGCGAGCAAACAAACCTTTGTTTTTACACCCAAGTTTTATAAAGGTATACCAGTATGTACAAAATCTAAACAACTGTGGGGTTCTAATTGCGTTAATTTCCGAAAACACTGTCAATCTTGATTTTATAATGTATTACCTACCACAAAAGTATTTAAAAAACACATGAACGGTTTAGTGTTTTTATATCAGATCAGTTGATAGTATCCGTGAAAACATTCGCCGGATCGTTTCGCATTCATTTTATTCGCCGGACGAAAATTATCTTTCTACCTATTTTTATCTTCTTTCGAAATGTTTTACATGGGCAGTTAAGTGAAGTTAGATTTTAATAAATATTCCTTAAAGGTCAATTAGCGAAGTTGTAATAACAGTTAGTGACATGTGTGACCCATTTCATTATTTAATGTGTCTGAGACTCACTATTGTTAGTAACTTCCTAATCCATGTTAGCATATTTTTTTTGTGATAAACCTGCTCAGGTTGGGTAAGCAATACATTATGTCAAGACATGGGGGCCGATTTTTGACTTTAGAGCGCTCGAAAAATAAAGATAAGATTAGCTTTTTTTTCAGGGAATAACTTTTTTATTTGTTGGATACAGAAGGTTAAATTAACAAAAATACACAAAACTTATTATAAATGAGAGATCCTTAAATTAGTTTATTTCATTTTGAAAATTTACCTGTCATTTCATAAAATTAAAATAGCATGGATTAGCAAAATAAATAAAAGTAAATACGATTGTTGTGTCAAAATTGCCGGCGCTTACTTTCTACCGATATAATTAAATACGAGTGGTGAAGACCACTCGTTTTTCAATTATGTCCGTTTTTGAGTGAAAGTCGAGAGCGCTCGAAACTCAGTAGTATAATAAACATAGCAAAAATTCCGGAGAACTTTTAGAAAATAACGAATTTTCAGGAACACACTGTCATGACACATACCTGTAAAAGCTCTTCGAGTTAACCGCAAAGAAGATCAATTTGATGATAGTATGCGCGAAGAACAGAACCGTGATTGTGTTAGCCGTGAGTTCGTTTACTTCGTCCGAGTATTGCGCCATATTGACCACCATGCACACGAAATTGATCGTGATCAGGACCGCGTGCATCGAGGAGTATGCCTTGCGCAGGAGCAGGGACATGCCGCCATTTTCTAAAAAACAATAGACAGTGAAGAACCGTAGCTTATAGACCCATCGTTTATACGAACAACCCCGATCCATCGGTTTGCACGTTGGCGCGTTTCGTAATTTTGCTATGAATGAAAGCGTATTTTAAGGAACACAGGCAAACCCGCGGGATAATATAAAGCCGTGAAGTTCCATTCTATATATGTATATGTCAAAGATTTTACACACACACTTTCAAAGTTACAATCTCACTGACATTTCCTTTTTATAATATTAAGATAAATAAAACCTTGCTTCACAGCTGCAAATATTCGTAGAGTTCCCATGATATTTACTGATGTGCATAAAATTGCGACGCTACAAATAAGAACCCTATTCCTCAGAATTGTGCCGGAGGGCGAGAAAATATCTGTCAGTGTGCACAAAGAAGTGATTTACAATTTGCTTATTTGTAAGGATACAAAATACATAATTCTTTTACAGTTCTTTTTCTTATGATCCTATTGTTAAGTTTGTTGCTTTGTTGTCTGAAAATCGGTTTTATTGTGTGTATTGTTGTTTTGATTTTTTTACTTAAAAACTCACCATCCTCACTGTAATTAAAAAGAAAATGGCCGGCCATTTTCATCAGCTTGATGTTCGGCATCAAGTCGGCCACAAAGCCCTGCGATTTCACTTTTCCGTTCATCTAAAATTAATTAAAAATATAAATCTCCGCACAAATAATTATTTAAATAAATCACATCTAACTGCGCACTTACCTTGAAGGCTTTTTAATTTATCTTTCTGTAATTAAAAACGTAATTAAATTGTTTCTAAATTCCCAACCCCCGGTCCATTCCGACGACAGAAAATTGAACGGTACAATTAAATTATTTTCCACTTTTTTCTAAAGACGTGTGTCGATTGTGCCAATGTCTTAGTGAATGATCGATTTCAATTTCACTGCCACCCTGTTTCGTTGACGTTTTCCATTTTCAAAGACACATCTACCAATGGTGGCAAGTTTCTTGGGAAACTAGCAGATGGCTAGCAGCGAACACTTTGTGATTTGTCCCTTTTAATTATTTATGACATGTCCATGTGTGAGTTAATTGCATACATGGAGGAAACAGCGAGTGTGTAACATCGATTTTTGGATCGAAGAGGAAACGGTCAATGTTAGTGTACTATGTTTGTTTTTACCGCTATTTGTTGGTTGTTAGTTTGTTTAGTAGCATTTGGTGTCAATATTGGCTGTGGCAGCAAAGTGAGACGAATGTTCGTGCCAGTAAAACCAAAGTAATTTAACCATGATATATATACTATAGCTGCCGTCCTAAGCAAAAAGGACGCATCTGACTACGAGTCCCATACTCAGATGCGTCCTTTTTGCTTAGGACGGCAGATAGGTATTAGCACAATATCAACTCGAACAAACCCGTAGTTTATTCCGAGATTTGCTATTTTAAACCATTTTGACGTTTAACGCCAAATTAATTCCTGATTCCTATTTGGTTGAATCCAGCGTTATCTGTGAGATAACATTTTCGCTTTGTCATATTACAAAGCGTTGAACATTTCAATTGAAAGCCGCTTGTTATAGTACGTACCTACATTGTATTTCATGGTTGGTTTTTAAGAAAGACTTTATCAAGGAGAGTCTATTAGAGTTTGTAACTTTTTTTACCGTTTGTGAGATGTAAACAATATTTTACATTACATTTATACGAGGAAAACATATTTTTAAGCAAAATATTCATCCTAAAATACGAATAAAAAATGTCAATCGTTCATTTTATCACTTTAGACGTGACGCGTGTAACGCAAAGAGCCCCGATAGAAAATCTTCTTTAAAATATTTTCACATTTTAATTTATATGTTTCTGTCAAAAAAATAATTTCAGGTACAAGTTTTTAATGCTAACTGCTTTTTTATTTCTGTATAGGTACTTGATTCTAAAGCCCAAACTCAACGGGGTTACGTCTGTTAAGTCTTGATTTCCCATGGCCATTTTCTATCTTTATCATCAGATCAGCTCGATGGTACCATAATATTGAATGGTCATCCAAACCTCCATTGCTGAAATACCTTTTCGGTAGCACATCCCTATTTGTTAGTTCTTAACGTGCATTATGTGAATGTATGTGTAATGATGTGTTATCCGAATAATTTTCTATTCTATTCTATTCTATTCTATTAAAGCTATACTTAAACCCAAACTTGAAGATATCTGCTTCAAAATTGAATTGCAAGGTTCCATACGAAAAAACAAAGTTTAAGAAAAAAAAAACCATGTCAATTTTTTTTCATAACTGGTATACCTTGGCCTCTTACCCGGTACCAGGTTATCGTTGAGTTCCGGGACACCCTGTATATATTTTAAAGAGAGGCCTATATATATTTTAAAGATAATCCTTTATATATTTTAAGGAGAGTCCTATGTTTATTTTAAAGAGGGTCCTATATACATTTTCAAACGATCCGTGCCAAACATTAGATCCTATGTTTTGAAAAAAACAAACATTTTGAGGTGTATCTCAAAGTTCTCATTTTGATTGGACAATTTTACACAAATCGACCTAGTTCCAAACTAAGTAAAGCTTATACTTACCGGGATTAAAATAACTATCCTAGGTTTTTAAACTGAAATTTAAAAAGAAACCATTTATTATAACTATGTCTGTCAGCGCGTTAAGAAGCCCTTTACGAGCCAGTGGGATGAAAATAAATATACTAAGTATAGTACATTGTTGTAAAGGCTAGAAAGACGGCAATAGATGGACGAGTGGATCCGAGACGACGAGGAGACGAGTCCATCTATTGCACTTTTGGCCGAGACATTACATAGTGCTTTTCACGCCTACTGCGAGGAAATTGCAAATAATTATAATGTAATTAATCGTATGGCAAACAAGATGACAATTTTACATAAAGTAACATACATAATCACTATAAGTTCATATAAAAATAAATTAAGTACCTAATTAAAGGTCATAATAAGCGCGGCCCCGCTCGCGTGCGGGGGGGGCACCGCGCGGGGCGGTTCGGTGCGGGCCGGGGGGCCCTGCGATTGATCGAATCACTATTCAAACTGGCCAACAACAACATTGTTGGACAGTTTGAATTGAACTCATAGTTCGCCTGCTCGTGCGATGTCCAACTAACCCCAGATTTGAAGCCTGAATTCTGACCATCTTTTGCCACATTTCCGAGCAGTGGCGTGAAAAAAATATTAGGACACCTACTACCGCGGTACCACGTGGTACCCATTAGGCACAGGCGTTTGGACTGGAACTGGACTGAATGGCTCGAATGAGTGACAGAAAGTATCAACGAGTATTTTTTTTAAAAGCGCTGCACATGCGGGGTAACTGATCCAAGCGACGATAGATGTTTATTCGGAATTTTCATTAATATAAAAAAACCGTGGATATTTTCACTTTCAGGTAGTAATTTTTTCAGATTAATGTAGTTTTTCTTCATCAAAATCGGAAGCACTATTTATCCTGAAGATAACATCTTAGATTTTGCATATTTTTTGTGTCTATTTCGTGACGAACCATATAAACCGGGTGTTATAAAACTGTCTTTTTTTAGCGGACAGTTGTCCTTTTATAAATTGATAGTAGGTACCTACTCGATTCTGGATACGTCAATCCCAAATATTATTAAATATGAAATGAAAATACACGGTAAACTTTTATATAATTAAAAAAAACAGAAACCGAGGCAGAGCCGCTTACATAGTTAGTATAAAATAAAGCGATAAATCTGATAATATTACACTCATTTCCTATGTATTTCCACAAGTAAGCTTAACTCGTACAAAAAATAAACTTGTCACTGGCTTATCACACTTGAAGCGACAGAAAAACGTATAGAAAAATAAAATAAAACAGGTTCGAACCTAAAACGAACTCTTTATCAATGGAACAAAGTTCGAATGGTAAAAATATGGGTTTCTGGGACTTCGTTCATGTACCGTACCATCGAGAAAAAAACATTTCGTGGATATTATTTTCTTCTTACTTGTCCCTGGTGGCGCCGCGAGGGACACGACGAAATTAAATTGATACGTGTGTTTTTCTATTCAGATATTCTTGTGAATATTATTGAAGATTGAGAATAGCGCTCGTTTGATCTTTTAATTTTGGGAAGGTAGGTTCATACAACGAAAACTTGTCATGGGATCATCAAATTTTTATCGAGAATATAATTGTATTTTCGAAAAGAAAACTATGATTTTTTGTGACTAGGTAAGTAGAAGAAAATTTAAATAGTTACTTATACAAGTGTAGAAAGTACGTGATTTCCGACGAGTGTCATTTTTATATTATTCGACATGAGTCGGAAATCATCTTTACGCGCGTGTATCATACGTTTTACTATGCCTTGTGTGAGAAAATAGATTAAATGTTGAAATGTCATTTTAAAATTGATCTAGGTTAAAATTGAAGCACCTAGGTAGATTGTCAGGTACCTACATATTATCTGGAACTGCATTTAACAACTTCTCCACATCTTTTGCTGTCAAACTTATTCACTTAAAAGTTAAAACCATTGTATTGTGGTAACTCATTGTACTCCACAACAAAAAGACGCTGTACCGTCGTAGTTCTAAGAAACATACTGACACTATTGAAACACAATAAATCATTATTATTATTGATTAGTCACTACTTTCACTCGACATTTTTAACATATTTACATAAAATAACTCCAAAGTAAACAACAATCACAACAGCAGTGGCGGGCTTTTTAGTTTTAAATACATGCGCGCTCAACATATGCGCATGTGCAAGTCGCCAAATGTACTGTCGTATCGCAAAAGGCACAAGAAAGATATGCGTTCAGCCAAACACATTAAGTAAATATGTATTTAAAATCAATAAGATAAGATAAGATATAATTTATTCTCAAAACTGTGTACAACGGAAAGCGACTACGGCGGCCTGACGCATATGTGTGGTCATGGGCCCTGAATGTGTTAACACTTGCGCATTCATCAATCTCAATACGTTAGTATGGGCGCCAAATTGAGCTCCTTCTCTTAAGATTTCTGTCGGGCTTGTACCTTACATTAGCTGCTTTGGCGGTATTGTTATGATGTTTCGTTCGGTAGCCGATATGTATCGCATAATATGGTCCCCGGTACCCAGCTGTTGTCTGCTGCTCGGTCTTACCTCGTCCGTAATTTGTTCAGATTCAGATTGATTCAATATGTATGTACGTACGTATAGTTAGTAAAGGGTCATTTATTGACCAAGTTCAAAATTCAAAAAGATTAATAAATCATTTTATTTTATACATAATTTATTAGTATTTGTAGATAAATACTAATAATGTATATTAACTTTTATATGAAAGAAAAAGTGTAATTGAAATATTTGTAAAACTTTTCTCAAGTAATAAAAACTCTTTGCGTCGGGCTGACGACGGACATAAAAATTAAAAAAAAGAATTAAAAAGCACTAGTGCGAGAACGTGGCACTTTCTGCACGATTTGGGTGCTTGGAAAACGCTCTTTTCGAGCACATGCATTGTTATATAAGTACATTGTGATACAAGTGAGGTATGTTGATAATTACATCAGAGGCGGAATTGTTCACGCGAGCCGCTGGTGAGCGTGATAAGAGAGCCGAGGATGTAATTATCAAAGCTCACGCGTTTCATACGACGTTTTTCAACACATTTTGCCAGGAAAAAAATCCTTTTCGTTAGATGAAAATTTTATAGCCCTGCCAAGTTATTTTCTTTACTTAATGATGGCAACATGTTCTTACTCACATATTGGTACATCGCCAAGAATTTCCAGTGGCGTCCATTCTATTTATCACTTTTCTAGTCACCACGAGTCGACAATTTTGATAATAACCAAACACGCATTAACAGTGTTTACAAATATTTGTGAAATAACCGAAGATAGCGCGCAGCAGTTTTTTCTCGTGAAGTTTGCGCAGTGCGCGCGCGCATGTGTTAAGCCAGATTTAGATGAAATCTGTAAACAGCCAATACAAAATAAAATAAATATTTTCGTTTTAAAATGTTATTTTTATTAATTCATGTAAAATGTTATCAAAAGTGAATAGTTTTACTATATTAAACGTTTCTATATCATATCCAAAAATAAATAGTCTATTAATTAACAAAAAGGATTTAATTTGTTTAGTCGAGTAAGAATCCATGTACCGATATTAAAAATAACTGTACATTCTATACAACCCGGGTAATTTAAGAATGCACCTTGTTCATGCATACATCTTGCTGCAAGGTGCCAACGTGACTTAATCGGTATATAATCATAACACATGAGTGTCGTAATGTTATAAAACTCGCGTGTTTAATACCTAGGATTATGAGCCTAAAAGCGACATAATAAGAGGTACGTTAGGCACGAGCAAATGTGTTGAAAAGAATATTATCGTCTTTTGTTATTATTGTCTCCTACTTAGTCATTAAAACCGGGGGAGTCGATGACTATGCAATAAGGGCGATGAGTGATTTCCGCAATTACTGTTCCATTGTCTACCGTACCCCCGCATATTCCCCGGGTTTCTTTGGCCCTGTGGGGTAACTTTGGTCGATCCTTTTTATGCATTTGGACAGGGTTAAATCAGTAAGTTTCTAGCTAGTTAATTGCTCGCGTTGCTATGCGTGGTCATCATGTGGGCAAAAGTAAACCTCCATTGGATAAAAGTAACCCGAACTTAGTTCCAAATTAAAACATATTGATGTAAAATTCAAAACTAACCTAAATGTGTTTAAATTAAAACCCGTTATATTAGCTTTTTTTTAATATATTTAAGATCTATTTCTGTATTCAGTTTTTTTTTCGATTGTAACTGGCCTGCCGTGATGTACTTTTAACAGTAATAGGACAGAAACTAGTTTTTATACGTAGCGCCATTTTATGAATATGCTTCGATGATTATTTTTTATTGATTTCCACGCGTTGTTGGAGAAAAGCACTATAAAATTATACCTAGGTAGACTTCTCCATTCCATTTCCCGGCCTCTGCAATAATGTAAGTATCGTCTTAATGCAAAAGCACGATTACGGGTCGCAGTTAAAAGCTAGACAATTAAATTGATGGCGAGCACATTACAGGACCGAGATTATCATTCTGCCGAGTAGCGCCCATTCATAACAAAAAACATTTTTCACCCCCGACGCAAAAAGAGGGGTATTATAGTTTAAACAGAACAAAATAAATATTTAAGAACTTTTAAAAATTGCTTGTTGCCTTCATCAGGCGCTGGGTCTCAAAATGTATGGAAAAACTAAAATCCGACTCGCACTTGCCCAAAATTCTACTTGATATTACTTAACGTTATTATTAGTTTTTTTTATTTTATTAAATAAAGTTGTTTTGTGTTACACACGGGTGCAAATGTATTTTACTTCTCGTGTGTTGAAACACTCGCTACCTACGCTCAGACCCCGTATCATGGTCGGCCTTATCACACGATAAGTGATAGGATAGAGCGTCCGTCACTGGCTGACACCGTTCAAGTATTCAAGTATTCAAGTATTTATTGCAATCATGTTGTTACAGTATGGTACATAGTTGACATATGTTACATTAAGTCTCAAACATGAACCCTGTGAGGGCATCGCAATGGTTCTAAATTGACTTACAACTAAATATATTTATAACATAAAACAGTATAGATCGATATAGTTAACAGAGCTAGGCATAATGTTGGTTATGTTGTCGTATGTGTATTACTGTATCGTTGTGTATGTGTTGTTTATATTTGTATTTATGTATTTCCTTATTATTTAAATTATTAAACATATATATCGATTTATGTGTGTACAGATATGGTTTAGTAGTAGTAATGTTTATGTGTTGTTTAGAGTTTGTCGTCTAGGTTTTCATTTATAGAATAATAAGCATTTTTTAGCAATATATGCTTTAGTTTATTTATAAAGAGGCTATCTTTTTTTTCTTTTTTTATGTATTCCGGTAGTTTATTGTATACTTTTACTGACATGGATAGCGGACCAGATGAATGCAGTTTTAATCGGGAAGTCGGTTGCAATAGCCTTGATTTAAATCTTAGGCCGTACGGTAACGGCGTATCTTCTCTTTTAGTGTAAAATTCGGAGTGTTTGCGAACGAACTTACATATTTCTAGAATGTATAAGCAGGGTAAGGTAAGTATTTTATGTTTAATGAAGTGAGGCTTGCAACTATCAGTTTGTTTTATATTTACAAGTATGCGGATAAGTTATTTTTGCAACGTGAAGACAAAGGGAGCGTCGGTACTGTTACGCCAGAGGATTACTCCGTAGCTGAGGCAGGAGAAGCCGTAAGCATAGTATGTTGCCAGTGCAGTTTGGAAGTCGGTTGTTTTTTTTATTTCTCGAAGTGCATAAGTGAATTTGGAGAGTTTAGTTCTAATGTGTTTTATGTGTGATTTCCAGGATATGTGTTTGTCTATAACTATTCCGAGCAGGGTAAATGTATTGACAGTTTCTAATGTTATGGAATCGTGGCTGAAGTTGATAGTGAGTGGGTCTTTCTGATATGGATGGAAAGTCATTAGCTTTGTTTTTTGGTAATTTACTTCAAGGTGGTGGTCTCGCATCCAGTTTGTGACATTACTAAGTATACTATTTATTTTCTCGTTGATGTGTTCTGTATTATGGCATGAGGTCAGAATTGATATGTCATCGGCAAATAATATGGAATGTTCTTGAATGGATTTTGGTAGGTCGTTAATATAGATTAGGAATAGAAGGCGCCAATTACACTCCCCTGTGGAATTGAAGATGTGACGGCTTTAATGCCAGATTGTACATTGCTTATCATACCAGTCTGTAAGTCGAAATGCTCTATTTCTACATATTGTTTCCTTTTTGTTAAATACGACGAAAGCCATCTGTGACCTATGCCCCGAATTCCTATTCCATATTATTTATTTAGTAGTATTGGATACTGAACTTTATCATAGGCTTTTGTCATGTCTAGTAGAATCCCTATTGCATAATGTTTTGAGTCTATTATATTGAGAATTGTTTGTATGTATTTGTATACTGCTAAAGTAGTAGAGTGGTAACCTATCGAAGTTTCGAAAAACACTTGCCCGATTTTCACTTGTCCGAAAACGGTTGACCGAATTCTTATAATCCATATACTTTGTTTACCATACTTTTGAAATGTCGCTAGTTTGTTTTCCCACATTATCGTTTTCCCGAAACTCAATAACCCGAAGAACGATTGCCAACTTTATTATTTGACAACCGAATTGTTAACCACCTTTTCATAATTCCTATGCTACGTAAAATCGAAATCTCATTTTCCCTAATATCATTTTACCGCCACGATTAAAAAAACATTCAGATATGCATAAACCCTACAGAAGTGCATTTTAAAAATGCAATGCGAAAATACTTTGACTAATAAATGGGTTAGGTTACATTTAAAACTGTGACCTTAAAAAATAACCAATTGATAGAAATGGGGCTTAGATTAGGTCCAAACATTATAACAAATAGAGTGCTGCACGAGCTCCCAAAACGCACAAAAAGGGGGGGCTCGGGGGGGCGAAGCTCCGCGCAGTAAAAAACAAGAAATGATCTTAACAATGGTATTATTTGTAGGTTAGGTTAGGGTTAGCTTCTGTCCCTTAGAGCGGAAATAGGCACCCCGCGGAGCGGGGTGACGTCGACACGCTGGCGGTTAGATTAGGTTTGATTTGCATCGACATGCTACAATTTCGATCTTTTGATATAGCGGGATAATAATATTTCGGACTTAATACTTTTCGGCACTTAAAACTAGTTGGCAAATGATCCTTCGGAATTTTAATAAGTGTCTATTCGAATCGTAAGCGAAATAAAATTGCAACGAACTGAATATTGGGACAATAATAATATGGCAAATGAAATTTCGGGCAAACAAAAATTCGGCCAACTAATAAAAAGGGAAGCGTTTTCGGGATTTTAATATTCGGAATTTCGATTTTCGAGTTTATGATAGGTAACCTAGTAGAGTGTTTCTTACGAAACCCGTTTTGTGATTCATTAAATATCCTGTATTTTTCGCAGAAGGCGTATATTCGGTTATTCATTGGTTTCTCAAATATTTTTGAAGCTGTAGGGAGCAAAGCAATCGGGCGATAATTATTCGGATCTGTTTTAACGTTCTTTTTGTGGATCGGTTTAACTATGGCAGTTTTCAATAATTCAGGGAAAGTTCCTTCAGCAAATTATTGATTTATTAAATCGCAAAACGGCAACGTGAATTCGTCAGCACATAGTCGTATTAAACACGGCGGTAACTCGTCTATTCCGTGACTACTTTTGTTCTTCAGTTTTCGTATTATTTTATGCATTTCATTGTAGGTAACCGGTACTAGGAACATTGTATTCTGTATAGGGTTCTGCACAGGACGTCCTAAAGGTTTCTCCGTATTTTTCGTAGTTGTTGCTGTGTTAACTATTGATATGAAAAATTCATTAAAAATATCAGCTATTTGTTTTGGCTCAGATATAATTGTATTATTAACTTGTAGTTTAATAGTAACTTATTCCTTCTTTGGTTTTTTGTTTGTTTTTTCATTAATTATATTCCACATTGTCTTTATGGTATTACTGGATGTTTTAAGTCTATGTATATATTGTTCGATAGAACGAGACGACGCTTCTATCTTCCGACCATGATACGGGGTCTGGATTCTATTTTAGAACCACTCGCTTCGCCCGGGGTTCAACTATAGCATCCTTTCGCTTGCTCGTGTTTCAATTCCACACTCGCGTGTAAAATAAAACTGCAACCTTGTATAACAAATAACTATTTACTGTTATCAACTAAGGATTGCGTTGCAAGACATATTTTATGTAGCAGCGAGTATTGAAAGTCGTTTTTGGAAGGAGGAAATACCTACGTTAATCTACATAGGTATATGTTCAACAAGTGCTTTCTAGGTGACTATAGGAAAATATTAGAAAAGTTGAAAAACCCCCGACATTTTCATTTCAAAGTCCAATATCTCTAAACGGCTAAACAGATTTTCATGAAACATAGCTAAGAACACTCGGGATCACATCACCTTTCGAGTGGAAAAAAACCGCATTCAAATCGGTCCATCCGTTTGGGAGCTACGATACCACAGACAGATACACAGATAAACAGACACACAGATAAGCAGATACACAGACACACAGACACGTTAAACTTATAACACCCCTCTCTTTGCGTCGGGGTTTAAAAAGAGATAAGACTAAACTTTATAGATTGAATCCAGTTTGACAGCTTTATGGGGCGTTAAGATATTGAGAGCCTGTCGAGGCACCGGAGGGTTTGCAAGAGGTAAGAGTTATTACGTTGTATTTTTTTCTAACCTAAGTATGTTGTATGGAAATTGCTTTATACGAAATAGCCCCTAGTTCCCAAGTTCCGTTTGAGAATATTGATTGTATTGATTATTTACATTGTAATTACTGCATGGTGTTGACCCTGCCTACAAAAAAGGAGGTCCTGGGTTCGAATCCCGGTAAGGGTATTTATTTGTGTGATGAGCACGAATATTTCTATATAGGTATATAAGTATTTATTTATCTATATATATATATACATATATTATATATATCGTCGCCTAGTACCCATAGTACACTCTGGAGCAAAAGTATCTACGCGGGGTAACTGCTCAAAATGACCAACACACGACTCTAATGTCATGAAAATAAGGACTGTCTAGATTGTTTTAAGCGTGTTATTTTGCGTAGCTACTTCTGCTGCTGACTGTACACGCTTTGCTTAGTTTGGGACTGGATCGGGTTGTGTAAGTATATCTCCAAAAAAATGTTTATTTATTTATTAATATGGATACTGCCATTCGCACCGTCTAAATGTTACAACAGTGTATGTGGTTTTACAGTGTATGTGAGTTCCTAAATTGTTCATGACTTTTGTAAATAAATTGAAATTATATGTTTTGAACTCTAGATTATAGGCATAATGTGGAGATTAGCTATGAATAATGTTACTATTATTTATATAGGGCCACTAATAACATTTTTTTTATTCTTTCATTCATTTTGGGCCTATGTTTTATACAAGATGAAGCAATTGTGTTTATAAAATAATTTACTTTAAAAACAAAGTTTTAACCGACTTCAATTTAGTACTCCGCCAAGCCACGAGAACATTTCTTTTCCAATTTACCTCATGAACTGATTTCCGAGAGCAAATGCGTTGATTATTATAGAAAAAAATCCAATCGCTGTATGTGACCCGATAATATTTGAGGACTTCCGTCAATTCCACAAAGATCACCCTTGGCACTTCATTAGTTGCTGTTTCAACGGAATCTTATCAGAATCTGTGATATACTTTTGTACTTTTAAGTACATAATTGAGGAATTCCATGAGGGACCCACCTGGAATTATATACTTACCAAAAAAAATAATTAAAATCGGCTCATTAATGACGGAGTTCTGAGGTAAGAAACAGTGAAACAAAAAAAAAAAAACAACCGATATGAGAACCTCCTCCTTTTTTTGAAGTCGGTTAATAAATAAATTTTACAAAAATAATAGTCGACTTTTGAGGTAAAATAAATTGTTCAAGTACCGAGTGTTCCGTACAAACTTTTATACAGCGTACACATTAATTCTGGAAAATTCCTCGACTATACATTTACTTGGGCAAAATTTACAAGACCATTATAAGACCTGTCGTCATATATGGAGCGGAATGTTGGGCCGCAAAGATGACGGATGAAACGAGATTGCATATTACTGAGATGAGAATGTTGAGATGGATGTGTGGCGTGACGAGAATGGATCGTATAAGGAATGAGTATATAAGAGGAAGCCTGAAAGTAGCACCGATAACTGAAAAGCTGAGAGCAAATCGTCTACGGTGGTATGGACATGTTATGCGGAGGGATGGTAGTCATGTTACTACAAGGGCAGTACGTATGAATGTAGAGGGATGTAAGAGAAGAGGTAGACCAAGGAAAAGGTGGATGGACTGCGTGAGAGACGATATGAACAGGAAAGATGTGTGTGATGAGTTGACGGGGGGTAGAGAGGTATGGAAGGAAAAAACATGGCGCGCCGACCCCAAGTAAATGGGATAAGGTCAAGCGAATGATGATGATGATATACGTTTACTAGGGATTATCTACTAATCTATGGGAAAAAAACTTTTACCGTATCACATCCCAAACAATTTTTCTCAAATTATCATTTGGCAAAGAATCATTAATCATTAGTAAATTACTACAGAGACCGGGAAGTAAGGGGTTGCCGGCCGAGTAAATATAGACGGCCGAGCGTAGCGAGGTCGGATAGTTATGAGGCTGGCAACCCCTTTTCACGCCGAGGTATGTATAGTGATTTTCTCAAACACGCAATGAAATACATTAAAAAAACTCCAAGAAATCAAACTTTAATTTTCATGGCTGAACGCCGGCATCCTGTGCCACAAATAGTGGAATGGAAATTAAAAAAGCTGGCCTAGGCCTCCAATCTTGTATGAAATGCCATTACGGATCTCTCGTCTCGCTGCGCCCGAAACGCGACACTTCGAAGCCAAATATGAAGAACACAACGTCAATATTTCATTGCATGTTTGAGAAAAACGACTTATCGCAATATTACAGTTACCAATTTTTATTTGGCAAATTATTACCTAACAAATAATTACATGGTCATGTTTCATTTAGTAAAATATATCGTTTGGCATAACATACTCTACCCAAAAGATTGCATGGCATCTTATATAACGCACTGTGGATAGATCATTAATTCATATAACGATCTCATTCTATAATATTAATACAATATTTATAACAATCAACACCTATAAGAGACATTGAGTCTAACTTACTGACTGTAAACTACATAGTAGGAGTAGAGTAATTTTTTGCTCACTCATCATACTAGTGAAATTCTCTGTAGTTTTTGTAGGTTTGTAATAATATGTCATGTAAGTATTACTAAAAAAATCGGTTCTGCCGCTTCGCCAGCCGCTGCCGAGGCACGCTCGCATCGCTCAATCGGCTCGGCAAACGTTTGCTTAATGAACAAGTATTACTTGGTATACTTTTACTTGACATAGTAAAAGTATACCAAATCATAGTTTGACCAAAACATAAAATGCGATACGTAAAATGTTCTAAAGATTTGCTTGGGAAATGAAACTGCTGCAGTAAGTTTTATGGGAAGTTAAATTTGGCGAAAAATATTTGGTTCCAACGGCAGTTCACCGTTTACTGCTAATGATAACCCGAAGCTTATATGCTTAAGCCTGTATTAAGAACCACATATAATCCAAAGCTCGTTAAGACGTGTTGAATAATAGCTGGCATTACCTTAGCTGCCGTCCTTTGTTCTTCGTCTAATGAAATCTAAACGGCCTTGTCACGTTACCAACTTTAATATAACGCTCATCGTATTAAGTCACCTATTTGAGACCGTATCTCTATGGGTATAAGGGTGATTTTAAAAGGATATATTTGAAAGAAGTGTCTTGAAAATTTGGTAGGGTTATTGCGAGAATAGTGACTTATGTCAAAGCTTTAGGACATGGAACGCCTGCCATTAGTTTGGGCGGATTGGGGTTAGGGTTTAATATGAAACGTGAGTTTGTTAGGGATATGGGTCAGATATGTCTGGGGGCACGGTAGTGCGCCGCCAAGTCGGGCAAATTAACATAATTACTATATTACAGAGTAATGTGGGCGGTGTACAAGATACGTTAATGTTATCAGCGCACGACAAAATTAAATGCAATACTGATTGATTTTTTTATGAATATCGACGTACGTATATCTGAATTCGTATAGTTTTATTCATATAAATTTGCAACCAATGAGATTGTAGATAAAGTAACTGCCGTCAATTTAACTTGATTATATCGTTTAGCACTGTTAAGTTTGAATTGGCTGAGGTATTAAAGGAAAATAAAGATAC
Source organism: Epinotia bilunana (assembly GCA_947049275.1). Taxonomy (NCBI): domain Eukaryota; kingdom Metazoa; phylum Arthropoda; class Insecta; order Lepidoptera; family Tortricidae; genus Epinotia; species Epinotia bilunana. The sequence continues at coordinate 6,764,816 of OX346271.1, read as the reverse complement.
AACTTTTGATTTCCATCGAGCAAACACTTTATTGAATTCGGGATTCGCTGTGCCGCCTACGATGACCGCTGTAATGGTTGAAATACATACTTACTTAATACATTTTACATACTTACTTAATACATTTATACTATAGTATAGTATATATGAAATGTAATACAACACAGTAATATAACCTATGGTGTTCTTTATACTAGTTTGCAAGATTACATTTCATTTACAAGATTGTTTTGCTTTTTGAATTCAGGATTCGCTGTGCCGCCTACGATGGCCGCTGTAATGGTTGAAATACATACTTACTTAATACATTTTACATACTTACTTAATACATTTACTTACTTAATATATTACACATTTCATCGGACCGGTCACTTTGGCACTCTTTGGGGGAGGCCTATGTCCAGCAGTGGACGTCTTTCGGCTGATATGATGATTACATTTCATATACAAGATTGTTTTGCTTTTTTTGCCACAGTAGTTATAAATTAAACCTTGGTTACCGATACCGACTACCCAAAAATGTCTCTTTTACGCATTCCCAATGTCGCAAACAGAAACACTCGTTGGGAGATTGCCAAATTCCATCTAAGTGAGTGTAATTCGCTGCGTAGTATTAGAGCCCTTGTGCACACGCGTTTTTTAAAGAATCAATGTCACCGATACAACATAGAGAATTGCCAGAGTTAGCAGGCCATTTGACGGTGAGGATGGTTGGATAATGCATAAAATGATGGTAGTCAATGTGTTCTAGCGCACTTTCAAGAATTAATGCAATTATGAGATTTTTCTAAGGCCTGCATGCTGAAGTTATACATATAAACTAGGAAACACCACCTTGGCCTTGCATACACTCATTGAATTCAGTTGAAACAGCCTTGAATGTGCGGGCTGAAGGCTTCTTCATATGTACATCTGTGACTTCAAATAACAAAGGCTTAAAATCAAAACACCATCGTGTATTGAAAAAGCGCATTTAACACTGCTTCAACGTTATTCAGAAACTAAAAGAAGGTAATATGCAAACAAATCCAATGAAAGAGCGCGTATCTCCCAAAAAAATCCGCGGATGCCGTTTGTCTCATGCTACTCCAAGCTTATAGAATCCTATACTGTGTACATTTATGATCCAATAAAAATACAAACACTAAGAAACTGTGTTTCCCTTAATAATCTGGCCCCTATTTCACCAACTTGACAATTGTCACCTGACAACGTCAATTCTCCGTACATTGCTGATTCCACAAGTAACCTAGCAATCACCTTAACTTCGACAACAAGCAAAGTATGGCGAATTGTCAGTGTCAGGTGACAATTGTCAAGTTGGTGAAATAGGGGCCTGGTGGAGCGCATGTCGGTGGCGGTGCAGCGGAGTAATGCCACCAGCATATTGGGCTCATTTGCCCCAGGTAAGTATACCTGCCGCTCCGGGATGTATTATAAATCAGTGTTAATATTGTTTTAGTTTTAGTTGTACATATTTTTTAATATTTTTTGTATCTAACTATATTTTTGGCAATAAATTATACCTATTCCTTTACATCAAAATCTTGCGCGACTTTTGGAACCCCTTATTTATATCATCGTAATATGGCATAAGGTGCACTAAGGTTCTGTATAGATATGGAAAGAAGAAAGAAAGAAAATATGTTTATTTAGCGTATAAGAAATAAAAGACACAAGATATTACAGACATAATTTTTAAGAAATCTGTGCGTGATTTAATTGCTGGCAGATCCGAGTAGACTGAAGGTTACATATTTGAAATTTCGCTTGTAAGTATGCATGTAGTATATATTTATTTGTGTATGTAAGTATTTATGTATATGTATTTGTGTAAATATGTTGTATATAGGACTACCGTAATGTTATTATTCTTTTTAGTTGTTATTTGCACTGCCCACAATCTTTTCCGCTTTGCCTTAAGGTTTGACTGGTAGAGAATGCCATTTGGCATTAAGTCCGCCTTTTGTAAGATAAGTTTTCTTTTGTGCAATAAAGTTTAAATAAATAAATAATCAAAACATGCTAAAATGGTCGCCACTCAGCTTTGTGCCACGAAATAAGCCGTAAGGTTATTTAATAGTACTAGCTTCCGCCCGCTACTTCGTCCGCGTGGACCCGCGATAGAAACTATCCTATATTTTAATCCAGGCTATAAACTATCTTCGTGCTAAATTTCATTCAAATCGGTTCAGCCGTTTAAGCGTGATTGAGTAACAAACATCCAAACATCTAAACTTTCGCATTTATAATATTAGTAGGATAGGTGCATAATCTGTGTAGTCCACAAGCACTCTTAAAGGGAGATTGTCTCAGCTTCTTGCCAAAACAATTTAAAGGAAAGTAAATAAAAGAACTCGTATATGTTTATGATGTGCAGTCAGTAAATTCTTGAACTAACTGTATATGCATGCGTTTGAGGTCACGTTTTTATTTTCAAGGACTTAGGCACTGGTCCCACCGCCGGCTAGTAAGCAAGAAAAGTTGGCCGAGTAACTGTTCATTGCGTGCTGACCAGACACAGTGTGATCAATCGACCTTTACAGATCCGCAATGTAATGCTACTCGCCCAACTTTTCTAGCTTACTAGCCGGCGGTGGGACCAGTGCCTTACAGTTGCCCTGCGTTGCCTTGCTTTCTCTGTAAGCGTAAGGCCTAAGTATGGCAATAATACTTGCTCGGTAGGTGTGTGATGTTGTGTTCCTGATAGTAATGTCGACGGAGCTCCCGAGGCCGCGTTGTGTTGAAAGCGAGGCAAATGCAGGCCCCTCATTTGTCTAGCTCCCAACACAATGGATCTTCAAATCAATAACGGGTCACTAATAATGCGCTCGTGAGTCTAATGGAATCGCAAACGTCAAATACTTCGATGAAAGATCCCACACAAGGCATTTGGTATAAAACCAACCAGACAACACTTCCTCGGACCCCGTGGTGCAGTTCAAGAAAATTTAGCAGACAAGATGTGATTGTTGCGCTTAGACTTCGCTCCGGCCACATTCCATCAGATGGTAGATATGCATAGGGCAAAACACGGATAGGTGCCCCACTTTTTGAAATTACTTTATATTTCTTTGTACAAAAAGCAAGATTAAAATGTAATAACATAATGTATAACGGATATAGGTATCACTATTTAAATAATTAATTACTTAGGTACATAAAACTAAAACTAAAGGTAAAAAAATTGCCCCAGGTCGCTGCCAGGCGGTAGTGTGCCCAGAAGGCTGGTAGCATTGCCACGTTGAATGGCAACGCTGATCCTCTGGGCGAGGTAAAAGCCAGCCTTCTGGTCACGTGAAGCCTCGACCAAGCGCTTCCACAATCCATTGAAGATTCGGTGCGCGCTTGGTCCCCACGGCCTGAGGGTCTCTACGCCGAACGGCTCAAATATGAAGCCACTGTCGATGGCTCCATACTTGCGTCGTTTGAGACCCTCGGCTGAGTCAGCAGCGGAACCAGCCCTACACGAAGTCCCCGGAAGATGAGACGACGCCAGGGTGTCGACGCACGTTGCGTCCCACACCAGGGGTCGACCCATCTTCCAGGGAATGAGCGTCATTCCATCGGGCCTTCTTCCATCGTTCTGTGTCAAACCAGTAGGTTCGAGGACTGAAGAAAGATTATTTATTTGTAAAACGGGTAGGTACTTTGGTTTAGTATCTTCAAATTTATGAAAGGAGTATACATTAACTTTCATATTTTCAGAATATTGACGATTTTTGCGGACCTCTAAATTTTTGGGACAACTATCCCATATACTCAGTAGGGGATAGTAGCCTAATCCATGGAAATTACGTTTAGGATAGATGCAGCCGAGAAAGAGGACATTGATCCCGCAAAAACTTTGATCGCACCTAGCCACAGTATAGGAACAGTAGATAAACTTCGAACAAAGGTACATCGCACGGCTGCACACATGCGCGCGTGTTCGGTACGCACACACACATAGCCTTCGGGAATGATGGAGAATGCTTCAATCGGGGCCGCGCCGTTGCGGTGTTCGCTCGTTCTCACTCGCTACGTCAAAGGAAACCGTCTCGTAGGTATGAAGACAGCGAGCCGCCAGTGCCACGATATCAAAAGGAGCCGAAAAGGCTTGTAACTAAGCACCTACCAACCTAGTGCAGTTTAGCAACTATTATTCTTACTAGGAAATATTTTAGGCATAGTATAGTGGTATTAAAATATTCCATGAAGTGGGAAACTAAAAACACATACCCAACTATCTATAATATTATTAATTTGTGTATACATTATTGTCTATTAAACTGTAACAGAAATACTTTGCATACTTAAAAGCAAAATTAGTATTATAGGTATGCCAAGCCAAGCTACAAATTTGACACAGCCCTGCGCATCGAGTGAAAGTAGGTAACGAACGCTCCTAAACGGCCTCAGATTACCAACTGTATTATTCTTCTATACTGTGACCTAGCCGTCCCATGCAATCGCAAAGAGACATGCAACACGGTCAACTCAGTTGTAGTTGCAGTCTCTCGATAGATAAATAAAATAATAAACGACCGCTTTAGCCCAGTTGGTAGACCCTGCCTACGAAGCAAGAGGTCCTGGGTTCGAATCCCGGTAAGGGCATTTATTTGTGTGATGAGCACGAATATTTGTTCCTGAGTCATGGATGTTTTCTATGTATTTAAGTATTTATTTTTCTATATAAGTATGTTTATCGTCGTCTAGTACCTATAGATAGTACAAGCTTTGCTTAGTTTGGGACTAGGTCGATTTGTGTAAGATTGTCTCCCTAATATTATTATTATTATATTATTAATTCATACGTAAAACTAGTTTTTGCAATCGAGGCAACTATACCCCTGGGGCAACTATCCGGGTTTTGCACTACATGATGCTTAAAGTTGATTCTCCATGTTCCACCAGCATATGTGAAAGATGTGGACAATGGAGTGTGGCCGTGGGGACGCACAGCGACGTCTAATTAATATAATTAATTTTGATCTCTGTAGGATAAATTGCATTTTAGTCAATCCGATCTCTGAAGGAGCGGAATTAGTTTACAATTTAGTTAAAACTGTATTAAAAATAAGGAATGATTAGAATGAGAGAGCAACTATCAGGGTGGCATTTGTAAAACCCTCTTTAAATAAATATATATATATATATTTTAAAAAAGGCCACTTGACGTAAACTAACCAAAACTAATCTAAAGCGTAATATTATTGTTATTTTTATTGTACCTGTTCCAAGTCTGTCATCTCGAATAATAATAAAGCGCGCCAAAATGTCGAACACTCGTGTCAGATATTTTTAGGGAGTCGGGTTGTAACACAAGAAATTTATTAGAAAGATGTTAAATTATCTCTAATGAAACGAAATTATCCTGAACAACCATGTTTTTCTCTTGCTTTGAGAGAATCGTTTTATTAAACATATTGAGGGATCTCAGTTATTTCTTGAATCAAGATTTTTTCTGTGAATTATTGTCCATTCTATTGGCAAAACATTCCTGCCCGCTTCGCATACATTCACTGCGTGATTGGAGCAATTTCCTCGCACTAACTTCCAGAAACTTGTATGAAATAACACTTGAACTCCAACTTTGATCTTTACGCACTAGTCTTTAACGTTGCATTTTGATGTATCTTGTCCTGTAAGTAGATTGTTTCGCGGGTTAGTCAGTTTTTGTTTATTCAGTGTTTGTGACGCGCGGAATAAGGTGCTGGGCTTTCCCGTCACATCGCGTGCTAGGGGTCTCATTGTTGTGTTGAGAAAAGGGTAAGATAGAGCCCGAACACTTTAGTGGGTTCCGTAAATATATAAATATATAAATACCGATATTTACAACAGACCGTGATACTTCGGCCGTGTTTCAGGACAGGTGAAAAAAACGTTTTTAGTTTTTAATTTGTTGTTTTAAAGTGTAAGTAAAGAAATGTACAGTACCTAAATCTACAAGAATTTTACGGTTTTCTTGGTAGTTTAGGAAATTAAAAAAATGTTCTGGCTCAATTTTTCCCCCGGAAAATATTCAATTCAATTTGTTTATTAATAAAATATACATTTTACACGTGTTATAATTAAAATAGGCAGTCTAGTGTAAAAATATACGTGCATACGTCTTACTCTTTCATATGTCATTTCCCTCTTATGCCAGCGGATTATGGTTTCGGTCGTGGTTTCGGTAGATTTTTATGAGATGACTAAATCGATACATATTTTTGCACTTGACTGTAAGCTCCTTACATTTTATTACAAAACACATTTCTCTGATTCGGCGACCGGTCTATAATGCATTTTTCTAAGCTAAGGTTTTCCTCGCGAACCCTAAAAAACCTTTGAATATGTTTCAAGACGCCGGCAGCAGGTGTCAACCTTCGTCACCGTAATCCCATTCAGAGATCCTGCTTATTGTCGCGGAGAGTAATTGGGATTATGAAGAAAATATCAGATAGGTTATACGGGAGAGTGTGCAACGATGGCCGTTGGGGCGGAAAGGTTCTCGAGTGGCGACCACGTACCGTAAGGCGCAGCGTGGGTAGGCCCACAAGGTGGACTGGTGACCTCTTAAATATCGCGGGAGTCAGCTGGATGCGGGTGGCGCAGGACTAGGCGCTTTGGCACTCTTTGGGGGAGGCCTGTATCCAGCAGTGGACGTCTTTCGGCTGACATGATGATGAGTGCACTCGCGCCCTGAGCATGTATATCGAGCGAACAGATTTTGGCTTTAAACGTGTGTAATTATCTTTTTTTTACTTGCGGCTGAAAATATTGCTAACTTTCAACTAGTGCTGTAAGAGGTTTTTACGCCTTAACTGTACCATTTCACCGGTGCGGTGAGGGGCCTTAAGACCACTCAAGGAACAAGATTATTAAAACGCTTTTTTTTCATGAAATTCACAAATTTGTGATTGATACTTATATAATGCTGTTGCTAAAGGACTGTTTTGTCTTGTTTTGGCTTCGCCCGAAGTTCTGACGTCAGAATATGGAATAATGACAAAAAATAATTAGGAGGCTTTTAGACCTCTTACAGCACTGAATTTGAGGTACATTTGTATTTACTTCAAGTGATGTTCCTAATAAAAATGCATTTTATCGATAAATCAAAAAACATTTATTATATACTGTAAGTGAATCACATATGACTGTTATAGAAACATTTAAGACACAGTGGCTTGTTACAATCACGGAAGTACTCGTAAGATTTGTTTTTCTTAACTTTTTTATTGGCTTCCCGACTGGATAGCGTAGTGCCCAAATTTTAGCAGCCTGCACATTTTCTTCGTTTATCACCATTTTTTTCAAACGCATGATTTTTCGTAAGAGTGGCAGTACGTGAATTACCGTCATTGGATGTGGGTTTTTTAGTAAATCCTTCAATAACTGATTCCAAAAATAGAAATATCTTCTTTGGCATTTTAGTCTCCCTCTGCATGTTGAACACCACCCAGCTTTTCACCAAAGCAGTACCAAATAAGAGCTCCATCATAACTTTTCTGAACCATTTTAAGCCTCGTTATAGTGACAGGACGACATTTGGTCACTGTAATCTTCCTTTTTTATTGTCATTATACGTTACAACGCATTGAGGTTTTTTTATATCGACGCGTGCACATCACTGGGTCATAGTTCTAGTATCATAGACACAGACAGGTGCGGGAGGGGGCAGATAAGCCCGTACTACCTATATGAGGTCTTTAGACCCCCTATCCGCACTGGACGCACACTTTTCACTCTCAGTGCGAGGCCTTAAGACCTCCTGCGTGTTTTAAAGTGTCTAAAAATTCTACGTTATAATAGAAATCGAACTATATATTGGACTCTTTTCTACCTATAAAATACTATAAGCTACGAGGTCCGCACCAGAGCGAAACCACAATATTCTTGCCCGCACAGCCCGGGAGTACTAGCAGGGGGTCTTTAGACCTTCTATCGCAGTGAACGTGTTAAAATCTAGCTAGGTATTACAAATAATAGCGGGTAACATATAGCCCTTGTTCCACCGCGTAGGTCCATTCATCCACGTTTCCTAGAACACAAACACAGAGTAAAGTAGATAGATATTAGTATTAGGAACTCCGCAGTGTCAGAACATGCCTGGGTCATTACAAAAAAAAACAAAAAAAAACTGCGGTCAATAGAAGGGTTTAAGTTTAAATATTATATGTAATCAAATATGTTTTTATCGCGTAGAATTATAGAAGAGGCGAAGCCGTTTACACGGATTCAGAGTTCAACCGACGTTAACTTTGGCGATGTCCACAGAAGGGACGCGAACCTAAATCTGACAATGCCAAGCGGGTGCCTGCGCAGGCGCGTCCCATTCATTCGGTTTGACACGGCGAGCTTGCTGGCACGGGAAAACTGCTTTATACCACGCCAGATCCGTGACGTTATTAACCCGTTCACTGCCAAGAACCGCTACGCGCTACGCTCGTAGCCGATACCGTGGCTTTCCACGGTTGTAGTGGAAAGCGACTAAGGCGTAGCTGAATGTGTTAAAATAGGGCCACGCCCTTATCGTGACGGTGGCTGGTTGTTGCCTCTCTGGAGGCGATCTCTTACCGCAACCTCACACAGCAACTCCAGCGCCAGACTGCCCCCCTCCACCTTTCCTAACGGCGCGTGCGCAGCGCGGCCGAAGCGTGTACAGTCAGTGCTTGAGGCTACACGGCCACGAGAACACTCACGCTAAACAAGAACTTCCGAAACATTTCGCCAGTAGTACCTACTCGTAACAATGAATATGCGATTTTCATTAAATTGGGGTCGAAGTTGCACTACCTCCGTAGGAATTGCCCAGCGCTACCCCACACGTGACCCCTGGGCGGTGCTATAAGTGCATGAACCTGGCAACCGTACTGTCTTTTCGAAGATCTCACGGTTCTAAATACACTGATTCGACATACTTTAAATAAATTAAGTACCTGCGTCCACATTTTCGTGGCGGATTTCGGACAAATGATAATTCGATTTTTTTTCTTTGTTCATCCAAAAAATACCCCTTAATTTACACTAACAGACTACAAAAATAATTCAAATAATGTACTACATTTATCGCATACATCGTCTTACATTATTGTTCCATTGTTACGCGCGGTTTTACGAGTATTATCCGTGAGCAGCAACAATTCACGAAAGTACCCTCACCGGTACAAATGTATAGAGAATTACATTTAACGAGACTACCATCTGCGATAAACCCAACTGGCTACAGAACGCGGGGTAAATCATCTTATAACAATACGCTTAAAGCCGGAAACGCACTGACAGCGGCAGCGGCGCAGCACAGTGGCGAAATCATTAGTAATGCTTTAATTTGTATGAGGGACGTCACATACTTTAATTTATTTTATTTACTTTATTTGGGGAGCCAATATCACACAAGTTACCGCCAATAATAAGCCACGCTGCTATAAATCAACGCCTGAGTCAGTGAGAGAAATGTTTAACCCACGTAAAAAAGGAGATTCTCAATTCGTCGGAATCTTTTGTTTTTCATGTTTATTCCCCGATTACTCGAAGACGCCTGCACCGATTTGGAAAATTATTTTCTTGTTTGAAAGGGTATCCTTCCTAGGTGGTCAGGCCAGGATCTGATGATGGAATCCTGGAGAAATGGTTGGACATCTTGAAAATGTATAGAACCACTTGAAGCTATTTGGGTAAGTACTTATTTTAAGTCGATTAAAACTTGGTTATTTAAGTAAATGATATATTATTAATTCATTATTTAATTAATAATTGAAAAGTAATGTCTGTGAAATGAAGGTTTATGGCTTTCTATGTTTGTAAGTTTATATACGGTGATACTCATCCGATTAAAAAAAACTCTTGAGTGTATCCATAAGCTCGTATCGATTAAGTTTGAAGATGTTACTGCTTACTCGTATAACTAAATTGATTAAGTATAGGGTGTTGCATCGTTACTGATCTTATAAGCCTTGAATCTTCTAGGTTGATGTCCCTCCACGCTTCCTTAAGGCGTTGTAAGAGGGAACTGGTTGAGAGATTTGTCGACCAAGCAGATTGTTGCGATAGCTCAGTAGGCTAGAGCGACGGGCATTTTCGCATGGTTTGTATACTGCTCGGAGATTTTGAAATTTCCCCTTTATTAATGTGTACGTTTCGTTAGTATACAACAATTAAAAGAAAATCAATAATCTTCCTTTAAAATTGTCCTACATTCCATAAACCATTTTATTATCTGGTTAAAGACATTTATTTAATCAAAAGATCTTAATGAGGTATTATTTCCAGACGAACCGCAGAATTAAATCGCTTGTAGTGAGACTCATTCCTAAACTCTTCAGTTTTGCCTTTCAGGTACTCCCGAGCTTTGCAAGCTCGTGATAAGTCTATTAAGTTCCTGTAATAAATTCAACATGTCCCCGCCCCCCTAAAGCACAACTTTCAAGTTCCAAACTAGATTCCAACTACAACTCGGGGAAACTGTAAAGTCGGATCTGATTTAAACTTCCAAGGTGAGAAGTATTCAGGTAATTAGATTTTGATACCTTTGGAAGATGGTTTTAAGGTGACTGTTATTACCCTTAAAGTTGTTCGCTCGCAAATGTTATGCTGGCGATATAGAATAAAGTAAGCTACCTTATGATTTTACATAAATGAATTAGCAGTCTTTTTTCAAAAGAACCGCGTAATGATCAGTAGTATTTTTGAAGCAATGTTAATGTTTTTATTCAACACAGCGTCTTTTCAATAATTATTTTGACATAGTAAGCATTTATGTAGTGTCCAATTATAAAAAAAAAAACGTTATTATTGTGAGCTCATTTTTAAGAGCCTTAGGCACTGGTCCCACCGCCAGCTAGTAAGCTAGAAAAGTTGGGCGAGTACCATTACATTGCGGATCTGTAAAGGTCGCTTGATCACACTGTGCCTGGTCAGCACGCAATGAACCGTTACTCGCCCAACTTTTCTAGCTTACTAGCCGGCGGTGGGACCAGTGCCTTAGAGCATCAAAAACTGTTTGCATAACTAGATACTCGGCATAATAGTTTTTTTAATGCCACTCTGTCGTCATTATGTTTGCTTCAAAATGCGTGCAACTTTGTCTATATAAATAACTAGAGCTCGCGCGGTTCCACTCGCGAATTACGAGAAACGTAGTCCACACCGCGGGATAAAAATAGCTTAAATGTCAATACCGAAGGTCCATTCTGAAAAAAGTTGAATTCGAATCAATAGTTCCAGAGATAAAATGGCCTTTGTGAAATCGGAGTACCATAAGATCTACCGACCGACCCGTAACATACCAAAGCAATATAATGATAACATTATCTATGTATACCTACAAATATTATACAGTTTGTAGCTTTTGTAAGATTGTAAAAATAACTTGATTTTGTAAATTGTGATTGTGATTTGATAAATTGTCTTATATCTCTTGTAAATAGAAGGTAATCTTAATTCTTTTCTTTGTCGGTTTGAAACGCTGTAAACCGGTTTCAAAATGGGTACGTCATGTGTGGTCTCTCAAATGATTCTTTGGCATAAACTCAAATAAAACTCAAAAGTAACTAGAAGTTGCAGTTTCGTTGCAGTTGCGTTTCACCGTCTGTTTTGGGCCTAACTCTCCGCGACACAGCTTCCGTGCCGTCTTGTGATAACCATGCTGAACGTAACCCCTTTCTCCGGACGTGGTTAAGGAGCCCTACTCCCCTTTCCCCCTAATCCCTCGTTATGTTTGAAAAATTTCGCAAATCGGTCGCGTACGGCGTAGATGGAATTTAATTTGGCGCGTCGCTGCGGGAAAATGAGGCCTATTTTGCACACGCTCACGACTGTAGGCCAAGGGCTGCAGTTTTTTATAATACGAGGGTGGCAAACAACCATACGGTCTGCCTAATTTATTTATTTATTTATTTGTTTATTACTTACAATATATTTACACGGCATTACAGACAAGCCAATAAACCGAGAAATTAAACATTGCAAAATAACAGAGTATACAAAAACACATTCAATATGGACAACATCTAGGTGTCATCAAATAAAAGTACTGGACAGCCTATCATCCATCGACTCACAAAACCTTAGACATTAACGACACACAGTCGCCCATCTCCACGCAAACAAGTCACATTAAGGTGCCGACGTCAAGAGCGCATAGTGAGCGCTCGAGGGAGCGGCTAGTGTCTATGCGATACCGTGCGTGCCGCCAGCACTGCCAGCAGTGGGCGCGCTCGCGGTCTCAAACTGACTCTGGGCACATCTGAAACCGCAAGCCGCAAGACTTGAGCCACAACTCCGGGCAGTCGGACTCGCCACGCAGTATGCGATAAGCGGTGGTAAGCAATTTGTTGTTGCGCCTTACCTCTAGAGAATTGTATCCGAGGCATCCGAGTAAATATTTCGTTGGATAGAGAAATGGATAATACCCAAATCTTTTTTTAAAGATGAATCTCAGGAATGCCTTTTGGATTAGAAGTAAGGCGTAGGTGGACTCGTACAGATGCCAGATGATTGACGAGGCCTCAAGCTTACTTCTGACCAAAACGCTGTAAACCATCCCTATGGCTCCAATGTCCCAGAAATCCTTGACACTGTGGATCACAAAGCCTAGTCTCCTAAAAGAACTATCGGCAAGTATACGCCTGTGCTCGTGGAAGGTGAGGCGCTCGTCAAAGACCACACCGAGATCTTTTACAGAAAAATTAATGTATGCAGACATCGCAGCCTATGCAAACTTGTGACTCCAGGTGAATCACAAGCAGGTGGCCTACCCTTTATTATTTTGAGAATTCGTTGTGTTCATAAATATAGACTAAAGCGGGTTCGAGAACCCGAATATCGACCCGAGGGACGACATTCTGAGTTCAATTGTGACATAGAAAAATACAATATCACATATAAGATAGCTACTACTCACACTACTACACTACTCGTGCTAGTCGTGTTTTTGTTGTAATATTTTCTTAATTGAATTTGATTTTGTTGGGAAAAAAGGAATAGTGGAAACTTATTATTTATTTTTACTATTTTAAATTTTCGCAATATCTGAATACCAAAAACGGAGGAATATTGCAGGCCCTATTTAAGAAGTATAAAAATGATGAAGATCACGGGTGGGTTTCAAACTTGTTCTTGTCACTAGCTCTTAGACTAAGTAGGCGTTGGAATGGTAGGTATCGCGCGGAAATGAGCATTTCGAGCAACAATACGGCGTCGAGAGTTCTAATTAAAACTGGTTAATTCAAAAATATACGATGCACAGTTACCAGAAGTAATTTAAGCTAGAACATATTAAAGCTATATTTCTAGGGCCGTTAGGACGTCTCAGATTTTTGTCCCGCTTTTTTATAACATATATTAACGCTGGTGACTGTACAGTCATAATATACGTACATAAAATTATGTACAGGACTCTATTGTCACTGTCAGACTGTAGGGTCAGATATTTTTGTCCTTCATGGACTTCAGGTGACTGTCTACTGTCCATTCTTGAGACATTGTTATAATTAAAATAATGCTTTTTGGGTATTTTGTGAAGTTTTTAACCTAACTAAAAAAATGAAAAATCTAGAAAAATATCGTAAATTTTTCACTTTGATTGGAATTTGGAATTTCAAAGCAGACGTTTTTGCTTAGTAACCATTTATTTGTTTGCCTGCAGAGCGCCCTGAGCATTTATTAAATTAAATAAATTTGAGAACTGAAGAAAACCGCCATGCAATGGCTGGTTTTGATCTTATTTTTGACGCTAGCTCTTGGACTAGATAGGCCCTCGAAAAGGTATCGCGCGAAAATGAACATTTCGAGGAACAACAAGACGTAGATAGCATTAATTACCACGTGTTAATTCATGCTGTAATAATGCTCTCGCTTAATTACAGGCTTCATTTTGATTGGAAACATAAGGGGAAATATGTTAGCGCACCTGACACGACATGATAAATACATTAAAAACTATTCCTAATTGAAGGAACAATAGAGGGAAGGAGATGCAGGAGAAGACCAAGACGTGCGTTTATGGATCAAGCTAATGAGAAACTTCGTGTAATGTTAGTCTGGGAAACTCCGATGTCTAAATCTTTGACGGTCTATCGTCTTATGCTGGGATTAGCTCGGTGACCCCTGCAGATAGGAAGCTTTAATTTTAATACATATCAATCACGTTGACAAAATGGCGGAATATAATCCTGACAAATAAAAGTTTTAGGATACCTGCCGGACATTTAAAGTGGGGATGACATAACTTCGTTCGTCTGTAGTTAAAATTCTAATTTTTGTTACAGTCAAGTTTCAATTAATCTTTAATATTTCTACTGTCCGTGTTAGATAAAATAAAGTACTTAGGTATTATTGATTCTTTTCCATCAAAAACGATTTTCTTGTCCAAAAAAATACGGTGGCAGAGTGACGAATCACCCGGTTTTCCCCATTCCCATTGGGGATAAAGCCCTAAGCATACCAGCCCAGCTAGTATAATTATTATACTAGCTAGGCTGGCCCCCTATTATAGGGGTGTAGCAAATAAAATAACCAATAATATTGAATTTTCCCGAAAAAGGATTAAAAATATTGTCAAATGGAGAATAAATTAAAAGTTATAAGAGTCCAAAGTTTTAAGAGGGGGTATTCTGTCCCTTTTTTGCAAAACGCACCTTCATATGAAACGATTGTCATTTACTACTCACGATCGGCGAGCATTTTCTTTCTCTAATACATAAGCAATATTAAAACGGTTGAAACTTCATAATTCTTTGTGATATCTTAATGAGATTTTCGTCACTAGGCCTATTTTTTGCCTTCGTTCTTTTAAAGTACTAATAAATTTAGAGTCTACACCCGTATTGCATTTAAAGCATCCGACCATTACTAGCAAGTATGTACCTAACTGCAAGCGGGACGAATGCTTTAGGTCCGACATAAACGTGTTATAATGCTAGCTATGCAGATGCATAAGCGTAGAAGTGCACGCAGATGTGTGCATTTAGCTGCATTGCAAAGTATTAATACTCATAAGATGTATCACACCAATTGCGGAACATACGCGTACACGCGTCACGCAATCGGTGCATAACTTATGAGAATTCATACTTTACAACATCAGTGGAATACGCACGTTTACGCGGACGCATCTGATGTACCTACCCAAGCTTTTAGTTGAACCAAACTATTCCCATTTGTCCTCAGTGGCGACCCCAGGCAACTGAACTAACAGACGTGCAAACTTAAGTGACACAAACAAGAATCACTATAAATTCTATCCGTCTATTTAGTTATCTGCGATCCTGACTGAGTTTATTACGGTATAGTTTTCTACGTTTCAACAAAATTTGTTATTTCTACCACACAGACTCTGGAAGACTATTGTTTAGTTATTTTTAGTTTACTGCAAAGTTTTGAGCCCCAGCCAAGCGTAAAGCTGCAATATTTTACACGAATATTCGTTTTATTTCCTGTACTGGGATATTTATGAGTGTCATTCCATTTTGCGCAAGCATTAAATTTGCGGGGCTGGTGTCAAATGAATATTATATACGCCTGAGTGATTCCCAGAAGCTACTCTGCTGGGAGAATATCTATCTTGTATAAACTTTGCATAATTGAAGGAACATTTTAAAACAAGGCATAGTGGAATATACTCCCGTTCATTATTTGAACCTGCTCCACTTTGGCAAGTTTTTTCGGCGCAAACGAGGGGTTTAATAAGTTTAACATGTATCTGTGTGTCTGTTAGTTTGTGTGTCTGTCTGGGGCATCGTAGCTCCCAATCAACCAGGACAGGATCAACTTGCAAAGCCCGATTTTGCATATTCGGTGCTTGCGCCGCTGTTGTCCAACGCTACAGGATTGCCGCAGCTATTTGATTGCTGCATTTTCTCTCCAAGTAACATTGTCTTCGGACCTTTAGTGGTACTTTAAAGGTAGCCTGTCCCCCAAACATACTGCCCTGTCGCTTCTGATTGGGCACGGCTTATTTACCACATTCACAGCTGACCTCCATATCTGGGAGCGGGTACTATCTATCACTAGTGACCCCGTTGCGTTGGCACCTTACAGCCGCAATTACAATACAATACAGTCAAATACTCTTTCTCGAAACATGAATCAAATACAGAATATAAAAACATAAAAATAAAGTTTAACAACAGGCGGTTCTTCCTTCCTTCTCGCTAAGGAGCGATCACTTCCAGCGGGCGTAGCACGGTTGCCATTTTATCACTTATCTTTGTGGATAAGGCATCCGTCACTCTCGCACTCGCATACTTGTCAAAGCGTGATGGGCGTCTTTACCACAACGATAAGTGATAAAATGGCAACCATGCTACGCCCACAGACAACCTTTGGGTAGCGGAGAAATTACGACAAATAAAACAACTATTGTTTTATTTCTAAACCAAAACAAAACTTTCAATACCAATTACAAGTATCATGTAATCACATTATAAGAAATATTGATCAATATCGTGCTGAATAAATGAATAAGTAGGCGTCTCACCACGTGGCCCTATCATAGAAGACCGAAGCAGTATTAGCTACAAAATGTTGAAACTAGAACTAACCTAGCAGGTGAGTCAAGTCCTTTCTCTTAGTTAATTATGAAGGAGTATTGATTTCTGCAAATTTGTAGTGTTCTTTATGTATGTAAAAATAGATCTAGAACGTGAAACATAGCTTTTTTTACGTAAAACCAACTTCATGCTGAAATGCGAAGAGGCGGAATGTAATCTTGCTCATGTTTGAAGCAGCCCAACAGGGGAAGTACCTCCACTCTTCTCAGAGGACCGCAGCTATAATAACATCGCTACTTGCTGGTATGTGGTGTACCACCACACACTACTCTTACCACTAAATAGTGCTTATGTAGGTATGTGGTGCTGAGTCAAGGTCGCCAATTTTTAGTTGGAGTAAAAAAATTCAGCATGCAACTTCTCACAACTTCACTATGTTTATTTATTTATTTATTTATTCACAATAATACAATGCAAGCTTACAGTGTAAACACCAAATCGCTTACATGCTAAAATAACAAAAAAAGATAAACATTCACTGGTAAAAATGTCACAAATCGTAATTATAATGTCAATCGTAATTATAATCTCATTCCATTCATTAAATGGAACACACATGTTACATAGTTACTTAGAAATGCTCTAATCATGAATTTTCTACTTTAAAGTTTTTTTTTACAATAGGCAGCACTTTTTCTACCATAATTGATTTATTACGTATTTGTACTGCAACCCCCCGGCAGCGCCATCAGTGCGCAGACTGGCGCACAAATAAAAACAAAAAAGAATCGTTACCTCCTAATTTGAATTTACGATTCGCACTTTTGCAACTTTTATTAAATAGCCAGTGTAAATTTCAATTTTTGCGACAGCAAGAAAAGATTCATAGTTGATTACGTAAAGCTAGGTGCACACTAACATCTTTTTGTAAATTATCAGGAAACTGTCTATTGGTAGTTTCATTTTGCAGCCATATGAAACCGTGTTTTAATCCTGGAAGACTTCGTACAATCATTGTCACTCATGTCCATGGAGTACTTTTTATCCTATACATATGCTGCATAAACTATTTTTACCCGACTGTCGTAAGAGAGGAGTGTTATGTATGTATGTGTGTATGTCTTATTCTTTGGCACGCCCTGCAGCCTAAACCGTTTGACGGAATTCGATATATAAGGTGTCGATGTCGTGGGATGTAGCAACGCGTGTGCAGCGCGGACCCGCGCGTCATATCTCTCTCACTACCAACACATTTAATATGTATCTCACTATCTCTATCACACTCAGCAGCGTGACAGCAGCGCGGGCACGCGCGGGCCTGCGCGCGGGCTACGCGCACTACAAGCGTTCGATGTGTGTTTGAAGTGTAGTTTCAATTCTTTACCTACAATTTGCACGGGCCCGCGTAGCACACGCGCCGCGCACGACCCGCGTTCGGTGGGTGGAGGCCTTAAATCGTAGGAGTGACATAGGCTATATAATATTTGTAAAGAAGCAGTCGGGTTATTCGTTTTTTTTTTGTTATATTTTTATAATACAAAGAATACGTTTGTGCTTTACGTTCACGTTTTATTTCAACTCAATTATCTTCCAAAATCACTTTAAAAGCTGTATTTAAAATGTTAACGGTTTTTGAAAAAAAAACGAACAATGTAAATTCTGTTAAACAATATATTCGGTGAAACCACGGGTGGAACGTTGTTCGAGGAAATAACGGGATCCCAGAAAGATATTTTGAGTGGAAATTGGGTGTCTAATGGTCACACACTCAGTAACAATATTTGAAGGTTATTATATTATTATTATAAAATAGATACCTACGTTTAATGATCAAAAAACATTTCTATCACATTTTTTACAACAGTGTGAGAGTGAGACGGATAGCTGACGTGACTTGACTGACCTTGAAGACCTACGGGGTAAGTTATAATACTTATAATATAAATAATTAAGTAACCATAAAAAGCAATCTATTGACGTGACATCGCCCTCTGACGACCTCTGTAGCCTAATAGTTGATAGTGACCCTGCCTACGAAGCTAGAGGTCCCGGGTTCGAATCGCGGTAGGGGCATTTATTTGTGTGATGAGGACTAATACTGGTTTCCGAGTCGTGGATATTTTCTATGTATTTAAGTATTTTTTATCTACACGTTTTATCTGTTCATTGCGCGGTCGAGACACGTAACGCACTATAGTTAGTTGGGGTCACACGTAATGAATTAGAAAAACCACTGCCGTTGCTGCCGCTGCACAGTGTTTCCTTGGACCTTATTTTGAGACAGTCTAACTTTATTGGATGATTGAAAAGAGAAAGATGTCACGGATGTAGGACAAAAACTCCCGCGCGGCTAGGGTTGCCATGTGGAAGAATTAAATGTCCGGATAAAAATCCTGAAATCACCCTAAAAATCCTGACATTTCTTGTAACAGAGATTTGGTCCTTTCATTCATTAAAACTGTGTAAACTTCGTAATAAATATTTCATGTAAACTTTTTTTTTTGAGCTTCCTTAAAATCCTGACACTTGCCAAGTCCGGCCGCAATCCGGACAAAGGGTCAAAAATCCGGACATGTCCGGACAAATCCTGACGTATGGCAACCCTACGCGCGGCTCACTATCATGGTTTTGAAACGAATGCAATCTAAACTTTAAGTCTCGGAATCTTAAGAAAATCTTTATCTTTTTTTAAAGAAACAACGTATATAAATCTTGATTTTGCACTGCGTTGAAAAGGCTTAGTATAACGCTAAATTATAAACCATTTGTGGCCAGACTAGGGCTTCTCAGTTTCAAGATAATCGCAAAAATGACAAAATCGTATTTATTTATTTTTTTGTGATTTATGTCGTTAGTATTCGTAGTTTATTTTGGCTTTAAAACGTATCCACAATTATGGACTACCACAAAAAAATCCGATTGCTTTGCCCCACTTAGTTACAGGGCGCCCTACACCACGTCTGCCGACACTCAAGGGCCAGTCTGCCCCAACGACCTATTAAGCTATGTCGGTAATGTTAGTTCTCTGACGAATACGATCCCTAAGAGAAACATCGAGCAAAGCTCTCTCCATAGCTCGCTGGGCTACTTTAACCTCCGGTATGATATGTCTTTATGGCGTTCATTCATACCACACATACGTGCCTCGAGACCTTTACAGGTCGTTGCTATCTTGACATGCAACAAGAATAAGTAATTTTATTGGCTGAACATGCTCACAGGTTATTACATTAGGTACATATTCAGCTGGAATACCTATTGGCATGCAAATTGTCTGTTCGTTAAATTAGGAAAAAGCCTTTTTCACAATTCCTTGTGCTCTGAAAATTATCCTGTATTTTAAGAGGTATTTCATTATAAAACAAAATTATGTAAAACATCTTATTATATCTTATTCAATTTACGTTACAAAAATAAAAAAGATGAAGTGTTCAAAGCGAACACTCCTCTTAAGGGGCAGGGCTCCTGTAATGAGCACCCAAACGAGCTCTGTAAAAAGACGCCCAAGTTCTTTTTACGAGAGTTTTTATGTTTTTGCCAACTTTTGTTTTATTTCTGAAATCTTCAAACGGGAACCTTAAGAGTATATTGTCTTTAATAAACACTTGTTAATTTAAAGTTGTTCTTTAAGTCAAAGGACAACATTTGTTGTAGCTTCGTAACGCGTAATTTACTAAGCTATCATTTCACAACTATAAATTATATCTTGTGTGTTGACGTGGCATAAGTTTCTTTTAGTTCACCAATGATATAGCATTACAAAAGTTTTTAATTACAATTTCCAAAGGAATAATGACTACTACCTAAAATCCAGCAGGTATTGATTTTTTGGTTCCCCACGTTTAATTCTGATGCATGCAGTGCACAATAATCGGTTTAATAACTGGATTTTATGGTATTTTTAGGGTTTCGTAGCCAAATTGGCAAAAAGGTAACCCTTGTAGTTACTAGGGAGACGTGTGGTGAATAAGTATGCGTTGAATCTTGCTTAGATAACTTAGTTGGCTAAGAGTGATCGGTCTGGTCTGCCGGAAGGTTGTGGGTTCAAATACAGCTCGAAGCAATGTATTTTCAGTATCAAAAAAGAGAATACTCCCGCAATTGTACATAACCTGTTTTTTTTTGTACTAGTATGTCTATTTTGTACAATAAAGAGCTATACTACTACTACTAATAATAATTAATTTGCAATAAACATTAGGTACGTAAAAAAAAACAAATAAAAGTTGACACTGAACTAATACTTATTATGTTATGTACAAACGACAACACTGTTATCTGACCATCATGTGTTTATATAGTGTTGGCAACACCAAGTCAACCCTACCCCGCATAGTGCATAAAAACCGGTGCAAGCCGCTGTTCTGGACATTTTGCCTTCGGCTGCCGTCGTGTTCGCGTGAGCAATTTTGGTGTCGTTCCTCATCTGCTATTTTTTTTTGTATTAGTTATTCGAAAGTGAGATTTGTTCCTTGGACCTAGTGAGATTTATTAGAACATTGAATAAAATAATTATGATTTGTTATTGTGCCTTGTTTTCGTTCAAAATCCACCCTGCGATCTTAAATCAGTAGCGGGATAAAGAACGTTGCAGCCCACATTAACAAGGAACAAATTTTACATTAGACTACTTTTACGGTGTATTAGTTATACGATGTGTCATTTAATTGTTTGTTTACGATGAAATTCCGGTTATGTGCGGGTAATCCTTAAAAAGCATTCTCTTATTTTGCTTTTAATATTCGATTTTGCTATACCGTATTGCTTATTGTGTTAAAGTGTTGTATTTCGGCAAATCGTTATCAATCGTTTACGTGCGGGCCTAAAAGTGTGTTAATTTAAGTTGATTGTTGTGTAGAGGCATTGGACTGACACGTATTGTTTTGTGTTTGTGTATTAAGTGATTAAGTTTAATCCCTACGACGTTGAGGAGGTTAAGGGATGTCGCGAAGTAGATCGCGTATTCGTACGAGTTGTAGTTCCCGAAATGGCTCACGCGTTCGTTCTCGGCACCGATTGCAATCAGAGTCGCGGAAACGCGATTTTTCTCGTATAAGGCGTTCTAGATCGCGTGACCGTCGTGATTACTCGCGTGTTCGGTCTCGTAGTGCGCATCATAGAACGACGTCGCCATCTTATCGGTATTCACGTAGTAGGTCACTAAGCGATCATAATAAACCTCTAAGACGTTCGCGTAGTAGTTCTCGCGCAGGCAGCAGTTCTCGTGCACGCAGGCGCAGACGGTTCGAAAGCAAATCACCTCAGCGACGTTATCGGGAACGCATTTCAAGAAAGTCGCATACTCGCGTAGTTGTCAACGCTTCTTCGGTAGTAAATGGCTCTAATACAGGTCGATCGTTTACACCTACACTACCGCCCGACAATGCTAATGTACCAAAGCCTAGCATTACAGCGGATCGCGATGCAACACAAGACTCAAGTGCGGTAAATCTCGGCGCGTCTCAAATCGCACAAGCTCTGATAGAAGCGATTAAGTCCGCGCAACCCGTGAGATCACAGAAATATTTCGTTTCCAATTTTGATCCTACGATTCATAATATTAATTCTTGGTGCGAAGAAGTAGAACGTGCCCGGGAAGTCAACGACTGGAGCGATTACGAGTGTTTGTCTCGCGTTGCTGGGTGTCTGAAAGGTGACGCTAAAGTGTGGCTAACGGAGTGGGTAACGAATGACCGAACGTGGTCTAATTTTAAGTCGGAATTCGTACCCCTGTGCCCTACTAAGTTAGATTTCGCAAATATTTTATTCGACGCGATGAAAACTACTTCAGATTCGTACCCGACTTACGCTGAATATGCGCGCCGTACGCTATTAAGACTAAAGGTGGTGCAGGGTCTGAGCGATGAGTTAAGGACGCATATCGTAATCCGGGGAATAGACAACCCCCAGCTGCGAGCTGCAGCGGCAAATGCGTCTTTAACTACAGATAAATTAGTGTAATTTCTCTCAATTTATGTTAAGCCTAGTCGCAACAAAAATAACAACCGTCTTCAAAA
Organism: Epinotia bilunana; assembly: GCA_947049275.1. NCBI lineage: Eukaryota > Metazoa > Arthropoda > Insecta > Lepidoptera > Tortricidae > Epinotia > Epinotia bilunana. The sequence continues at coordinate 6,742,342 of OX346271.1, read as the reverse complement.
TTCTTCTGCTGCAAATAGTAAACGACCTTCTCAGAATGTCACTAATCGTAATGAGCCTAAATGCTACAATTGTCATCAAAGGGGACATCTAAGTCGTAACTGTCCTAAAAAGCCTAACAATCAGTCCTCAAACTCTGCTCCACCTTCAAAACCAGATAGCCAACCTAATAAAAGTAATTGCGCTTTCTGTAAGAAACCCGGACATGTCGAAAGTAATTGCTTCGCAAAAGCACGATCTGAGTTACGTAATCACAAGAACGTCAACTTGTGTACCGAGCGGTCTCTTCCCAATAACGACATTATTACGGCCGTAGTTCAGGGAATACCAATGGACGTTCTCATTGACAGTGGTGCGATAAATGTCTCTCTCATTTCGTCATCTGCCTTAAAACATCTTCCGTGCCAGACCAAGCGTAGGCATTACTCATTGAAAGGTCTCAGCAAAGAGGACATTGTCTCTGACTCTTATGTAACTGTCACTTTAGAGTTCCCCGAAATCTCTATAGAAGCTGATTTGGCAGTCGTGCCTTCTTGTTATATGAGCACCCCAGTCATAGTCGGTACGGACGTTCTTAATCGCGATGGCATTATGTATGTTAGGACAAAGCGTAAACAATGTTTAACCCGTGATCCCGAATCGTCAACCTCGGTCCTAACTGTCGAAGCGGTTAATAGCGTCAAGATAAAAACCCCTCTTGAAGGTGGTGAACGGGAGTCTCTGATGAACGTTATAAATGAATTCTCAGAATTTCTCATATCTGGTACTGCTGCGTCTACAGTAAAAACCGGCCAAATGGAAATTAAGCTGACGAGCCCCACTCCAGTCGTTTATAGGCCGTATAAACTGTCCTATCAGGAAAAGCTAAAAGTTCGCGAAATCACTAACGATCTATTAGAAAAAGGTGTGATTAGGCGCTCCAAATCACCATATGCGAGCCCTATCCTACTAGTTAAAAAGCGTGACAGTGGGAAGGATAGGCTTTGCGTCGACTATCGCGCTTTAAACAAAGTCACTGTGAAGGAGAGGTACCCTCTTCCCTTGATCGATGATCATGTCGATCGCTTGAGGAAGTTTAAATACTTCTCGAGCCTCGACATGGCCACTGGGTTTCACCAGATCCCGATCAGGGAGGATTGTATTCATCTCACGGGATTCGTGACGCCGGATAATCACTTTGAATACTTAAAAATGCCATACGGACTCGCCAATGCTCCGATCGTATTTCAACGGATTATCAACGACGTGCTCCGTAGCTTCATAGACGCCGGAAACGTACTGGTTTATATTGATGATGTGTTGCTTCTGAGCAACTCTGTCTCGGAAGGTATAGACCTGCTACGAAACGTCTTAAAGGCTCTTACTGAAGCGGGTTTTTCCATAAACCTGCGGAAGTGTTCGTTCCTAGTCACAGAGGTCGAATACCTAGGTAGGTTAGTAGGCCATGGTAAGGTTAGGCCGAGTCCCCGTAAGGTAGAGGCCCTCGCTCAATCCTCGCCACCGCAAAACGTAAAGCAAGTGCGCCAGTTCCTTGGCCTTGCTGGATACTTTCGAAGGTATACTGCGTGGAACGGAACGATGAACTTTCCCGCAAGAGGGGGATTATTGAGCGCTAGTACGTCACATTTTCCAGATAAAAAATTTTTTTTGACGCGATTTTTTTTTTACATTTGTATGGAGCTCGTCGCTCCAGTCGGTCAACGCTCCATACAAAGGTTAAAAAAAAATCGCGTCAAAAAAATTAGTTTATCTGGAAAATGTGACGTACTAGCGCTCAATAATCCCCCTCTTGCGGGAAAGTCCATCGTTCCGTTCCACGCTGTATAGAGGGTTACTCAGCTAAGGTTGCCTGCATCTCTCAGCTGACCAAGAAGGGCGCAAAGTTCATCTGGGGGCCCCAGCAGGAAAAGGTGCGACAAGAGGTAATACAACACCTAACTACCGAACCCGTCCTAGCGATTTTTGACTCCCTACTCCCCACGGAGACCCACACAGATGCGAGCAGTGCTGGATATGGAGCGGTGCTACTACAAACTCATGGTGATGGTAAGAAGCACGTAATCGCTTACTTCAGCAAGGCGACACAGGGTGCTGAGAGTAGGTATCACTCTTACGAGCTCGAGACACTCGCCGTGGTAAAAGCTCTCCAACACTTCCGGCACTATCTCATAGGTCTCAAGTTCGTGATTGTGACGGACTGCAACGCCCTTAAAGCCACTGAGCGTAAGAAGGATCTACTGCCCCGGGTCGCTCGTTGGTGGATTTACCTCCAAGACTTCGACTTTATCATCGAATACAGAGAGGGAGTTCTGATGCCCCATGCCGATTACCTCCGTCGTAATCCGCCAGTCACGGAGGTAAATCATATCACAAGGCCTCAGAACTGGGCACAGGTGGCCCAATCTGCAGATGCTGAAACCCAGGAACTTCTGCAAAAGCTACAGGAGGGAAGTCTGGACTCTAGCCGATACATAGCCAAAAACGACCTCTAGTACTACCACTACTCTGCGCCGGGTGAAGAACCAAGACTGCTTTGTTACATCCCCAAGGGTCACCGGCTGAGCCTTCTACGGGTGTTTCACGATGAACATGAGCACATTGGAGTCAACAAGGTACTGGATCTCATCCTGAAACATTTCTGGTTCCCGGGGTTACGACAGTTTGTCACAAAGTACATCTCGCACTGTCTAGTATGTATCTCAAAGAAACGAGTCCCACGAGCACCACTGCAAAACATTACCTCCTGGGGAAAGCCCGAAGTGCCTTTTAACACCGTGCACGCTGATGTCTTGGGACCCCTCACGGCCTCGGAAGGTTTCAAGTATGTGCTGCTATTGGTGGACGCCTTTACCAAGTTTTGTTTGCTGTATCCCATGCAACGCCAGGACACGCCAGAGCTGAAGCGAATAATCACTAATGCCGTGTCATTGTTCGGCGTGCCGAAACTTATGGTGACTGACAAAGGACGCATGTTCGAATCAAAGGAATTTGTGACCATGATAAACGATCTTGGCTGCGATTTGCATCATATAACTCCTGAGATGCATCATGCAAATGGGCAGTCGAACGGTATGTACGCACTGTTTTAAACATGATTCGTATTGAAGTGAACCATCGGAATGCGGCTTGGTCCAGTACGTTATGGAAGCTGCGACTCGTCTTGAATATAACCAAGCAAAAGACAACTCAGGCGTCGGCGCTTAATCTATTGATAGGAACCGATGCAACTACGCCATTGATTCGAGCCCTGATTCGTGATGTTGCTATCGAAAGTGGGAGCCCCAACAGAGATGCCATGCGTGAAGTATCCAGAAACAGAGCTCGCCAGCTCTTGAGCGAGAACCAGGTCAGACAAGATGAACGGGCTAATAAGCAGCGACAACCACCACGAGAGTTCCAACTTGATGATCTTGTTTTTGTGATAAAGCATTCTCAGTCTACAGGAAAACTTGACTCGGGAATGCGGGGGCCCTACAAGGTGGTGGACATCTTGCCAAGCGGACGCTACGGGCTGAGACTACTCAGCGGCAGCCGCGGGAAAAAGACGCAAGCAGCATCACAATATATGGTGCCTTGGCATGGCGAGTGGTGCCCCGAGACATGCGCTGCCTTTTTCAGCGGTAAGTTTAAACATGATGTTTGTCATCATCTAACTTATCTTGTTTTGTAAGGCGTTCGTCGCTGGTCATGCGTTCGTCGCTGGTCTAGCTCGTACGTCGAGCCTATCCGTTCGTCGGAATACCCGAACAAGCATACATTGTTACTGCATCTGGGCATATCACAGGTGGGTATAGACTTGATATACGTCATCGTCTTGCCTAACGGTCCTGTGTAGGTGTTCGTCACCTGACGACCGTATACATACCTATGGTCGTAGCTACGTGTTCGTCACTGTCCAACTCGAAGGTCGAGTTGAACCGTTCGTCGGATACTGTGTGTAATGCGAGTGAACTAAATTACGTCGTCGCGATCGAGCCCCATACCCGATGCATGCTGCTCTGAACGAGTCAACCGACGTGAGCTTGCTGACGTTGGTTTGGAGAGAAACAAAACAGTAACAGGGCAGTATTCTTCTTATGTGTAAAGCATTCGTAAGCGTTGTGCTTATATGTTTCAAGCCTTAATTTAGTCAAGAGATTTTAAAAGGAAATCAAAACACATGTTACCTAAACAGCTAAAGATTTATTGATAAAACATTACAATGTACAGGTTTGATGTGGTTGAAATAGAATGTAAACCGGTGTTATAACGACTTCTCTCTCGAATTCCAGTTGACGACACTGGTGACTGCCCGGGTGAAGCTCCGACGGAACTCGCACCCGAAGCTGGTACGAGCTGCTCGGAGTCGGCTGCCGCTCAACCTTTGACCTTGGATGCGTCGGACAGCACCACCAGCCCGCCAGAACTCTGCGCGAGCCAAGTACCAGTCTCGCAGCCATCTACTGCGGGCACCGCAGGCTCCGTCGATGTTACCCAAGAGGTCGTGGACGACCTCTAGTCAGGAGAAGCCGTGTTGGCAACACCAAGTCAACCCTACCCCGCATAGTGCATAAAAACCGGTGCAAGCCGCTGTTCTGGACATTTTGCCTTCGGCTGCCGTCGTGTTGGCGTGAGCAATTTTGGTGTCGTTCCTCATCTGCTATTTTTATTTTGTATTAGTTATTCGAAAGTGAGATTTGTTCCTTGGACCTAGTGAGATTTATTAGAACATTGAATAAAATAATTATGATTTGTTATTGTGCCTTGTTTTCGTTCAAAATCCACCCTGCGATCTTAAAATAGAACCTTATTACAATGCACTTAAGGTGCACCGATGGTCAGTTAGCTGTGTTGTCGATAGTACTCTCTCTCTTTTAATTCAGTGGTATTTTTTATTCGTTTTTTAATCACCCCATTACTTCCTAAATCATTTAGTATTCAGTGTCTTAATTTTATTTGGTACTTCATTTAATATTTGTATACGCTGCCTAATACACTATGCATACTTGCTCAATACTAAATTAATCCACTAGCACAGAGTAACTGGCACCTGAGCATGCAATATTCCATTCCACGCAAATTAGTGAGCTGCACAACATCAACCGAATAAAACATTAAAACTGAAGAACAATAGTCGAATTTATAGTGTCTACTCTAGTCGTTATAAATAGTACATTGAAGTAGAGGCTAGAAAGTAGGCAATAGATTGACAAGACGAGGCGAGTCTCTTATTGCACTTTTGGCCGAGACATAACATAGTGCTTTTCACGCCTACTGCGAGGAAATTGCAAACAATAAAATTATAAATGAAGAGCATAATACTAAACAAAAGAACGAGGCCGCGGTCGCGCGCTCTTTTGTGCGCCCTGCCGCTATTCTAAGGACTATAACGCGCAGATAAAGAATGGATCTGAAAATGGCATCCGCTCGCATGCTATCTCGCTCACCACCCTATCGCTGTCTATACTCACACACACAGGGACAGCGATAGGGTGGTGAGCGAGATAGCATGCGAGCGGACGCCATTTTCGGATCCATTCTTTATCTGCTCGCGTTATACAATAACATTGTTGAACAGTTTGAACTCATGGTAGGTCTGTTTGTGCAACGTCCAGCTAACGCCAGTTTTGAAGCCTGAATTCTGACCATTTCCGAGCAGTGGCGTTAAATGTTATATTTTGTCTCGCATCACAGCTTTAGTCCCTCAGCTGGTTGACCATAGTATCCTTATTCATAAACGTCTACCAAACCTATTCTAGCTAAAATGCCGTTAAAGGGTTTGCGTCTTTCCCGAGGACATTGACAAATGTTAAGGACTATAAAACCTAACCTCACAAGCTACAAATCACAATCAATAATTATATTTATTCGTGCTAAACTAGCTATACTAGCTGCCCGCGCGGCTCCGCCCGCGTTTGCAAAGAGGGCAGTATAAATAAACCCAACATTTTGAAAAATGTCTCAAATCTGTAATGTCACTCACTGTCATCTCATCATCATCATATCAGCCGAAAGACGTACACTGCTGGACATAGGTCTCCCCCAAAGAGTGCCGAAGTGACCGGTCCTGCGCCACCCGCATCCGGCGGACTCCAGCAACCTTTACCAGGTCATCAGTCCACCTTGCGGGGGGCCTACCCACGTCGCGCCTTCCGGTTTGTGTTCGCCACTCGAGAACCTTTCCGCCCCAACGGCCATCGGTTCTACGTGCTATGTGCCCCGCCCACTGCCACTTAAGTTTAGCGATTCGGAGGGCTATATCGGTTACCTTGGTTCTGCTGCGGATAGCCTCATTCCTGATGCGATCACGCAGAGAAACTCCCAACATAGCCCTCTCCATAGCCCATCTTAAGGAATTTAATTGCACAGTTGTATATGAAAGAAATGATAATGCTATTAAATGAACAGGCGAACAAATCTGAAAAAAAAAGTTATACAATATTTAATTATTAAACTAAATGTTCGAATTTCCAGTACGATGCTAAATACAACGTCAAAATAATTCGTAACCACTTGAACCTGACAATATAAATTTGTTATCAAATTTTGTAAGTTGATCTGTGAACGTCGCCTTAAAAAATATATAACGGTGCTTTTCCCTCCTTTTCCAAAGCTGATTAGTCCCCATTTCTATAATATAGCGTATACTGCTACTCGCTGGCAGCAATACCATTCGAAACAACTTCGCATCTGAAACGCGCGAATATTGGAAACCGCGTAATGAATTGGAGAGCTAGGACTTGGCTTCAGCACTGCCTAGTGCCTCATTAAGCTGGTTGGCCGATATCCAGTATCTGTGAAATTAAATAACTCATATTTCAAAGGCTCTAGCGCTCCATAAACTTTATTGAAAATGAATATCAACTGCATTGGCAACTTTACCGGGGGCTTACTCCCATAGTTATATCCAGCGACCCAATTCTCCTGCAATAGCATGATGCCTCATGTTCAAATTGATAACGTAGTGATGCTAAATGGATAGTAAACCATCAAATTATCGTAATAAAGTATAAATTATAAAATATAATTAAAAGCGTAAACCTTGAAAGTTTAGAAAAAATATGCATATTGTTTTATTCTCTAAGAGTAAATTTAAAGTTACCAAAAGAATCCTTACGCTTTTATAGAAAAAAAATTGTATGAAAACCATGTACTTAAACGCAGTGTTTCACGATCGAAACAACAATTTACCTACAATCTACCAAACAATAATTTACCCTTCCATACAACGATAAGTACAGGTGGAATGGGTTTACTTTGATTCGGGGGGCGACTTTGATCAAATAGGTTTTCCTCCGAAATCATTGTGTTTACTTGTGGGTGAACTGTGGCGGTGAATATCTTGCTGTTTACTCAATTAAATCTTCTTAATTTCAAATAGTTCTGCTTTTATACTACATTTTAAATTATCAAAGTAGCCCCATTTTTTCCTAAAGGAACCCCATTCCGCGGTACATGTACTTTGTCCTAACAAATGTCGGTTGTGACGTCATACCTGTCTGTCTATCAGTATAAAGCGTTTTGCGCTGCCGCCAGCGAGGTCAATCTTGTCTCAATTTTTACAAGCTTTATATTAACTTGACTTGTTCGTATGTAAGTATAATAGTATGTATGTAAGTTGTCCGTCAAATCTTGCAAGTTAAATTTGACCCACTTCCCGGTGACCGATTGAGCTGAAATTTTGGGTATAACTATAGTTTGGATGACAATTCAATATTATGGTACCATCGAGCTGATCTGATGATAGAGACAGAAGGTGGCCATAGGAACTCCGTAATAAAACCACATAACCCCATCGAGTTTGGGCTCGTTAGAATCGGTCTCAATGAGCAGTTGATGATGGTATACAGAAAAGTACAGTCGGCAATAAAAGCTTGTACCAAAAATTAAATTTTTGTCAGAAACTTATTTGGGTATGTTCTTTAATTGTAGTTGCGCCCATACGTACATTAGTTCTTGTCCAAAAACTGGTTCAAATGACATCATAATTTTTTTTAGTTATCATCCCTATTCTGTAACGGTCAAGCACCTGGCTGGAATTTAAACCTACCATGACATACGCAATGCGCTTGTTCGGGAACGGGCGTGGAATACTTCCATACTAATATTATAATCGTGAAAGTGGGTCTGTCTGTTTGTCTTAAGGGGTTGAAATGGGGGGTTAAAGTTTGTATCCAGCTACGATATAAACTAGTTCCACGCGGACGGAGTTAGTCTTACCGTATTATCTTACATACCCGGGACCCACAACCCATTCAGGGCCCATGACGACACATATGCGTCAGACCGCCGTAGTCGCTTTCCGCTACATACGAGGAAAACCACGGGATCGGCCACGAGCGTAGCGCGTAGCGATTCTGGGCAATGAATTCAAGGTCAAAGACTACTAGTGATTTCTACTATAACGCGCAAAAATGCTACAACGTGCTATAGTTAGCACACGTAGCGTGGCTTTGACTTACAAAGAGACTTGCTGTGCACGCAAATATACACGCTTCTGAGTTGTTAGCCTCCTGCCGTACTTACTCATTTTCATCCCTTGTATCCCTCCCACTTCCTTTGGGTGGTGGTTACAGAGATTTCCCGTTCTCTATCAAACACCTAAATAAAGAGAAATTCATCACTGAAATTCATTTATTACATCAACGTATATTTTAAGAGGAGTAATTACCAACTTATTCTATTCTGCATTTTACTTTATTACTCTCTAAGATATTGTGCCCTCAATCTTCCTATTTTCCTTTATTGTTGTTTTCATGCGAACGTGACGTACAATATGTCCTTGCAATTTACACTGTTTCATCTCCTGACATTTTTAACCGATTTCAAAAAATAGGAGGAGGTTCTCAATTCGGTTGTATTTTTTTATTATTATTTGCATCATTTTTTTTTCAATGTTTGCTATTTCGTAATTATTATTTTTTGTTTTGAAGTATATGCTTCGAGGTGTGTCCCATTTTTTCAAAAAATCAATTGGATGATGGGATCCATGAGGAATTGAGGGAACTCCTCAATTATATTAGACACGCGCGTAGTGATTTTGGTATTTTCTATTATAACACGTGTATTTACACCCGGAAATCATAAATTTGATGGAGTGGAATTGAAGATGAAGAACAGAGATGACTAAAGGAATTCCTCAATTATGTACTTAAAAGTACAAAAGTACGTCACAGATTCTGATAAGATTCCGTTGAAATAACAACTAATGAAGTGCCAAAGGTGATCCTTGTGGAATCGACGGAAGTTCTCAAATATTATCGAGGGGTTTTTTCTCTAATAATCAACGCATTTGCTCTCGGAAATCAGTTCATGTGGTAAATTGGAAAAGAAATGTGGAAACGTTCTCGTGGCTTGGCGGAGTACTAAATTGAAGTCGGTTTAAACTTTGTTTTGAAAGTAAATTATCATTAGATCTCTTTCAGAACATTTTCATTCGTTTTTTCCCTGTGATGTTTTTTTATTTACAACAAGCAAGACCATATTACAAACACATTGATTGATTTGTAATGTTTTGAGTATGAATTTAATTTGTGACATATTTGTCGCAAACTGCGGGCCAGCAGATTATCAAAGGGTACTCGTACTTCTAACTAAGCTACGGCAGCCTAGTGGTTCAGTTCAGGCATGTGGCTGACAAGCTGCGGTCGTGGGTTCGAATCCCGGCTCGCACCAATGAGTTTTTCAGAACTCTTGTACGAAATATTTACCGTTAGCTTTTCGGTGAAGGAAAACATCGTAAGGAAACCGGTCTGATCCGAATATGGTCTAGCTGTCCCTCTGGGTTGGAAGGTCACGGTCAGAAGGCAGTTACTTTCGTAAAACTAGTGTCAATGCCAAAATCTTGGGTTAAGGTATCAAAACGGACCCCGGGCTCCTTTGGGGCACAACCGGGAATAAGGCTAGGAATCCGATGATGACTCATACTTGTTACTCCTTGGAGTTTATTGACACGCCGTGTTTGTGTTACAATAACACAGGACATCAACGAACTACGTTGAACTACCCATGTGTAGCTGTGTGTAGCTGTATTTAGAGAGGGACAGCGGGATATCATCTCGCTCTTATTTAACCTGTATGTAACCCAAACAGGAAAGTACTTCTACCTAACAAAGGACCGTAGCCTTAATGACACCACTACTTGCTCCATATACAGGGTGTGGCCTGGAATAGGAGCAAAAAATGAAACGGTAGATTATTGAGCTTGTGAGCAATTATTTCCAGGTTTTAGCTGAAAAAAAAAGTTTTTTTTTTCTTTAAAGTATGTTTACGGGTATTTTTTACTCTTCTGGGGTGACACATGTAGTTTTTTTTATTATTAAAACACTAAAAAAATACAAAAATATACAAAAATAAAAACAGAAATGCAAAAACTATTATGAATAATAACATGATGTTACCTCAAAATCTGCATTGACTGCTGGGATATGATCTGGTGGTGCCAAGATACATTACTTGGATTCTTAAATCAACATTTCTCCGAATTAAAAAATATATATTTAAATTACACACACAAGGGGTTACTGCTGCAGCTGCAGATGCTCTAAGGAAGCGTCCTTTTAAATATTTGCCTCTGTTACAGGCCACACACTGTAAATAGACCTGTGGTATTGCGTTGCTGGTGGTCAGTAAGGTCGCCAGAGCTCCTGAGGACGTGATGAGGTCCTGCATTTGTCTCTATCTGATGATACAATGAAACCTCAAATCAATAAAGGGTCGTCAATGTGCTTGTGGTTCCTCTGGAGACGCTTATTGTATTAAGTTATTTTTGTGTCTCAAGCAATGCCTTTGAAATATCTTATAACTAGCTTCCGCCCGCGACTTCGGATATAACGGGGCGATAGAAACTATCCTATATTTTAATCCAGGCTATAAACTATCATTATGCAAAATTTCATCCGAATCGGGTTTAAGCGTGATTGAGTAACAAACAGCTAAACATCCAAACTTTCGCATTTTTTTAATATTAGTAGGTTATTTCAGAGCAGATCCTTAGTGGTTTACAACGATTCACTTTTTAAACGCATACGGACATTTTACATGACTTTCCAGGCAAAGGACAATGGGTAAAACGTCCCCACCCACCAACACAAATGAGACATGCCTCATTTAATAGATCTTTGTAAGATGAGTACTTTTTACTATGACCATAATCTCGTAACGTAATGCATGGGGTTTTCTTCGAAAATCAGGCTGAATGTTATGTGTACATAAACAGTTATCTAACAATAAATAGGATGTGTTACATAATAGAATAGAATAGAAAATTTTTATTTCGCAAATAACAGTAAGTACATTTTAGATTTACAGTTAGATGCTACGTTAAAACTAAGATTAGATGCGAAAACGGAGTCCACTCAGCATAATGTCGCTCCACAGAAGGCGAAACGACGCTGGTATTATGTGGATCCACATGTGGTGCGCTACAGAACTGCACGTTACATAGTACTACTACTGAAAGGATTTTATTTATACACACTAATATTCTTGTTAAACGTGTTTCATCTAAAATTACAAAGGATGCATATAGAACGTAAATTTGAAATAAATTGCTAACTAGGTACGAAAATGAACGTAAATAATCATACACAAAGCCACTGGAAGGCTATGCTGGTTTTATTTGGTGATCTAGTTAATACATTTTTAAAGAATAAATAAAGATTTTAAAAAAAGTTGTCTTTGAATGAATTTAATGTGGGATCATTTTTGACGGGGGGTAGGATGTTATTCCAGCATTTCGTGGCAGAATAGATAAAGCTGCCACGAAAAGACGCACTTCCGTGTCGAGGACAGATAAGTCGAGGGATCCGTCTAGGACGAGGGTTCGCAAATCGAAGCTTCTGGAAAAGATATGAAGGTTCCTTAGTTTTAATGATGCCGAAGAGAAGTGTGGCAAGGTGCATACTTCGACGAGCCTCCATCTTTAATAATTTCCCCTGATTTAAAAAGGGAGTGACATGGGCTCGACGAGGATTTGGGTAACAAAACCGTTATCTACTGTAGGGTATTTTATTTAAAAGGACGGGCACGCATCGTCCTTAATATTATTTATCATCTTTTATCTGAATCATCTTTCATTGGAACAATAAATAATACACTATCGAGATTGAATGCCTCCATTACGGCGATTGCTTCGCCATCAGCGGAAAGAAACGTGGAAAATTGTTTGCAGTATTGCCATCGAAAAAATACAAATAAGAAACTGGCTGTATCCACTATACTAAGCACTTACTTTGTTTATTTTAGTACTGCTCGTGAATCACCGTGCGAGTCGTGTTTGGTGTTTGTACAGTTTCACATTGAATTTGGAGATACTGCACTTGAATTTTCCGATGCTCTACAAACCGGCGATGCACGCTCAAATATTGGCATCGGATCGAGAAGGTTAAACCATTTTTTGGCACTCAAATAGATACCAACTTGGCGCCCTGTGTTTTTTAAAATTGCGTTCAAAGCTTTGAAAGTACTTACTATTGGTGCTGTGCCAACGAAGATGTGTTAGCGTACTTATACATTTCAAGTAAAAACAATACTAACTTTTCAAAAGCACGTTAGGACCGAGTGGTCCTAACGTGCTTTTGAAATTACAGATGAGTATCTGTAATTTTCCCATATAAAAAGTGACCTTTAGATCTACCTGACGTACCTGCAACGCCTTACGTGATCGATCTGCTAACGTTGGCTATATGAATGATAGCTATTTTGTCCGTTCCCGGTACCTAAAGGAATGAAATAAAGTACAAACGAGTTATACGCTGACGGAGAAAGCTAGTACAGGGATAAATAAAGTTCTGTTTATTTCTTCTCAGTATGTTTACACACACGTACGGTACACAAACCTCATGTCCAGGTATTCTGCACTGTAATTTAGTTAGAACTTTCCGGGCTACCGCAGTGTTTCCAACTCATAACTAAGTTAGAACGGGACTCATTCGCGCTGGCGAACTTTCTATATATGCTCCCAGTGTGGTTTGAATAATATTTATTACTAAATGGACGTAATTAGATTAGGTGTCAAAGCGAACTCCGGGCTCCTTTGGCACAACCGGGAATAACGCTACTAGCAGGATTATGGGCATAATAATTATATTTCAATTCACTGGAGCGCCACGTAGTTGTCACTTGCTTGTAAGTTACTTGAACATTAAGCAGCACGCCGTTTGATGATGAATGTACGATTCCCACCGAACGGCCCGGGACGGGTCGCGTGGCGCCGCATTGCAAAGGATTCCGACCGTGTTTTATTGAATAAATAAATATTAAGGGACAATCTTACACAAATCGACCTAGTCCCAAACTAAGCAAAGCTTAAGCTTTGCTTAGTTTGGGACTAGGACGTAATTTTCAGCTATTGTAGTTGGAGTGTACTCTAATAAGTCTGCATAAATGCTAAAGTTACCGATGTGGACTTTTGTTACATCCTATAATCTATAATGCAGTATTGTGCTTATTACAATTATAATAAGGGTACTAGACGACGATAAATATACTTATATAGATAAATAAATACTTAAATAAATAGAAAACATCCATGACTCAGGAACAAATATTCGTACTTATCACACAAATAAATGCTCTTACCGGGACTCGAACCCAGGACCTCTTGTTTCGTAGGCAGGGTCACTACCAACTAGGCTAAAGCGGTCGTCAAATAATAGAGTGTAGGGTGGAGCCGGCCAGATGCGACGACAGCCGAGCGCAGCCGTCCCTGTCCGTGAGGAGCCTGGAGTTAAATGCGCTCAGGCGCGCTCCGGCCCGGCCCGTTCGTTCGGAATCGTACATAACGCTCCACTTGGATAACCACTACACTAAACTCATCGTTCATTTGTAACATATTAGTGTTCGCCAATTTGAATCATGCTCGTTTGAGTCCTAGCCAAATATCATAGGAGAAACGTAATCCTCAAGACTCCCGATGACTCGTCTATTCCTGCCATCCAGTATAGTCCGTATTAGGGAAGATCACACAGTCTGCAAAGCGAAATGACCCAATCAACTTGTTGAAGACGTCGGACTCATCATCCTCCTAGCGATTTCCCGGTTGTGCCCCAAAGGAGCCCGGGGTCCGCTCTGACAACTAATCCCAAGATTTGGCATAGGCACTAGTTTTACAAAAGTGACTGCCATATCGCACCTTCCAACTCAGAGGGAAAACTAGACCTTGTTGCGATTAGACCGGTTTCCTCACGATGTTTTCCGTCAGCGAAAAGCTAAAGGTAAATATTCCGTACGTAAGTTCTGAAAAACTTATTGGTAGGTACGACACGAAATTCGGACCCACGACTGCCACTTGACAGCCGCACGGCTGAACCAAGGTGTATACCGAAGTACCTAGGTATATACCAATGGATTAACGAAGTCCAAAAAACCTAAAAGGATCATCACGTAACTTTTAGAACGCACGTTAGGACAACTGAGGCTCTAGTATAAGTTTTACCGAAACAAAACGTTACGACCGCGTTTGCGTTTAGCTGTCAAATCCCATACAAATTGAATATAAAACGCAAACGCGATCGTAAAGTTTTGTTTCGGTAAAACTTATACTAGAGCCTCTGAACTGTCACTTTCCCATACAAAAAGACCGTTAGATCTACCTAACGTACTATCGACAACACAGCTAACTGACCATCGGTGCACCTTAAGTGCATTGTAATAATGTTCTATAAACACAGGATGGTCAGTTAACAGTGTTGTCGTTTGTACCTACGAACAATGCGTTACATGATCGACTTGCCGATCACCGAAATAATACAACCGTGTAAAAAAAGTTGATATATTTTAACAACCGAAAGGAAGAATGGCGAATGATTTCTGATATCTATAGAGATTAGATCCTTTCCATATCTTTATCTAAAGCTTTCTCTTTCCAATTTTTAGTATGAGCAATTTCGAGGGATCGGGATCAGTGTAGAAACACACACTAACAACTATATCTAACCACTTTCTTTTATTTATATAGTTTAAAAAATAATATAATTACATTTAACTAAGCTACCTTACTTACTAACAAAACGATTGAAATGTAATTACTTCACTGAATAATTAACGCTTTAATAATAATAATAGACATTGGATAAAATTGGTGGAGTTGATACAAAAGCTCACGTGAAAGAAGTTTTGGGCAAATGTTTACTTTCATAACCCAAACCGCAGCAAATAATTTCGCTAGCCGAAAACCAACTTCCTGGCTGAAAACAAATGATATCGCCAGAGGTCTTGCGATTACTGCTCTGCATGTTTTAATTTTACAGCTGTATTTAAAACTAACAATCTCAACTCTTGTTTCTTTTACCTTTTTTCTAGAAACAGAAGCGGACACTTTAAGGTGGTTCGCTTTCCATACAAAACGTTATTAAACATTCGCAGGCTAACGGCGTGATTTTTTAAGAAAGTTATGTAACAAACTTCCATAAATTGGCCTTCCATTTGTATAAACTAGAATAATTAATATTCTAGTTTATATAATAATGCATCACTTTTTATGGATGCAATTATATTTTTTAATTTATACTTTATTACAATAAATAAATAAATATTAGAGGATAATCTTACACAAATCGACCTAGTCCTATAGTAAGCTAATGTTTACGTAATAGTGGCATGAGAGACCCGCTTAAGTACAGTTTTATACAACGGTATAGTAAACGTCTGAATGTTAGACACCTTAATGCCTAAGTGTGTCAACTATATAATATTGTGCACTTCTACTGTCATGACTATATTAGGCGCAGTGTCAAACACTAGGACGTTTACCATAGATATTATACCCCAAAAAAATTCCATTCTCATTCGCTATTATTTTTATTGATGCTCAATCGACTGAACGAATTGATTTGGATACATTTTCGTTTTTCTTCTCTCCCATTTTCACACGTTACGCTTAGCGCGCGTGGCAGGCGCACGCGATAAACTGAAAACTGATTCCAAATGATGCGTCAAGTGAAATAGACCCTGGACATAAAAATGGAAAAGGCCGCGTAATCGGCTATCAGACGACACATGCTCGCTTTACTGTGTATTTAAGTCCCGATAAAACTGGGAACACTTTTATAACCTGGGGGCGTGATGGGTACGAAGGGTAGGTACAAAGCGTTTTTTGACTCATTTACAGCTAGGTTTGACTGTGCCTGAACCATTGCCGCATGATTCATCTACTGACAGGCTTTACTGGTAGTATCTTTGTTTTGTGTGTCCCGTTTTTAACCTTAGACTTAAGATGATTATTTGTATGTATGTAGCAATGAATGATAACTAACATTAACTAAATTAAATTAAAATTAAGTTTAATCTAAAAAAGGCCCTCGAGGCATTGTTTATTGTATTCTATTGAAATAAATAAAAAGCAATTTGTACAAAATTTCTATTTATTGTTTATAAAAATTACATTTAAAATTGACAATTTTACATTTGTATTATTCTCTAACGATACAATTGGTCACTACTATTGGTCCATAAAGCGATCACACGAATAAGATTTAGCATGCAATTGCAGGCGCAAAACATTCCCGTAAACATTCCGCGATGACGATGACTTAAAGTGAGGACCGTCACCGGCCATCGCCCGAACCCGCAACCCAAGCGTGAACCCTCCTTTTAATTATTAATTTGATTCCAGCTCAAACTAAACTCAATTTGGCTGTAACTAACTTAATTCTACTTAAAACCGCTCCATTTCGATCCAATATCACTATAACTTAACTATCAATAGCAATAGCCTTATAAAGAGAAAAATCGTATTAAGGCTGCACATTCGAAATTTTCGTGAAAATAAGTTGTTTTGTAACCGTTTTATACATTATAACGTAACATTTTTGCCGTCGGAAAAAATATATCATAATCTGCAAGATATGCGACGGGTCATAGTTTTCGTAGAAATCCATTTTAACAATAAAAATTAGAGAAAAAGAAATCTAAAGTCACCCCTATTTTTTCACATGTAACCATTTTACTGCTCCATTTTTCAACAGAATAATATGAAATTTTATAACTTTCTTCATACAATAATGAAAAAGGGCATCATTTTCTTGTTTTCTTAATTTTCTTAGTTTTATATCGTTTTCTGAAATATTCCGCCAAAGTTCCTACGCCTCCCCGTTTTCGTCCATACGGTCAGTGCGGGACGAGACACGTTGCATGACGGACCTGTGTCAATTTGCGCTGCGCCGATTTTTTTAAATATTTGTGGAAATTGTGGACTATATTTGTTGCATAGAGTGGACAATCCGTTTTGTGATTCGTATAGTAGGTAACTAATAAACATTTGCGTATAGTTTAGTTTTTAGTGACAGATAAATTTGTTGCATACAGTGGACAATCTATTTCGTGGTTTGTAAAGTAGTAGGTACTATAGACAAGACAGCTGACTGACCATCCGTGCACTTTATGTGCATTGTAATAAGGTTCTTGTATAATAAATACAGGATGGTCAGTTAACTGTGTTGGCGTTTGTACCTAATTAACATTTACGTAGGTATAGTTTAGATTTTGTTTTTAGTTCAAGATGGGAAATAATAATAATAATACATTCTTTATTTCAGGCCAGTTTGCCCATAGATTGTTAGTAACATACAAACTTACGATACTAGAGTTAGTAGGTCTTAGCTTAGGTCTCACAAATTTTTCAATAATTATTTTGGGTCTTTTGGGGTTAAATAAGCGCAGGAGGAAAATACGTAATATCAAGAAATTTTACAAGAGAAGAGGAAAAAGAATACACAAATAAATACCTATTCTATCAAAGTATCAAATATCTAAACAGTATCAAAATTGGGAAATCGCTAAATACAGTCATTTTATTAGTAAATATATTTACAATATCTATTGCTTAGGAGCATGAACAATTATAGAAACAATATTGTTTTATCTGCTCGTATTAATGACTGTCAAGTGTTAATAGAATAAGTTCTAATAAAAATAGTGGGCTTGGCAAATATTGTAAGTAATACCTACCTATGGGTTGCATGCCAACTCCAAGTTCGATACAGAGTTATTATTTGATATGAATCAAAGTATGGTTAACGTACAACTAATCTATAAGTATATATTTACCCGAGGCCGATTTCTGTACAGTCAGCATAATATAGTTAGTAGCAGCCAAGTTAGCCAAATATATCGGAACGTACATTCATCGAAATAGTCTTTGTTACTATAAGTAGGAATAAGGAATGTGTTACGATATATTTGGCTACTTTGGATGCTACTAACTATCTGATGCTGACTGTACACGCTATCATCATCAAATCAAGGAAGTAGAACCGACTTAGTTTAAAACTTAACAACCTTACACTTACACAAAAGGTAACTGACAGACAGACACACTTTCGCATTTATAATATTAGTATGGAGTATGGATATGGAAGTATGGATAGTATGGATTATATGTCTTTCCCGCTCACGGGACAATGATGTCCCGGACCTTTGGGAGGCGTGCGTGGAGCTCTAAGCCAACACGTAGAGGCCCTTTTGACAATTTAATGAAATGCAAGGAGTACACCAAGCGGATGCTGTCTCTGCCCGTGTCATGGGACGCACACAGAAACAGCACCCGCTGGGGTGTAAGAGTCTATTGCTAGTTGATGGAATCTAAATAAAACGGGTTATTGGGTGAAAATGATGGACTAGTAGCTGGGCTATTGGATGAAACATCGGACGCCTGCCCAATAAAACTGTTTCACATTTTATCTCTGGCAGACGGTGCCTCGCTAACTGCTAGATGGGCCCCTATTAATAGCGACATTAAAAAATGGCCTAAGGGCAACAGTAGGTATGGATTATTATTATTACCTTTATTTTTTTTCGCACTATCCGTCTCTCTCTTATTAGAATATTTAGTGACAGAGGTATAGTGCGAGAAAAATCGAAAGTATGTCGCGGCCGTCTAGTGCTAGGCGTGCTGAGGGCCTACCGCGAAACGAAACCGAACTTCGTTCGTGTATCTCCCTCTCTGGCGCACTTGTTAGTTCGAGCGACAATGAGAGTTATTCGAACATATTTCGCTTTCACTAGCACGGCTAGCACGAGACGGCCGCGAAATACACTTGATTTTTCTCCCACTATACCTCTCTTTCCTAATGTTCTAATAAGAGAGAGACCGATAGTGCGAGAAAAATCGAGAGTATGTCGCGGCCGTCTCGTGCTAGCCGTGCTGACGGAACTACACTAATCGTAAGTAAATAGTATTATAATAGTAGGGACATAATTTTTGAACTTAATTAATTATGTAATTTATGTATGACAAATATCACGTTTCAATTAAGCATGACGAATGTCACCCACCCACGTCCACCCTTGCATTGGTAACGATGCGCGATGACGCGTCTGTAACTTAATCTATGTAACGCTTAATAAACGACGGCGGGTTGTGCGACTTGCGCGGGGAGAGGGTCGAGGCTCCGCCCATACGCTCAAGGACTTTAGCGGGTGTACAGGCCTTAAGGTTGAATATGGCTAAGACCTTTAGTTTTAACATTATTTACCGCCCGTGGTAAGTACACAATTTTACGTCTTCATCAGGCCACAATGCGAGTTTTACCGTACGCCCAGCGTGCAGTAAAACTCGCATTACGGCCAGGTGTGACGTAAAGATTATTACTATTATTATTTGCAGCCGATATACATCTCGCCCCCAAAATAATTACACATTTATGTTTAAGTGCTCCTTGAAATGAGCGTAGTTGAACGAGCGAGCAAAGCGAAGGAAGTTAGTTCTTCGTTTCAGCTTAGGCGACATTCTTTCGTATGTTCGGCTATCCACATGTCCACATGTCCGGCTGTTGTCCCCCAGAGGTCGCATTTCTCAACCGATTCTCGTGAAATTTTCTAAGCCCCATCGTGCTGCTTGAGGCAATACTATCCCCAGATTGGTGATGTGTGGACATACCGTCTGTGGATGCGAAAGATAATTTTCAATTATTTCTTCAATATTTTTACCAGTAAGTCTCTTTTTTTAGACATTCTCACTGAAAACAAGAAAATAGAAAATATTTTTTTTTAAATCGATCCGTCCTTTTTTGACGGTACCGGGCAATGGTAAAATATTTAGTCTTTCCTATAGGTGCGAATGGATATTCTAAATGGCTAACACGTAAATAACTTGGTAATATACTTAGTGTATTACTACGAAAAAACAACAAAAACAACTTACCAGAATCTTGCTTGAACAAATCGGCAACAAATATTTATTTATTTTAATCAGGCAGCAAAGGCCCATCTACCTATCAATATATAATTAATATACAATGACCGGCAGAAAATTTGGCCCAAAACTTTTCGTGATTTCAAACTATAAATTGAATAGATTAAATAATGTTTTAAATAATTAAATGCATTTCTCTAATTTGGGCCAAATTTATTGCCGGTGAGTATATATTCTAATGTAGCTATGGAACGATATTTTTTACTATCTTTAAAAGAAGGCTGCACCTTATAATATTAATAATAAAGCCTTTTTATTTCCCATATATCTTATACATAACTTACATCTATTTATTAATTTTTTTACTTAAATTTATAGGGACCCCTGTTGTAGGGTATAGGCCTCCTCCAGATTCTTCCACCTCGTCCTGTCCTGGGCTAGTGATAGCCAGTTTTTGCCGGTTACTTTAGTAATATCGTCTGCCCATCTTTGTCGTGGATGTCCGACTTTTCTTTTCCCAGTCGGACCGGTCCATTTGGTAGCGGCGAAGGTCCAGCGCTGGTCAATGCATCTTGCTACGTGTCCGGCCCATCGCCATTTAAGTTTTAAGGAATGGTGTAATGCGTCTGTCAATTTTGTCCTTTTGCAAATTGTTTGACTTTTTATTTTATTTATTTTTCTTAGGTTTAGGATGCTTCGTTCCATGGCTCGTTCACAACTGTTTTTTTTTTAAATGTTTTTTGTCTAGGCCCAAATTTGGGACCCGTAGGTCAAGCAGGGTAGAATACAGGAATCCATCACAGTTTCTTTCATACTTAGATTGTAGTCACCTTTCAGTATGTCTGTGCGCCCAATATTTATTCCAACTACTGGTAATTCACCTATTGACCTCCTCTTCGTTGCTCGTCTTGGAAAATGATACCTGTTTACCTAAGTATATGTAGCTGTCCACGTATTCTAATTCGACGTCATCTAATAAAATTGAACTTTTCGTGCTGTTTGTCATTATTTTAGTTTTATTTAGGTTCATGTGCAGACCAGCTTTCGCTCGCTCAGCTGCGCCTTATCTGGGTCTTAATACTGTTGGAGAAGCCGGGATATTCATTAAGACACCATATCTGTTCTGTGAATTTATTCTGAATGCACTACATGCGGCCCGAACTCATAAAAGTAAACAATGAATGGTGACATCTGTCTTAATCTGTAAAAACCTGATACAGAAAGAGTTTAGATGTATTGGGCCATATACAAACTACATATATGTTCCAACACTGGCCCTTGGACCAATATAAACTCAACGTCAACATAAAAATTTAACACACAACACAATAAAGCAATGACACATCTGCTGTCCTTACAACAAAAAACAACACAGTAGCAAAAAAGTATAAATTAATAAAATACATCCGTAACATATAAAACCGTAAAAACTACAAACGATATATGAAACGGATCTAAAATAATTTATACTAGTTCTATACTAGTACACTGCTTAGAAAGCTACAACATCTCACTTATTAGGCATAACAAATAAATGAGATAAAAACTTATCGTGTTTTTCTTTTGCCAATGGTTTGGTCAACACGTCGACCACCATTTGGTCAGTAGAGAGATACCTAAGGGTAACTGTACCTTCGTCCACAATTTCCCTAATGAAATGGTGTCTGACGTCGATGTTTTTGGTTCTGGCATGGTACATGGAATTAGTGCATAACTTTAATGCCGACTGATTGTCATTGTGCAAAGTTACGCTGTACTGTACCCCGTAAATTTCAAACAGGAACTTGCGCAGAAACAGAGCCTCTTTGCAAGCATCCGACAGAGACATATACTCCGCCTCCGTGCTAGAAAGAGCGACCGTTTTCTGCTTCCTACTCTCCCAAGAGATGGTAGAATTTCCAAGTTTGAAAACGAAACCGGTATAAGAACGACGATCGACCTTATCAGACGCATAATCAACGTCAGCATATGCGACGATGTCTAGCCCTGACTTCTGAAAAGTTAAACAATAATTAATTGTACCATTCAAGTAACGAAGGACGCGTTTTGCCGCCTTCCAGTGCGTCTCATCATATGCTTCGTTGAACTGGCTCAGCGAACTGACAGCATGCGCGATGTCGGGTCGGGAACAAATCGCGATGTACATGAGACAGCCTATCAGGCCTCTGTAGTCGTAAGTACAATCCTTCGTTGTAGACTTCACGTGCTTCAGTCCTGTTTCCATGGGTGTTCGCGCAGGCTTGCAATCAGACATTTAAAAAAGTTTTAGTACATTCTTAATGTAATTTGATTGGTCTAGAGTAATCTCATTATTCTGTCTGCAAATCCTCATGCCGAGAATGTGGTATGCTGGCCCTAAATCCTTTATTTCGAAGGCCTTTCACAAGTGTGTATATGTAAAGTCGAGGGGGAAATCTATGATTATAATTGCGCTCTATGTCGATGACATAATGCTGTTTTCTTCAGAGGATTGTCAAGGAACGGCAGATATCAAGGAAGACTTGAGAAAGGCCTTCGAAATAAAGGATTTAGGGCCAGCATAACACATTCTCGGCATGAGGATTTGCAGACAGAATAATGAAATTACTCTAGACCAATCAAATTACATTAAGAATGTACTAGAACGTTTTCAAATGTTACACTCACAATACGTCATTCAGACGTTCCTTTTCACTCAAATCCTACAGTCGGCCTTCCTGTAACTAAGTCTGTCCTCAGACTTTCATAACACTACAACATAAACTTTGACACAAGTTCAGAAATGTACACATTGCAATTTCAACCTTAACATAAACACCTGAAAATGTAAAACAGTCTGGCTGTGAAACAGTATTGTAATAGCCAAATGACTTTAAACTTAAACTAACTTTATCGCATTAGGTACAATACATACTCGGTAGGTTACATAATAAATCGTTTCTTTTGTCATGGAAACAACAGTGTATAGCCAACCTGGTCTGGGTGTAGGAATGAGTGCATGCATCATAAGTAATCATAAAAAAACATAAAAAAATAGAATAAAATGAAAAAAACGACTTTAAATTACCTGCCTCTACTCTGCATTGATAGGCCAGGGTTTCATATGGTCACCAGAGGTGGTAGTGTTTCTAGACCCTTCCGTGGAGTCATCGACCTTCTGCACTTGGTACCTGTCTCTTCCAGTAGCTTTGACGACCCGGTATGGACCTAGGTACTTAGGTTTCAGTTTCATTCCAACTCCGAACTGAGTCCGCTTTATTGCAACTAAATCACTTTCTTGGTATTTAGTGCTTTCTTTTCTCTTTCTATTGTACGTACGTCTATTTTCCTCTTGTACCTTGAGTATTTGCTCCTTTGCATTCCTTCTATTTTCTTCTCTCGTTAGCACATAGCTGTCTCTGTTTTCTTGCTCTAATAGTGCATAAATTTCGTTGTCTTCCTTTAATTTCACCTTTGTTCCTATCAATAGCTCAAACGGTGAAGTATTGATACTACGCTGGTAAGTACTATTTATGCATCTCTGCACTTGACTGACATGTCGGTACCACTCTGTAGGGTTTTCTACACACAGCTTTGTGAGTATAGAGATCAGGATACGATGTATTCTTTCACACTGTCCGTTAGCCCGTGGTATTCCAGTTGTAATCTTGATGTGCTGGATACCTTCTTCGGCACAATATTCCTGAAATTCATTACTGGTATATGCAGAACCTCTATCGGTTATTATTCTTGCAGGATTACCAAAACATTGCTGGTGAATCTTTAGCTTCTCAATAGTCTCTTTACTGGTCGTGCTTTTCACCGGAAATAGCCATACAAACTTGGTAAAAGCATCCACAACAGTCAAGATGTGGTTGTATAACTTTTTGTCTCTGTCATCGGACCAATATGATCAGCATGCAATGTAAAGAGAGGTATTTCATCCTTCTCAATAGTGTGCAAGAAGCCTTCTTGCTTGCCGGTTTTTCTCTCAGCGAGCAGGCATGGTATGCATGACACTATATGTTCTTCAATCTTCTTTTCTAGGTTCTCAATGTAGTAATCTTTACTAATGAGTTCCATCATCTTCTTCTTTAAAAAGTGCCCTTGATCATGAGCCCTTTTTATGATTTCTTTGTCCAGAGTACTTGGTACTACCAGATGTTTTCCCTCTCCTTTGTATAGTAAGTCGTGCTGTAGGTACGTAGTAATCCTTATATGGCACATTTTTTTGCTAACTCCATGGTGACTTTTAGTCCTTCGTCTTTTCGTTGAGCTGTACGTAACCATTCATGTATGGGTGTATTCTTCAAAAACATAACCCATCTCTTGCCACCGTTGGGTAAAAATGCCACATACGGGTTTCTACTTAGTGCATCCACATGTTGCATTTTGCCTCCTTCTCTGTGTTCAATCTCGAAATCGTATTCTTGGAGAAGTAATATCCACCTTGCCACTCTAGTGGACATTGCCAGGTCTTTCTTGTTCAACGTCATCTGAAATGCTTTACAGTCTGTGACTATCTTGAAATGTGTCCCAAAGAGGTAACACCGGAATTTCTTTACAGCTTCCACAATAGCCAGAGCTTCCAACTCATAACTGGTATATTTGCTTTCCGCTGGGGTTGTCTTTCGACTCATGTAGTACTCATGTAGACAGGATGAAGCATTCCATCATCTGAACCACGCTGTAACAAAATAGCAGAATAGGCTACTGAAGATGCATCGGTGTGCACTTCGGTAGGTAAATGTGGATTATACAGTCTCAAAACTGGTTGACTGGCCAGCTTTTGTTTTAACTCGTTGAATGCTCTTCTACAGTCATCATCAAATTCATATGCAATCTTTTTCTTCAGTAAGTCTGTCAATGGTCTTGCAATGGATGCAAAATCCTTGATATATTTTCTGAAATAGGATGTTAACCCTACAAAGCTGTGCAACTTCTTGAAATCAGTTGGTTCTGGAAATCTTAGCACTGCGTCTGTTTTTTCTTGAGATGGTCGGACCTCACCCTCTTCAATTATGTGCCCGAGATACTCTACTTTTCGTTGAATCAATTGTGACTTTTTCCAGTTGATTTCCAGTCCATATTGGGATGCCACATCAAGTACATCAGCCAATCTGGTCACTGCTTCTTCTTCATTAGCTGCGGGGATTATCAAATCATCAATAAAGATCAGTACAATACCTTTAGCGATCAGGTCCCTATAAATCGCAGTAATGAACCTTTTAAACGCCTTCGGACATATACTAAGTCCAAACGGGGCCTTGAGGAACTCATACTGAGCTGTCATTGTCACAAACGATGTATACTTAACTGAATTCTCATCTACTCGTAAATGAAAATAACCATTTTTCAAATCTAGTGTACTGAACACTTTCGCTCCTACTAACCTATCAATGTGATCTTCGATCACTGGCAAAGGATACTCGTCTTTGAAAATCTTCTGATTCAAGCGTCAGTAGTCAACGCAAACCCTAATGCCTCCGTCCTTCTTCTTTACTAGTACCAATGGGCTAGCATATTCAGAGTAGCTTACCCTTACAACTCCGTCTTCCAACC
The DNA here is from genome assembly GCA_947049275.1 of Epinotia bilunana. Classification (NCBI taxonomy): domain Eukaryota; kingdom Metazoa; phylum Arthropoda; class Insecta; order Lepidoptera; family Tortricidae; genus Epinotia; species Epinotia bilunana. Next base: position 6,716,711 of record OX346271.1, on the reverse strand, counting down.
ACTGGGTCACCTGCTGATTAACTTCATTTTGTTCTGCTGGAGCCAATCTCCTCGGTCGTTGAGCCACAGGTATGTCATCCTTCAGCACAATCTTTAACTTGACAGGTGCCTCCTTCGTCTTACGCGGTACATATGACTCCACCAAGTCCTTGACCTTTTGTTCAGTATCTGGACCAACCTCCGAACCTACAACAAAAGATTCACACACACTTACGTCATACACACCCTTACCGCCTGGTTTCAGCTTAACATTGTTGTTTTCCATGACAAGAATACAACTTTGCAATAGATCTTGCCCTAAAATCATACTGTAAGGCATAGCCTCCGTAGGTATTACGTAAAACAAAACGTCTTTGTACCATTGTTTGTCTATGATGATATTTAACTCGATATGTCCATAACATTTCACTTTGTTTGCACCAAGTTCTGATAACGAAATCTTGCTTTTGTCCAACTCCGGCGCATTTAACTGTTTATAGCACTCGTACGCCAGCAAATTTACGTCGCTTCCACTGTCCACAAGAGCTAAAACGTTGCTATTAAGCACAGTAACTTGCTTTATCGGCTTATTTGTCGAAATAGACCGTTCTTTGTTATTGACCTCAGTGTCCGATCTGACAGTTGTCAAGCAATGATCCGCCATTTCGCTCGATCCGCCAATCACGTCGTCTTGAGTAGTGTTGTAACTCGAACCGTAAAAATTGCGTTTCGCTGCGATGCCAGCGCCACCTGTCTCACTCGACCATCTTCGCACAGTGTTACCACCCTCGCCATTCGCCGCTGTACTCACGTCATTCTTGACACGTGAAGTTGCCGCTGTCACTGCTCCCGTTCCCGGTGACTTGCATTGTGTAGCAATATGCCCGAACTGGTTGCACTTAAAACACTTGAGGCCTCTTTCCTTGTGTGGACAATCCGCGGATGGATGGTTTTTCTCTCCACAGCTGTAGCATCGTGTAACCGCTCGTCCATAGGTCTTCTCAGGGTGCTTGGGCCGGCTTGCTTCTCGACTTGAACTTGCTATATTTGCTTTTAACTGCTCGTAAATCTTAAGTTTTTCTTTTAGTTTACTGTATGCTGTAACGCCGTACAACATTATTTTGTTCACTTCTTGATCTTTAATGCCTTCTATAATGTACTTAATGGCTACATAATCGGGTATCTTCCCTCTTCTGCCCAATTCTTTCATCACGTACATGTACTCTAAACATGACTCATCATGTTTCTTGTGTCTTGCGCTCATCATTTCGTGAATAGCTTTAGCGTCAATATTATCTGGAAATTCCTTTAAAATACTTGCTTTGAACTCTTCCCACGTCTTGAAAACATGCTCTGCTCGGAACCATAATAACGCCGTTCCCGCCAAGGATCTTCTCGCCATTAGCAATTGCTGCAACGGTGTCCATCCACATAATTCAGCATTATCCTCCACGTCTTGCACCCATCTAGCCGCAGGATACGTCTTTTCCTGGCCAGTGAATTTGGGGCCCTTCAGTGAGATGTAACATCATCCCGCCACTGCCACTTTGCATATTTCCATATTCATCTTCGTAGTCTGGTTGTCTACTGTTACGTCTGGAGCCTTTGTTCGTGTTCCTGCCTCGGTTCACTGTAGTTAATCGTCGTAAATCGTCTTAATCGTCTTCTACTTTCGAACCACGCCGACACCCAGGCAGTTACAACGGTAAAAGTAACGGTACTTCTTTTGTTCTCTTGCCGCTGTCGAAGAATCGAGATTTTCTTTCGTATTTTCGTCTTCTTTCGCCAAATCCACTTCTGCCACCAATTTGTGGGGAGTGGCGATGATGAGAAACAACTTTTATTCCACAAAAACTGTATATTTAAATAAACTCAAAAAATATGTAACAGACACGTCTTCTCTTAATAGCGACGATCTCAAATCCCCGTCATTCATTCCTTCCCTTTCACACTTGTACGTCCTATGCTCATGCTATCTCATTCACTCACAATACGTCATTCATACGTTCCTTTTCACTCAAATGCTACATATACATTACTTATTGGTCTTATACAATTGTCCTTCAAAACAACTTGCACAGTGCCTTTTCCAGCCGTCATCATAGCCTCACCGTTGGTTATGTACACTTTCTTCGGCTTGTCGCTTGTGAAATCTGACATCACACTGCGATCATTGCAAAGATGTAGCGTTGATCCGCTGTCCACGTACCAAACGTCCCGCTGAACTCCTACAGCCAACGCCGTAAGAAGCGACGTATTTTTCCGGCCACTCTTGTTGCCGTCCGACTTTTCAGGGCAGTCCCTCATGCAGTGCCCAATCTTTTTGCACTTGAAGCACTTAATGGGTTTACGGGCTTTATGAGCTTTAAATACCGTTACGTTTTCATCTTTTTCATCACGTCGTAAATTTTCTTGGAGCAATTTCAATTTGACAACTTCGCTTGACAGTGACACGTTCGAATGTTCTAGAGCCATAATTAACGGATCGTAATCGCTTGTCAAACCGCTAAGCAATATTACGCACAGGAAGTCGTCTTCTAGTGCCGATCCAATATCGCTCAAAAGTTGCGATGTGTCCATGATCCTGTTCACGTATGCCTCCATACTCGCACATTCGCTCAATTTCTTTGCGAATAGCGTTCGAAGTAAGCCGAGTCGTCGACACAGACCTCGATCTTCGTATGCCTTCTGCAGGTTCTGCCATGCTTCACGCGCCGTCTTCGCATTTCGAATTTGTGGAAATACTGTAGGCTGCACAGAGAAAGCGATTTTTGCGAGCGCCTTTTCCTGCTTCTTGGCGTCTTCACATTTATTTCCTGTCTCACCTATACAATCCCAGAGATCGTCGTGGATAAGCACCATCTTCATGATGAATTTCCAGGAATTATAGTTTTGAATTCCTGACAATTTTTCCACGGAAACATTCTGACTGGCAGATGCCATCTTTTGTTTCATACGAGAAAATTTGGAAAATAACTTGATAGATTCACTTCAGGAACTAGGTGAATTTTGAATGGTCTGCTACCATGTTGGAGAAGCCGGGATATTCATTAAGACACCTTATCTGTTCTGTGAATTTATTGTGAATGCACTACATGCGGCCCGAACTCATAAAAGTAAACAATGAATGGTGACATCTGTCTTAATCTGTAAAAACCTAATACAGAAAGAGTTTAGATGTATTGGGCCATATACGAACTCCATATATGTTCCAACAAATACTGCATCGCATTCATTACGTTGTCTGTCTGTGCATACTCGGTTACAAATAAATAAATTGAACAACTATGGATCCCCTCCTTTATCACCATGCTCTATCGGCCGTCGATGACCACCTTTGCAGTCTTTCCTATTCTTGGCCAGTCTTGCGAGTGTGGCCGCGTCTTTCGTATCCTTAAACAATTGATCGATCGGTCTGAAATAAAGTACTTTTTACAATCTTTTTCAAACTCGGCACTTCACCACATTTCAGTAATCCTCACATTAAGTCCAATAGTCACGCCCGAAGCGCATTCAGCACGTAAAATAAAGAGCCAAGCGGTCGTCCGCTGACCCTTTCCCTTCTTTGTTGGACTTACTTAAGGATAATCGTATTTTGTTGACCTTTTATTTTCGAAGGGTAAAAGCGACGAGACGATGGTAAACAAGAATAGAGTAAAAGTAATATTAATTTAGCGTGTAAGTTGGTTTTGAAATTTAAGGGGAGTATTAAGCAAAGGCAGGTGTTTTTTGAAACGCTAAGGATCTTAAATAGCGCCCTGTAGCCCGGGCATTAGAATTCGACTACGGTATCCCCTTACTACAAGGCGACTAAGGCCGGTTTATATCTACAGACATTGCCAGACGCGTGGCAGACACGTTCCGGAGGCGGGAGGGGGGTTGGTGTCTGCGCGGCCAGATATAAATATGTTAATAGAAACTGTATAGACGAATATTTTTTTGTCTGCCACGGCACGTGTCTGGCACGCTCAATGTCTGTAGATATAACCCGACCTTTAAAAGGGGTCCTCGGGGTGGTACACGATTACAGTGGGGGACTGCAATCGTTAAAAAGGTAGGACCCACAGAGGCATGACGCCAGGGCGGCATTGGCGCGTTCCGTAGCCGTTCCCAGAGCCGTCCGAAATGCATCGAGGAGGTTTTAGTCGGTGCAAGTCCGACATAACCTGCGCGCAATCCCCGTGGCGCGAGGTATCCTTAAAGGATTTTCCTGCCATTCGAAAAAGGGCTCTTAAATGAGCTGGTGATTGGATCTGAAAAAAGGATTTTTTTTGTGAATTCAAACTTATTGTAAAACATTAAATAGGTATACTATGTCAGAGAAAATCAAAACGAGGCAGTTTCAACGAACATTTATTGCAGCTTCTATTGGAATTAGACTGGTTTCCTCACGTGGTTTTGAAGAGCACAGCATATCGAGCTAAAATTAGCAAGCGAGCGAGACATCATTTTAGGGGCTACGAGGGCCCTGTATTTTGCTACGTACTAACCAATTAATGGAACTAAGACGACCCTTATATCAAAGGAACTCAAGTACCTAAAACCTCCTTTTGACCAACAGAATTCTATCCACAGAGGACTCTATTTAATTAAACCTTCTAATCACTTGGTTTTGCATAACGATCCAACTGAACCACAAATCTCTCGGCACCTAACTCCTAATTGCTTATTTAACTAGTATATTCAACTGAACGTATAGAATTGTAATCGTTTTTGTATTGATCGCGCGCGCTTGTTCCTACTTACATAATACACCTTCGCTCTCATATAAAAAAAGGAGCAGTCCACTAGTATGTCTCTACGCTACTACAGATACTTCAACTCGTCTTTGCACGTGGCTGTATGTTTTCGAACTTAATTCATTTTAAAAAGGTAGCTTCTCAAGTCACGTAAGCGACATTTTTGTGGAGTGCCCGCTTGCTTACAGCACACACGAACAATACAAAAGCGATTCTAATACAACGGGTAGTCAAACATACCCCATGTAATCGAATTAGTACTACCAGGAGCTCATCAAGCCTCAGGCATGTGTGGCTAATTCGCGCGGGTGTGAAATAGACCGAGAGCTCAACGCCAAAGAGGCTACGTTATCTTGTACCGCAATGAGACTAATTTTGTATGGTCTAGGGGAAGGAAGAGTTGTATAATAAAACAGAATGAAGTAAAGACAACTTAGGCCACTTCCGCGTTAAATTTGGCGCGGCGGATTCAGTATGCAGTATTCGACTGCCCGCTTCCACGTATCCTGCAATCAGGAACTACATTGACATGTAGGCGCACAGTAAAATACTCTGTACTGATTTGATACCGTACCGACTCAGGAACTCGTTTTAAATAACTTTACGATACTGATGTCAGAACAAACGTATAGTTCAGGGGCTAAATACATCTTAAAAATTACAAGTAAATCATCTGTGTCCAAGCGTTTCGTTTTGTGTTACAAGTGAGTGCGGGTGCGACGCACTGGTAATCAGGCTATTACTTTGTTAGCTATGACCAGTGTTTCTACTTTTTTTTCATTCTTACTTCTTTTATTCGGACATACCATACTACTTATTATGCTTTAAGTGAAGTATGAATAACTTGAATTTGCGTTTGAATACTACTCAAACAATATGTTGCGGGAGCCTGGTGTATACAGGATCCGTCACGTATTCCTCACCGCCTTGCCCGAAGGAAGCATGCGTGTTGCGAATACAAAACCCACTGAAGTAGCAGTTTTAAGGGTCCAAGCCAAAGGTAAACCTGATAGACGATGTTTTGCACCGGGCCCATTTTATGACGGATTTCAATTTCACAATTTTAAATCAGCATACGTTGCTTAAGCTTACTGTTATGCCTTTGCCAGTATAACTATTCCCAGAATCCATTTGTCGCGGCGATGTCCTAACAGGCAGCAGCTAGGAACCATAACAATACTTTGCTTTAAACTAGATATCTTAACTATCTTATCAATACTTAGTTTTTCTATCATCATCATCATCATATCAGCCGAAAGACTTCCACTGCTAAGCATAAGCGTCCCCCAAAGAGTGCCACAAAGACCGGTCCTGCGCCACCCACATTTAGCGGACTCCCATGACCTTTCCAGGACCCAGACCAGACAGTTGCTGCGACCCAGGTCATCAGTCCACCATGTGGGGGGTCTACCCACGCTGCGCCTGCCGGTACGTGGTCGCCACTTGAGAACCTTTCCCCCCAACAGCCATTAGATCTACGTGGAATGTCTCACCCGCTGCCACCTAACATTAGCGATTAAGGGGGTAAATCACTGGATATTAACGGAATGCCAATGAGTTTTTCGGAACTTATGTACGGAATATAATTTGATGTTTGTCGTTAGCTTTTTGGTGAAGGAAAAACATCATGAGGAAACCTGCATACATCTGCGAAGAAATTCAAAGGTGTATCTATGTGAAGTCCCCTTCCCGCACTGGGCCAGCGTGGGGACTACTGCCTGTTCCCTCTCATCCATTAGAGGCGGCCTGTCCCCAGCAGTGGGGCGTATATAGGCTGATTTATTATTATTATTATAACGTAATTATCTTATACTTACTTCGCTTGTAGCTTGCGACCACAGGGAAGAAATGCGGCCAGACGTGTGAAAAGCTTCGTAATCACCTTTTTAGCAGCTTACTCAAGAATAAATAGCCTCGTTGGGAAACTTGTCCAACGCCTAATTAAAGATTCAACGGGATTCGGACTTGCTTTGCTTGCTTGCGAAGCTTAGCTTTGAGATAACTATGTACAGTCGACGTCGATTTCAGTGCAATAAGGCGAAAAATCTTTAGATATCTTAGAGGTCGAGTGTACATGTCTAAGTAGACAAGATTGATAGTAATCCTACTAATATCCTACTATCCTACTAATATTATAAATGCGAAAGTTTAGATGTTTGGATGTTTGGATGTTTGTTACTCAATCACGCTTAAACGGCTGAACCGATTTGAATGAAATTTTTCACGAAGATAGTTTATAGCCTGGATTAAAATATAGGATAGTTTTTATCCCGGGTCCACGCGGACGAAGTCGCGGGCGGAAGCTAGTACTTTGATAAATACGAAAGTTTGGATGCTTGGATGATTGTTTGTTTGGATGTTTGTTACTCAATCACGCTTAAACGGCTGAGCCGATTTGAATGAAATTTTGCAAAAAGATAGTTTATAACCTGGATTAAAATATAGAATAGTTTTTATTCCGGGTCTAAGCAGACGAAGTCGCGGGCGGAAGCTAGTATGATATAGCTATGGCTTCTGGTAGACGGTAGACCGTTCACCTACCGCCGTCGTTGCCTGCGCGGCGTGCGGGTGCGGGAGTAGGACGATAATGGCGGGGTCTATTCTTTTTGACAAGCTTAAGAATCCGCAGTAAGCTCGATTCTCCATACAAACGTAGTTACGCTCTCATTTTAAAACTGCGTGTTAGATTATAAGGAAACTTTGCATATACATTGACATGAGGTATATCCATGTCTGTAATTAGTTTATCTAGCTTCAGATATCATAGTAAAAAAAACAGCGATTTTAAGTTTTTCATACAAAACTTGTTTTTGCTGTATTTCGTTTGTTTTATAAACTGGAACCATGTAAACTAATTACAGACATAGATATACCTCATAACATTGTATATGCAAAGTTTCGTCACGATACAACACGTAGTTTTAAAATGAGAGCGTAAGTACGTTTGTATGGGAAGGTAAAAATCGGCCGAGCTTACTGCGGACTCTTAAGGTTATCAGGGCGGCAGACGGAGGGCGCTCAGGCGCGCAGTTAAACCACGCAGTGGCGGGTAAGACACACGACGGCGCGCAGTTAAGGCACGCGGTGGGGCGCAGACAAGACGTATATTTACCAAATGTTTGTTAGTGTTTGTTTTTTTAATTTTAGTTGGTTCGAGTCCCGGGGGAGGCAAGCAAGTTTTCGAAAATCTTTGAATGCAGTTTTGTTTCTTTTTAAAAATAAAGGAATGTCTCCTTTAAGTAAAATGAGCCAACTTAAGGATTTAAGGTAGTTTCCCTCCAGGGCCTGACTTATTTTTCCACACTGTATAAGTATATATAGGTTATATTTATTTTAGATCCCAATACTTACATATGACTTAGCAATTGATACTTATTTCGGTTCAATGTAACTTTTCATAAGACTATATTGTTGTTATATCTCGTGAGACGCACACGGTTTCAAGTATGCATAGTAAGTATCGAACAATCGATAATATGCCAAATAAAATTATGCTAAACTAAATTATGCGTAAATGGGTCATTCTCAGAGGGCACGTTTTTTGGGCGTCGGGTAGAATAACTTTGTATTCTTGCATATATATGGCATACAAAAAATGTTGGAGGGTAGTTTTAGTTTTATTCTACCTGTAGCAGTTGTAATTTTGAAGATACTCTGTTGAGAACCAGTAATAAAAAAAATGAAAAGCCTACTTTTATCATGCTCCATCAAGCGTACAGACTCCAAAATTTGGGACAAACCCCTTTGCAACTCGGTAACCACTACTACTACCTAACACCGGGCACTTTTTTATTATAGTCAGTTAAACAAATTTACATTTTGTTATGTTGATTATTATTACAAATGCTTGTATAAAGAAATATGATTTTTTCTCCGCGCGTACAAATTTATGACTAAACTCCGTCATTGGAAGCAAAACAAAAATTGACATCACTATTTGCAAGTTTACGCACATCACTATTACATCGAGCGAGCCAGTTCAGTCTTGTCTGTGACACGGTGAGCGACGGAGGTACGTTTCGCGACGCTGGGCGATTTTACAAACGTAAGTATCTAATCTCCGTATTTTGTCACTTGCATTTTCTAAACTTCGTTTAGTCATTTATTTTCCTATTGGTGTGATTGATTGTTCTACTATTTAAGTATAATGAATTAAACTATATTAGCTGTTAAATGTGTGTAATATCGTTTTACTATATAAGGTAATTTATGAAATAAAAAAATAAAATAGCTTTCTCCCTAGGCTCCGTCAAATAAACTCTGTCAAATATTTAGACGGAGTTGAGAAAAAACGTGTATTTAGTATCTAAGTGAGCAGTCACATGCAAAAAAACATGTTTTACATCACATTTGCTGCTAAAGCGAAGGCCGAAGAAATTAAGTATACTCTCTAGTTCCTTCATTACTGCGAATTTTACATGGACATGTACTATTTACAAACATTGATGTACAGTACCAAGAAAAATAAGCCATGTGAAATTTGACGCATTTTCTTCGTTCTGAACACTAACGACAGCAATTATTTACCCACAATACCGTTTAAATCATTTTTGGAGCTAGGGCTTTTCGTTTAACTTATTTCCTGTTTAAGTAAAACACTGGTGATATTCTAATGTAAGCATTTGTTAGTTTAGAGATGAGTATTAAAAAGCGATTATTCTAAATGCAAAAGATTAAGAAGATCTTAAAAGATCTAAAAGAAATATTATTAAGTGTAACATGTTATTCACTAAGTTAAGTGATTGTTATTTTTTTTTGTTGATTTTGTTATGTTTTCTACGATGCCTTTTAAAATTAGTATACAAATTAATAAAAAAATTAAAAGTAATCAATGCTGTTATTTTTCTTTTCAAACTGTGTTTAATATTTTATATTAAAATATATAAAATATCATTCAGGTTTTAAAGCACTGTATTCATCAACTCCATATCATATTTCTAAACTCCGTATAAAATATATCAACTCCTTCGCAACATTTTCAACTCCGTCTTGGTGAAAAAAACAATGGCTTTTAAAATGTTAGCTAATAGATGTATATGAGGGACAAAAGTATATAAATGATGTAAATAGCTCAATGATTCGTATTTTATACATAATATAGCAGTAAATATACTGTACAAAATCAAGACGGAGTTGAGGCTGAGAACGCCGTATTCTGAGAATGACCCAAATATAATCGGTCATAACAATAGTATGCGCCCGTTTCTTGGTTATCATAAATGCATTAACACAACAACAATACCTTCTAGAAAAAAAGAAAAATTGACAAAAATATGTTTTATTAGGTAATGTTACAATACAATACTTAAAAACTAGCCATCAAACCTTTAAAATTCATCTTTAAAATACAACTAAAGACTTATAAAAGATGAGTCAGTGGTTACTAATTTTTAAGCATATATCCATTATCAGATACGTAAATAGACCCGGTACTACTGCGAGCTCGATCACTGGCCAAAAACAACATCAAATCAGCTATTTCTTCAGGCTCCGCAACCCGACCGAGGGCTGTACGGTTCTTAAGCATCTCCCATACACCATCTGCGCTGTGTACACCGCAATTTTCCACTATATCAGTTTTCACTGGACCAGGATTTACGCTGTTCACTCTAACGCCATGCGCTGCCAGTTCCAAGGCAGCGAAACGAGTAAAATGGTCTAATGCCGCTTTAGAAATGCAGTAAGCAGCCTGCTGCGGAAGATTTGAGACGTGGAGGGACCCAACACTGGACGTGTTGATGATATTGCCTTTCGTCTTTATCAAATGAGGTACAGCGAGGGAGGTGAGATGTATAGCGGCACGCACGTTCGTCTGCATTATAGCGTCATACGCTGCAAGCATGTTACCTTCGAGTAACGAGCCTGGTTTTGAAAAGCCGGCGTTGTTGATGAGGACATCTAATTGGCCGAATTTATCGATAGTTTTCTGCACGATAGTACCCGCTTCAGTTTCATCGGAGATGTCTGCCTTGATGATGAGAGGTTGCTGCCCGTATTGCGCGCACTGCTGCGCGACGTTGCTGAGCTTGGCTTCGTTCCGGCCTACGAGGGTAACACGTGCACCTTCCTTAGCGAACAGAACAGCGGCGCCCGCGCCGATACCGGAGCTAGCGCCCGTCACCAGTACCACTTTACCGGAGAAACTCATGGTAACTGCTTGACACGGATATCACCGGACGACTGGCAACGTACGTATTGATAAGCGCGTTTTTGTAGTTTGTAATGATAAACACTCATATCTTATGTACAGTACAATATGCATTACGCTAAGTATTTGCTAAATAGCTAATTACCAATCGCAGACAAACCTAATTAGACAAGATACGTGATTCTGTACAATAGTCAATAAAATTATCTTGGTAAATTTGGTTTGGCACTCGTTATTTCCAAACTGGTAATACTATTAATATTGGTGGCAACCAATGTGAATAGTATTACTTAGTCTTACTCGTAGTAGGGAGTGTCCAATCAATATTATAAATGGGAAGGTCAGTAGACGAATAGCCGAAAATCACCAAAAAAAACAGATTAATGGACGATAGATTAGTCGACGTTCCAGAATTTCAGATTCTAAATTCACAATTTCAAATTTACGAAGTACCAGGACTACATATTTACATAAAATTAATACAACGTCAGCCTAAAAATATGAAACCTTAACTAGATGGCAACGCGATTGTCAAAATCGACGTATCTGTCGTTGTATGACAGATTGTCAAAAAGATAAACAGTTAAATTAATCATTTTCATGAACCTAAATAATAGTGAAAACAGTGATAAATTACAGCCCAATTTAATAGAAAACAGGCAAGAAAGGTATGCCAAAACGCACGTTAACATAACCAGCGCGCAGAAATGTATTGTTCAAACTTTGGCGTTTCAAAAGGAACCAAAGGACCGCAGCTTGATTAGTATTGCAAGAACGCCTAGGAAAACGGCATATATAAACATGAGGGGGGTTCCCTCTATTTGGCATAACTTTGATTGTCCGAATCGTTTTTCGCATAACAGACTTGGCGTATTCGGTATTTGCCGAATGTTAATGTGGCAGTAACCTTACTTAATAGAATTTCTAAACTTCCGAAAATGTGTTTGGCCGAATTTTGCATACTATTGTTATGTTATGGCCGATTATATTTACGCATAATTCGGTTTAGCATAATTTTATTCGGCATGTTATCGATTGTCCGATACTTACTAAGCATACTTAAAACGGGGTGCGTCTCACGAGATATAACAACAATATAGTTATATGATTTCGATAATGATTATAATATAGTAGATTAGGTTAGGGCAGCCCGAAAAAGGGGGGCTCGCAGTAAATAAAACAAATAATCGTAACAATGGTATTATTAGTAGGTTAGGTTAAGTTTAGCTTGTGTCCGTTAGAGCGGAAATAGGCACGACAGCGACACGCTGGCGGTTAGGTTTAGGTATAGGTTAGGTTAAAATAATTGGCTTGTTTTATCCCCTCCGCGTCCGCTTTTGCCTTCTCCTCAGCACATTTTCGAACGAAATCCAACGATTTAAAAATTTTTTTTTGATACCTTTTCACCGATATTTTTGCATGGCTATTTTTTGGGGCTTACATATTAATTAATCTCGCGCAAAGCCAATACAGCTGAGCCCACATGAAAATGATTATTATTTTGGTATTTTTAATTATTTCGTAACAGAACAATGCTTAGATTGATACTGGGTGTTTTTTTTTTTAATTCAAATTTTTTTTATAAGTGCGAGATTTAGTAGATACCTACACATACCCAACCTCTAAAAGCTAGTTTATGGTTCAAGATACACGAAAGGCAAGACAAATTGTAATAGAATTACGCAACTCCGTGAAGAAGGGGGAAGGAATATCCGTTTTTGGGCAATTTTTCTTCCATGGGCAGACAATTTTGTGGGCAACGTTTCACCACCTTCTTTCATATGTAACGAAAACATAATGTTTGGGGCTTACCTTGAGTACGGTGCGCAAAGGAAGTATTGTTTCAACAACAATATAAGTAACTAATAAAACTTTCCAACCCAGAGGGAAAACTAGACCTTATTACTATTAGACCGATTTCCTCACGATGTTTTCCTTCACCGAAAAGCTAACGGTGGATATTCCGTACATAAGTTCCAAAAAACTCATTGGTACGAGCCGGGATTCGAACCCACGACCGCCGCTTGACAGCGTACCGCGTACCAGAACCACTAAGCTACAGTACCTAGTATTCATAGTATCGAACGAAATCGAGAGGTTATATTTTTGTTCGTGAAATCGTTACCCATTTTTATTATAAAGTGTATAATAGTCCTCTAGCTTCTCCGTGCTCCGAAAACACGGACAAAAACATTTGTTTGTTTACCGCGGTAGTGGCTAACAGACAAACGGCCTGCCTGATGGTTTTTGAAGAAGAAAGTTGCAATCAAAGCTGAAGTTTTATGACTCTCCTAATTGTTTCAATTAAGGATTCACTGTCAGCAGGTCTATACAAATTCAAAATCCCTCACTTTATGCACAGCGCATGTTCGGGAGCTCTGAGGACCTACCGCGAAATGAAAATGATATTCGTTCGTGTATCTCCCTCTCTGCCGCACTTGCTAGTTCAAGCGAGGTACACGACACGAACGAAGTTCGTTTTCTTTTCGCAGTAGCCCCTCTGGCGCCCAGAAACTCGAAACCCTTCTTCCTGTCGAGCTTCCTCTATAACATATGCCCAATGGGCAGCGGTATGGACAGCTCTCATGGCAGTCACGTCTCTCAGTTCGTGTTCCAAGCAAGGGTGTGGGCATGTGGGGCACGCCATCAGGTGCGCCATGGTTTGCGGTGCCGTATCGCAATGATTGGTCACGATGCAGTCCCCATCTGGCCACGTCTTCCTCGCAGCCGCCAACTTGCGTCATTATAGCAAGTGGTAGTGTTCTTATGTCTGTTGTCTTCTGTCAGGAGGCACTTTGCCAGTTCGTCCACGCGGTAGAGATGTAAAGGGACGTTGGTTTTTCACGGGTTATTGATATATGATAAAAGTATACAGTATGCAATAAAAGCCAAAAAAATATTTTTACAGAAACTAAACTGCTGCCCTAAAAAAAAATGGAAAAGACTTTTTTGCCGGCAGTCCCGCTTATCCGTATTTCCAGAACATATCTGTGTTATACGAAAGCGTAGCTAAAACATTACGCGCCGCCGACTCGTCCGGGAATAATACTTACTTACGTAATGCTACGTCAGAATTGCGATTTTAGATGTTTTAATCATCATTATGAATATCCTTTAAGTATATTAAAGACTAAGCAGTGTCAAGAAGGAAGACGTCTTCCATGGCTGTGAAAGCGGATGATATTTTACTTACAGTATTTGTATTATGTATGTTATTCTTCCCCCACAAGGTGTACTGTTGACCTGGTAAAAGTCGCGGGAGTTTGCTGGATGCGGGTGGCGCAGGACCGGCCACTTTGGCACTCTTTGGGGGAGGCCTATGTTCAACACTGAACATTATTTCGGCTGATATGATGATGATGATGAAATTATGATAGCTTTTATAATATTTGGCAGATTAGAGTAAGTATTCCTTTTTCAAATTAAGCGTTGTTTTAAGCGCAACGCGGTCGGCAGCGCGCTGTGCGGGGCGCTGATACTGTACTATATGACAATGACAAGTCGCTCGCTTGGACATAACCAAATTTAAATACGACTGTGTTATTATAATACCACACACATTTGTTAATGCGTTTATTAATAATTACAATTTTTTTATACTAGTTTCCTATATGAGTGTGTAAAAAATACATCATTTACACATTCATAGAAGCAAACTAGTATAAAAATATTGTATTTATTAATAAACGCATATTTATCGACCTATGTCCTGTATGTCTTTCTCCCCGTGCACGGAAGACATAAAAGTGCCTCTCACACGGGGGCGTCATTTATGAGAATCGAGTAATCGCTTTAAGCTCATGTTGGCGTGAGACTCCAATTACCTCATTGCAAATGCACACGTAAATACAAACTTATGCTGCTAAAATCTGACTTCCTTTCGGCAGGCCTAAAATTGACAGCGAGACATGAAGATAACAGAAACACCTTTTCGTAATTTATGTTTTTACCAACCACTAATCCATATTTCCAAAAAAATATCACAACTTGTTTGGAAATCTAGGTGCCCAAAATTACAACATTAATAATTATGTTACTTATTTTTATTACATCAATGTTTTGCTCAATAAACACGCACAGTGACAAAAAGGTCCAGCAACAAGTCATTATTGGCAGTTTTAGAGAATTTGAGATTCACGTTGCCTGTGTCTCCCTTTTTGAGGCCCGGAGGCAGAGGAAGAGGGAAGTTCTTGGGAGGGATTTCCAAGTTGTAAAAGCGATATGTACCCTGAAAATAAAAAGTAGGTACATTATTGTCGAACCGACGACTCGTGTCTCGGCAAGCGTCGGTATTCAGCCGCGGCCTGCCAACCACCTCGTCAGGCAATCTCGATTTCCGCCAAGGTAAGTACAGCGCATTTCTCAAACAATGTGTAAAAATAATACAAAATGTATATTGGTATCAGCATATATATACGTCCCGGCAAGCAAATTTTTTAATTGCACCATTTATTCTTATTAACTTATTTGCAATTGGTTAACTAACCGCGACCTATAACGATTTATGGGGACAGCAGTATTCCAACGGCAAAGTCGAGTGTGAGAGAGTCCCTCAATTAAGTGGGAAAAGTTTTCGAGACTACTCAGATGATCGAACTTTTTACATTCCTACCAATTTGTATGAAACCCCTCGACTTGCGAGTCCGATTCACCCTCGTAGTTTGCTTTTGATTTTAGTATCATTTATACAAATCTTACCGATAGTGTTGGACAGACAGTTATATTGGAGTACGTTTTCGTAAATTCCACTATCCAGGGCATGTCCAAAGCTTCACAAGTTCGGTAGCTAAAGTCGATAGTGTGGCCACTTGGCAGTAAGTAAGAAATCCTGCACTGGAAAAAGAAATAAAGTTAAACACCCCACTGTTCGTGTTGTTGCGATGAGCCGCGATTAACGGATTAGAATCAATAAGTATTTTCTAATCATCGATTAAGATATCGATTGTAAACATGAGCGGTGAACTTAAAATCCGAGTAGAGAAAATGTCGGAAGGTGTGTGTCAACTTGTCAGAGGCTCTAGTATAAGTTTTACCGAAACAAAACGTTACGATCGCGTTTGCGTTTTACCCTCAATTTGTATGGGATTTGACAGCTAAACGCAAACGCGATCGTAACGTTTTGTTTCGGTAAAACTTATACTAGAGCCTCAGAAAGGAAGTAAGTACGTAATTTAACTACAATTAAATATATTTTTATTGTTTAGTGTTTGTTCCCGGAATTCCTGGTAAGTTTTATGATTCAGAAGTTCTTTGTTATTTATATGTTTTTTGCGAGCTCTTGACTTTTACAAGTAGATGCAATGAAACATCAGAGCGTATTTATTGTTTATTTATATTATTATCAGATATTCAAAGTATACAATTGGTATAAATAGATTAATCAGAAATCAGAGATTCTGAGTTTACAATTGGCATACAATACATTCATCAGACAAGATTCAGAATTATTCAGTTACACATGTCATATTCAGTAAGTAAATTCTGTGAGGAAAGGGGTTGTTGGAGGTCACTAATGGATGGTTCATCCACATTAACATATAAGTACTTATAGTCCGACCGCTTCACTCAGTGCTCGCCTGTGTGCGGCGGCCAGCGGTTGTAACGGGGAGCGGGCGTCGTGCGGGAGGCAAAAACGCGGCACGCCCCCCCCCCCCACTTGTCTGGTCACCCTACACGTCTTGAAGTTAAGTAACTACTAACTTCTATAATTATAATTACGATTACTTAACTTCTGGAATTTGACGTAGATACGTCAAACACACACGTCAAATTTTCGCAAACTACCGTTAGGGTGACAATGATTTTGAATTATAAAGTGATTCCTTATATTCAGTTTTATTCAGAAAAAAAAGAACGTTTGTTTTAGGTAACTTCGAGTTAATAGTATTTTATATCAATAACAGAATTAGAAAAATTTACTCCTGATCACGAATTAAAAATCATCGTGTGTATTCAGAATTCAGTTCTCGTTACTCGTTACCAATCAGCAGTATTCAGGCAATGTGTGTTCGAAACTTTAACTTAACAAAAAGTTGTATTTTATTAATAATATTAAAATATAATGAAACGGTTCATTCATGTCTTCAAGGTCGAATACCGCTCGACATTTTTCGTCCCGCTTTCCGCTACATACGAGGAAAACCACGGCATCGGCTACGAGCGTAGTGCGTGGCGATTCTTGGTAGTGAATGTGACAACAGGGTACCAACTACCAACCGTGACATTGTTGCCCCAAGTCTGATGTAAAGTGACAGTGACGTTGGTGAGATATGGGTCGCTGCGCCTGCGACGCGCCGTGAACACTTTGACGCCCGATATGTACTTCTCGTTTGCAAACTTCACCACAGCGGCCTCTTGCTTCAAACGGAGTTTCTGACCCTAAACAAAGAGCTTGAGGAGTCATAAAATAAAAGTCAATTACAAAATAAATGGGAGTAATTGAAAATTTAATCTCTCCGAGAAGGATTCGAACCTGCGTCCTTCAGGTATACGAGTATTTTTATTTATGATTGTGATATTCCGTTTCTTTTGCTGATGTATGCGTTGGTTATACGAATACCTCAGTGTATATTCCTTGTAGCGTATTAACTATTCGCATTTCACCTCGATAGCAAAAATTCTAAAGAGTTTATTACTTCAAAGTTCAAAGTGCTTTATTTGTTAAACATAGGTATAACTGAGAGATACAGAGATGTTAAATAATTATTGCTAACCACTATGTTTTGCCGGTTGGCGTACAAAAACATTATATTATTATATTTAATTACATACAATTACATATATTTTACTAACACCTTTAGAATCAGAAAACTACTAACAAACTGTAGATCATGTTGTCCGAATAAAGAAATAAAATTCTTTATTAAATCACCTAAATTGTCGAATACAAAATAATAAAAAATAAAAAATTAAATACTTCATTACATTACTTTATATTTAAAAAAAGAGTCAATGTCATTTGCATAATAATAATATTCATAATAATAAAAGATAAGATAAGATGCCACGCTCTATTGGGATCGATCTGTCATCACGGACAGGACTATTCTTGCCAATAGGCCTGATATCGTGCTGACAGATCGATCGAAACGCCAGGCAGTGCTCGTCGACATCACCATCCCCCATGACGAGAACCTCGTGAAGGCCGAGAAGGACAAAGCCAGCAAGTACCTAGATTTGCTTAACCACCATGTGGGATGTTGATTCGACGATCATCGTCCCGATAGTCGTTTCGGCGAACGATTTAATAGCGAAGAGTCTCGACCATCACCTCAAGAGACTCTCGCTAGATGGCTGGATCAAGGGTCAGATACAGAAGGCGGTACTGCTGGATACTGCGCGGATAGTCAGGAGGTTCCTGTCTCTGTCGCCCTGACCGCCGGTAGCTTAGGCCCCGGTGTCCTGCCGTTTGACCAAAAGTCATTTGGCAAAATTACACTTGACAACAACGTTTTGCAAAAAAATGTTTCGCCAATTGATCATTTTACTACTAGTCATTTTACAAATGACTCACTTTTCCAAATGATCAACAGTTAAATTTACATTTTATAAATAATTATTTGACTAAATGAACATTTAGCAATTGAGTTATCAGACAAAACTACTATTGGTCTAAAAACGTTTGGTACAATGTATTATTTGACAAGTGGTTCGTTTATTAATAAATTTCATAATAGATATGGTCTGGGTCAAATTAATACACATTATTTGGAAAATTTGGTTTCTTTAAACCAATACGCAATTGTTTTGCTATCTTCGTCAGTCAGGGATACAAAGTGTTTTTCAAAATATTGCGGAATGTCTGTCTACCTCGGTCTCCGTTAGGTACGACGACGAGCGAAGCGAGGAGGAGTGTTAGGTTGAACTGCGAACTTACAGCGCGTGAGCCGAGCGAGCGAAGCGAGCGTGCCGCGGCAGCGGCCGGCGAAGCGCCAGGACCGACTATTTTTAAAGAAGTTCTTTTTATGAAATAACATTTTGTCTAATAACATTTGGACAAATGCTTAATTTGCGAATCATATTATTTGCTGAAATGAAAAAAGGTCAATTGACATTTTATTATTTAACCCATTTACCAAGTGTAGTGTTTGCTAATTGATCATTTGCTAAGTGAGTTTTTGTAAGATGATACTTTTATCAAATGTCTCGTTTGCCAAATGATCATTTGGTGAAACGTTGTTTGTCAAATTACCATTTGTAAATAATTTTTTGGTCAAACATTAGTGAACCTTAGGCCCCGCCTCGCTGCCGGCTGCGCCCTAGGTTAGGTTTTTATAATGATTTTATGTTTTGTATGTATAGTTTTATATTTTACTTTTTATAAAATTATTGTACTTAAGATGAAATATGAATGAAAAGATAAAAATTAAAACTCAATTGAAGTCATCATTTAGGTAAGTAATTAGAAATAGAATAATAACATAATTACATACTTAATAACAAATTGATAACATAACTCAATATCATACCTGAAGCAATTTATCTCGTCACTTTTCACATGATATATAAAAATTCGCAATATATTATTGTTCATGCAGTGCTTTGTTCTAATCGCATTACACCGCGATGTATATTTTAAATTTGCATTACACCTCTCTTTATTTTTCAAACGCGTTTCTTCGGTGTACTGTTATTATATAAAGGTACTTCTTTGATACAATATGAACTAGTAAACCTCTTTGATACACTTAGACTAGGTAAAAGGAGACTAATAATATTGGTGAATGACAAAATAAACGTTCGAGGCAAAAATCTAGAGGAAAATACGCCATCATCATCATCATCATCATATCAGCCGAAAGACGTCCACTGCTGGACATAGGCCTCCCCCAAAGAGTGCCACAATGACCGGTCCTGCGCCACCCGCATCCAGCGGACTCCCGCGACCTTTACCAGGTCATCAGTCCACCTTGCCTACCCACGCTGCGCCTTCCGGTACGTGGTCGCCACTCGAGAACCTTTCCGCCCCAACGGCCATCGGTTCTACGTGCAATGTGCCCCGCCCACTGCCACTTAAGTTTAGCGATTCGGAGGGGAAAATACGCGACCGAGACAAAATGCGATAGAAAATATTTGCTTGTATAAAAATAGACGACTGAGGTAAAACAAATCAGCATAATATACAATCGAGGTAGAATGCTACTACCAATATCGGCTTATATATAAAAAGACAATCAAACAAGAAGATCCTACAGCACACGCGATTGAGGTTAAATGCGAATCGGTAATATGCTACGAGGAATTTATGCTTTCGAGGTAAAGTCTAACAAACGGAAAAAAACCGGCTAAGTGCGAGTCGGACTCGCGCACGATGGGCTCCGTACTATTACCTATAAAAACGGCAAACAGATCACGTTTGTTGTATGGGACCCCCCTTAAACATTTATTTTATTCTGTTTTTTAGTATTTGTTGTTATAGCGGCAACAGAAATACATGACAGACGGACAGCGAACAGACAGACAGACAGACAACGGACGGACAGCGGAGTCTTAGTAATAGGGTCCCGTTTTACCCTTTGGGTACGGAACCCTAAAAACATACATACATACATTCACGCCTTTATTCCCAAAAGGGGTAGGCAGAGCACATGAAACGTATATTCCAGCGCCACTTTTTGCATAAATGTGGGTATAAAAGATCGACAAAATATGATATTGCAGTGATAGGTTGCTAGCTCATCGCCCACAATACACTGCAACCCTGGTCCCTAAAAACAACTGTGAAAATAAATTGCCTATGTACCCGGTGCATAATTTCGAACTTAAATCATCAAAATCGGTTCAGTATCACAAACACCACGGTGCAACACACGTAAATACAAACATACACTGCAAAAATTATATCACTCTCCTTCGGCTCTGCCGTAATCGGGCAAAAAAGGAAGGTACACATACTCACTCCATCCACATAACGTACAAAGATGATTGTAAAACAAATGCAAATAAAGGGCTTGAGGAAAGAAGTCCTCACTACATTGTTGGTAATATCTCCATGGGACATTTTCACCTCGATACCCTTACGGACTGCGGTAAAATGACGTTCATGATGACATAAACGAGTGGGTCATCAGTTGTGGCAACCATCATATTATACTCTCATTAGTCATGAGTGAATAATCAACATGATAGAATATTTAAACAATGTAACAAAAGGGCTGATGTGTATTGTCATACAGTTTAGTGATTGACTGATAAACTATACTCGTATTTGAACACATTCTACCGGCAATGTCAAAAACATGTTAAACCTTTTGTAATAAAGCAAACAACTTACTTTAAAATACAAGCCTATAATCAATTAAAGCGACAGTCGATTTAAGTTAGTCACAACACTTAGCGCTGCTTATCCGGAAGTACAGGGGTTACCTATTCATGGAGCAGAATCCTAGTTTTAAAGATATAGCCGTAAAAGGATTGAGGAAATGTCAAATATCTAATTCTAGGATGCGCCTGGCGTGGCTCGCATGCAAAAGTTAGGGATTTTATAAGACAATATTCAATAGGTTCTAAATCAATTCTAATATGAACTTATTGAAGGAAAATAGATTGAGAGAGATTATATCCTCTACATCTATAAAGGACACACGGGCGGATGGACAAGAAAAAACAATATTGGTTACGTCTGTGTCATTTTAGCTACGGAAAAAGCTAAAAAGCGAATATGGGTAAGAAGGGAGGTAATTAAAAAAAATACCGGCGTGTAGAAAATATAGCGTAGGTACAGATCCCACCTTGCCGCTTGCGAAAATGGCCTTTTATGGTATAATAATAGATAAGTCCTGTGAACCATGAGTCCAGCTCTTATAATATTTACTGCACTAATCGTATTTTAACTGTCATATCATAACTAGAACCGTTTTGATATGAACATAAATATACCGTTATAACCTTCAAGCCTTCAAGAAAAGAGCGTACTCCCATCTTAAAGGCCGGCAACGCACCTACAACTCTTCTGGTGTTGTAAGTGTCCATGGGCGTCGATTATCGCTTACCATCAGGTGATTCGACTGCTCGTTTGCCTCCTATATCATAAAAAAAAAAAAAAAAAAAATATATGTAATACGAAACTAGTAAGTATAAGTACATCCAACTGGATATACCTAACTGGATATGGTTTAACTAAGTTGAAAAATTGACAAATTGTAGTATTCACATAAAGCAGTGGTTCTTAACCTTTTTGTGATGAGGGACCATTCGATTGTTTTTTTTGTTTTGCCATGGACCACTTACTATTAAAAACTCAGCTAAGGTTGTTGTGTCGACTCGTTGGCACTTACTTAATATTTTTATCGATGTCTTCGCGGATCACTTCGGGGGCTTCCAGGGACCACCGGTTAAGAATTACTGACATAAAGCAAATGTCCCAATGAATACCCTAATGCCTTATCGTTGACAACTATTGTTCACCTCTATCGTTTTGACATCTTGGCGTTTTTAAGTTTCCTCACTGCCGATACGAACTCTGTAAAAGTTGGTGGGTCTGCAAGATTCTCGTCGACCGGCAAGCTTATAAGGGCATTGATGTAATCGAGGTCCACTCTTTGTATTGCGGGATTAAGGACTTCGTTAAAGTGTTCTGCCCAGCGAGCAAGCACTTCGCCACGGTTAGTAAGGCGGCAATCCCGACTACGTGAATAGATGGGTGCGATTTTCCTAACTCGTGGACCAAAAACCGCCTGAATGCCCTGGAAAAACTAAGTTCGGCTTTGCGAGCCATATACGTGCTCATATCCAGAAAATTGTAAGGGTCGCCGTCGTCGGATACGACAAGGAGGACTATATATATATATGTTTTGACATAAGATTAAGAAGAGACTGTAAATGAATAAAGCCAGTGTCGGGCAATGGAACGTGTAGCTTACTTATCAGCAACTTCGTTTACTAATCGCGGTTTCCATTAGGTCCCCTAAGGAGATCTCAATAGAGCCACTTTATGAGGGTTCAGATAATTCAATTGCATTGTACGAACTGGTACGAATCCAATGAGGTCCCTCGGGTGACAACTTTGAACTAAGTCGTATCGAGTCTTTTTAAGTTTTATGTATTGTTTTATAAATTTTTAATACTTTGTTATTTTTCTTTTATTTTTTCATTGTAATTTGTAAATAATGCGATTGTGCCACCATTGTTCCGTGTTTCACCAAATGGCCACAACGCAAGCATTACGCTGAGTTGTGACCATTTCGTGACATATTTATTTGTACGTGTATGTGTCTACAATTTGATGTTGCGTTGTTGCCACGAATAAATATTATCTTTCTTTCTTATCAAGTGCTTACTCAGTGTTGTCTAAATTGGATATTAAACATAGGTCGAATTAAGAATTATCGGGTTAGAATAGAAACTTCTGTATTTTTTGTATGTATGTATTTTTTTATTGTAGTTACATGAAATCGAACACAACAACAAGACAAGATTACAAGAGCAACATTATTATGAACACAATTTAGGCTTTAGGCACTGGTCCCGCCGGCTAGTAAGCTAGAAAAGTTGGGCGAGTAGCATTACATTGCGGATCTGTAAAGGTCGATTGATCACACTGTGCCTGGTCAGCCCGCAATGAACCGTTACTCGCCCAACTTTTCTAGCTTACTAGCCGGCGGTGGGACCAGTGCCTTAGGAAGATAACATTAATGTATCTCGTATTCCAGACTTACAATTCATCATATATTTCACACATTTTGTACATTGAGTTATTTTGATAGTCTTTGAGACCCATATAATTATTATTCGAATTTCTTGTCCTGGCACCGTTCAAACAACGCGTGCAGTACAATACATTTCGAGTATCCGTGTCTTATCCTTAGTCCTGGATAATTCAAAATTAACTCTTCCAGTGTCTCCCTTCTTGAGGCTAGGAGGGAGGGGCAGAGGGAATTTCTTAGGAGGGATTTCCACGTTGAACCAGCTGTATGTACCCTGCAAACATAAATATCTGACTTAAAATAAATGCAAAAATATGTCCGTTCGTTTTCGTCTTCGTCTTTAAACCCGAAATTGCTAAAAATGCCACTGAAAATTCATAGTCTGCCTACCCATTTACGAAACACAAGCGTAAACGAGTGTATAAAAAAATAGGAATGCAGCTACAAAATATTACAATTCAGTACTCCGCGAAGCCAGACATGAAAATTTCGACTTTACGTACCACATAAACTGCTTTCCGAGAGCAGATCCTGGGACCTGGGACCATGGGACCACCTGGGAAGGGTCCCTTTCAACCAATAATATTATTTTATGCAATCGTTATATAATGTATGCTTTTTCAGTCGAGTACCACGTTTAGGCCACGAAGCTTGCGGAGTGGCCTAATTAAGGTACGAGACTTAAAAAGCTAATTATATAACTATTGTATACAATACTTTTTCTACGAGTCAACTGAACTAATTAAACAAACTTTGTATCTATTGAAAACGAGGTGAAACCAACGGCTTTTTCTTTTTTGTGTGTTGATGTCTATTTACCTTTTGACTGTCTCATGGCGGCGTCCTATTGGTCAAATACATTATAGTTCAATAAAGGCGCCACGTGATTGGTCCATTTCATTTTAGTTGTCTCAACAGTTATGAAATGTTGAGTTGGGAGCTCCATAGTAAAAAGTATGTGATTTAAGTTTTGTGTACGAAGTCTTAATTTAAACATTAAGGTCAACGAGTCTAAAAAAGATTTTTTTAAATCAGTCAAAGCGTCCTCGAGTGGTCGGGGAACATACATAAAAAAAAAGAATCTGACGAATACAGACCGCCTCATTTTTTGAAGGCGGTTAATTACTTTGTAAGGGCATCAGGTTTGATTGATTATATACTGACATCGACAGTGACACGGCAGTCGTCGTTACATAAAGCTTGAATCACAAAGTCTGTGGCTTTACAGGCGCACGCAATAACCCAGCGGGAGTTACAAACGCACACATCACATAGGCACAGACACGCGCAAAGATGAGCGGATATCTGTAGTAGGAATATATCTCAATAACCATTTTAGCTGTGTACTTATATGAAATTTCGGATTCCAGTTAGGTATTCTAAGGGGTTTTAAAACATATACCTAATTTCATGTTTCTATGTTAAATAGATTTTGAATTATTAAGGAGTCAAAAGTGGCTCCAAATGGTTCGTGTAAATATTATACCTACACACGGCTGCTGCGTCACCAGTTCCTCTTCGCCTGGAACTTGGCTGGACATGCTGCCGCGTGACTAGATTCAAAGGGGACCATTGTAGCCTAGTTGGTAGTGACCCTGCCTACGAAGCGGAAGGTTCCGGGTTCGAATCCCGGTAGGGGAATTTATTTGTGTGATGAGCACGAATATTTGTTCCTGCGTCATGGATATTTTCTATGTGAGTATTTAAGTATTTTTTATCTATATAAGTATGTATATCGTCGCCAAATACCCATAGTACAAGTTTTGCTTATTTTGGGACTAGGTTGATTTATTTATTTAAGGATTGCCAACGGAGTTCACAATATTATATTTTATGTGGAAACATCAAGTACCGTAAAATGGGGTGAGTACGGTTCGCGGGGAGAGTTGGGTTTATGAATTGTGGTCAGTTTTCACCCTACTTACCCCATTTTACGGTACTTATGTATGTCTAATTGTTACCCTAATAATAGGCAACCACGGCATGCGTTACAATTTATCTCTGATTTTGCATTTGAAGGCTGTTATGAGAATCACATAAAATATCGATATTTTCCTGTTCTGTAACGAGATCATTGTAAGCACGCGACAGGCGAGGTACAGGTGAGTGCTTGCCAAATTTGGTTTTACAAAAAGGAACATGAAATAAGGCACGAGGCATGCGAAGTATTTTAGTCGGGACGCTTATAGTGAACTTATCAACAATTTGAGGCGAATCAATTAGATTGTTCATGGTTTTATACAAGAAAAACATACTAAGCAACGATCTTACACTGATTTGTGTAAGATTGTCCCCAAATATTTATTTATTTATTCTTACCGCGGGTGATGGACATCTTGTAATATTGGAGTACAACTTAATGAAGTCAAACATCCAGGGTTTGTCCAATATGTCACAGAGGCGAAGGTTCATGTCGATTGTGTTTCCGCTCGGTAGTGTGTAAGAGAGTGAGAACTGAAAATTAAACGGGACATTCAATGTAAAGTCGAGTTCTCCAATATCTATACAGACAACCAAACATGCGTCTTATGTCAGTAACAATAAAGACTGAGTATAGATATTTTTGAAAGGTTGTCTGTATAGATATTGGAGAACTCGACTGTACTACCAAATTCAACACATCTGCTCATGAATCCGGCAATAATATGAACTATAGCTTCCGCTACTCCGTCCGCGTGGAACTCTTTTAATATTGTAGGTCCATACAAACTTTCATCCCCCATTTGACCCGCTTAGGGGATGATTTCCGGGATAAAAACTACCTACGTCCTACCCCGGGATTTACAATTTACACTAATAACAAGTTTCATATCAATCGGTTCAGCAATTTAAGCGTGAAGATTGAAGAGGTAACAGACAGACAGCCACACTTTCGTATTTATAATATTAGGTAGTATTGATTGTTTAATTGTTTATTGTTTACCAAAAGACATAAAAACAAGCATATTTTACAGTAACATTTTACAGTAGGTAATATTCTGAAAACTAGGATTGTGCTCCCTGAATAGGTAAAACCTGTACTTCAGGATAAGCAGCGCTCCTCTCCTTACAATGTTAGATGCTTTTGCATTGAGCAGTGTTCAACACAATAACATTAACTTAAAGTAAATCTTAACTATTGTTGAAGGGTGTGTGTGTGCGTGTGTGTGTGTGTGTGCGCGCGCGCGCGTGCGTGTTTGTGTGTGTGTGAGTGTGTGTGTGAGTGTGTGTGTGCGCGTGTGCGTGCTCATGCGTATTACATAACATGCTTATTTGCATTCAATTCAAGCTAGTATGCTTAGAATCTCTTCAGTCTCATTGTAATCTTGGCTTAACAGCCAGTTTGTAATAGTTTTTTTACATTCGATTTTAGTCTTGGGGTAAATGGTTAAATTTTTATTTAATCTATTATAAATGAAGGGCCCAATGAAATTATAGAATTTTTTAACAAAGCTGGTATTAAATATTACATCTCTTTTCCCTATATATTGAGGTCTACGGGTATTATCTGAGTCTTTTTTGACAAAAGTGTTTTCAGAGTGGTAACGAAGGACAGTTGATATAATAAAAAGTTGTCTGACACTTGGGACTTTGGCTATACTGAATAGTAGTTGGGTGGAGTAGGTAAAAGGCTTAAAATACATAACTTTCAACACTGCACGTTGGGCTACTTCTAGAGTTAACATAGTTGTTTTAGGAGCTCCTCCCCATACTGATACACAATATGTTATTAGGGATTGACAGAGAGCCTGATATACACATCTCAACAACCCTGCATCTGCCACATGACGGATATTCCTAAAAATATATATAAGTTTGCGAACTCTTTTGCCAAGCGTGTCAATGTGGAGTTTAAAATTGAAATAGGAATCCATGTATACTCCAAGATATTTAATAGAGTCAGTCTTGAGTAAAGGTTGGCAATCACAGTTAATTAGATTTAGGCAATTATGCGCAATCAGAGTGAAGGTGTTCGGTGGTTGACCAGAGCTTCTGATTGAGTGGGTCATGAATTTTGTCTTATCCACATTTAAGGTCACTAAATTCTGTTTAAGCCATGTCATTACCTTGTCTAAACCTTTCTGAGCAAGTTTGAAGACATTATCCCAAGTTTTGTCGGCAAAGACAATGACAGTGTCATCGGCATAAGACATAATTTTGCCTCCAGGGATGCTAAGTTGACAAAAGTCATCGATGTATATGAGAAAAAGAGTAGGCCCCAATACGCTGCCCTGGGGGACACCATAGTTGATCGGTAGGTCACTACTTCTTATTTCTCCCACCGTAACACTTTGAGATCTATTGTGAAGATAATCATGGAAAATATCAAAAGGAGTGCCTCTAATACCCTTTTTCTCCATTTTTTTCATAAGTATAGAAACCGATACAGTATCGAATGCCTTAGCCAAATCCAAGTAAATCGATACACACTTCATCCCGTTGTCAAGGTTATTCGATACAAATTGGGTGAGTTCCTGGACAGCATCCTCAGTGGACCTTCCAGACCGGAAACCATATTGGTTGTCAGACAAAAAATTATACTTATTCAAATATGACACCAATCTTATATTTAATATGCGCTCCAATAGTTTCGAAATCGACGGTAGGATTGAAATAGGACGGTAGTTGCTAATGAGATTTCTTTTTCCACTTTTGTAAATAGGTATAACTAATGATTTTTTTAGAGCTACGGGGAATACTCCAGTTTGGAGGCATAAATTAAATATATATGTAAGTATTGGTGCGAATAGTTTACAATGACATTTTAATAAAGAATTGGGGATTCCATCCCATCCCTTAGAGTAAGTATTTTTTAAACCCATAATTAAGGCTTCCACTTCTTTTAGGTAGGTAGGCACTATCATCATGGAATACGTTGCATCCTGTAAGATACTTGGCTCCAAATTACCAGTGTTACCATTTGCGTGTTTAGAAATAATATTTTCAGCTAGTGCCTTTCCTATATTAACAAAAAATTCATTGGCTTGGTTTACTGATTCCTGGGGTGAAAGATGTGATTGAAATAGATCATCATTGGAATGGTTACTTTTATTTGTGCCTATAATATTTTTAAGAGTGTTCCATAAGAGTTTGTTATTTTTGCCAGCCTTAGCTAGTTCATTCTTTTCGTATTCTATTTTGACTTTCCGAAGAATCTTGCAGCAAAAATTTCTATATCGGCAGTAGGTAATTTTAAGGTTTTTATTATCAGGGTTTTTCTTATGTTTAGTGTGTAGTCTATCTCTGTTTCTAATACACCTTAGAAGACCCGGGGTAATCCAAGGTTTAAAGATAATTTTTCTTCTAGGCAATTTGACATAGATTGTATTTTTTAGTATCAAGCTCTGAATAGTTTTAATGAGGAAGTTCAGAGCTACATTAGGATCAGATAAATTATAAATGCTATTGAAATCCGTATTTAAGAGATCGTCGGCTAAAGATTCATGTCGAAGCTTGGTACGATTCAGCAGCTTGCTGTACTCAGGTTTTTTATGGTGCCAACATAAGAGTACTGATTTGTGGTCAGTTAGTGATGATTGTAAGACTATAACTCTTGCTGCACATTTATTTCTCAGCATTACATGGTCTAAGCAAGCACTGCTTTCATCGCGTGTAATAAGATTGTGGCCCGATAGCAGACCGTGTGATGCTAAGAAGGTTAAGTACAGATTTGAGCGAGGATCTAAATGGTCACCAACTATGTCAATGTTAATATCACCAATTAGAGCAATATTTTGGAAAGCAGAGAGATTAGTCAGAACAATATCCAAGGAATCCAAGAAATTTTGTATGTTTGCTTGAGATGGAGACCTATAAATTGCAATAATGGCGTGACTTAAATTAATTTTAAGAATTAGACAGTTCGCATCAACAAAATGAGGCTCTTCAATTTCAACCTTAAGACAGGTTCTAGAATATATTATTAAACCTTCATTTTGATTTCGTACGACTGTGTTCGCGAATCCGTTATAACCCTCAAGTATTGGAATCGAATTAATACAAGATAGCCAGCACTCGGAGAGTATCACGATATCTATATCGATCCTTAGACGAGTTAATAATACACATAGGAAAATTTTTGTTTATGCTTCGAATGTTTTGCGTCAAGATCTTCAGGCAAGGATCAGGGATTTTAGATTTACAGTCTTCAACTTCAGAAGTTATTGATTTTGAAACAGAGATATGATCAAGTTCTTCAAAAATATTATTATTCACGCTATCGAACGCATAGAGAAGATAAAATAACATCCTGAGTAAACAAAGCAAGTATTGCCATACCAACCAAGAATTTTATTAAGGCCATTATAAATGCAATTAAATGCAGAAACGCAGTGGTGATATATGCGAAGTGTAATAAGTGTTTGTGTATGTATGTGTATTCTAAAAATATATTTAAAGTAACAGTAAGAAAAAAGAAATAAAACTGCATATTTATAAACCGGTAACAACAAGCTCAAGTAGGTAAGTAGTATAAGATTTGACTGTGGACAATTAAATTGGTTCGTCAAATAGTATTTTTTGTAAAAACCTGCACCAAGTCTATTTCTGTGCGTATCCTAAGAGCTGCAGAGTCTTTGAGTCGTCCAGCAGAATCTCCAATTTAACCGCTTGCATTCCTCCCGAGCGCGGTAAAAGAGCATCCTGTTTACTCTAGTCAGTCGCTCGTTTATGTAGATCTTGCTGGGGCTGCAAGGTAGACCAAAGTCCGATGTATCTGCACCACGGCGAACACGCGCAGCGCGCAACAGCTCGACGCGGGGCCCGCGGCGCGCAAGCCGTACTACCAGCGGACGCGGGCGCCCGCCACCGACCCCCGCAGCGACTGGCACCGCCGACGTGGAGGTCGTCCCCGCCGCCACCGTAGTCGGCGCACGGCGCGCCCCCACCCGCTCCGCAAACACTATGTCTCGAGCGTCTAGTTCGACCCCGAGCTTACTTGCGACTAAGCTCATAAGATGCGTTGGATTTTCGTTAACGTACTCAGGTACTCCTGTTATCTCAAGATCATTCAGGAGAAGATCTTGATCTCGGTCGCATAGTTCCAGCTTCAGGGCGGCAACAGTCGCAACCAGGTCGCTTTGTACGGCCTCAGCCGGCCTCTCCTCCAAACGCTCCTCCAGACATTTCACCCTCTCCTCTACGAGCTCGAAACGCGCCTGGAACCCTCCTACGAGCTGGTGCAGCTCCGCCACATCACGCCGCAGGCCTACCACTTCCTCCCGCACGGCTCCAAACTCCTCACGAAGCAGACGGAGCTGCACAGAGACATCCTCTTGGTGATTGGGGGAAGGAGGCGCACAACCCGTACTTCCGAGCTCACTGTTTTTGACAGGAGTCTCGCTGTTGTCTTTCCGTGGAGCCTTTGCCTTGCAAGCTGGGCATGCCCAAGAGGCAGACACACGAGCGGTCTGCGGCATGTTAACGCATACTTTGTGATACATGCCTATGCACTCAGTGCATCTAGCTACACCTGTCGCCGAGAGGGTCTTTCCGCAGGCCGAACAGTTGGCCATGATGTTCAAAATAAAATGAGAATAATAATATAATGATGAAAGGTATTTGCTAGTATGGATGTTTGGTGGAATGCAATATTTGACTTAGCTAAACTTGTGATGAATTATTTAGCAAAAAATTGTAATCGACAAAGACTGATTCATAGTATTATACAGATGGAAAGTTTGTAAAATGTGCTGTTTGTATGTAGGAAGTAACTCCAATTTCAAATATTCTTAGTAATATTTATAGAATGGGCCCTCAGAATGAACGCATTTGTTCTGTGGGTATGTAGTGCTGTGGTGAGTTAGGTCATAAGAGGCTCTAGTATAAGTTTTACCGAAACAAAACGTTACGATCGCGTTTGCGTTTTACCCCCAATTTGTATGGGATTTGACAGCTAAACGCAAACGCGGTCGTAACGTTTTGTTTCGGTAAAACTTATACTAGAGCCTCAGCTCACAAGTATACGGCTATGTCGAAAGTGAGGGACCAACATTTGTCTCTGGCTGTCAACGCAAAGGTATTTGCTTAGGTACAACTAGGAAGATCAGACTTTTTGCAGCGATTCAGTAGCTATCCAGTCGCAAATATGCCGCGATATAGTCGCGATGCTGACGCTGGTCATATGACCAGCGACACAGCAAATGTTTATGTGTGCGAGGGTATGTACCCTCGCACACATAAACACGATTCCGCATCTCTACTATCGTGTCTAGTTGCGATACAGCATCGATACAGCCGCGATACAGTATCGATACAGTCACGATGCAGAATTCATTCAGACGCAATGCAGCATCGATGCATTCGTGGGGTCCTCCCCCCCACTCTTTCTATACCCGATGTCGCGCGAAACAGCCGCAGTATGTGGCCCCTTGTCGTGTTGCAAATGCGACAAGGGGCCACATACCGCGATGCAGTCGCGCCTTCACGTAACGCAAAACTGAATCGCTGCAAAAAGTTGCCGTTTGCGACCTCCCTGCTCGCCACCATCGTAGTAGAGTCCGTCCACGCCAAATCTGCATTGCAATATGTGGCATCGTCACCGTAACCGTGAAATTTCCATAGAAATATAACATTTTATGAGAGGAGTTGCCAAAATAAGTATAAAAGGGACATTGTATAGGAGTGTTCAATCTCGTGCCTTATACTTTAATGATCAATCTCACCGAGACATTGCTACCATAAGCGCAGGGCACGGTAGCCGTGAGGTTGGTAGTGTAGGGGTCCTGGCGGCGCCGACGTGAAGTCAATACGTGGATACTCGTTATGTACTTCGGGTTGGAGTATTTTACGATAGCTCGCTCCGTCACTAGTTTCAGCGCCTGAATTGAAAGAACTAATAGATTATTTACGGGTTACTCGAAAGCATTTCATCCTAGCAATTCTGACCAAACACAATTCTTATGCTCTGCACATTTGTTATTCATCAGGTTCCTAATTTTTACACAAACTTTTTTTCCAATTGTTACAGCATTCCCAAGAATTTTCGCATGATTCCACACACATCGAGACCTACGGTCAAGTTTTTGGACAATGGACACGTGCTTGCTCCGCGTCGGAAGTCGCCCAACGTGTCCACAGTCTGGGCTGTTTTTCTTTACGCGCTCATACCTCTCACTCACCCCACCCGCCACGCCTAACGGAAGTAGAGTTCTACCTATGCTTATTTACTACGAATCGCGGCGTGAAGATATATTTGTGGATGAATGTTAAGGTGACCTTAAAACAAGTTACAGAATAGCGGGGCTTAAGAGTCCGCAGTAAGCTCGGCCGAATTTCACCTTCCCATAGAAACGTAGTTACGCTCTCATTTTAAAACTACGTATTGGATTGTAACGAAACTTTGCATGTACATTGACATGAGTTATATCTATGTTTTTAATTAGTTTATCTGCACGGCTAGAACGCGACGGCGCGATAGCTCTCTCGATTTTTCTCGCACTATCCGTCTCTCTCTTATTACAACACTTAGAAGAAGAGGTGTAGTGCGATAAAAATCGAGAGTATGTCGCGGCCGTTGTGTGCTAGACGTGATGGTTCCAGTTAATAAAACAAACGAAATACAGCAAAACAAGTTTTGTATGAAACACTTAAATTCGCTAATATTTTTTTTACTATGCTATCTGAAGCTACATGAACTAATTACAGACATAGATATACCTCATGTCATTGTATATGCAAAGTTTTGTTACAATCCAACACGTAGTTTTAAAATGAGAGCGTAACTACGTTTGTATGGAGAATTGAGCTTACTGCGGACTCTTAAAGCACGCCTCTCGCGCTGCCTATACATATAAATAAATTAGACTATATATACATCCCACTGCTGGGCACAGGCCACCTCCCATGGATGAGAGGGAAC
This sequence comes from Epinotia bilunana, assembly GCA_947049275.1. Lineage (NCBI taxonomy): Eukaryota > Metazoa > Arthropoda > Insecta > Lepidoptera > Tortricidae > Epinotia > Epinotia bilunana. The sequence continues at coordinate 6,683,363 of OX346271.1, read as the reverse complement.
GGGAAGTAGTCCCCACGCTAGGCCAGTGCAGGTGAGATACTTCACTTACAGCTTTGAATTTCTTCGCAGTACGTATGCTTCCTCGCGATGTTTTTCGTTCAGTGAAAAGCTAATGTATAGTCAGCAGCAAAAGGAGATGATCATTTTAGTACCTTTGTCACTTTCACTACTTTGACGCATCCCAACTGTTGCAGTATGTTACGTTAAGTGTGACAAAACACTAGAATAATCATCAATATTTGCTGTTGACTGTAAGTAGACGTGGCCTTGAGTCGATACACATTAACTTACCCCTACATATTGCATGAAAATAAATAACAAGCATATAAAACAGAAACGCTTGATATTCGGCCACCTTATATAAGTACGTAAAATACTTTCAAATTTCATATTTTCGCCTAGTTATGTTTAATGACTATTCACAAATGATTTTACTGACGACATTGTAATGGTAATCAGATAGCCGGATGTCCAAAATTACTCGAGGTTTTTGATACACAGTGTAAATCCATTCGTTTGTGAAATATATATGTATAATGGTTGAGTATAAATTGTCGTAATAGGGGGGTGAATATCAGATTTGGGTTGAGATCAATTTTCTAATTTCTATGGCGCATTTTTTTTTTAGATATTACCTAAATGATATAACATACCTTAAGGACTTTAATTTATCTAACATTAAGTTATTCTGCCTTAATTATCTACAGGAGTTTTTAAGTTTTAGCAGTTTAAATTATCGATTTCCAAAGAAAATAGGAGTACTCCAAAGAAATTAGAAGATGGACTAGGGAAATTAGAGATACATATGAAATAGGCGCCATTAAACTTAGAAAATGCGACAAATAATTTACCTATGTTATTTTTATAAAACTAGATTATGTTCTTATCTTTAATAGAAAACAGACAATGAATTGAATTAAACAAGGACCAGTGAAAACATAATATTAAGTATATAAATGGAATAACTAGGAGCAATATTTGCACCCAAACGTTCCTTTCAGTAGAATGAGTCCATCACATTTTCATCTAAATATACGTTTTCCAAAAATATTACGGAAGTATCGTGGACAAAAAATACATTACATTAAAATTCACACCTAAAACCAAATCGTTTCCTAAGAGTTTTAGGAAAATCCTCTATCAATACATAATTTCTTTGGATTTTTTTTTTTTGGACTCGATGCCAAATAAATCCGAAGAAATTAGCACCCAAGAAATTAGAAAAGGGCACAAAAGATTTTTTATCTGTAATTATTTGTATAATTTCATATATCAAATAGAAATGTAGGCAATCGTAATATACATACGTCAAAAAGTTAAATAAATTACTGCTCATTTTTAAACATTATTATGATTACCGAAGTAATTAAGGACCTATAGGAAAAAACCCCAGATACAGCGATATACACATATATTCTATGGACAGGTTTATAGTTTTCGGGTGGAAGATGGTAACTAAAGGGTGCGGGGACACTAGGTAGGAATTGTTCAAATAGTATGACAGGCTGATCATGTTGGCCAAAGAAATTAGATGTTTTTTGGTTGGACAAAATTCATTTTATTATAACTTTTGATTAGACGGTTCAAAAAAATACTGATTAAACCAGCGCATAATTCAACATTTATACAAACGTTAGAAACTACTTATATGGAGGGTAAATTTCGAAATTTGCCGTTTCTAACTTGAAACACAGTTGTAGACGCGCCAAAGAGCTTAGATTTTTCGACATTGACAATTTCCGTGTAAAAATCTGCCTTTTTTATTGACGGGAATGTAGTTTCTTACAATGATATCCTCCCAAAAAAAACTTGACCCTCGTAGTTAAATATCTTAGAAGTTAACATATTGGGTGGACAAGTGCAAAATATGAAATGTGATATTCACCCAGGGATGACTTGCAAGTCCGTCGGATAGATTTATACGGTGATTAGATTTGCAAAATGTTGGGTTATGTAAAACTAATGCTCTCAAATCAGCCGGGAAAAAAATCTGAATAGATAAATCTTATTAGAGAGACTGTTTTCAACTTATAATTACGAGATAACCATAGTGCTTTCAAAGTATAAAAGGACTGAACAGGATCCACAATGCCACAGACAGACACACAGATACACATTTTAATCTTATAGAACCTTTTACGGGGGTAGGGGGGTAGAGGTAAAACAAGGCAACCGCCAACAGGGTTGCCCCAGAGAAGGAATCACTGTCCGAGTGCCAAGAAACGCTACGCGCTACGCTCGTAGCCGATCCCGCGGTTTTTACGCGAAGTAGCGGAAAGCATCTACGGCGTAGGCACCTGCTAGGCGGATTCCTGGCAGTGGAAGTATTGAAAGCACATATTGTACAGTACGTAATTATTATCACGCGATAATTTATATCACAATATTTTTATCGCAAATATAGAGGTTTTGTAGCAAAAATTACACAAAACTTAGAACATCGCGATAATATTGTCAGTAAAATGGCTATTTCAACCTTCCTGCCTGTCTATGCAGTATTTATTGATATCCATCGAGGCCCCCAATGGTTTCGCGTTATGTTTACTGCGTAAACAAGTATCTGTTTATGTTTGGGTTACCGTCGATATTTATATATTTATGTTGTTAGGCATAATTTGCGAGCGCTATATTTGTTTTGTACTCTCAGCGAATTCCATAAATAGGTAGGAATAGTTATTTGCTTATTTGATATTTTGATGTTTGCCGTAGATAGGTACAACTAAAATTGTTACAATGAAATACATTTGTCCATCTGTCATCTATAGTAAAACCTTATTTTTGCCGAGCGAGAGAGAACGAGACATTCGATATTAGTAGTTAGTTACCGTAAACTAGTTATTTATTTGCCTTTAATTCTTCCGTTTCAAATCAAAAATCAAATCAAAACATTTATTCGTGACAAAAACAACGACAGATAATAAAATTAATAAAATAAAAAACACATTTTTTTTTGCCTCGAAATGGACCCAACTCAGCATGTTGCTAGCTTTGCAGCCAGCGCTGGTCTTCCGCAGGGTCCATTCGGTGAGAGCAGGGAAAGTAACAAACAAAAAAAAATGAAAAAATATAACTAAAATACAAACATTAAAATACACAAAAAAGGAATAAACTGTTTTTTTAGAACATTGAATTTTGTATGCTGCAAAAAGTTGCATCCCAACAAACCACTACGTGCGTATGGGCCTTAACGGTAAAAGTGAACAGTGAGTGTTTCGACACGGCTTTCACCAGCCGTGGTCTCAGCTGACTGACGTCTTAGCAAGGTGTCAACGGAGATATGGGTATTTTCACAAAATTTCACTACCCTCTACTACAATGTTTAAAAAATGAGAAAGGCAGAACCAAAAAAACACTGTTCATTAGTTCATTTAGGCAGTGGACCTAGATCCTATTATTCTTTGATAGAACTTCGATTGCGCGTATTTATTTCAATTGACCCAGGCATCAAATTATGTACAAATCGGGACATGTGATTGTTGTGATAGCTGTAAATACCTACTTAAGGCCAATACACACGTTGCATATTGTCACACTGCAACTTCATCATCATCATCATATCAGCCGAAAGACGTCCACTGCTGGACATAGGCCTCCCCCAAAGAGTGCCACAATGACCGGTCCTGCGCCGCCCGCATCCAGCGGACTCTCGCGACCTGCAACACTGCAACTTGCAGTGAATTTAATGATTGCTGTCTCATTCCAACTATAGGCGTCTCTACAGGTTGTTGTGATATATTCCAAGATGTGAAATGGCCATTATATAGCCTTACTCCCGTTGGCAATCTTCTGCGAGGGCCAACCCTTTGTCTCAAATATTTTATTCAGCTCGTAAACTAGGAATGTGTAGGACGCCATTGTTAAAATAGGGAAAAGAATTTTCCTTTGTATCCGCTATTCCTGAAATACTTTGAGATGGAGAAAAGATTATTTTTTTACGACGTACGCGTTGTGTATGAACACGCTACGCTTATGACGTGGTGTCAGGCGAGTATGAAATCGATCACTTCTAAACACTGACATATATTTGTTTTAGCGGTTTCCAACGCGGGTCCCTAAGATGATTGATTGTAATGACTTATTGATGTGGCTAAGATATCCGTCTCTCTCGCACTCGCATACTTGTCAGAACGTGACGGATGTCTAAGCGACAGCGTTAAGTGAAATAATGGTAACCATAATTATGCCCACTGTACGCCTTGCTTACGGATAATTGAGAGGTAAGATAACAAAACCTTCGTGGCGTGAGCCGGGATTCGAACCCACGACCGCCGCTTGACAGCCGCATGCCTGAACCACTTGGCTACCATAGCTTAGCTTAAATGGTGCAAGTTAATAGAAACTTGAAATTGAATTACAGAATTTAACGTTTTCATATTTGAATAAGTACAGAGCTCTTCGCGCAATAACATGAATAGCAGTGTAACCAAATCAAACCACATTAACAAGGCAACCCAACTGCTTCCTAAATTAACATTGGAACAAGTAAACTGCAGATGCAAATACTAGCTATACTAGCCAAATAGGAAAATACCGGCGATATTATCACGTTATTCTCAACAGCTTTTGTGGCTGACCACACGCAGCACTGATTTAACGCACCGCATCGGTGCTGGAAGCAAATTTACAGTTTCGTTTCGATAATCCTCGCTGGAACGCTCGCTAAAACGCTCCTATTTATATTATGAGCTTTTAGGTACCTAAAACTCGCTAGAATGCTCATCGCAAGTGGGTCAGCACCTTTAATCTTAACTGAAAGTCAACGTGCTCAGAATAAACACTAGGCAAGCTAAGTCAAATATTCGCCGACATACTGCCCTCAGTTTGGCGATCAGTTTGGCGGGTGCTGTTTGTGGAGTCCGGACTATTCATGCTTGCAAGGGCATAGTACATAGTTAACTACTTAAATACTAGTGTTATTATTGTTATTATCGTATTGACGAGAGACATCATTCTGATCTTGACACGTTTTATTGTTATTGACCCTGTACATCTCTGACAATATTACATCAATGTTCCTTTTTTGTTTTGTCGCTTAGAGACCGTATACATCTCTTAGAATATTAGAATAATTATTAATTGTATTTGGACGCTCAGAGACCTTATACATCTCTGGAATACTGAATTAATATCATTAACTTATTGTTAATGCTGATACAGATCTTATATCGAATGTAATGGTCATATTTTGCAATTTTCTTTTGTTTACATTAACTTAGTGACATTTAGTTTGTTGACCTTTTATATATAATTTTAAATTATTATTGTGTAAGATTATTATTATTATTTTATTGTAAATTACCGTTTGACATGTAAAAGTGCCCTTGTGGCCTATTTGCAGAATAAATCATTGATTTGATCAGGAAATGTATACTTACCGCTAAGATGTTTTCTTGAAATAAAAATAAAATAAAAAAATAAACCACACAACCGTAAACTTCGCAAACAATAATAATCGTACGTTCAAGCCTTATTTAAAGATACTCTAGTTATAACAGAAGACCAGCGTGAGCGTTTACAGAACTTGGGGATGCCTTGATTCGAGTCGACCACACCCCCTAGTAAAAAATCGATAAATACCTAACTTAGTGAAGTTTTATTTATATTTCATTAAATGAGATTTTAGATGAGATACAATACTATAGTATTAACTTGATTCTGTATTGTTTGAGTACGCTGAGTAAAAAAAGGAAGGAAAATAAAAACCCAAGTTTGGAATTTTTTACTACAGGAAATTTTAGGCAATCATGTATTGCTTAAATCAGGTAATCATATAGTCAAGAATCATATATCTGAAAATCAGACCTTATTGTTTCTTAATCTAGTCAGATCGGCGTTTCAAAGCACGCCATGATTTCCAGTTCACCCCCTTAAAGTTAAAAACCTAGCCAGCGCCTGAAATACTTCGTTGAGCTAAAATTAAATAGATTGAATCTTTTTAAAGCCACGTGCCAATTGAACTCTATCCCGTTAGTCGGATTTAATAGTTCGCTGTGTGCTCTGGACTAGCCGCGTAATTGCATTCTGTCATTTCCGATTCAAACTGATTTTAAACATGCATGCGAATTTAGATTGAAAGCTTCTCACATAACCACAGATATAAAGAGATGTGGGCAGGGGCGGATCACTCTGTGATTTGGTCGCGCCGCTGCAAATACAAGTACCGGCCCCAGGGGGTATGTTAGCGCTGCTACGGCACGCGTTGAATGCGATAAACCACGTTTAGGCTCATTCGGTATACCTTAACAGGGAATATATTAACAGAGAACCTTCTGTACGTAGAACGATTATTTATTCTGTGATGTGGGACTGTCAGAAGACTACGTGTACTCATCTATTGGCACCTCCTTATTACCAGAGTGCCGAAGGAGGGCATGTATGTGTGTATGTCTTATTCTTTGGCATGCCCTGCAGCCTAAACCATTTGACGGATTTCGACATATGAGGTGTCGTTGGATTCCTCTTAATCGTAGGAGTGTCATAGGCTATAATATTTGTAAAAAATGAGTTGGGTTTTTCGAAAAATCTTTTCATTTCACTTGTTTTGCAGTGTCCGCTATTACAATAACCAATCTTCACCATATTTTCTTTGGAAATATCCCCATAGAATCCACTATCTTCATCCTCCTAGCGTTATTCCTGGTTGTGCCCTAAAGATGCCCAGGGTCCGCTTTCGACATCTCTCGCAAGATTTGGCATAGGCACTAGTTGTACGAAAGCGTCTGCCATCTGACCTTTCTACTCAGGGGGAAAACAAGACCTTATTGGGAGAACGGTTTCCTCGCGATGTTTTTTTTTCACAGCATAAGATATACCGAGTCAGTATTGATTCTTTACTGCACGCCTCTATTTCAATGGGTGCTTTCTGATTTACGCGGAAGGCGCGGAAGCGGGGGGATTTCATGATGTTCACTTTTTAATCGCCCATCATGGCCCACGGTAATTGGTACATTTGTGGTAACAGCTATGTATGCAACAGCTGCATTTGCCTGAGCTATTCACGATAGGTTTTGTAATCGATTGCAAGCGCTAGGCTAATAAAAACTCGATATTCTATTAAACTTGCAAACACATTCACTGCCTACCAGTGACGGCGCGTGAAAACTTTCCATGGACAACTCGGAATAAATTTTAGGCAAGGTGGAATCCGATTGTATGGACGCTCCACCAATGCTGGCTACGCCATAGGCGCTTTCCGCTACTTAGCGGGAAAACCACGGAATCGGCTACAAGTGTAGCGCGTAGCGATTCTTGGCAGTAAATGTGTTAAATTGAGGGTAAAATCAGTACGACTTAGGTCACGGGTGTTCATGATATAAAAATGTTTAGGAATACTAAGTCTCATATATTTTTATAATTTTTAAAGCGCTGTAGGTTTCTGACTGACGCCTCGGCATAATGCTAAGACAGCGAATATGTGTCAATGTTATTGTATGTCTACTTTTTCTCTGTGTGTCTTTTGTATAGTGCCGGCTAAATGGCTACTACTGGAGATGTGAAAAAAATCGTGGCAGTAGTAAATATAATGAATTTCAAAGGATAACTATCACAGATAAGTAGGCATAAGTAGTTACCGAGTAATAGTCGATCAAATTAATGTGTTGGAAAGGCCAAGTTTCGTACTAATTCGGCCTACGCAACCGCACCGCACGTCGATGTAACTAAGACAGACAGGACGGAACCCTACACTGCGCGTAGCCCGACACGCACTTGGCTTGGCTGTTTTGTTTTTTTTTAATTTGATGTCTCGTTGTGTTGATAGTTAGATACGAACGCGGGTCCCTCACTCACATCACAACATATCCTTGGTGATATGGCGACCTTACTCCACCAGGACCACAAACCACAACAACAAACCACCTACGCCTACGTGGCAAGTAGTGGCTTCTGCAAACTAGAGGTTATTCCCAGTTGAGCTGCTCCAAATATGAGCGAGATGACGATGTGCATTACCTCTCTTAAGCTGTGCCATAACTCTTTTCATCAGCTCAATCGATCCAATTTCAAGACAATATATAAAGTGAAACATGAGGAAAAAACCTAATTCTATAGATGCATGTCGCATCTAGAAAGAGCACATCAATGCCAATCCGGATTAAAACCAATGAACCGCTGCCATTCAAAACGAAGTGCCAAACGCAATGCATCAGCCATGTGGTCTATTTGGAACGACGTATTAACATGTTGTTTGTATTATTTTTCTTTTCACGGTAGCGCTACAAAATGGTTGGCACTGAATGTGTTTAGTTAAGTCAGTGTTCAACTAAATTGTTCTTAACTTAACACGCGACGCCCCACCGCTCGCTTAGCGCAACACAAAAGCTAGTTAAAGCACATTAAATACATAATTAGATATACTATGTATTGAATATGTGGGAGTATACCTTATTCCTGTTTGTATCATTTAGGTTTATTATTTATTCAAACTTAAGTTAAATGACGTCACAAAAATGACACCGAGTTCATTAGATAATAGAGGCCACCAGGCGTATTTTAAAAAGCTATGCGAAATAATTATAGGCAGACAAGGAAGAAAATTATGAACTCTTTGTAACGACCTCGAAGCCGTAAAATGGTTTATAAAAGAATGTAAGAATTAACATGTGTTCTCTCATCTACAATCATCTCCTAGATAACTTTAAATCAATCACAGCCAATAACTTAAAACGTTGTCTCACGAATTGGCTCCTAGACAGATATTTTTGCAGCGTCAAAATGTATCTCGAGTGGGTAGTTGGAGTGGAAAGGTTTAAGATTTGACATTTCTTAGTTATTCAATGCTTCTTTATAATATTTATACCTATTGCCAGATGCCATTGTTAACTGTATTTTGTCATTCTATATCTTTTTTTTATAATAACTAAATAATTTGCAAGCCTGCATCCATACACTGAACTGAAAAATATTGTACACCGTCTTCAAACTGCATTCAGCAAATAAACGGTTTGTATTTGTATTGAGTTCATTTTGAATCCACTGATTTTTGAAAATGCCCTTGTCCATAAATGTACGTAGTGTATAACACGTTTGTTTTTTCTTCATGTGTTCTTAATAGATATTATCAAACTTTTTTATTTACGCCTTTTATAAATCTGTTTATCCCAATGGTTGGCTGGTAGACAATGCGATTTGGAATTGTACAATTCTGTGTTATCCTTCTAATATTATAAATGCGAAAGTTTAGATGTTTGTTACTCAATCGGCTGAACAGAAACGTTATTTGACATTCGCAGGCTAACGGCTTGATTTTTTAAGAAACTTATGTGACTAACTTTAATAAATTGGCTTTCCATTTGCGCGAAACTCCCCCTTTCCTGGAATAAACTTGTATAAACTAGAATAATTTGAGATATTCGTTTGTGACGTCATACTTCGGGAAAACCATTTTCGTTTTGTACGGAAGGCGAACCACCTTAAGATGAATTTTGCTATACATATACGGTCGTGTTCATAAACGTCCTACAAGCCTGTTTTAACTAAAATGGCGTTAAAATTCGTTTGTCCTTATCTGTCACTTTGACATTTGTGTTCGTAAGAAAGGGACAAAGCACATTGACGACCGATTTGATTAGACGACCGGCTAGCCTAGTGGGTAGTGACGCTACCTACGAAGCTGAAGGTCCTGGGTTCGAATCCCGGTAAGGGCAAATATTTGTGTGATGAGCATGATTATTTGTTTCTGAGTCTTGGATGTTTTCTATGTATTTAAGTATATATATCTATTAAATATGTCGTCGTCTAGTACCCGTAACACAAGCCTTATTGAGCTTACTATGGGGCTAGCTCGATTTGTGTAAGATTGTCCTCTAATATTTATTATTTATTTATTTATTATTATTTTATTTAGCAGAGGCATTTTAAGTTTTATTCATAAGGGGGTTAGTGTATAGCCTGAATTAATGTATATAATACTTTTATCTCGCGAATCATCCCCTAAGGGGGTGAAATGGGGACGGAAGGTGGTTTGGTGCTATGATATAAACGAGTTCTAGTTTTCAGAAGCTAGTGTGGAGCGTTTCCACTTGCTCCTACTCGGTTCTCCTACTGGTATATAGGAGCACGAGGACCAATACGTCCTTATGCTCCTATCGGTACGTAGTGGTTATATTATCTTTGCCACCGGTAGAGCATAAGGTAAGCATATCCTCGTGCTCTACTAATGGACAGTCACGTACAACGACCTAAGATGACTTTATAAAATTTTGTTTGTATAAAAATAATTTTTTGACGTCGGACTCGTAGTCACACCATTTTGTTACACTGGCGTGTGACCACGAGGAATTTATTTTCGTCGTGGGACCACGAGTCTGTCGCTATTTTTTTATTCTGTACTTGAGTGACTTACTGATTGCATATAAGGTCACGATAGGAGCATAAGGACATATTGGTCCTCGTGCTCCTACCGGTAGGAGAACCGAGTAGGAGCAAGTGGAAACACTTCTAGTGTGCAATAAAATTCATATAAATACAATACCTCTTGGCGGAACACGTGTGGAACTGCATTCAGCATGGAATGCTATTTTATTCAGCAGCGTACGTTCGTAGTCCATTCAGATCTGAACTCGCCTTCATGTCGATTCCATTCATAGTCCAGTAAATGAACTGACAACTCGTATGGAAAAAATGTCAATTTTGGAAATAATTTATAATAGCTTACTTTTATATTATCAATTAAATAGTTACCCAGCGACAAAATCCGACAAAATTTCAGACATCAAAAAAATGATAAATTAACTAACTTCTGAAAAGTCAGAAAAAATATTAATAAATATTTTTGTCTTTATTTTGGTTTATTTACATTTGCTCTATAATATTCAAGATAAATCGTATAAAAAAAGACAATGCATGCTTCATTGAAATCTACATAATTACTTCCGGGTGGAAAGTTTGTCGGATTCTTGAATATATCATCTTAGAATAACATTTTCAAATGAAATCAACAAAAAAAACGCTATTATAAATTAATGTTTTTCAAAACCGTATTTTGCCTGGAGTATCAGAGCAGCTAACTGGGCCAGCCGGTCTTTCGTGCATTGTTCGTCTGTCGTCTGTTATTCAGAATGCATGCCTATTTTATTTACAACTGAACCAGTGTAAGGGTTTGGTCAATTGTGCCAAGCTGCGAAACTCCTGCGATAGAATTGGGTACTTTTCTCGGCAGTAAACAAGTTCAAAGAAATTATTAAAATCATAAAAATAAAATTCGTTTGTCCTTCTTTTGTCACTGTCACATTGACATTTGTGTTCGTAAGAAAGGGACAAAGCACATTTTAATTGGCAGAGGCATTTTAAGTTTTATGAATAAGGGAGTTAGCAATCCTAAACATTTTTATATCATGAACAGCCGTGACCTAAGTCGTACTGATTTTACCCCCAATTTAACACATTCACTGCCAAGAATCGCTACGCGCTACACTTGTAGCCGATCTCGTGGTTTTCCCGCTAAGTAGTGGAAAGCGCCTATGGTGTAGGCAGCAGTGGTGGAGCGCGCATAAAAGCGGATTCCACTTGCCTAAATTGTATTCCGAGTTGTCCATGGAAAGTTTTCACGCGCCGTTGGTAGGCAGTGAATGTATTTGCAAGTTTAATAGGATATCGAGATCTTATTAGCCTAGCGCTTGCAATCGATTACAAAACATCGTGAATAGCTCAGCAAAATGCAGCTGTTGCATAGTTAAGTAAGTGGCGATTAAAAAGTGAACATCATGAAATGAAATTAATATAATTTTGTCGAAACAAACACAAGTATTAAAGACTGTACCGTAATGATACCATTAAGTATAAAGACAACTTTACTTATCCGTTTTTTTGGTATTACATGTTTATTTAAAAATTACACATGTGGTTAATTACTGCTTTAACAAGATACACATTTCGTCCTGGGAGCTCGACATAAAGCATATGGTTTAGACAAAATTTACTCAATTCTCCCGAGTAACATTAACGATTTCGGACAAATACTACAAGAAAATTTACGATGTGAGAACCAAACGATATTACACCAAAAAAAATCGTACTATGCGAGCCACAATTGCACATGATTTGTAAAGCTAAACATCTGGGCCTAGTGTAATCATATCTTTTAGTTTCAAAAAAAGGGTTTGGATCTGTGCATGGTAGCCTTTTAGAGAATATGGTATGTTACTTACGACAACTCCGACTTTGGCATCCAATATAACTATCATGGAGCATTTCTATCGACCCGCTCTAGTGATGGTTCAACGCCATGAATATCCGTTAGGTTTTGGTTTTTAGCTGATTCTTTTAGCTGTCTCCCCCATTTCGCTTGCTTCAGAAATTGAAGGGAATCCGAAACGTACGTGAAAAATCGTATTTATGTAAAAATAAAAATTCATCACATTTATTTCGCAGCTGCTTAATTGAACAATCATGAAGAGATCACTTAGACAACATGTTTAGGCAGCATATTAACCTTCTTTTTCTTTAAATCGTACCACGGAGTTAGTGAAATAGTCTCAAATTAAGTTCGATAGGCTTGCCCGAAATGAATAAATTTGCTAGACGATATTGAAAGCATCATAAAGTCCCTAAAAAAACCTTATATCAGATATGGCTTAAAAATACCCTCAGATCAAACCCCTAGAACATTGTGATACAAAATAATACACATATCAACAGTTAGACCAGGTTTTACCTGTCTTTTATACTTAAAGATACAGTAACTAAAAAAAATCTTAAGATTGTGTGTTGGTCGGTATAAAAATATAATGCTGACTCTCGAGCGCTGGTCATCCAACGGGACCATTTGCGGGGCCACATTCTGCTGTCCACAATCATTAGGTTGCTGTCTACACAGTCGTGAATTTTGATTTATTACTGTCGCCTTTTGAGGGTGGATATCGTTTTGATATCGTTGCTGGTATTTTTCGCCGCCCGCACGCCGCCCGCACGTCGCCCGCGCCCCTTTATCGTCCTACCTCCGCTCCCGCGCGTCACTCATGTGAGGACTGAGTGAAGTGTCTGCCTATAGTCAGCATTTGTGACTGAATGATGGACGATTTTGCGCACGCGTTTCTTTGATGTACCGACTACCGACCGATTACCTACTCACGATTACCGCTTACGATGGCCACTCACAGCTCACAGACAATTATTCTTTCGACACAATCGTGATGGCCTGTATTCGGCCATCATGGCCCACTGTGTAATGTGTTGTGAAGCCATAAGAGCATACGAGCACAATGCTCTCACTTCCGATAAACTGGACGCAGCAGGGGACTATTAGTGAACACGGTCAAATTAACAGCTGGCGCAATTCTCGGTTCTATCGAGAATACTGCATTGGACGCTGACGAATACTGAATAGGGTAGTTTGTTAGAATTGATAAATTCGTGTTGCTAAATGGATAGTAAACCATTAAAGTATTGTGTTAAATCACGAGTCACTTGAAAGTTCAGAAAAAATAAATGCATTTTTTATTGACCTAGAATAAATTTAGTACTAAGTACCAATAGAATCCTTACGCTTTAATGTAAACAAAATTGTATTACAACTATGGATCTGCATTTCGCGACCGAAACAGCAATTTACTTGATTGTACACATAACGATTAATACAAATAGCAAACTTTGACGTCATACTTCTATGTCAATTAGTATGAAGCGTTTCGGCTGCCGCCAGCGAGGTCTTTTACTTTTTTTTAACCCCCGACGCAAAAAAAAGGGTTGTTATAAGTTTAATGTGTCTGTGTATCTGTGTATCTGTGTATCTATGTATCTGTGTATCTGTCTGTGGTATCGTAGCTCCCAAACGGATGGACCGATTTGAATGTAGTTTTTTTTATTCGAAAGCTGTTGTGAGCCCGAGTGTTCTTAGCCATGTTTCATAAAAATCTGTTTAGCCGTTTTTGAGATATTGGACTTTGAAATGAAAATGTCAGGGGTTTTTCAACTTTTCAAAGTTGTAGTTATTTGGTATTTATGTGCTTTAATTGTAGCTCCCATACAAACATTTGTTCCTCTCTAAAAACTCCCGGTCCCGTTTTTAACCAATTTTTAAAAAAGGAGGAGGTTCTCAATTCGGTCGTAATTTTTTATATATTTTTAAATTTTTGTTACCTCAGAACTCCGTCATTGATGAGCCGATTTGTAATTGTTTTCTGTTGGTAAATATATGCTTCCAGGTGGGTCCCATTTTTTCAAAAATTAAGTTTGAAGAAGGGATCCATGAGGAATTGAGGGAACTCCTCAATTATATTAGGCACGCGTGTAGTGATTTTGGTATTTTCTATTATAACTCGTGTATTTACACCCGGAAATCATAAATTTGGTGGAGTGGAATTGCAGATGAAGAACACAGATGACTAAAGGAATTCCTCAATTATGTACTTAAAAGTACAAAAGTAGATTCCGTTGAAATAGCAACTAATGAAGTGCCAAAGGTGATCCTTGTGGAATCGACGGAAGTCCTCAAATATTATCGGGTGCAAATATATTACAGCGATTGGGTTTTTTTCTCTAATAATCAACGCATTTGCTTTCAGAAATCATTTCATGTGGTAAATTGGAAAATTAATGTGGAAATGTTTTCGTGGCTTGGCGGAGTACTTACTAAATTGAAGTCGGTTGAAACTTTTTTTTAAAGTAAATTATTACCCTTTGGGTACGGAACCCTAAAAATATATTTTTTCTAAACTTTCAAGCGTTCTTTTTATGATTTAAATTTATACTTTGTTACAATAATTCAATGGTTTACTATCCAGATAGCAATACTACGTGTATTAGGTACGTTATCAATTTTAACATGAGTACAACACCTATTTGTTGAACAGCGGTGTGGAAGACAAGGGGGAACCAACGCACACGCGCCTAGATTAGTAGTAAAACTGCATCAAGCTGCAGTCTGCACTGACAAAAGTATTGTACTATTAAATAAAATGACTTTAGTTAGGTATGTCAGACCGACGATATCCATACTGATATTATAAATGAGAAAGGAACTCTATCTGTCTGTTACTTTTTCACGCTTAAACCGTTGAAGGATTTCGATGAAATTTGGCATAGAGATGCTTATCCCGAAAATGAAGTTTGTATGGAAGTACGATATACACGAGCTCCTCGCGGACGAAGTCGCGGGCAGACTATAATATAGAATATAGGGAAAGACTGAAACAGATTAATGCCTCCCTATTCGTCCCTTTTGATGTTTTATAAAATGATTCCCGTAAAGATTCGTTGCACTTCAATAATATTTCACTTTTCACGTGCCAAACTCTCGCACGCAAAAAAAACTCTATTTGGAAACTAGCCCAACGCGACGTGACGTCGAAACAAATAAATTATTCTTTCGTGCAGAAAAAGTTTTTGTCACGCACTGCGATAAAATATTGTGATAAAAAATCTAGTGGAGATACGGGACTACTAAGTAAACTAGGACAATTTATGCAGTTGTGGGTTTGGGGCATTTTAAGGCTAAATAAATAAATAAATAAATATATGTTACTTTGATGTCACACAGACTGGTTAATTGACCAGTTAATTTGTCCAATAGAATGTCTGGCCGTCTGTAACCGTGAGCGGTGTTCGTTAAAATCTGAATGTACTTAAATATACTAGAAAGTTTAATAAGTGTCTGTGGAATGACAGCAGCCGGCGCCATATTTAACGTTCGGTCTGTAATCGTAAGTTGGTGCATCCCGCACTTTCTCTCATCATGAGAGGGTTATATAACTGCTCAGCCTGTAACGGATATTTTTTTTTTACTTATATACTCTGACCTAAATTTTCATCAGCGGTAGACTACGCGTTTCTCTCATTGTGTCCTGGAACTAAATGCAATCAGGACCTCGCGAGATCTCAAATTCACGACATCGTGAGAGAATTTTCGAGATTCAATGTCGGTGGCAGTAAATCTCGTGTATTCAATGTCGGTGGCAGTAAATCTCGTGTATTCAATGTCGGTGGCAGTAAATCTCGTGTAATAAATGTCGGTGGCAGTAAATTTCGTGTATGCACGACTCAAATAATCGAGAATTCAGTATGCAAATCATGTTAATAATTCGTGCCGGACAGTCCTTGGCAACAAAATGTCTCAAAAGAAATTGGGTATTTAAAAGACCCTTGGTACGTGTGTGCACATAATTCACGTTTGTGCTGTTCCTACCTACAAATCATGAGTACCTACTTGTTTATTTTTGTCGACGAAAAATGAATGTTCCTTATTCCGTACATGTATTTTATGGGGTCCTGTCTCTTGACCAAACAACTTTTAGCCAAATGTATCATTTTACAAATGTTTCATTTGACCTAATGCATTTTTCGTCAAAACAGTGATATTTTCGGGTATTCTTTGAATATCATCAAATAGAAGTCGTTAGGTTAGGTTTGTTTTATAATAATCCTATAAAGCTTTCTATTTAAAAATAAATTGCATTAGGTCAAATGAAACATTTGGCCAAAAGTTGTTTGGTCTAACATTACTGAACCCTATTTTATAGGTACTCAAAATATAATAGCAATACCCTTAAGTAGAGTAAGTAGGTATTGTTTTAGCCGCATTCGGGTAATTTTGACATCATAAATTGGCTTTCCTCATGTTAAATCGTATGACGTTCGAACTCATAAGGGGCTAAACACTTATTAAACTACCATACGAAGTTCTCAAACAGGTAAAAGCGACAAGGTATCAAGGTGTAGGTACAACTAAACGTTCGACTGTATACCTTGTGCAAGCGTACCACCCCACCTATTTTTAATTAATAAAATAAATAAAGGTTAATAAAATCATTAGCTAGGTAGTTAAGGAGAAAGACTCACAAAAGAATGAAGCCCTCATTTTGAAGTTGGCTATTCAATTACAATGTCATTAAGCTTGTAAACGCAAATAAATGAGAAACGCCTGTGCTAACGAAGTATATTTATCTTACTCAAAGAAATTGTTGCCTTTGAATAACATTTTTCAAAGACTTTAATTAGGATGAGATTTCTTTGTTTCATAATAAATGTCTACATAACGATGTTTTCACAAACTCCTTTGTACTGACTGGGATTTTCCTGTCCGCATCTGTTGACTGGCATTCCGTTTGTACAAAAATGCGATGTCTTTAGAAATGTGCCGAAAGAAATCACTGTTATATTTACAAAGCCCTAATTTTCCTCTCCGGGATACGGTTTGTAGCGAAATTTCAAAGCACCTATTCATTAAGAGAGTGGTTTGTACGAGACCCACTTCATTGGAGAAACAATGATTTACCATAATAACTAATGTAGGCAGGTATAGTCCGGGGCAAATTTCGTATTCGTGAATAAATCATTTTATCTAGACTAAATCACTAGATAATAAGTATTGTTAATATCTTGTAACCATTTAACCTATTTCACTATCTAAGAAGACTTGAGGTTGAGTTACGTGTCTAAAGGCATTAAGAGTAGAACAGCAGTCAGGGATATTAAGTGACCATAAAAACAATAAAGATTTTACTCGAAACATTTATTCCACTCAGTACTTGTAATCCTTGCCAAAGTTGGATTTTCCCGCGGCAGACGAGGTCATTGACCCTTGCTGGTACTTGCCTAGAGATGCTAATCCGTTAGCCTGTGAAAAGACAATGTATTAAGAAGTAATTACTTCGCTAAAGATTTTCCACCTGCGAAAGTGGAATTTATTGGTATAAAATAAATTCATTTTGTCTATCTATAGTTGTAGCCTGGAAAGGTCAAAGGATAATTATGACGGGAAAAGTTGAGGGCCGTCTCAAAGCAGACCACCTGCTAGATGGAGTAAACAAATCACTGCACACTTGCAACTATCTCTGCACGAGGCCATACAGAAAGCGGGTGATAATAGCATTAGTAGCCTTTGGAAAAGTCTGGTCAACAAGAATAGGACATGATGGCACGATCCTCAGCAATGAGGGAAAACTGTTGTACGTAATCTAAAGACAAAGCGTGGCCAATTCTACATTGTCGTCTCTTTCTTTCTCTTAGCGTTATTATCAGTAGAATCTCCTGTTATAGGCGATTCATAAAAGCTGGCGTGGGTGGATTAAATTATTGACAGAAAAAGTAGTTAATTTGATTACTTTATAAACTGCTTATTGCCTATCAACTGGATAAACATAGAAATAAATAATGACTGAGCATCGATCAGTGCTATCCAAAAAAAATCCTTTAGAGTGCTAAAGGATTTTTTTTGGATAGCACTGATCGATGCTCAGTCATTATTTATTTCTATGTTTATCCAGTTGATAGGCAATAAGCAGTTTATAAAGTAATCAAATTAACTACTTTTTCTGTCAATAATTTAATCCACCCACGCCAGCTTTTATGAATCGCCTATAACAGGAGATTCTACTGATAATAACGCTAAGAGAAAGAAAGAGACGACAATGTAGAATTGGCCACGCTTTGTCTTTCAGATGTTTTGATACTGTCAGTGGACAGTATCAAAACATCTGAAAGGATACTAATTATATCATTGCGTCTTTTATGCTTCTGTAGTCCTGCTACCCACCTTAGTCCTCTTCAATAGCTCAGCCTGAGCTTTCACCACATTATCATCCTTGCCAGCCCAAGTCTTCCAGACTGATGCCTGAAGGGCGCGGCCGTAGCTGAAGGTCAAGGTCCAGGGTTTGTTCAACTCCACTCGGTTAATGGCGTTCAGGTTGAGGGTAGCGTCTTCCTCTGATTGCCCACCGGAGAGGAACACGATGCCTGGAATGTGAAGACGTGTTTAAAGCAGCATAGCATTAGGTGGCCAAGCACTCTGTAGTATCGCCTTCTATTAGGTATTGAGTGCCCTGTTATGATTTCATAGATACTCATGTCCACTGGAACCATGGTTGGATGTATGTTTAAAGGTTTATTCGACAATAACTCAACTATCGTTGACCGAAACGTCGTGAACTTTGGCAAGCGAATGAATGAGACAAAATATATTTTTAAGTTCGAACATGAACCAAATGTAGGGGGTTGAAGGTTGTGATCCTTTGGGCGAGGCAGGTTGCTTTCTTATTTTGTTAGATTCGTATTGGGCCAGTTTTCCATTTAGGCCAGAATCCGACAAAATAATAATCTGACCTACTGCGAAATAGACAATAATAAACTACTAACCTACTTAGAATCTAACGAAATAAAAAACTGACCTACTCAGAACCAGGTAAAGTAGGAAAGCGACGTACCTACTAAGAAATTGCCAAAAAGAAACTGCTTTAAGAATATGACAAAATAAGAAACTGGTCTATTACGAATCCAACAAAATAAGAAAGCAATCTGCCTTGACCAAAGGGTTGTGAAATATGGTTTCTCTTAACACCACTAGATGGCGATGGCGCTGGACCGATCCACGACTACATCGCGAGTCCACTTACAGTCTGATTGGTATACAGGGTGTGGCCTGAAATATGAGCAAAAAATTAAACGGTAGACTATTGAGCTTGTGAATAATCATTAAAATATTTTAATTGAAAAAAAAATATTTTTTTTTTCTTTTTCTTTAAAGTAAGTTCATGTGTATTTTTTACTCTTCTGGGGTGACACAAGTAGTTTTTTTTATTTAAAAACACTAAAATATCTTTTAAAAACAAAAATGCAAAAACTATTATGACTCATTACATGATGTTACCTCAAAATCTGCATTGACTGCTGTGCTATGATCTCGTGGTGCCAACATACATTACTTAAAGGTTGTAAATTTAGATCATAATTACTCCGAATTAAAAAAAAATTGGACACAAGGGGTACGACGGATCCCCTAAGGAAGCGTCCTTTTAAATATTTGCCCCTGTTACAGGCCACACCCTGTATTTATAGAATTTAGAATGATTACTGCAAACCTGGTACGGCGGCTGGCACTCCTCGCAGCAGTGCAGTGACAGAAGCAACGGCGACCTCTTGCGGGGTTGCCTTCTTCCTATACCCTTGGCTAGGGGTTACCTGTAATAAGTGTGTGTAAAAAATAGTTATTTATGATACAAGTGCGGAAAGTAGGTAATCCCCAACGAGTGACGATGACCGACACGAGTTGGGAATTACCAATCCGCACGTGTATTATACAACATTTTTTGGTACAAGAAGCGCAAGCAATGAGAGCAAACACGACGCGTACTTGTGTAGTTTAGGAATTGCTAGGGGCACTTTCTGTGGTCATCGTCAGATTTCATTGTCACCGAATTTACTTTTTAATCGTATCGAAGTACCATTGCCGAATTTCAGCTCAATCAAAATTTTGATGATAATGCAAGCGATGATAAACGAACATTGGTTTTTTTTTTTGTTTTAAAAGTGTTAAATGTGACTTGATCATCGATCAAGTCATTATTAACAACACTATCGAGTGTTGTTAATAATTGGGTTGGGTTTTTTTTCTAAACCACGTGATTATTGATAGGTATATCTAAAGAGAGGCTCACCATATTTGGTTTTATCAGGGTGCCTTCCAAAAATACGTGGTGATCACTCAAAGCCTTATACAGAGCAACGAGTGCCACCTCCGTAACTTTCTGCCCTCTAATTATATCATGGTCACCTGAAACACAAACCCAGTACATGTTTATACACGGTTACATCAAGTAGCATATATTTTACACAAAAACCTAATGTGTGCGATAACATCACCATTATCATTTTCATTAATTCCATCATGCTTTCAAATCTATAATATCTTCTTCGGCGTCACATCCTCGTGGCTGACCGTCGTGACAACACGAGGTCATTCGATTCTTCCGGATAGATGTCTGCAAGTTTCCTTTGCAGATTTCCTTAACTATATGGGTTAAATATTACACGTAAAACCGATGGCCCTTGTGGAGGAAATATTCTCGAGTGGCGACCACGTACCACACAATGTGGACCGATAATGGCCTGATTAAGGTCCGGGAGTCCGCTGGATGCGGATGGCGCAGAACCCACCTCTGTCGCTCTTTGGAACTCCTATGTCTAGCAGTGGACGTATTTCGGCTAGTATGATGATGATCGGATCAACGGGTCGGACAATATGCTGAAGTATGTATGAATTACTGAATTACCATCCAATACAACATCAGGCTCCACAATCGGTACCAGGCCCTCGCTCTGGCAAACGGCTGCGTATCGCGCCAGTACTTGAGCCATGTCATTGATCGCCTGGACTGACGGAGTGTTCTGCCCGATCTTCAGAGGGCATCGCCATTTTGCGAAGCGGCAACCATGTTTCTTGTAAGCAGCGCAACGTTTGTTGAGATCGTCAAGACCTGTTGATAGGAAGTATGTACCTTAAGGAGTAGTATTGGTAAGGAGCGATTCGCCTCTTCTTTCTTCAAGCGAACTGCTGCGAAATGGAATTCGCTCCGTCGTGTATATATTTACCGAACTATAGCCAATCACTGTTGTTCATAAATAAATGCATGTTCAAAATAATTTGAAGTACTCATTGGTCCTAATAAATAGTCGTACTTATACGAATAAACTTTCCGAGCAACAACTTATTGGAAACTCTCAAAGGACTAGGACAACAAGTTCTGAAATGAACTCGTGCTTGAAGTAATAGACAATGAAGTTCACTCGCCTTGCTCTGTACGTCTAAGTTTAGATAAGAACTACGTAACACGTGGTGTAAGTATTCGATTGTAGCTTATTATTGGTTTGAACTATGATTTTACTATAACTTGTATTGGTGGACATCTTCAGCAACAACACTATCCACGGCTCTACTGGAAGCGAACAAATACCTTCGATTATTACGAATCAGCATCCTACTAGGCTTGTGTCCTAAAGGTGCCCGGTGTCCACTTTGGCACCTAATCCCACAATTTATTTATTGCGAATCTAGAGTATAAATTGTACTGGGACTGAGCTCTCACTTGTTGCAACATCCTTGATCAACATAAGGTATTTCACTCTCCATAAAGTTCGTAATAAAAAAAAATGAAATACATGATTGTTTAAATCAATTTACACCAACTTCTAATCACGTCGATTGGATCATGAGATACATAATTTACTTTAAACGCCAAGCCACGAGAACATTTATTTTCCAATTTACCTCATGAACTGATTTCCGAGAGCAAATGCGTTGATTATTATAGAAAAAAAACCCAATCGCTGTATGTGACCCGATAATATTTGAGGACTTTCGTCGATTCCACAAGGATCACCCTTGGCACTTCATTAGTTGCTATTTCAACGGAATCTTATCAGAATCTGTGATATACTTTTGTACTTTTAAGTACATAATTGAGGAATTCCATAAGTCATTTGTGGTCTTCATCATCAATTCCACTCCACCAATTTATGATTTCCGGATGTAAATACACGAGTTATAATAGAAAATACCAAAATCACTACACGCGTGCCTAATATAATTGAGGAGTTCCCTCAATTCCTCATGGATCCCATCATCCAATTGAATTTTCAAAAAAATGGGACCCACCTGGAAGCATATACTTACAAACAAAAAAAAAATGTATTAATCGGCTCATCAATGACGGAGTTCTGAGGTAACAAACATTGAAAAAAAAAAAATACAACCGAATTGAGAACCTCCTCCTTTTTTTTGAAGTCGGTTGAAAAGTCTGCTGAGTTAAGATCAAACACAATATTTTATTTCCTGGGTCTCTAGGGCTCATGAGAATCAATTACCTTGAGTAGTGACTTCATTCTCAGACAGGAACAGCGGGACTACATCTCTGTCGACCTTGATGCCCGGGATGATACCCTGCTTCTTAAGGACGTCGACGAAGAGTGTTCCATCGTCAGTCTTCTGGTACACTGTCTCATCGAAGAGTATGACTGCAGACACGTGCTCTGAGAGGTTCTGTGGCAATAAAGGGTGTAGCTTGTTTAAGTATCAACAAGCAAGCGAAACAAACAGGTGTCCTAGCACAACTTGCTCTCAAGTCGCGTCGCACTCGGCGAGTCCTGTCTCACTCGCGCTGTGCAAATGACAAAGAGGAGGGTAGATTTTTCTCGTCACGCGTCGCGTTGTGACGTCGGTCCTGCTAGCCCCGCAGGACAATAAGGCGACTTCCTGATTTTCGGTGCTGAGGTGACGATACCCCTACCAGTAAGTGAGAGTTTTGTAAATGAGGAAGCAGTGCGGAACGAATGCAGTACTGCAAGCGCTCTGCCCCGGTTCCGCGAGTGATAATGCGTGGGCAAATGTAAAACTGACAGTATACTATAGGATAGATAAGTAGGGAAATCTGTGAGACATCGGTAAGCTCACATCAAGATGAAATATACCGTATCCCGCCCAGTCAAGTCAGCAAGTCGAATTACATGAAAAATGTTATGTATCCACTTATATTCTCCACCCGTAGGTAAATATACAGAGAGTGACTCACTTTGGTAGTAAACAAGAGCTGCCTGTAACGCCTTCTGTTGTTCTCAGTGTTCTCCAAACTGATTTCAGCCAGGAGTGTGCCGATACCCTCTGAAATAAAAAATATGAATAGTATATTATGTCTAATTTACATACACAGGACATAATCATAAATCATACATAGAAAAAAGGAATATCATCATTGTACCAAAAAGTACAAACATATATGGACAAAGAATATGGTTTAGTCATCTACCGCATATCCTAAATAGTTTGCCTAGGGAGGTAATAGATATTATAGAGGATAGACTTCTTTCAAAGGACAGTAATCAAGACTTCCTCTAACACTGTAGCTATGTGAACATTTTCTTTGTAAAATGGATAGGATTAAAAATTTGACTTAGGTATGTCTGTAAATTCCTCAATAAGCTCACTTTAATACCGTCTAAACCCTGGATTTAAGTCTAAGTACCGAGACATTGAAATGGAATGAAATTTGGACAATTTTCAAAGCTTAAGAAGTTACGTTCTGACGACTAAAACTGATATTAAAAAAAGCTTTTCAACTTTTTATTTTATTTTTATTATCTATTTTACAATCTCGCTGGCGAAAATCGTGCGATTTGTCGCATGTACTCGTAGCATTGTTTTTACATGAGCGACAGAGATGGTGATATATGATTCGTGGCCGCGGCGTTGGTCTAAATGCCAACCCTCGAACAATGGGCCGATCAGACAAAGGATGTCGTGGGTGATCCTATGCATGAGTGCACGCTGGTGGCAACCCACGAAAAGTGCAAGTGCTGACTTGCATGAGTGTAAGCCGCGAGATATGGCGAGCAATCACACTGCGAGCGACATTTGCACGGCTATCGTGATACGTTCACACGGAAGCCGTGCTGCCTGGCAAGCAGCTTGGAATGCAGCATGCAGCCCGGCAAGCAGGCTGTTCACACGCTCACGGGCGTGCTTGTCATGCAAAAATGGGAGTTTTATTTTTCTTTGGAATGTTTATTCTGGGGGTCTCATATTGTTGGTTCCCTATGGTAACCCTCCAGAAAGAGCAGAACGTCTTTCTTTCACCATTTTTAGGATTCCTGACTAATTAGGTAAAAACGGAACCATTACGCGCGACTCTGTCCGTCTGTTAGTCTGTCACACAGTTAAATATCTCAGGAATTACTAATTCTATCCATTTGAAATTTGGTATAGTTTTAAAGAATGTTAATCCACGTGTATGGAACAAAAAAATTAAATATATATTTCTAATATCTACGAGTATCTAAAATTACGGATAAGAGGGGGCAAAAATTCAAAGTTTAGTTAATAGGCCAAGTCCCCACTTGACCTGAAAGGAATTGAGTTGGACATTTTAAAACAGTTTTTCGGTTTTTTTATATTCGGTTATAGACATACTGTGTAATGACAATGCTAGTAGGGTTAGCAGGTATTCTCGCGCATAAAAATTAAAGGAGTTGTCCACGACACTTCACACAGAGTGCAAAAACCGAGAAGTTACCATTGGATTCGTCGACCGCAAGGATGCCTTTTCCTGGAGCCACGATGGCCTCAGCCGTCCTCTTCAGCTCCTTTTGGAGTTCCACATCCGGGTATGAGAAGGTCATTCTGTACAGAAACGTTGCGAGTTAGGCGGGTTATTTGCACAAAACTTCATAATAAATCTGATCACATTTTGCAGATACCGAAGTAAATATGGCTTATAAGTTGAATGATTAATAGTAAATTACTTACCTAGGGCGGCCAAACAAAGAATGTCTCAGATCGCAGATATTTGATAAATATGCGATCTGAGTCATTTTTTATTGCCGCCCATGGTGAGTACAACATTTTACCTCCGTCCCTGGCCAGGAAGTGCGTTAATTGGTACATTATGGCCACAGGTTAGTAGGTATTGTACATATAAGTCAAATGAAGAAATTATACCCAAGAAATCTAAACAATTTTGTTTCAATGTACTTCGCCATGCCACACACATGACACTTTCACATAATTATACTTCCCACTTCACAACATGAACTGCTTTCCGATAGGAAATGCGGTCGGTAGTTACTACAGCAAATAGCCAAGCTTTATGTGATATTGTGAGAGGATTCCTTGATTCCCTCCGGATCACATCACCTTCACATGCATATGGGACCATCCCGAGGTACTTTCGAACACAAAAATAATTATCATAATCGGATAACATACGGTAAAGAATTATCGATGAACATACGAACTGAGAACCTGCTTCATTCTATTGAAGACGGTTAAAAATGCACGATGCACGCACCGCTCGCTGCTATGCGTGCACTCAAGTCATACCCTTAGGGGCTTATGGTCAATCTCTGTAGTCTCTGTATCACTTCTAAGGTCGTGTTTACAGACAACCGGCGATAGGCGGCGCGGGACCCGCGTCAGAATGCGCTCGCGCACAAACATGAGCTTTGCCACAGAATAAATAATAGTATTATCTACATACAAACGATTATCTGTTAACAAATCCCCTGTTTAGGTATGCCGAACAAGCCTAAACGTGGCCATCCCTTTCTATCGCATGCAACACGCTGCGATAGAACGCTTGCGTGCCGTAGCAGCGCTAACATACCGGCCGGGGATGCCCTTGTAGCGGCGCGACGATATCACCTAGTGAGCTGCTCCTGGCTTTGCTTACAAGCGTTTATGAATAGCGTGACCGTTTTCATACCCGCCTGACATCACGCGTCTCTTCCACCGAGCCGACTTAAAATTACGTCCGACCAGTTAAATACATTATTTATGGATAAAGTAGGTACAGAATAAATAATATGTAATCACCTATGATTCGGGTCACGCTGGAAGACACACTGGGGCTGTCTCTATAAATTATAACATGATTACATAATATCGTTTAAACAGGGTGTTTAATTATTTTGATATATGCGGAAGATAATGTGTCAGAAAGGTGAATATCCAATTATCCACCAGATGTTATAAATGCGGCACCTCACTATTATTATTATACTTATTTCCAAATTGCACGCCACGTGATGTGTCCGGGCCGGCAACATTTGAATTTTTCCGGCACCGACCATCGTCCATGCCTGTCGCAACATTGCATGTGCTGTGTTAATGCTAACTTTGAAACTGATAGTCGCTTTTCGGCGCATACTTTGTAACGGTAAATATGTCATGTCATGCCCTTGCCAGACAAAGAATGAATTACTTTGGTAACGACTATCCGCAACCAAAGGAATTCAAGGTGCTCCCGCTGAGCTGCATCATCCGCTTTGTGGAAACGATGGAGCGAGCTTGGGAGTAGGCATAAAGGAGAGGGCAAATGCACAAAAGATCCCGCTGGGTCGAAGTGCATGCGAAAGGCTCATCTAGATAAGATAAGATAAGATTACGGTAAATATTTTGCGAACGAACAAACATTTCTATGCAGTTTAATTAATTGCCATTAACATCAAGAAAGCATAACAGTACTTTCTGTACCGATACCATTGCCAGAAGTATAAATAAATAAATAAAGGCAATGATCCCGGTAATATTCCTGGGAATGCTTATCGGCAACAGCACATCAATGTCATAATTACATATGATTCCCTAAGGTACTTAAGTACCTAATATTATGCAAGTAGATACTAACGAGATATAATCATGGAGGCAATTACCATACCTAATTACATTATAATTATACCTATGGGAATTTGATTATATCCCCAAAATCGTATAGGTACCTATGGCTGATATTATACTTAATATATATTATATAAATGCCTTGGTTGTTTTATTATATTAAGGATAAGTTCGTCTTTGTACTTCGATCTATTGTGTGACATGTCCATTAACCTGTTATTGTGTACAATAAAATTATCGTATGTTTACGTAATCCGTGCGGAAAGTTTCTACACCTTTCTCGGGCGAGTTTCTACTAGACACTCACTTGAAAACAGAGTAGACGGACACAGTTTTTAGGGTTCCGTAGTCAACAAGGAACCCTTATAGCTTCGCCATGTCCGTCGGTCCGTCCGTCTTATGCGGCGTAGCTCACTAACCCTGACCTACCACTAGAAAGCTGTAATTCAACATGGGTATATCAATCAATCACGCCGACAAAATGGCAGACGGAAATTTTGAAAAAAAAATTGTATTCCTCCCCTACACTTAAGGAGGAACATCACTACGGATTCCTGTCAAAGTGTTGCTAACAGATGTCTCGCGGTTGCTCATTGTTTTTCGCAAAACCGTGACCAGCACGTCTATCATGGACGGCCTTATCAAATGATAAGTGACAAGATAGAGCGTCCGTCACTGTCTGACACCGTTCAATAGAACGAGACGGACGCTCTATCTTCACTTATCGCGTGGTTGACCATGATACGGGGTCAGTACCAACATTGTAATTTTATTTTCTCGGTATATGTAGGTACCTATTGTGTTGGATGACTTGGTCAAAAATGAGATGGGTCTATAAAATGCATTTTTCAATAATTTTTATTAGAGTCATGTGTTCCGCCCTCTGCCGGCTAATTGGTTAATACTGGGTATATGGAAAAAACATCGTGAGAAACCTAACCCCGTATCATGGTCGGCCTTATCACGCGATAAGTGACAAGATAGGAGCGTCGTCTCGTTCTATCGAACGGTGTCAGCCAGTGACGGATGCTCTATCTTGTCACTTATCGAGTGATAAGGCCGACCAAGGTATGGGCTATCTGCCTACAATAGATAGGTGACACCTATACATATGTTATAGGCCCATAACCGAATAACATAGGTATCTTACACGTAACAGCATCTTGCATTCGTCCCTTTCAAGCAAGTATGGAAGTGCGAAAAACACGAACGCTTTACGTCCGACATAGAAGCGAACATGCTAGCTGAGCAGCTTGGAAAAAGAAAACTTTCCAGCCTCGACCTTGGCGTTGTATCTTTACTAGTTAAATGTTCTAGAACTTCGCAGTTAAACATGGAGTTATCGATTTTCTTTAATAATAGCTCATGCTGTACTTGTTTTAATAATAAATGACTTAGATAACCTAACGACGGCATAAACAGGCGCGATAAAACGTTATCTAGTTTGACAATACAACTTGCCATTGTAAACTTTCCTAAATAATGCCATAATATGTACCTACTGTAGGTACTTGATCTTCAGGTAAATAGTCTTAAGTAGGGATAAGATTCGTACCTAATAATAGCAACATATTCAGCAATGGGATTCTTATTAAAACAATTAAAGAAAATTGTACCCACCTACTGTTAGTAGGATAATTCACACTTAATCACTAATCAAAGTGTAAGCAGCCCAAAGCCACGACGTTTCAGGGATCACGATGTTTCTCTTGCTAGGACATGTTTCTGCAACGATACATTCTCTTATGAAACTTGACGCCAATCATTATTATTTTAACGAGTGTCGTTTACGAGTTTCACCTAGTATACTGTGATACATATATCATGGTAGCCCTTATCACACGATAACTGACAAGATAGAGCGTCTGTCACTGGCTGACACCGTTCGATAGAACAAGACGACGTTCCTTTCTTGTCACTTATCGCGTGATAAAGGCCGACCATGATACGGGGTCTGGAGAGATTTTCAAAGTAATGATATCAGTTTGATTGGATTAAGGCTTGTTAAATTAATTTCAGCGCCATCTATAGTCTACAGTTGGCGTGACGTTCCTAGCTATGTCATGTTTAAGACGTGCGTCCAACGCGTTCCAAAATGTTGCTTGGCAAGTAAGTCGACGATGTAAATAATACACATATCGAGAGGTGGCGCTAAAATCAAAATTGTGATGCTAAGAACTGTCACGTTATCATTGGACCTTCAAATGACCTTTATTCGTGTCCTCTCTGTACATTTTGACAGTAGTAGCCGTGTAGCTGACCGGGAGTGTCCGTGTTTTACCGATAAAAAACAAAAAAACCGTAAGTTTTTTAATTTCTTACTATAATTCCCTTATTTAATAGTGAGAATAAGTCAATTATGATTTATATTGATGCCTTAGTGGCATTTTAATGTTACTTTTGATCTATTAGTAACCTCATTTTACTATTTCTGTATTAATATCCGAAATTAAGTTTCATTGCACATTCCCATTTTAGGGTTCAGTTACATACTTACCAAATAAGAATTTTGCTTTTGTAGGTATCTTGTTTTAGTATTTCACAACGTTCATAAGCTTTACATTATATAACTAATAAGAGTAATAAGTTATCTTAATATATTAGTAAAATTATTTGAAAAAACATGCAATAGGTTTGTTTTTTCTTTAAATTTGATCAAATACATAACTGTAGTGTAAACTTGCCAAAGGTTATTGTTATTGACATTACAATAGGTAGATAGCACATATTAATTCCGATAAGTCTATGCATGCAACATGCCTGCATAATTATAAACAGTTGTCTTGAAATAGTTGATGCTATTTTCATCGCATTTCTTTAACTCTGTAGGTATGTATGTACGTGAACTAAAGCGCGCCTGTGACGCCTTGTTTTCAGTGACCTTTGAAGGTCACCTTAATATAAAAGTTTATCTGGTGTAAACGTACTTTATGAATTTAAATATGTCCACCTATTAGCAAGTATTATTAAAGAAATATTTTTCGTAAGTATAACTTTTGGTGTGATTAATCATTTTAATTATTTACCTTTTCTTAATGTAATAAATATCTATAGTTAAATCTTATTAGAACCCAATAAGTCTGATCAGAATAAGCACTGATAATAAATTAAATGTACTTATTGTAATTTTTTTGCGTAAAATCGATTGAACGATTTTTAACAACAAGGTGGACATCCCTAATTAAAAAATTACAATGACAAAGCTGTCATAACTGACGTGAATTTGATTGATTTGTTTGAGTTTCGAAACTTGAATCAAAAATAAAAGACGAGTTTATTTATGGTGAGTATCTAATGACTGTAATGTGTTTTTGAAAATTTATTTAAACTATGTCGGGTATAGCATTTTCCTTTAAGTAATTATTTTGCTAAGTAGAAGTTTACTGGATAAATTAAATCAAAATGGCTCCTAAGAAGGGCAAGGGAAAGAAGGGTCCCCCAGAGTCCGGATGGATGCCTGGCTTTGGGACCAAAGGTATGCTACTGTTATTCCGAGGGATGTTATCAAGATATCAGCCCTTTGATAGTTACATTATTACGTTTAAACTCCTAATGGTAACCTAAGACAAATACATTAACTTTGAGAATCAGATTTCAGCTTGTTCACGTTATGTCAGTAAAGTTAAAATATACTTACATTTTTGTTGTGATTGTGCTGGCTCATCAATACAAACTAGGTAAATCGGTAGACTTCACTAGGACTGAAACTGGAATCAATTTCACATTCATAATTATTGGCACACAGTAGGTATTGCTTATGACTGCTTTCATTACCTGTCCTTTCCTTGTAAAGAGCTGAGTGAAGTTAAAGACCATTTAATGGTAATGATAATATTTCACAAATAAATTGGTAGGTACAGTTTGCTTTTATTTCATGTATCTGTTGATTGGTACAATGACATTTGCTGAATATTAATGGCAGACAGTACCATTACGCAATCAATTATATTGATCACTAGTAAACAAGGTGATGAAAGAAGTGGTGGAAAGTTTTAGTTTGATTCTTTTTTGATGCTGCTATGTAGGTCTAATCATCATCATCTCCGTAGCATTATCTACGTTAGTTCCACAAAACCAACTGCCATCTGACCTTCCAAACCAGAGGGAAAACTAGACTTAATGGGATTAGACTGGTTTCCTCACTAAGTTTTCCTTCACCAAAAAGCATCATCTCCGTAGCATTCTCTACGGTTGTTTTACAAAACTAACTGCCATCTGACCTTCCAAACCAGAGGGAAAACTAGACTTACTGGGATTAGACTGGTTTCCTCACTAAGTTTTCCTTCACCAAAAAGCCAACGATAAATGTTCCGTATTTAAGTTCCAAAAAATTCATTGGTACAAGCTGGGATTCGAACACACAACCTCCGCTTGACCACCATGCAACTGAAACACGGCTACCGTAGCTGCTAATCAGGTCTTATATTATCTTGGTAATTCGTCGGTATCCATGTATAGGTTGACTGCTTAGGTAAATGATAAAGTGCTCCTGCAGCCCGAGACCACGGCTTAAAAGTTATATAGATACAACGTAACCTTTATTTCAGGCAGAGTTTTCATATCAACTACATAATGTCTGTTAAACATGTAACTTAACACTTTCATTGACAATACTGTCAAGTGTTGTGAAGCCTACATATGGCCTACCTGTCGACGTACTGTCAGCGAACGCGTTAATTAGTATGTTGAAGACTGCCATTCAGATGATTTTTCAACACCCGGCCTGACTACGTATCAACCATCCTATGCCTCAGCATTACCATTTATCATTTCGTATCATTACCCAATGTTCCGCAGGCACAATGACCACATACTTCCAGTACCCGACCCCTGAGCTGCAGGAGGAGCTCCGCAAAATTGCCCAGGCTATTGTGGCCCCCGGCAAGGGCATCCTCGCTGCTGATGAGTCCACTGGTAAGTTATAAACATTACTCTTACCTCAACCCACATTATTAAACGAGCAAGAGAAACAAACTGTATGTTCGGATGGCTGGCTGGCCAGCTGGTCTCCTCTACAGGTCGCATTTCTCAACCGATTCTCGTGAAATTTTGTGAGCAGGTTTGATAATTAGATAGATTTTTTTTTACAATTCAGTTTTTGGAAATTTTTGAAAATAGACTTGCAACGCAACTTACAGAGCCACTAGTTACTTTAGTATTTCCCAAACGATGGGCCGGGACAAATTTAAACCAAAGGACTTGATCTCCGAATATGATGTTTTTTTTTTTTATATCAGACGAACCTTGGAAACTACTGCTTCATTGTATAATGATTGTCACAGAGCAGTTGTTTTTCACAAACTTTAAGTATTTATCATGAGGCAGGGCAATACCCGCACCAAGTTTAAGGTTAAGGTCACTAGATTTTCTGACAGTGCAAATAATAAATAGTACAATCGGCACTAAAACTTTGTCTGTAATTTTAATTCCTGGTGGACTGATGACCTGGTAAAGGTTGCTGGAGTCCGCTGGATGCGGGTGGCGCAGGACCGGTCACTTTGGCACTTTTTGGGGGAGGCCTATGTCCAGCAGTGGACGTCTTTCGGCTGATATGATGATGATGATGATGATGAATTTTAATTCTTGCGGGAACTTTCAAGTCGTGGTTAGAATTATATACCAGGAGACTATGAATTAAAGTGTGTACGATGTTCAGGTACCATGGGCAAGCGTCTGCAGGACATTGGCGTGGAAAACACTGAGGAGAACCGCCGCAAATACCGCCAGCTGCTCTTCAGCACTGACCCCGTAAGTATATTTTTTTAATGCTACGATGGTGTTAAATAAGGATACGGTCTGCCTGATGGTAAGCACTAAGTAGACACGGCAGCCTATAGACGCTACACAGTATTAGTCACATCTTCAATCTTTTCATGATTTTCTCTTTCGGTCTTATATTTTGTCATGCAGTTTGATATATTATAAATGCGAAAGTTTGGATGTTTGTTACTGAATCACGTCTAAACGGCTTAACCGATTTGGATGAAATTTTGCACGAAGATAGTTTATAGCCTGGATTAAAATATAGGATAGTTTTTATCCCGGGTCCACGCAGACGAAGTCGCGGGCGGAAGCTAGTCAGTAATAAAAACCATGTTGCACTCGTCACAGAAATAATAATTCATCTCGCGTGACTAGTGTTCCGTTGCCGGGAGTTTCCTGTGATCTTGGGAATATTCCTTATGCCAGTTCACAGTAGTCACCTCACCACTCATTGACTGATGGGCGCCTTATATGATCATTAATCAGGACGATGCCCTCGAGAATATGATCAGTGGGTAAGACCTAGTCATGAATAGTGTAAACTTATTAGTATTCCTCAATGACTGGCTGCAGTATTACTCACCGATAAAACAAAGAATACCTAAATGTCTGTGAAAGTTTACTTTGTTACCATGGCCTATGGTGAGTTCAAAATTGAACGTCTCATCTTGACCGTAGAGTATTTTATGGCCATGTGTAACGTAAATATATTTCAATTAAAAAAACTCATACCTATATTTGATTATCCATTTTGTCGCCAGTGTTTAATTAAATTTCCCGTTTTTGAAATATTTATTGTCAAGCTGCAAAACCAGAATGGGCATGTGTCGGTAACCGTCTCTCATATGTCAAGTAAATGCCAAGGCCAGACCAATAAAGACTTTCAACATGTTTCTGATTGCCTGGTACTCCTGATACGCAAACATTTTGCCATTTACCAATTAAGACCGTTTATGTCCATAGTTCAGCATAGCACTGGTAGAAACGTTTTAACCATCATGCACTTCTTATTATAAACACTCTTGCTTTGCCTTAAAGGTTGATATTTGAATGCAAAGTTTTGTTTCAAACAATCCTTT
The DNA here is from genome assembly GCA_947049275.1 of Epinotia bilunana. Taxonomy (NCBI): domain Eukaryota; kingdom Metazoa; phylum Arthropoda; class Insecta; order Lepidoptera; family Tortricidae; genus Epinotia; species Epinotia bilunana. The sequence goes on along the minus strand of OX346271.1, from coordinate 6,649,646 downwards.
TCCTCCAGGCCATCTCCGAGAACATCTCCGGCGTGATCCTGTTCCACGAGACCCTGTACCAGAAGGCGGACGACGGCACCCCCCTGGTCGGTCTGTTGGAGAAGCGCGGCATCATTCCTGGCATCAAGGTCGACAAAGGTGTCGTCCCGCTCTTCGGCTCCGAGGACGAGTGCACCACCCAGGGTGAGCTCCTTAGTTTTATGGTCGCCTAGTACATAGAAGGGTGTTGCCGCTGTGTTTTCAGGGCTCTCGGGAAAAGGAAGGAGCACCTAGGAGTCCCAAATTGTGCTCTTTACTTTTATTATCGCCTGGTACGGTAAGCAAGGTACACAAAAACATCTGAACAACCTTCTTAGTAGGGTGCCGATTTTTTAAGATGGTTATTGTATAATGAAATAATTATAAAAAATCGCCGAGAATTTGATTTTGGTATTCCAAAGGTTAGAAAGTCGGCAGGTGGTAGGATAAATCTGCAGATAGTTGACACATTGTTGGCAGCCCTCCAATTAGTCGAAAATTGAACTTTATTTCAAGGCAATAGTGATTATACAACAGAACAGGCAATGGTGGAAACCAGAGACTGGGTGTCTGGTATATTGAGTAAAAAATACCCCAATTATTTCACATCCCTATATTCTTATATAATCTATATTATTGTGTTGAGCTAAACTTGTTTATGGCTAAATCTAGACATTTCCAAAGAGATCTACAGTTTGCCCTTGAATGGTGAGATCGCTATTTGTGACTCGACCTTGGAATCCTCTCCTTTGACCCTTTGCAGCATTGTATGGATCGATTGTTGTAATATTTGTCTATTCCTGCACCTTGACGCCAAATGAAATAAGAAAGTCATCTAACAGCTTATAAGATTTTGTTGCTATTATGAAAGTATGCATGTATTGGTAAAGATGTAAGATAAGAAGACAATAGTACAATGTACATTTTATCGGTTTAGGAGTGATTAGGTTTGTTACTTTACGGGTACTAGCTTCTGCCCGCGACTCCGTCCGCCTGGAACTCGTTTATATATCGTAGCTTTAACCCTCACCCACTTTTGTCTAAAAACTATCCTATATCCTTCCCTGGGACGCAAACTCTATACCTTATTTTACCTAAATCGGTTCTGCGGTTTAAGCGTGAATAGGTAACTGACAGACAGGCACACTTTCGCAGTTATAATATTAAGCGGCAATTACACTGCGTCGTTCACCTAATGCGGTCGCCGAATTCATTTTAAACTACTTAGGCCAACAAACGTCGTCTTCACATTAGTCTGTCCGCATACTTATAAGCGTTGGCAGTTGTCGATCGTCGAATGCGGCCGACTAACGTGTGCTTAACACTTTTGCGGTCGCCGCATGCGGCGAACGACGAAGTGTAATTGCCGCTTTAGTATGGAGTAAGGATTCGTTAATAATAATTACTAGGGAATCACATATAAGGGATTAGCTACGGTCTTGACAAACTTTTCTTGCTCCAGACACTTCTTTATACTTACATGCTTTTCAGTTCCTCCAATTTGCTCAGAAACATTTCGCCAGTCTTCCCCTTCCAACTGTACCGTTCACTTTTCCCTCGTCCACCCTCTTTGTTTTGCCCATACCATCTTAACATGCCCTCTTCAATATTTAACCAACTTAAAACAGGAGGTTTTCAATGCGGCAAAATCTTTTTATGTTAATTCTCGATAACTCGAAGACACATGGACCGATTTGGATTTTTTTATTTTTATTTGAAAAGGTATCCTTCCCAGGTGGTCCCATAGCCACCAGGGCTCTGATCATGGGATCCCGAAGAAATCAAGGAAACTCTTCAAATTTCATAGGCACACTGTAATCGATTTGGTTACCGTACTGTTTTGAAGTCGGTTAAAACTTTGTTTTTAAATTAAATTATTGCCTTTACATTTCCGGTCACTCCGCACCACTTACTTATCGGAACAATTAATTTAATTGTGTAATCGTCGTCGTAAAACACAACAACGAAATGCGGTGTCTTTAGAGACTTTAGAGTGTAAGACCCGCATTTGTCTCTCTAGCTGTCAACACAACCAACCCTCGAATCAATGAAGGGTCGGCAACGCGCTCGTGATTCTTCTCCAGTTGCAAAGCGTATATAGGCTGTATCTGCTTATACCACCAGGAAGGCCGTATGCTTATTTGCCATCCTATTCATTTTTATTTGCTTATTTTATGCTCGAATTTCATCCTTTTTTTGTGTATTAATATAGTTCTTTATGACATTTTTATGTACCTAAAATTCATATACAATGTAAATTGTGACTGAATAAACGAAAAGAAACGAAACATCGTTGTAGTATTAAAACATATAGTTTCATAATCTTTAGGTTAGCTAAAAAATATCATCATAAAGGAGCCCGGGGTCCGCTTTGACAACTAATCCCAAGTTTTGGCATAGGCACTAGTTTTACGAAAGTGACTGCCATCTGACCTTCCAACCCAGAGGGAAAACTAGACCTTATTGGGATTAGACCGGTTTCCTCACGATGTTTTCCTTCACCGAAAAGCTAACGGTAAATATTCCGTACATAAGTTCCGAAAAACTCATTGGTACGAGCCAGGATTCGAACCCACGACCGCCGCATGACAGCCGCATCGCATGCCTGAACCACTAGGCTACCGTTGCTACGTTGGCTAAAATATATGTTAACTGTTAATTCTGACGCAACAAAGGCAAAGCTTGATACATAAGTAGGTACGTAGTTACGTCATTGTAGGTGTGTTCATATTTGTTTTTAAGGGGCTCGACCAAATGATCTCTAAATGACAAAGTCCATTTAGATAACTTGTTATGTTAATTAATGATATGAGTTTTTAACTAAGTATCATTCTGAGATGTTTTTGTATTGAGTGATCTGTTTTGAAGCTAGGGGCTAGATTGATAGTCAGTTCTTGTTATTTGGATAAATATATATTACTAGCTTCTGTCCGCGACCCCGTCCGCGTGGAACTCGTTTATATCGTAGCTCCATACAAACTTTCAACCTCCATTTCACCCCCTTAGGGGATGATTTCCGGGATAAAAACAATCCTATGTCCTTCCCCGCGACTCAAACTGTCTCTATACCAAAGGTGTTTGGGTAAAAATGTAGTCATTTTTTTAGATGAGCGGCCATTCCTTAACGCGTTAGATTATGATAGATCTACTCAAAACAACCATATTTTGTTATGAAATGTAATACACTAAAATTCATCGGGGCCGAGATATTTGCAATATATATTTTCAAAGGTCACATTGAAAAGTTTTAAACAAAACTTCAAACTTAAATATCTCGGCTCCGATATGGTTTAACGCGTTTAATTTTATATATGTATACGTATTAAGAGGTCCTATAAACGATTATTAAAAAAAAAAAACATACTCGGGCGCTGCAAAAAATAAAAACGACATTTTTTCTCATACAAGGTTACCCAATGCCCTTTCATCCAAATCACTTCTGCGGTTTAACCGTGAAGAGGTAACAGACAGACAGATTGACTGACTGGCAGAAAGACAGACAGACAGAATTTCGCATTTATAATATTAGTATGGATAACTTAACCCTCTGGACGCCAAGAACACCTAAACCTGTTGCGTGTTGTCGTGCCCACGGCGCCAAGAAAACACCTTTAGGTGTTATTGTGTGCGCTGTCAAAGTAACCTTCATGATTTCAAGTACGGTTCATTTCACGCTCTTGTGCAAAAACTTGGCGTGTAGGTATCACTTTCGTACGTGAAGCGTTCTGAATAGCGTTCAAAGGGTTAAGGCATTTATCGTCATTTTAAAAAACGCATAGTTTAAGATTTATATTGACAATATAAAAAAAAGTGCCAACATTTCGTGGTTTTTCGAGTGCTGCATAGTTAGCACAGGTCTTTCGAAGTTGCAAACTTAGATATTTGTAGTCGTAGTGGTCCTAACAATATGTAAAAAAATCACTAACTAGCTGTTAGCTTGCGATTTTAGCGATACTTCTGGTCAAATATGACTGGCCTAATTAATGAAGCCTGCTATGCTAATGGATAGCGAGTGGTTCTATTGAGATCCACCATATTGACACCATCTGATCTAGTGAGGTTATATTATAGGTGAATAGAGTTCATTTTTAGTTTGAGGTGGCCAGTTATTGGCCAATTACGATTGGCCTATGTCAAATTATGACAACATTATTATTATTGTTGTAGTTACACGGGTTGATATGACAGGATGACAATCACAGAATAGTAGATCGTAAATCGTTTCATTCCATTAGCTAGTGTTCGCTAATTTACCTTAAACCTTTAATTCTGGTAAGATCTAGTTTTTTGCAGAATTAAAGGTTTAAGGTAAATTAGCGAACACTAGCTAATGGAATGAAACGATTTACGATCTACTATTCTGTGATTGTCATCCTGTCATATCAACCCGTGTAACTACAACAATAATAATAATGTTGTCATAATTTGACATAGGCCAATCGTAATTGCCACCTCATACTAAAAATGAACTCTATTCACCTATAATATAACCTCACTAGATCAGATGGTGTCAATATGGTGGATCTCAATAGAACCACTCGCTATCCATTAGCATAGCAGGCTTCATTAATTAGGCTTATTGATTTGGCATTAGCCAACTGATTTTTTGTAATACCATATTCTGATGTCATGAATAAATTAGTCTTATAATAATATTACCCACCAAATTATATCATACTATTTTGAATTTTCATTAAATACTGATTATTATTAGGACTGACGTCGTTACAAGACATGAAATCGGAATAAATAGAAAACGTTTCTGTAAAACTTCCATGAGTACTTCCTGAGTGTTGTAATAAAACATGTTATTCAAAGATAGCATCAAATATAACCCAGCGCACCTTATCTATAATCTAGTCCTTTTTCATGTTATCCGGTCTATACAACTTTAAATAAGCCTATAATGTTTCACATCTTAATAATGTAATAGGTATTTAATTATTTGACTATTTGACAACTCTGTCAATAAATTTAAACTTGAACCATAAATCAGTTTCAGACAATCGCACTATGGCCCAAAAGTCCGATCTAGCTGGACAAATTTATATTATACTCTTAATGAGTTTCAAGGGACTTATTTATTTATAATTTGTCTAAATAAAGCAAATTTATTATTATATGACCTTTCTTCTCTATTATTAATGAGAAAATTGAATAACCAGTGTATCTTGACCTTTGTGTAAGAAGAACTACTACGGCAGTAGAGCTCAGTTATAATTGGCGTTTAATTTTAAACGTAAAGAAGTATTATTACAATTGTCAACTAAAAAAGTAAGGATTAGCATAGATAAAAAGACATTTTTTTATACAAAGTTTAATTTTGAACAAAATAAAATAAATACACTGAACAACCAGAGTCATTCGTCAGAGTCGTCATCGAAACTGGGTAAATCAATATTTCCCAAACTATCTTCACCGCGTATTTTTCTCACCAGCGTAAGTTTTTGTATGTTATTCGTCTTCGCTATTTTCATCATCATCAATGGAATCGTCTTCTGTGAGATCGAGCTGTGAGTCTACAGGATTTAATATTGAAGAAACTAACTTATTCACATTGGGACCTCTTAGCAATGCCAAAACTTCTAGAGGAAATGTTCCCTTATTTTTTTTTGGGATCTCTCTTAAACTATTGATCAAAGGATCTGATGTTATTATTAACATTGATAACATATCGCTGTTTGTGGAAACACGAGAACATCTACGAGAATGGTGTTGTCGAAATCGGCGGCAATCTTTATTGCGGGCCTCTTGTGCTTCCTCTGAAAGCTGCCCAATGGGCAATATAAAATGCTTGATAATGTCTTTGCTGTGCACCAAGATCTTATGTACAGTTGGAGGCATATAGTACCATGAATAATTTTGTAAATATAGTGATCTTGTTTCACTAGCTAGTTTTTCAAACGCATCCAAGTCAATATCATAACCTGACGTTAGTGCTCTTAGTAAAAAGCTGAAGTTTTGTATTAAATCTTTATTTAGGCCAGTAATCTCTGCACTCAATTGAGGGTTCTGAAAAAACCTTCGGGCAGTATTGCCATCATTCGTTGACCCGTAGCCTGGTTTTGGTTTATCTATAATGAGTCCCAATTTCTCTTTAAATGACTTTTTAATTTCATTCGATCTCTGCTGAACAGAATTTTGTTTGTCTTGTCCTCGTACTTGCCATACTTTAATGTCTAGGCGATAACTAATATGTAACAAGCATTCGAAGCATCTCATCAAAGCATGGAGACTAGACAATCCAAAACCAAGTTTATCTGGGTCAACAATGGTATACTCCCTATTCACATCGTTCAAATTTTTTGCTGTTAATCCGCAAAGGTAACATCTAAGTGATGAGGATGTTTCGGTGATTGCGTTACAAACTTTTCCGTCAATCATGGTTAGCAACAATTCATGTTTAACCGAAAATGTTTTTCCATTTATTTCACATACTGTCGCTACTAATTGATTTATTTCCTCTAAGATCTTATTAGTCTCAACAACTGTAAGTTCCGTGTTTTCTTTTGAGAAAATAATTTTTAACGGACGACAATACATAGTGGACGAGGGTCTAGGATTCTGCCAAACAATGACATTATCACCATCATGTAAACGAAGAGGAATGAACGAGAACGTGAACAACAATTCGTCAGTGTCGCTGGGATTAGTGAATTTTTGTTTATAGGTGCTGTATCCCGAACTCCCATCGCAACCCCACTTGCTAATTAAAGTAAACGTTGAGCTGGATACGTTTTCTAAAACATCAGTTTGAGCCAAAAGAAGGCGTTCTACAGTTTTATTTAAAATAGCTTGAAGTAGATTTTGCATCGACATAATATGCCAATGCTTCGTCACTTGAAAGGCAGCGTTGCGTGATAGGAGCAGATAGTTTTTTTTTTTATATCAGTAGCTTTATGAGGGATTTCAGTTACACTTTTTATAACATCCGCTACATCACGATTACCTGCTAATCTATTCGATATCTGGGCAGCCACAGCCAATTCGTTTGTGCTACGAGACTGAATCAAGTCGTCTACTCGTCTACGTTTAGTCTTAAGCGACGCCTGGTCAAATTCGATCTTAGGGCGCCCAGGCCCCGGAGCAGGCTTATTTTCTAATTGTGAAGTAGATGGCTGTAGGTAATATGTAACTGGAAATCTTAAATCTTCACCATTCAGCCAATTAATACCCCCCGACTTTGTCTCAAAACGGTCTATCGTCCTTCCGCAAGCCAGCCACTTTTTGTCCAGGTGTTGAGAAATTCGGGAAATGTTAATTTTGATATTTCGTATAGAATCTTCCGTGACTGCATTCGAGTGAAATTTGATCGAAATTAACTCAAACAAACGATTTTTTATTTCGGTTTTTGGGTATTTAACCCAAGTATGATAAAAATCTCTCCTCGGTATACTAATTACGTTTTCTGAAAGAAAAACTTAGGTTTAGGTTAACTATAAATATGACGCGGTTCCGCATCCGTCCGCAGTCTCAAATTTACATAAACCAATACTATATGAATGAGAGTAGCACACAAAAAAAATACAGGTGTGGGACATTGAATTACAGATAGTTTCTGGTCTAAAAAAGTTGAAATATGCACAAAAATGCCTTATAAATTGTGTTCGTTAGCATTTTTCTCAGCAAAAGCGAATTGGTTTACAATTGTTATATTTACAAAACATAGTACTTACCATCAACTTCACGATCCATGATTAAAAACTTAGAAACTTATCTTAAAACTAGCTAGAAATACTTGCAATTGAATACGGAAAGTGACTCACTTTAATAAGCACGACAACGCTCATAATGACACTTCAATGATAATATTAAATTAATGGAGGGTACTTACACAAAATTATCAACGGAATCGTGACCTCGGGAGTATATGCTATCGTTTTAACTAGTAATTTTGTAGAAGTGCGGTGATCGTTTTTGTCCAGCTAGATCGCACTTTAGGGCCATAGTGAATCGTTTTTATTTCATCTACGACGGCAAATATGTTGCCGTTACCCATTTAAGGGGTTTATTGGGGATAATTTTTAATATGCTGCTTATTCTGTTTGCTTTCCCAAATAATATGTAACATTTTGTTTTCCAGGTCTCGATGACCTGGCCCAGCGTTGCGCCCAGTACAAGAAGGACGGCTGCCACTTCGCCAAGTGGCGTTGCGTGCTGAAGATTGGCCGCAACACTCCTTCCTACCAGGCCATCCAGGAGAACGCCACCGTTCTGGCCCGTTACGCTTCCATCTGCCAGAGCCAGCGTATTGTACCCATAGTCGAGCCCGAGGTGTTGCCCGATGGTAAGCTCTTGACTATTTATGCGGCCCTGGTACTTTTTTGATTCGGTCTCACCAGTCGAGTCCGGGGTTGACAGCCCTGTGTCTTCATGGCGCTGTAGATGTTAGAGCTACGGTGGCAGCGGCAGCGGTGCGCCGTACGTGGGAACGAGAGGCCGTATTCCGGTCTCTCGCTCCCTCATATGGTGCACCGTTGCCATTGCTGCCGCCCCTCAAGGCCGTGGCCGAACCGCTCAAGGCTCACATCTGTCTGCATGAACCAGCGCACAGTCTCCATCGTCGAGCTGAAGTGATTTCCCGAGGGTAAGCTCTTGGGAAATGTGTGCCCCTGGTACTCGTAGTTCAAAACCATACAGAAACCGACCATGCTGGCCCGTCACGCCTCGATCTGATAGAGTCTGCGTACCCATCTTCGAAGCCGAGGTGTTGCTCTATAATGAGCTCTTCAGGATTGTGAGCTTGGTGCTTTTTAAAGGCCAACTAAAGGACGCTGCATACGTAACGTGATTTTTTCTCAGACGGAACGAGGATGGGACGGAGACGGGACGTGGTTAAATATACTCTGACGTGAATTTTAATGCATACGCAAAGTGACAGTTACGGGCAACTAACGTGCTAGTGTTAGTAGCAACACTACTTACGCCTCCGGTCCGGAGCGAACGAGGCGACTGTGCGTACGCAACGGAACCACGGACGGGACGGGGCACGTGCGGGGCGGGACGTGCTACACATCGTCGCCGACGATGTTCTTCCCGCCACGTTGATGCCACGTCCCCGTCCCGTCCGCGATTCCGTTGCGTGTGTACGTTCAGATACATTTTCTATGAAGCAATATTTGAAAAATTCCCCGTCCCGTTCTGTCCGAGTAAAATCACGTTACGTATGCAGCGACCTTAAGAAATCCCTACGCTCTTGGGGCCATTTGCTAATGTGTCATCCACCAATCCCAATTTGTCAAACTTACCTTTATTAATAAAACAATATCTTGTTGACAGGCGAGCACGACCTGGACCGCGCCCAGAAGGTGACTGAGGTTGTGTTGGCCGCCGTGTACAAGGCTCTCAGCGACCACCACGTCTACCTCGAGGGAACTCTCCTCAAGCCTAACATGGTGAGTGCTTGTACTGTTTTATTACCTAGTACTGGACTGTAATGCTACTAGAGTCATTCAAAATAACACTGCTTGTTCTTTATATACTATTTTGTTTGTTGCTTTGTAAATGTAACCACCGGAGTTATGCGAGGTTGCGCGGCGGTGATCAAGGAAACAAAACGGACCAATAGGAAGGGATGCGCGAGCGCGGCCCGCTACGCTATTAGTGGATTTTCTCCCTGGCTCACCGCTTCGCAACCTCGCACAGTACGTCTAGCAAAACTTGCTGCCAAGTCCCGTTGCGCGCCTCTGTATTTGCATCTCACATTTTGCATAAAGAGTGAGTGAGACGCACTCATTAAAACGCTATTTCCATTATTATTATTTTGCCCTGTTTGGCCTGCTATGCGGCCAGTTACAGATACGGTTAGGTCCATACCTAACCGTATCTGTAACTGGCCGCATTGCCCTCCATGAGGCCATCCTCATGGAGGGCAATGCAAATTTTCCTGGCATGATATGGTATGACATTTGACAAGAATTGCTTCGATTTTGCCAGGTATTAAGCACCCAGTGAATAGCAAAGAAATCACCCAATTACCTCGCGCTGCCTGTGTAGAAGTATTTATTTCTTAGCACGATATACCCGACAATGGCATTAATGCGTGGCTAACCCGCTGAACCCTGTCGCCTTCACTGCCTGATCCAATTATTTCGAGTATTTCCGAGGGACTATTGACAAAGATCTTGGACAAGTGGAATACCACCCTTAGTGACTCCTGGCTCACCCACTGTGCACATTAGGCACTGGTCCCACCGCCGGCTAGTAAGCTAGAAAACTTGGGCGAGTAGCATTACATTGCGGATCTGTAAAGATCGATTGATCACACTGTGCCTGGTCAGCACGCAATGAACCGTTACTCGCCAAACTTTTCAAGCTTACTAGCCGGTGGTGGGACCAGTGCCTTAGAAAGTAGAGTCACAGTATAAGGAACAGTAGATAAACTTCGAACAAAGGTACATCGCACGGCTGCACACATGCGCGCGTGTTCGGTACGCACACACACATAGCCTTCGGGAATGATGGAGAATGCTTCAATCGGGGCCGCGCCGTTGCGGTGTTCGCTCGTTGTCACTCGCTACGTCAAAGGAAGCCGCCTCGTAGGTATGAAGACAGCGAGCCGCCAGTGCCACGATATTAAAAGGAGTCGAATAGGCTTGTAACTAAGCACCTACCAACCTAGTGCAGTTTAGCAACTATTATACTTACTAGGAAATATTTTAGGCATAGTATAGTGGTATTAAAATATTCCATTAAGTGGGAAACTAAAAACACATACCCAACTATCTATAATATTATTACTTTGTGTATACAATATTGTCTATTAAACTGTAACAGAAATACTTTGCATACTTAAAAGCAAAATTAGTATCATAGGTATGCCAAGCCACAAACTTGACACAGCCCTGCGCATCGAGCGAAAGTAGGTAACGAACGCTCCTAAACGGCCTCAGATTACCTACTGTATTATTCTTCTATACAGTGGTAGAGTGTAAATTTTACACTTCGCGTGTCGCGTCGCAGTGACATTTGTGGTAGGCCCGCAGCTCTGCTGGATACTCATCCTTTATCCTTAGAATTCCTGAGAATAGGCATGGTGCCTCATGTTCAAATTGATTACGTAGTGATACTAAATGGATAGTAAACCATCAAATTATCATAATAAAGTATAAATTATAAAATATCATTAAAATCGTAAAAAGAATGACCCTTGAAAGTTTAGAAAAAATATGCATTTTTCTATTGTCCAAGAGTAAATTTAAAGTTACCAATAGAATCCTTACGCTTTTATAGAAACAAAATAGTATGACAACTATGTACTTAAACGCAGTATTTCGCGACATAAACAACAATTTACCTGATTTTCCATACAACGATACATGTACTTTGTACTAACAAATGTCGGTTGTGACGTCATACCTATCTATCAATCGTTTTGCGCTGCCGCCAGCGAGGTCAATCTTTGTCTCAATTTTTTGGGTATTTATGTTCTTTAATTGTAGTTGCTCCCATACAAACACTTGTTCCTCTCCAAAAACTGGTTCGAATGACATCATGAAAAAAATGTAGTCACCATGCCTATTAGCCTTTTACCGTGTCATTACCAAAAACGTGATGGCCAAAAGATTATATTCGCGTTGTTGATGATGAAATATTTCATAGTGTTTGCCTTTAGCAGTCAATACCGTAAATATTCATATCATTTTAAACTCTTTGCGCCACCATTGCACATTGTGGAAAAAATGTACCAGGACCTCATGAACGTGCAATGCAACATAATTTGACGCTCTGTCTCGTTCGGCAGGTGACCGCCGGCCAGTCCTGCAAGAAGACTTTCACCGCGATGGACATTGGCCGCGCCACCGTCACCGCTCTGCTTAGGACCGTGCCTGCTGCCGTTCCCGGTAACAATTATTGGATAATTTAATCATTTATTTAATTATTAAAACTTTATTGAACAAAAACAAAATAATGTACAAATGGCGGACTTAATGCCAAATGGCATACTCTACCAATCAACCATAATCCAGTCAAATTTAACCTTACTGCTTCCTTCTGACTTTCCATGCTTTTTCTGATAATTTTTGTACTTGTACCCATTTAATTATAATGTAATGTTCGAATCACGTCAAAATGTTTACATAAGCGTGTTCTTAGTAATACACCGGCAAAGAAGCTATTAAGTAAAGGAAAAAGGGTGCTCAATATATCTAGACTATCCTTCTCTTTCTAATTCCTCTACTCCATCAAACTTGTCGTCGATTGGGCTCTGCAACTCAAATCAAATGCCTCGCTTTACCTTTTGACACATTCACGTCAACAATTTCGTAGCGCTACGCTCGTAGCCGATGCCGTGGTTTTCCCGCTAGGTAGACGGAAACGCCCGCCAGACGGGTTCCTGGCAGTGACAGTGTTAGTCTGTATCCCTAGCTCCACATTTTGTACAGCTGACGTCCACTAACAACGCTATAACTTTTAATTGACTACTTCCAGGCGTCACATTCCTGTCCGGCGGTCAGTCCGAAGAGGAGGCTTCGGTGAACCTGAACGCCATCAACACCGTGGACATGAAGCGGCCCTGGTCGCTCACGTTCAGCTACGGGCGCGCGCTGCAGGCCTCCGTGCTGCGGGCCTGGGGCGGCAAGAACGAGAATGTGCTCGCTGGCCAGCAGGAGCTGCTGAGCCGTGCTAAGGTGGGTCGTCGTTCACCAGGAGACCATGAGTTGTGGACTCTGTTAGGGTTTGATTTTTTGGAAAGAATGACCAAGCTGCAATAGCCGAGCTAAGGTGGCTCATCGCCGTAGCCACCAGGGAACCATGAGTTGTGGACTCTGTTAAACCTTGAATTAGTCGTGCTAAGGTGGCTCATCGCCGTAGCCACCAGGGAACCATGAGTTGCCGACTCTGTTAGGCCTTGAATTTTTAGAAAGAATGCACAGGAAGAGCTGCTGTCTTGCCAAGCCATGGTAAGGGCCATCGTAACGTACTAGGGAACCAGAATGATAGAGGAATTATATGGATTAGTAGCGGGCCCTCTCGGTGGATGGACACAATTTGGCACTCTGTCGGAATAGTCCAGAAACGAGAGGTTTCGTTTCTACAAATGTCCTGTATCCTGCAATGTATATGAAATTTACTGAGACGTGCGAATAAAACAATGGAAAATACGTGAAGGTTTCTGAAGGAGCAAATTGGATAACATGGTGGTGGTGGATTTCTTTTAAGATAACTCAAACTACCAAATTAAAAGATAAGTATTAAAATTTACTGGTCGGCACTAGAAAACCGTAGCATAATACATTTGTGTTCGTCGTTTGCTATTTACTAACACATGTAATTTAGTTCTTAGAATAGTACTTCACGCATTATGAAACACTTATATCACGAACACGCTACTAAGTCAGCAGCAGAAGTAACCAGGCAGAATAATGTGCATTTTTCACGATCCTTATTCTCTTGGTACTAGAGTCGTAAATCAGATAATTTTAAACACCTAGATCTGCGTTGCTTGCTGCTGACTGTTCCTCACGTCTAAGATATGTTCACACGGGCGAAAATAATTTGCCGTCGACTGTGCGTAGCATGCCATCTCTAGATGTGATGGTATGATGTGTTGCGACACAGTCGTGCGTTTGTGTTGCTGCACAAAATCGCCGTGTGCAACTCGCTTAAATCGTGTGGTCGGAAATATATCTTATATAAGAAGATGCGCCCACTCATACCTACGCTATAGCCAAAACAAACCAACCACCCATTCGAAAGGAGTCTGCCGTATCCACCCGACTTGAACTATTAGGGTGGGTTGCACCAAACCGTCTGTAATCGAAAGCGGTGTTCGTTTTAAATCTGAATGTATGGATGGAATGGTTGCTGGAGTCCGCTGGATGCGGGTGGCGCAGGACCGGTCACTTTGGCACTCTTCGGGGGAGGCCTATGTCCAGCAGTGGACGTCTTTCGGCTGATATGATGATGATGATGATGATGATGATGATGATGATGATGATGATGGTGATGATGATGATGATGATGATGATGGATGGATGGATGGATGGATGGATGGATGGATGGATGGAAAGTTCGACAAGCTTCTATGGAATGGCAGCTTCCGGCGCTATATTTAACGTTGATCGGTCTGTAATCGTACAACGGTGCAACCCGCCCTTAATATTTATGTGTTGTTTGTGGTTGTTACTAATATTTATCCCATCATATGCACTAGAAATTACTCAGTTGTGTAAACACTTACTTGTGCACCATGCATTATTGTCTAATTTTGATAACATGCCTTCACTCTTAGTAAGAGTAAGTATCTCTATTACTGGCATATTTTTAACTGGATTTCTACAAGCTTTTATTTAACTTGCAATGCTTTTCTGTTTGGGTCAAATTTGGCGTACCGCCCGAAGTCCGATCGACTTGAAATTTTGTACAATTGTGTATACTTAAGATAAATAGGGTCGACTTTTTATAAGACTGTCATTGGAATTCCAACTTTTTACCTTGGGCGATAGAGTGTTTTTTTAATGGACTACTGTGATGCAATTTGGCCATAGTTAAGATAAATAGGGTCGACTTTTTATAAGACTGTCATTGGAATTCCAACTTTTTACCTTGGGCGATAGAGTGTTTTTTTAATGGACTACTGTGATGCAATTTGGCCAACTGAAATAATTTTAAGTGTTAATAAATCAGAACACCTCACAAGGCTAATCCGTCGTGTTTCCTTTCTTTGGAATCCTCTAAATGAGTATTTAATGACTGGGCAAAAGTACAGTCTGCAGTAAAAGCTTGTATCATTTTTTTATATTTGACTGAAACTTATTTCGCACTATAGCGGCAAAAATAAGCCAGTACGAGTATTTTACTCTTTATATTATTGTCAGACAATCACTTGTTTTGAAATAATTTACTAATTTTATTGTTTTGTTTTTTTATTTTTTTGCACGTTGCCAACTGACGCCGCCTGCGCATCGATCCTGCTCGACATCAACACAACGTGATTTATCTTCTATTCTTATTCAATCAATGAAATGGAACGTTATTCTAAATTTAAAATCATAACTCGTTTTCGAACGATGTCTTTATTTGAATTGGGAATGTCACGCTCTGCCAATTTTTTTAATAGGCCAACGGTCAAGCTGCTGCTGGCAAATATGTGGCTGGCTCCGTTCCGTCTTTGGCTGGCAGCAAATCTAACTTCGTCAAGGGTCATGCTTATTAAGAAAAATCTGTCATTCAATTATAACCTCTGTTTCAATGCGCACAAAGTATATCGAATCATGAATTATTTTTCTAGTCGATATTTTATGATACAATTTGAAAAATACATTCCTAATGAAGTTTTATTTATGAAATTATGATAGGAATATCTTAGTGGATTCGGGCTCCGAAGCAAATAGCTGAGGATGCAACCGGGACTAACGGTAAAATGAGATTTAGGATGAATATCCACCACATGTGCGAATGTTTTTATGTATTTGACGACGCGTGCTTGACAGCGAGGTGTGTCGATTATGAAAAACGGCTCGCACACCTCGGTGGATATACACCCTTATTTCTTATTTCATGCAAGAGACTGAAATATTAATACAAGTAGTATTTGGGTCAATCAACTATTTCTTTTTCTTATTCTGTGCCGTTACCCAGGAGACAAAACTACAGAGTTTCTTTGAAGAAATGTTACAACTAACTTTAACTCATAAAAACGCAGTATTTAAGTGACCCAAGAGACGTAACCATGGCAACTGGTGACGGGAAAAAGTTGATTCACCCAAATAGTATTCACATGTTTTTATGAGACACATTCGTGTCCTTATGATTCGTCGTGACACTGCTCCTATCCAATCTTGCTTGCATCTTGTTTTATTAATGTTTTAGAATAAAAATATTTACTCATTGTCTTGTTTTCTTAATTTTTACTTATATGTGTGTTCATTTGACCCTGGCTAAACCCTTAGATATGGCACCCATTCCTCCATTATTACTAATCAACACTCGAAAAATGAAAAATAAATATAATACATTTTGATACCTGTGAAAATTCGTAAATATTATTGTTGGACATACCTAATTACATCATTTTCTCAATAATAGTACATTACTTACCAAGGGCTGTAAAAGAAAGAAAGCCCGAAATAGCAGGTGTGCGATAGAGGGCTTTCTTTTTACTGCCCGTGGTGAGTGCACAATTTTATGTCTTCACCTGGCCACAATGCGAGATTTACCGTACGCGCAGCGTGCGGTAAAACTCACATTATGACCAGGTGTGACGTAAATATGTTTGCTTAGCAAAGAAAATACGTATGGCCCAAGATGATTACATATGTTCAAATGGTTGTTCATTATTAATAACTACCAAAAGAAATTGAAAGCTGTATCACTCTTTATTCATTCACCAGCTTCGAGCATTTGTTTAGTTCAGCACGGCTAGCACGCGACGGCACGCGAGCTCTCTCGATTTTTCTCGCACTATCCGTCTCTATCTTATTAGAACACTTAGAAGAAGAGGTGTAGTGCGATAAAAATCGAGAGTATGTCGCAGCCGTCGTGTGCTAGACGTGCTGGAACGATATAAGAAATAATAGCACTTGGTTTCCCATTTCGCTCTCTTATTCACCCTCAAGCAAAATTAGTGATGGATAACTGATATAATATATCCATTTATCAGTACATTTAGGGCCGATTTTTCAATTCCCAGATAAAACTATCTGTCAGATAAATGTTAGCTCTGTCCTTTTCTTTCATATGACTTAAGAAAAAGATGGTGATAATTTTAACTGACGGATAACTTTATCTAGAGATTAAAAATTACAAAAATCGTGGGTAAAATAAATGCAAAACGGTAAGCAAAAAAATGTGTGCATAAGGACCTACTGCCATGTATAGAGATAAAAATATAAGTTACCCAGACGAGGAATTATGTAGTTCCACAAATCCACATTCTTCAAAATCATTAAGACTCACAGACTGGCGCGGCCTGCCAGCGGTCAATAAGTAAATTTGACAGCTACTTATAATGACAAGTTTACTTGCTGCGCTAGTCTGTGACAGGCCTAATTGACTTGTCCAAATTAGCCAACCCAGTTACGATAAATAACTCAAAATTAAATGGGGTCATTGTCGTCGCGTATCGAATAAATTATCATATAAAACCAGTTTAGCCAACATGGCAAACCCAACGCATACCTCGAAAAACGTCTAAATGATGTTATCGAACTAATTCACCATTATAACGTTTGATAACAAATTATGTAATGTATTTTTGTCTTCGAAAACAATATTTGTTGAGTTGTACAATAATAACAGCGATGATAACATTTATATCAATAGCTCAAACGTCTTTGCTTGGAGTGTTTTTGCGTTTTTAAAAGAAAACTTGTTCTAATTAATTTCTACCGTTTCAGAGAGGTTTTGTTACTTATGTTCTTTGATTAAGGCCTAAGGCACAGTATAGGAACAGTAGATAAACTTAGAACAAAGGTACATCGCACGGCTGCACACATGCGCGCGTGTTCGGTACGCACACACACATAGCCTTCGGGAATGATGGAGAATGCTTCAATCGGGGCCGCGCCGTTGCGGCGTCAGCAAACACTGATTGCTAGAAATACATTAAATACATGGTTGGCGCTTGAAACTACGAAACGAAAACATGGCGCAGCAGACGCGTGTTTACTGTCTTTACTAAGTGTTTTGTACCCTATGCAATTTTACAACCATTTTTTTCGTTGTTTTCAGGCCAACGGACAAGCTTCTCAGGGCAAATACGTCGCTGGATCCGTGACAGGTGCGAGCGGCGATGCCGGACTTTTCGTTGCTAACCATGCCTATTAAACAAAAAAAAACAATTTTATTATCAATTAAAACCGGCCTATAAATACCGGTTTATACCTACATAGATTCAACGCACTAGCTGAATGAATCCGTATTCCAATTTGCCGCGTGAATAACAGTTTACCGGCATTTTAGAAAAGAAAAGTCATCGTTATAAGCGTAGTGTAAGGTCACTCGAATAATTGAACTTTACATTTTAGATGTTCTCTTGGGAATATGACGTAGATCACTTGTATTACCAATTGAGACTAGTGTAGAACTCGCCGTATTGGATTGCTTTATGTATGTGTAGTTAAACTTCTCATGTTGTTAATGGTTATAAAATTATATAAAAATATATGTTGAGATTATATAGAACAATAGGTGTAACGAGTAAATTATTTATACACAGCGAAATAAATGTTACAGTTGGTATTTATTTATGGATTTATACGTATTTTAATTTTGATAAAATCTAGTTTAGGTTGTAACGTATTTTGATAATTTAAGAGTAATATATTGTTCTTGATCAATTGTGTAGTTTCATTATCCTGTTGCGTCATTAAAACATATATTATTTATTTGAGGGTTCAGGTTACAAGTTGAACCCGACCTCATACAGCAGGCAGCAGACGGTATGGTATAGTTGAAATTTTCTAAACTAAGCTCATCCACTTACCTGCATTCACAATGGCATTGTGTCTAATACAATCCTATTATCTGCTTTTGTTCTCGTAACCGCCAACTTTAGAACTACATTGCGTGGATATTGAATTTTCAACCTTATTCTTTGTTGAATAGGTTTAAAATGGTCTAAGACAATAGCATTTTCAACACTTGTTGCGATTTTCTAAACTGGACTGATCCTTATCTTCAGAACAATAGCATTAAAGTCTAACAATACGACCGTGTGGTCGGACGCGTGCCATTTTTTGCAAAAAGAGTGTTAGCGCCACTTGAACAAAGGCTATTCATGAGCTCAGTTCAAATAATTTAAACTATATCTATGTATTTCTATGAAATACCTTTCGTAGCTAATAGCGACACGCCGCCGTCATACATATACATAGAAACCAGTCATATTTCCGCGTCACGTCGTCTGCTGCCCCCCTATTCTGTCACTTGTTTTAAGCTCACCTCAACGCTCACCCACAAATATATCTTGACACCGCAATGCGTAGTAACTAAGCGTAGGTAGAGCTCTAGTTTCGTGACGGGTGACCGGTGGGGTAAGCCGCATTAGCACGTGGCCCTGGACACCGCAGGCCTCATCGGATGCGACGGTTCCGATGAGTCTCAATTACTGGTTTTCATGACTGATGGGTAGGCTTCGAAGCTTCGAAGTAAAAAAATAATATTAAAAAACTAAGCGTTTTCTAAAAATGTATTTACACCACTTCAATAAGTAGTGAAATATCCCTCACAATGGTATAAATAATATTGTAATCGCATGAGTAGAGCCGGAGCAGCTAACAACTTTCGGAGCAGCCCTCGTATACTTCGTATAGCTATATCATTCAATCAAGCCGATATGGCTATATCCCTAGTAAGATAGTTATCTTGCGGTTCATACCTGTACAAACTTTTACCCGCGACTTCGTCCGCGCTTAACTCGTTTATATCGTAGCTCCATACAAACTTTTGACCCCCATTTCACCCCCCTAGGTAATTATTTGTGATAAAAGCTATCCTATATCCTTCTCCGGGATTCTAAATATTTCCATACCAAATTTCAAGAATAAGAATAAGAATTGTTTATTGCCATATCCAGAATTACATAATTCAACTCAATGGATCCAGTGGTTACAGCGTGAAAAGGTAACAGAGAGACAGACCGCATTTATAATATTAGTATGGATCCCCTAGTGGTATAAACTATATTGTTATTACGAATATACGGGGGATATAAAAAATAACATGTTTATTTTTAATATAATCTCCCTCTAAGGTCGACCCTCATACTATAACTTCGTTGTGGATAAAACTAGAAGCCTGAATTTTCAGTGACCAAGCATTGTACAAACACTTGACTTGGCAATCACACAATACTATATAGTTTTTGGTGTGCAAAAATCCATGCAGTAAAGTTTTGTGATTGCCAAGTTGCATAATTTTATTTAGCAAGCAAATAAAGATTAGGTAATAAGAATGCCTGAGACTTGGCTCTACGAAATTTCTCACAACTTTTTACGGTGGAAGAGTTTCGAGACTTGGCCTCATTTTTACATGGAATGTTTTTTATGTGATTCCGTTTCGTTTCCCGGTATTGCCTCAGTAGGTACCGTACCTAGTTGTCCTTGCTGACCCAGTTTAAATATTTCAATCAAAGAATTAAAAAATGGTAAACAATCCTTTTTGATGTAATGTACTGTGGGGACCATATATACTGGACGACGACCAGGTGAGACCTTATCGTTAAGAGTCCGCTGTAAGCTCGATTCTCCATACAAACGTAGTTACGCTCTCATTTTAAAACTACGTGTTGGATTGTAACGAAACTTTGCATGTACCATGCCATGAGGTATATCCAGGTCTATATTTTTATTAGCTTCAGATACCTACCATTGTAAAAAAAATACAGCGACGTTAAATTTTTCATAAATAACTTGTGTTGGCTGTAATTCGTTTGTTTTATAAACTGGAACCATGTAAACTAATTACAGACATAGATATACCTCATGTCATTGTATATTATGCAGTTTCGTCACAATCCAACACGTAGTTTTAAAATGAGAGCGAAACTACGTTTGTATGGGAAGGTGAAATTCGGCCGAGCTTACTGCGGACTCTTAAGGCTGTGCATTAGAAATTATCGCGTGCTTTGAAACGCCGTTCTGACTAGATTAAGTTCTGATTTTCAGATATAATATATGATTCTTGACTATATTTTGTTTATCTGATGTTATCGATACATGATTGCTTAAAATTTCGTCGATAGAAAAAAAATTCAAAGTTGGGTCTGTATTTTCCTTTTTTTAGTCAGCCTACTCAAACGATACATTATTTTACGACACAATCAAGTTAATATTATAGTATTTTATCTCATCTAAAATCTCACTTTATGAAATTTAAATAAAACTTCCTAAGTAACGTATTTATCGAAATTTGTCCAAAAAAAGCCACTCTCGAAGAGTGTTAACATCTCTTTGCCTCGTGCGCGGAAGACATCAACGTGTCTCTGTCTAGGGGGCGTGTTCGACTCAAATCAAGGCATCGCCTTAAGGACTAAGGTAGCTTTTTGATTGATAATGCGGGACCCGAGTGGGTAGCATCCCACGCAAATAGGTAGGTACTATAAAAGTAGGAACAAAAAGTTAATAAGTATTAAGCTAGCAAGTATTCTCAACAAAAAGCTAATATCATTTTTCGTTACCCTTCGCAGCATTACTGAAAACATCAATTGCTTTTTCTTTAAGCGCTACGCCCACGTAGAGCATAAAGCCAATATTTCTTACTTTTTGCCCGAGTGCCGAAGGAGAGGTGAGGTTTGTTTTCGAGCGTATGTATGTATGTAAGTATGTACGTATCAATGTGCGTATGTATGTCTTATTCTTTGGCACGCCCTGCAGCCTAAACCGTTTGACGGATTTCGACATATGAGTTGTCGTTGGATTCCTCTTAATGGTAGTGGCTATATATTTCTAAAAAAGCAGTCGGGTTTTTCGAAAAACAACCACTTGTTTCTATAGAATACTATTATCTAACTATCTAGGTACCTGATGAATTATCGAGAACATGGAATTGCATTTTAGTGGTTGTACCTTTATGGTACGAGAAAATAGAAAATTCAAATATAGAATGCCTGTAAACATATACAATACTACTACATATGCAATTCCATGCTCTCGTTAATTTACTATACCTACCTATATTCCTTTGGCACTTTTATTTAGATATTTTGTACATAGATTCACTTGGTTAACTTGTCAATTTGTCAAACGCATTAATATTATAAACTAAAGTCAATTTATTTTCGAAATAATAAATTATCAGTCTATGTCAAAGTTCAATATCCGTTAAAGGTGATCTTCTCGCGAACAATAACATTCTCGTGAAATTTAGCTGAATAAATTAGTTTTTCACAGATCGCTGATCTGCGGTCGCGCTAATAGCTCAACGACACTGGCAGGTCGGCAGCAATCTGCAAGGTTAAACAAGGTTACACACAATCCAACACCTCATGTGTCAAAATCCATCACAATCCAACGACACCTCATGTGTCAAAATCCATCAATCCGTTTGGACTTTAGCCTGTCAAATTGAATTTTCTTGTCCACATTTCATACCTACCCTCGAAAAACATAACCCTCTTTCTGACATAGTCTGGTAAAAACATATCCCTTCCACATGGCTTTGATGTAGTCTGGCATTAAACAAGGTACAATATTTTATATCTTTGATACATAAGGCATGTTCCATCGACATGATGGTAATCGACGGAAAGAGACAAATAATATCAGCACAGTGCATCCTCAGAGGCTCAGGAAACCTTACTCCATCACAACACACTGACAGCACTGTAGAACAACTTAAGCTAGTTGTAATGTTGTTATGGCTGCCATCTTCTGTAAGGCTCAGGACAACTTTCCCCTATGGCTACTCCAAATGCGAGCGAGGCGAAATTCCCCTGTGCTTTACCTAGCGCAGAGAATTAAGAGACCGCATCAGTAAGCTCGATTCTCCATACAAAAGTAGTTACGCTCTCATTTTAAAACTACGTCTTGGATTGTAACGAAACTTTGCATGTACAATGACATGAGGTATATCTATGTCTGTAATTAGTTTATGTAAGGTAACGGCGCCTATTACCGTGGTATTTAGGTAGTTTTCAAATGATTATAAAAAATGATGGGTATGAAAGCTCCTTAACATCCTAGTTTTTTATTTTTATTTAAGGGTGTTTATTGAACTTTCAGAATCGTAACTTTTTGAACCAATTTTAGTTTATTATATTTGATAAAATAATTATTGAAACCAGGAAAGGAGATTCTTCTATTACCGAGGTAATGGATAGGATGTGATTCTATTACCGCGAATTTAGCTTTTATTACCGAGGGTACAAAAAGCAGCAATTTTCTATCATCGGTAATAGTAACCTAATACACAATTCGGTACCCAATATCGAGGATTAAAATAATATTTCTGACTTTGGTAATAACATAAAAATAGGAGAGACCTTTGCCCATCAGTGGGACACCAAACTGGCAGGGGTGTAGGCGTATGTGTATATAAAAAAAAAACATAAATCTACAAATGATGTCAACTGATTATAAGAATAACTACTACTTACATACATAGCAGGTAAAGCCTACCTTTTATTAAATCACTGTTACATTACATATAGTATGGATTCGGTATTTTGTATACAAAGAAAAAAAAAATGTAAAAAGTTTTATCGAATTTAACCAAGCCTATGTCTAATACTTTTCGAACAATTTAGTATTCTGGGCCAGACTCTAATTAAATAGTTAAAGGGGAGTTTCGTAACATTCTGTATGTGTAATATTATGGTGTCTTTATTTGATTTTAAAATTTTGCTATGATATGTTATTATCTCCGTTCACCATATATCTTAATAATGCGTTCTAGAGATATTTTCAATTGTAATTGTACGAATGGAACCCTAGATGTGATTTATTTTAATAGAAGACTAAAATATCACTCGGTAATAGATACTTATTGTTAACCTATTACCGACCCAAACAAATATTGAATGGGTCGGTAAAAGATTCCTTTAGTTACTATTACCGAGTGGTATGGGACCATACCATCGGTAATAGACTTAATTTGGAATTTTGTAAAAACTAATTCCGACCCATAGAAACTTTAGGATATAATTGTATTTTCATTACAAATCAAACATATATATTACAAGCTTGGTATAAAACCAAAATCACATAACTGGTGAGTAAATATAGTTAATTATTACAATATTTAAACGACATGACAAAATAAGGGTTTCCATAGAAACTGCAGATTCAGTACTAAAGTTTTGGTTAAAAATTAAGGGTTTGTTGAATACTTTCCATACCACGGAAATAGTTCTTTAATAGCGTCAATAGATCAAGATTCGAATAACTGTAAGAGATTATATAATCGATAACATATTAAAAAGATAAAGTATAAAGAAGCAAATCGCCGACTTAACTATTACCGTGGGATGCCACGGTATTAGTTACCCCAACTAAAAATGGCGTCTATCACCGCTGTATTTTATATTCTATTTTAAATGCATTTCGAGGCCAAAAAATATATAAAGAGTACGCACAAGTCGCGCAGAAAACTATAAATAATCATTTAAAATCCATAGCATTAGTTCAATTGTCATAGCTATTACGTGAAATAATAAATAAGATTCAGGTATACTTACCAGTGACGCCACGCGTTTGTATGACGCGACCTCTTCCTACGCCGCCGTCGCAGAAACTGACGAATTGCGAGCTTGTTATTTCATCCACACACATTTGCGTAAACAGAACCGTTAGTCAACTAAATTAGGCTTCATTTGTGTAAAATATGTTTTATTGTAAATCGAACGGTTTGCTTTCAAAATGCGTATTTTGAAATGCCGCGGTAATGGTAGACGAATTTGATACCCCCGGTAATAGGCGCCGTTACCTTAGCTTCAGATGCCATAGTAAAAAAAATACAGCGAATTTAAGTTTTTCATACAAAACTTGTTTTTGCTGTATTTCGTTTGTTTTATAAACTGGAACCATATAAACTAATAACAGACATAGATATACCTCATGTCGTTGTATATGCAAAGTTTCGTCACAATCCAACACGTAATTTTAAAATGAGAGCGTAACTACGTTTGTATGGGAAGGTGAAATTCGGCCGAGCTTACTGCGGACTCTTAAGCCTCGGCAATGCCAGAGGCGTCTCTATAGTGCGAAAACCCACTCCCAATATACTCTACGTCTCATGACACCACGATAAAAGTCGAGAAAGTTGTGCTGAGCACATATAAGTTTCTGTCAAAAATTTCATTTTTGGTACAAGCTTTTATTGCCGACTGTACTTTCTGTATACCATCATCAACTGCTCATTGTGACGATTCTAACGAGCCCAAACTCGATGGGGTTATGTGGTTTTATTACGGAGTTCCTATGGCCACCTTCTGTCTCCATCATCAGATCAGCTCGAGGGTACCATAATATTAAATTGTCATCAAAACTATACTTATACCCAAAATTTCAGCTCAATCGGTCATCGGGAAGTGGGTCAAATTTAACTTGCAAGATTTGACGGACAACTTACCTACTTTTATACTTACATACGAACAAATCAAGTTAATATAAAGCTTGTAAAAATAGGCCGAAAGTTTGAAGTTGGCACCGTCTGACTCTTACTTCCGGCCATTTCAGGACTCTTCTCTTCCCTATGATGTTTTCGATGTTGACTGAAGGTACCTACTAGGCATTTATGAATCTCATTAAGCTAATTCGTCTCAGAGGTCGTTGTCATCGTGTCAAATTAATGAAACGGAATAAGTAATCACGTGAATGAACTTCCTTAAAGTGCCAGAGTTTTCCTAATTTTAGGGGAAGGCCTTTCACCTATTTAGTAAGGCATTTTACTTGCTTCCTAACCCCCGGCCAGTGCTATCTCACTGTAGTTTTGGCGGCACATGAAGATTATCTAACCTAACCTAACTGGTAACGCGTCAGGGTTGTAGTATCTGTATTCTAAATTTTACAGCATTTTGCTTACATGTACCTACATGACGTACGCAAACAAACAAACAAAATTTATTTGCAGAAAAAGGTTAAGTTTACATGTCTTAGAGTAATTCTAATTACATTATTGTTTCACCTTTTCCAGTTGTTACAAGCAGCATGCAAATATGTACATTTATACCATAGTGTTTTTGTAATTATGGTGGCCCTTAATTACATTCAATAACATTTGCAACAAATAATTATAATATTGAAGTATAACACTTTTGTTTAACCATACCTACGTTACAACAGCAATATATTATTATAATTACAAATATAAAATAAAATACAAACATAAATATCATATTACATTTAGTGGTTTAGATATTCGCTGATGTTGTAAAAGCCAGTGCTTTTACAAACTCTGAGAACTTGGCTCCTTGATCAGTATGAAGGAGCCAAGTTCTGAGAGTTTGTTTGAACTTATTGCCCTCAAGTTCCTTTATTCCTGAAAAACTATCACAGATAAGTAGGCATATGTAGTTACCGAGTAATAGTCGACCGACTTAATGTATTGGAAAGGCCAATTTTCGTACAAATTTGGCCGACGCAACCGCACAGCACGTCGATGTCACTAAGACAACTACGGACCCTACACTGCGCGTGGTCCGACACGCACTTCTCCGAGTTTATTTATTTATTTGAGGTCTCGTGTTGATTGTTAGTAGTTAGTAGTCGCGCAGTTTCGGTGTGGCTGTGAACCCGACCAAATGCCAGGCTATTGTGCTCGGGAGCCCCCGTTTACTTTCTTCAGTTGACCTGACACAGGCAACCCCAATTTTCTTTGAAGACGTCCCAATCCCGCTTTCGTCACTAGTGAGAAACCTGGGGCTGATTTTTGACTGTGATCTGACGTGGGAACCGCAGGTGTCTGATGTCTGTCGCAAAGTAACCAACACATTAAGAGCCCTCTACCGATTTAAGAATTTCCTCCCAGTTAGCACCAATACCTTCCTTGTTCAAGCTCTTGTCCTGCCAACCAATCCAACCATCGATTATGCTGACGTGTGTTACTCCAGTATAACACAGGCTCTGCTAAGTAAGCTGGATCGTCTTTTGAATAACTGCATCCGATTTATTTTTGGACTTCGCAAGTATGACCATATATCCGCTTTTCGCCGTCGACTAAACTGGCTCCCCATTCGTGAACGCAGGTCATTACGAGTCCTATGCACACTGTATTCCCTTCTGTTCGACCCTGCCGCGCCAGAATATCTCAGGTCCAAATTTATTTTTGTTCCTGCTCGACCCGGAGGCGTAATCTGCAGTTTCCGTAGCCTCAAGCTGTCTGTTCTCCCTCACCGGTCCGGTTTTATGTCTGGTGGAATGCTCCTCCGCTAACTATCCGTCAAGCACAAAGTAAAGCGCAAGTTACGCAAGTATCTTTCTGATAAGCGCGTAGGATACTTGTCAACATAAGTAGTATTTTTCACTAGGTTACAAAAGGTAGTAATATATATATATATATATATATTAGTTTATTAGTTTTTCGTTATTTTTTATATGTATGTTTTTAGGGTTCCGTACCTCAAAAGGAAAAAACGGAACCCTTACAGGATCACTCGTGCGTCTGTCTGTCTTTCCTTCACAGCATATTTTCTCCGAAACTACTGAACCAATTACGTTGAAATTTGGTACAAATATGTAAGTTTGTGACCCAAAGAGGAACTTGTAACGCAAACAAATGAATTTCAAACATGGGGGCCACTTTTGGGGGGAAATGAGAAAATTAAAAAATAAACTTGTGCATATACTATTGTGTTACATATCAAATGAAAGAGCTCATTGTGTGCATCTAAAATATTTTTTTTTGTAATTTCAAAATAATTAGTTTAGAAATTATTTAAGAAAATAGCCAAAAAATGATCACCCCCACCCCCCCCTCCCTTCCTTCATCTCCGAAACTACCGAGTCTAAAATTTTGAAAAAATACGTAAAATACTTCTTTACCTACAGATGACCGGAAAACCTATTAGAAACGTGCAGTCAAGCGTGAATCGGACTTAATACGGTATTTGATAAAAATCTAATCAGCTTATTTTTATGAAACGTCAAAAACGCGTTAGTAAAAAAAATGTTTAAAATCTTGTGATGTACGGAACCCTTGCAACGCGAGTCCGACTCGCACTTGGCCGGTTTTTTTTTTTCAGTATGTATTTGATAGAAGTTTATCTCGGATTAAGTTTTCATTTAAATTTAAATGCCTGCACCAAATGTTTCTGTTTTGCCCAATGATTGACTGGTAGAGAATGCCTTATGGCATTAAGTCCGCCATTTGTACTTTATCTTGTATTGTGCAATACAGTTTAAATAAATAAATAAATAGATACGAACGCGGGTCCCTCACTCACATCACAACATATCCTTGGGGATATGGCGACCTTACTCCACCAGCACCACCACACCACACCACCTACGTGGCAAGTAGTGGCTCAATGGCTGCGGTCTTCTGTAAACTAGAGGTTATCCCCAGTTGAGCTGTTCCAAATATGAGCGAGACGACATTCCGATGTGCGTTACCTCTCTTACGCCTTGGCCATGACTTTGGTCTTAAGCGACGTGCGGCAGCGCTTTTTCTAATTCATTGCGCGTGATCCCAACTAACCACAGTGCGTTGCGCGTCTCGACCGCGCAATGAACAGATAAAACGCTGCCGCAGGTCGCTTAAGACCAAAGTCGTGGCCAAGGCATTAAGCTGTGCCATAACTCTTTTCATCGGCCCAATCGATCCAAATGTACGTGCAAGACAATTGGGCGCTCTTAAATTGAGACCAACGGCCGAAAACAAACATTTTCCGTTGTTTTCGCTTTATTATAACTTCAGAATGTATGGACTTATATGTAAATGAGTTCCATATATTCCCACGCATTAAACAAAGGACAGAGTATTTTGGATATTACTTTGAATATAAGCCTTTGTTGCTCCAGAAGTACAAATCTAAAGTTCCATACCTTTCGTTGTCAAAGTCATCGTCTTTCTTTGGGGTCAATGAAATTCATTGAAAACATTGTTCTATTTAGACGAATACACGTAAAAGGGAGCATTCTCGGTTCTTGACACGTTTAAATTGTTTTATAAAATACCTTTTGGTATGCAAAACAGGTACAGAACAGGAATCTGCTTCAGCAGAATTGTTTTTTAGCTGCATTGCACGCCGGCGACTTTTTTTCACAATCATTACTACGGTACCTATACTTCCGATGTCGATAAATCATCACAGTGAGAGTGGATATCCTGTACTATTTCTTATTCTGTCCTATAATCGCAATGAATAGCTATAAAATCTGTGTGTGATGACTTGCTGATATTTACAGTAGGTAAATGGAAATCTTAATTATGTTTTCTTTCTTACTTTCTTAAGTTTAGTCCTGACGCAGGACTTGTTAACTTTATACGTTTATGTATTACAGGACCCAGTTTCGTCGTTCCAATTACTTAACCTACGTATCTATAAAACAATCCATACGTACTAATATTATAAATTCGAAAGTGTGTCTATCTGTTACCTCTTCACGCTTAAACCGCTGAACCGATTCAGATGGAATTTCGTATAGAGATAGTGAGTACCGGGAAGGTCATACTATAGTTTTTATCCTGCAATGGAAATCATCCCCTATAGGGTTAAAATGGGGTTGAAAGGCTTGAATGGAGCTAAGATATAAACGACGCAGAAATAAACAAGCTGTAGTTACTCCAGTACACGCGCCACACTTCGGTCAGTTTTATGACGTCTCTTTGTTATCTTTTCCTTTCATATTTAGCAACAAAAGAAGTCGTTAAATACCACATTCAAGTGCATTTTCGACATTTTAACTGGAACAAACTATACTAAGGTGACTTACAGCGTCCGTCATGCCCCACAAGTCGCTCTTGGCATGGCATGGCAGCACTTACACCTTTGATGGGTGTTCTTGGCGTCCAAAGGGTTGTGTTGGGTTGTGTCTTTTTATATATATCTTGTCGCTTTTGTTTTGTTCAGGTGGAAAAAAGAAAAAGTGAAAAAGCCATTTGTGAAAAGGACATCGGAAGCTCAAGTTTTTAGTCAAGTCAAATCAAACCTAATGTTTAAGGTCTCCTTTCTCTTTTTTCTTCTTATTAGTTATAATTTACTTTACTTAAACATAGCTAACCGCCTTAAATTCAGTACTTCGCCTTATTTGAGTAGGCACGTTAAAGATATATTTTTAACCGCCTTCAACTCAGCACTTCGCCTTATTTGACACATAACAATATTCCAATAAACCTAAATTCATTAATTTAATAGCATTTCCTACACTACTTATATAGTATTATTATTAATGATTTTGATATATTTTAATATTAATTTAACTAAAATAATGTGTTTTTGTTGCAGAATAACCTGGAATCATGTATATGTTGTTACGTATTCTACGCAAGTATTATTTTCAATTTATTGTTTATAGGAAAATATATACTCGACATTCACATATGTTTTATTTTTGTATTAGGTACATACTGAAAAGCAATGAAAAAGGCTAAGAAGTTGTAATGGTAAATATTCCACACTGGCAAGATCTTATAGTTACAGCGAAAAAAACATGATTACATCTGCCCTCAGACTCGTCAGTTAGTAGGTACCGTGGCAACTATAGCTTATGGTTGAGATTATTTAAAGTGGCCGCCTGTTTATAAAACTGTCATTGGAATAGGGGTGTACACACTAAATAAAATAATCAATAATGTCGTATTTTCTTAAGAATTAAAAATGTAGTCAAATGGAGAAAAAATCACGAAGTTATAAGTGTCCAAAGTTTTAAGAAGGGGTATGTTCTGTCCCTTTATCGCAAAACGCAACTTCATATGAAACGATGACGCTTGTAGATTGTGACGTCACTAATAGACGGCAACGTGCCGCGCTCCGTCGTGTTCGGCGCCGCCGTCGACGCGGCTTGCCGCGCGCGCGACGCGGTCTGCGACAGCCTCGCATATTGTGACGTCACACACTGTTTGCGTTTTCTATCTCTAACAAGCAATATTAAAACGGTTGTAGCTTCGTAATTCTTTGAGATATCTGAATAATGGGATTTTTGTCACTAGGCATATTTTTTGCCTTCTTTCTTTTGGAGTAACTATAATTTTCGAGTCCACCCGAATTGGAATCTTCGACCTTTGACGGTAGAGTTGCTATTTGAATGAACTACTTATATGCAATTCGGCCAACTCAAATAATCTCAAATACAGAGTTACATAAATTTGATCTGAAATTTAGTCACTTAGGCAACTAGTGGTAGCAGCAGTACTACTTGCAGCTTCGGCTAAACTCTGCGCTTGCGCACCTCCAAGCCGAGAAGCAATAAGGTTGTAAAAAAAATATTATTACTCCATAAGAAAGAAGGCTTTTGCCTAGTGACGAAAATCCCATTCACATATCTCAAAAAAATACGAAGCTTCAACCGTTCTAATATTGCTAGAGAGAGAAAACGCTCGGGGATCGTGACGTCACGACCCTCGAGCGTCATAGTAAATGACAATCATTTCAAATGAAGGTGCGTTTTACGAAAAGGGGACAGAATATATTCCCTCTTAAAACTTTGGACACTTATAACTTTGTGATTAGTGAATCCCCTGCTTTACTTTTTTCTCCATTCGACAATATTTACAAGTTTTTATTTAGTTTCACCTGTCCCGTTGTCTGTCTGTCTGTAATCAAATCTTGCAAGTGAAATTTGACCCACTTCCCGGTGACCGATTGATCTGAAATTTGGGGTATAAGTATAGTTTGGATGACAATTCAATATTATGGTACCATCGAGCTGATCTGATGATGGAGACAAAAGGTGGCCATTGGAATTCAGTACTTAACCGACGCAACCGCGTTGAGTTTGGGCTCGTCAGAATCGTCTCAATGAGTAGTTGGTGATGATATACAGAAAAGTACAGGCGGCAATAAAAGCGTTCCAAAAATGAAATTTTTGACAAACTTTTTAAGTAGTTACTCAGTTAGGTAATCGTTTTTCGACATAAAAACATCATGGTTATTTTATTTGGTGTCTACACCCCTATTCATCCGGTCACGGTTGACAGTGACACTGATCGTTGCGTGGCTGCCAATGTGCAGTCACCATCATTCAGTTAGCAGCAGCCAAAGTTGCCATATATATCGGAACAAGTCTTTATTACTACGGGACTAAGGAAGTGTTTCGATATATTTGGCTACTTTGGCTGCTACTAACTGTATGATCTCTACTTTGCCACGAGGACGCAGAAACGTGACGAGTGACGACCCTAACTAGACGGAAGAGCACGTGCTATGCGGTAGAACGAAAC
The DNA here is from genome assembly GCA_947049275.1 of Epinotia bilunana. NCBI lineage: Eukaryota > Metazoa > Arthropoda > Insecta > Lepidoptera > Tortricidae > Epinotia > Epinotia bilunana. The sequence goes on along the minus strand of OX346271.1, from coordinate 6,617,864 downwards.
CATGATATGCCTTTTCTAGCGGTCAAACGTTGGTTTTATTAGATAGTGAACCTTCTATACCTGAGTGCTATCATGTATTCTTTGGTAGTAGTAGATAAGTCTGGATTTAAAGGCGAAAATAGCATTCGCTATAGTGCTGAGACATATGGTAGCTCCGGCGGCGGTTGTCTGGAGGTTATGTTTCCATTGTTCGATTTTGTGTGACCTTCCTGTTCAGTTAGAGCTAGTTCTCACTTTATCGGTTGTCATATCCGACAGAAAATCGGGTGTTCTGGTGGCAATATATTTTATATGAGGCTGTTCACATTTGTCCGTCACGATTTTGATCCAATAAATATATGAACAGCGTCATAAAGGCGACTCTTAGGTATGCAACTTCATATGTGAAAACCCGCCAAACAGTCTAGCCCTCAATGTGGATACGTTGACGTAGGTACCTATATCGATACAAACCCTTCACCCTCAAATTACGGCAAATGGTGGAAAGCTTTTGTCACTAGAATTCAAAGTGAAACCATTTTTGATTGCTTATCGAGGATATATCGACCCAAACTATGTAAAAAATCATTACAATGCATTTGAAGTTTCGAACTTCGTACCAATATCTGAGGTAAATTAACTTTCAGAATGCCGTTTTTTCTCGTAGCATCAGAGGGTGGGTTGCACCAAACTATCTGTAATCGGAAGCGGCGTTCGCTAAAATCGGAATGTATTGTAAAGTTTGACAAGTTTCTATGGAATGACAGCTGCCAGCACTATATTGAATGGTCGTCTGTAATCGTAAGTTGGTGCCACCCGCCCTTACCACGTTACTTGTGTAGTGAAAAAAATCCGCGCTTTGTACCACACCCAAGTCAACTTATGATGTTCAAATAATGGTTTTTTTCTATATATCGGACATCATAAAGTCTGAGAGCATTGGTAATGGAAACAAATCTCTGCAAGTGTTTTAAATCTGTCTGCAACAAGTTTATGCTACCCTAGTACACATATATACAGACGTCTCTTGATACAAATAATAACAAACTAAGTCACGGTAATTCGTCTGTCGATCAAGTTAATTATACGTTATTGAGTCATGCATTTCTGCTTATTTCAGAATAGTAGCTACGAGTCTTTTATTAGGTAGAGCACCATTTTATACCTGTGTCCTTCATTCAACCATCTATTATGTTTATCACATTATATATGATGCGTACCTAACCTTTTTGATTGTTTTTTTTTTCTTTTTTCCGTGTTTTGTGTGTAGGCTAGGTAAAAAAATCTTATTCTTATATTATACTTATTGTCAAGGGGCTAAGCGTAACTACGAAGTACTGAGTAAGTTCATATGAAACGATACAAAAACGCCGATTCTCAGGAAAGACCTCACGGTGGGAGATACCTATCCCAAACCCTACCTATTCCCAAATTTAGATATATTTGGATGCATCGTCAAAGATAGGAAACCTACCAACCAGAAGGAAGAGGTGATACTTACAAATCCTAATACACCAGCATCAATATCTGCCATAACAAAGCGGGAAAAAATATCTGACACGTCCGGTGACTGTACAGCATAAAGTGTTATGTCCGTATTCATAAACGTGCTTTTAAACTTACTCGTGACGTCCAACTAGTCGAAATTCAAACAGTCTCAACGAACTGGCCAGAAACGGCATTGGACAGGGAAGCCTGGCACTCTTTAGTGTAGGAGGCCAAGATCTACTTCGGTTCGTCGCGATATGAGTCCCTGGTACTGTTTTTTTTACCCATGTTTTTTTTAGGATATTGAATTAAAAAATATATATTATTTAATTTTTTGAAATTTATTCAAGACTGGGACGTCACCAAATCGCTAATACCTAAAGATGACGCATATACGGGGCGGGGATGGAGCTGTAATCCATTGGCAGGCGTGGAATATGGGATGCATGTTTTACAAAATAAGGGAATTCGGCTACTTTCCTTGCTAGCTCCGCAGAAGGCTCACAAGGCTGACCTGCTGGCATTACAGGAATGGCAATAGGATCAGGTAACTTCGGAAACTGGGGAACGATCAGCGATATTTCTCCAGTGATGCAAGGATCTTCAGGTTTGTTTACTACATTAACAGGAAATGCTGGGAAAGGCATTTTAGGTAACTCGGGCGATGGAATGTACTCAGGAATTACAAAAGACACCTGATCTTCGGGACACGGAACGACTTTAGCTGGCTCTACTCTCATGGGTTCGGGCAACATAAAAGCTGGTAATTCAGGAGCCTGCGGGAACGCTAAAGGCTGGTAGGTGACTTCAGGAGGTACTATTTCGGTATACACGGGTTCCGGCTGTGCTACGATTTCTGGTAACGCTGGCATTGCGAACGATGGCAGTTCTGGTGCCATAGGAATCTTGGGCATTTCTGCGATAAAAGCAGGTTCGCAAGGCTCTACAATAGGCGTTGGCATAGGTACTGGCATATATTCTGGTACAGGTAGAGGAATGTAGTCCGGCATTGGCAGGGCAATCGGGTGGTCCTCAATGTACGGCTCAGCCATAGGCACTTCCACTCTGACTGGCATTTCTGGCAATGCTGGTAATGTAGGTTCAGTTAGCACCCCTATCTCCGGTAAAACCGGCATTTCTAGCGGAGGTAATTCTGGCGCTGCAGGAATGTTAATAACAGGCATTTCTGGCACGATGTTCTCAATAATCGGTAGCGGCATGGGTGGGATGTACACCGCTTGGTTTTCGAGGCACGGTTCAACTACAGGCACGTCTATTGCGGGAATTTCTGGCATCACAAATAGTGGTAATTTAGGAGGCTGTGGTACAATCATAGGCTGGTGAAATTCGGGAATAACCTCCTCGTTCAAGCAAGGCTTTGGTTGGGCGACGATTGGCAATGTCGGCAGCGTGAACATCGGAAGAGCAGGCCCCGAGGCGGCTACTGGGATATCCTTAGCAGGCAGATCAGGAACAAATGCGGGTTCACAAGGTTCAACAATGGGGACAGCTAATGGTTCATCCACTATCACAGGAACCGGGAACTTCGGAATCGTAATCGGTGGCAGTACGGGCGCTTCTGGGATCACGATGGGCTTCTCCGGTACTGGTAATTCGATCTCCAGTTTTGGATGGTCGCATTTCTCTACGACTAGTGGTGGTATGTACGTGGTTGGTGCAATGAGCTGAGGTTTGTATTGGAACTGGTCAGGTTGCATGAATCTGCAGATAATAGGGGCTGGCTCGAATGCTGGAGGGCAGCCTGATAGAGCTGGCATGAGGACCATCTGATGATGAGATTTGGATTTTTGTAAGATGCGGCCTGATGTCACTGCCGCAAAGAGGGCCAGCACTACGGCCCTTGAAAACTGAAACAAATCAAATATGATCAATTACGAGTAATGTGATTTTAAACAATTTATTGTGGAGTTTTCATAACATTTGTTAAGATATCGAAACAAAAGTAAGCCCGGTAGTAGGTTCTATCAGTTAAATGTAAATGAGTTAAACTCCACAAAAACAGAAAACAAACATATAAAGGTGTGTTGAATCACACACTTACACACACACATTTAACAAATCGTTTTTTAATAAATCCAACAAACGTAAAAATTAAACAAAAACTTATTAAAAGAATACTCAGATAACAAAGTATATATTGAACTAAATTAAAAATTCAGAATATGTTTATTGGAATAACTATAAAGTTATAATAATTTACCATGCTAGTAGTTTGTAGATACACAACTAAAACCAGACTGATGATCGCTAGAAAACTTTGAGCCAATTTATACTTTGTTTTTTAAATTCTTTCGTAACCTATCTTGTTAGACGTGAGTAATAATTAGGTCCTAAGTAGATAAATAATTAATATAATACTGTTTATTATATCAACTTTTCAACGACTTTAACAGGTACTTGCTATACTGGCTATGTTGCTAGTCGAGTGTGTCTAATTTGTAAACGTCAAGATGTCTAAAATTGTTATTTGTTTAGTAAGGTGTATTGAGTAAGGTAAGTTCAGTACACAATTAACGACTCATTTAATTGACTATTATAAGAAATTCGAACGATAAAATTAAACGTTGAGTGAATATTTTCATACCAAAGACTTTCAGACTAGCTGCTCCCTTACAAATCATTTATAACTGTTGTATTGAAATATAATGAAAACTGGTCACTCGCGTAGTTACCGCGTGCCAAACGCGCCGGCAGCGCATGTGCTCATGACTAGGAACCGCACGGAAAAAAAAGACTTACATACATACATACATACATTCACGCCTTTATTCCCAAACGGGGAGAAAAAAGAAAGCGAACGGGAAGGGCGAAAAAAGACTTCTTCAACTAAATCATATTAATTCTTCCATTCAAGCAAATAAAAAATTAAATATATTCAGTCGAATCATTTTCTTAAACACAGATTGTTTAGTTTTCTTTTACTTAAGATAATATTGATTTTATAGAAGTAAAATTTACTCTTAATCAGATTCTTAGAAACATGTCGAGCGTTTCTCGATATAAAATACGTGTGACCAGTTTTCATTATACAACGTGTTAAAAAAATAATGCAAAACCGTTTAAGGGTATAAACAGGCATCATGTTCTGATAAGAAGAAAATAAGAGAAAAAAAAATTGACGCGTTTTTTTTACATTAGTATGGAGCGTTGGCTGACTGGGGCTTGCTCCATACAAAAGTTAAAAAAAATGGCGGCAAAAAAAAATCTCTTACTTTTTCTTATCAGAACACGATGCCTGTTATGCCCTTAAACGGTTTTGCGTTTTTTTAACACGTTGTATTCAATACGTCTGATTCTCACGGGAGTCTTCTAAGTATACTACTCAAAAGAAAATAGGGGCCACAAGTATGGTGATCGTTACGTGAAAATTATATTAAACAGTAATATATATTTTTTCTAGCTTTTAGACTTGAACTCCAGCATGAAAGAGGTAAGATTCTGCCTTCAGAATACATTCGTATCCTTATACGGCAGTTCATTAATTAGCCACTTATCAATTAGTTTATGTCCAATAATTACAATGGCCCTTATTTTGTTTTGAGCAGTATATATAAAATAACTGTTGTATTTTAGTCAAAATATGTTATTTGCTTTGCGGCCCTCCCACAAGGTGGACTAATGACCTGGTAAAGGTCGCGGGAGTCCGCTAGATGCGGGTGGCGCAGGGCCGATTATTGTGGCACTCTTTGGGGAGCCCTATGTCCATCAGTGGACGTCTTTCGGCTGATAATGATGTTATTTGATTTCCACGACACAAAATTCGCATTTTATTCGTTTTGTAGGTATAAAAGCTAAGTTACTAACGTATGTTTTTCTCGTGTTGGTAAAGGTGTTATTGGTTTGTATTTGAAATGTTTGTTTATGGAAAGTGCAATGCTAAACGTCCTTACGTGCCTACCTAAATTAATCTTTATTGCTATTCATTTATTTTGCGCGCGATTCTAAAGAAATTAATAAAAACATGTTCAGATTTAGATAGTTACATCTTCGTTCTTTAAAATAACCCTCCTCTCCTTCGGCAGTCGGGTAAAAAATTTAGCGTTCGAAAAAAATTATTGACGACCGTTTAGCGAAGTGGGTAGTAATGCTGCCTGCGTGGCTGAAGGTCCTGTGTTTTTTTTTCTATGTACCTACCTATACATAGTAATGTCACAAACTGGATGCGAGACCACCACCTTGAAGTAAATTACCAAAAAACAAAGCTAATGACCTTCCATCCATATCAGAAATACCCACTCACTATCAACTTCAGCCACGATTCCATAACATTAGAAACTGTCGATACATTTACCCTGCTCGGAATAGTTATAGACAAACACATATCCTGGAAATCACACATAAAACACATTAGAACTAAACTCTCCAAATTCACTTATGCACTTCGAGAAATAAAAAAACAACCGACTTCCAAACTGCACTGGCAACATACTATGCTTACGGCTTCTCCTGCCTCAGCTACGGAGTAATCCTCTGGGGTAACAGTACCGATGCTCCCTTTGTCTTCACGTTGCAAAAAAAACTTAACCGCATACTTGTAAATATAAAACGAACTGATAGTTGCAAGCCTCACTTCCTTGCCCTGCTTATACATTCTAGAGGTATGTAAGTTCGTTCGCAAACACTCCAAATTTTACACTAAAAGAGAAGATACGGCGTTACCGTACGGCCTAAGATTTAAATCAAGGCTAGTGCAACCGACTTCCCGATTTAACTGCATTCATCTGGTCCGCTATCCATGTCAGTAAAAGTATACAATAAACTACCGGAATACATAAAAAAAGAAAAAAAAGATAGCCTCTTTATAAATAAACTAAAGCTTGCTAAAAATTGCTTATTATTCTATAAATCAATACCTAGACGACAGACTCTAAACAACACATAAACATTACTACTACTAAACCATATCTGTACACACATAAATCGATATATATGTTTAATAAATAAATAATAAGGAAATACATAAATACAAATATAAACAACACATACACAACGATACACTAATACACATACGACAACAGAACCAACATTATGCCTAGCTCTGTTAACTATATCGATGTATACTGTTTTATGTTATAAATATATTTAGTTGTAAGTCAATTTAGAACCATCGCGATGCCCTCACAGGGTTCATGTTTGAGACTTAATGTAGCATATTATGTCAACTATGTACAGTCGAGGTCAAAGATATGTTTACACTTTTACACCTTATCGCCTTGTAATAAGGTGTAAAAGTGTAAACGTATCTTTAACCTCGACTGTACCATGCTGTAACAACATGATTGCAATAAATACTTGAATACTTGACATAAATATTAAATATATCCTCGTCTAAAAATGGAGCATGGGCTATTTCAATTTGTGTAAGATTGTCCCCTAATACCTAGACTTAAACTAAACGTTATTCTTCTAGGCGACAGTAATACATTCATTAACGTTAAAATAACAAAAAAACAAACAAAATAAAATTAATAGGTACATTAAATAGGAACCCCGATTAGTATTTAGCATACCGAGGCGCTTAAAATTGAATTTTCTTAAAATTGAACCCTAATTTAACAGAAAATGCTTTCAGAGTAAGTGACAAATTGACAATTAATTCGATATCCGGTTCCACTTCGTTCCGGTTCAGTAATAAAATTATGAAATTGAACGAATACTCGATATTTAAACGAGATTTTTTCTAATTACTACTTACCGTCGCTTTATTACCAACTCTTAAACATTAAGGGTATACGCCATGCCATAAGCTACCGGTCTACTCACCATCAGGCAGACCGTATTTATTTTTCACTGATGTGATATAAAATAACTGAACAGTAACTGAAAATGAAACTGTTTTTTTTTTTCGTTTTAAAGGTAGCATGTCACTCGGAGCATAATTTCGAATCGATTGACACCTCATTATATCAAAATCGGTTCAGTATCTGGAACACACGTAAACACAAACATAGACTGCTAATAAACATATCCCTTCCTTGCGGCTCTGGGCTTTTATTCGTTACGTTACGCGTTAAAACTGCTCACCCCGCCTGTCACCCGTCACGAAACTAGACCTCTACCCACGCTTAAGGCTGCACATTCGGAATTTTCGTGAAAATGAGTTGTTTTGTAACCGTTTTATACATTATAACGTAACATTTTTCGTGTCGGAAAAAATATATCATAATCTGCAAGATATACGACGGGTCATAGTTTTCGTAGAAATCCATTTTAACAATAAAAAATAGAGAAAAAGAAATCTAAAGTCACCCCTATTTTTTCACTTGTAACCATTTTACTGCTCCATTTTTTATCAGAATAATATGAAATTTTATAACTTTCTTCATACAATAATGAACAAGGGCATCATTTTCTTACTTTCTTAATTTTCTTAAAAATGTATCTCGTTTTCTGAAACATTCCGCCAAAGTTCCCCTCGCCTCCCCGTTTTCGTCCATACGGTCAGTGCGGAACGAGACACGTTGCATGACGGACCTGTGTCAATTTGCGCTGCGCCGAAATTTTTAAATATTTGTGGAAATTGTGGACTATATTTGTTGCATAGAGTGGACAATCCGTTTTGTGATTCGTATAGTAGGTAACTAATAAACATTTGCGTATAGTTTAGTTTTTAGTGACAGATCATTTTGTTGCATAGAGTGGACAATCTATTTCGTGGTTTGTAAAGTAGTAGGTACTATAGACAAGACTGACTGACCATTCGTGCACTTTATGTGCATTGTAATAAGGTTCTTGTATAAATACAGGATGGTCAGGTAACTGTGTCGGCGTTTGTACCTAATTAACATTTACGTAGGTATAGTTTAGATTTGGTTTTTTAGTTCAAGATGGGAAATAAGCGCAGGAGGAAAATACGTAATATCAAGAAATTTTACAAGAGAAGAGGAAAAAGAATACACAAGTAAATACCTATTCTATCAAAGAATCAAATATCTAAACAGTATCAAAATTGGGAAATCGCTAAAACCATTCATTTTATTAGTAAATATATTTACAATATCTATTGCTTAGGAGCATGAACAATTATAGAAACAATATTGTATTATCTGCTCGTATTAATGACTGTCAAGTGTTAATAGAATAAATTCCAATAAAAATAGTGGGCTTGGCAAATATTGTAAGTAATACCTACCTATGGGTTGCATGCCAACTCAAAGTTCGATACAGAGTTATTATTTGATATGAAACAAAGTATGGTTAACGTACAACTAATCTATAAGTATATATTTACCTGAGACCGATTTCTGTACAGTCAGCATAATATAGTTAGTAGCAGCCAAGTTAGCCAAATATATCGGAACGTACATTCATCGAAAAGGTCTTTGTTACTATAAGTAGGAGTAAGGAATGTGTTACGATATATTTGGCTACTTTGGATGCTACTAAATATCTGATGCTGACTGTTCACGCCATCATCATCAAATCAAGGAAGTAGAACGTAATAAATATACCGAAAATTAGTTTAAAACTTAACAACGTTACACTTACACAAAAGGTAACGGACAGACAGACACACTTTCACATTTATAATATTAGTATGGAGTATGGATATGGAAGTATGGATAGTATGGATTATATGTCTTTCCCGCTCACGGGACAATGATGTCCCGGACCTTTGGGAGGCGTGCGTGGAGCTCTGAGCCAACACGTAGAGGCCCTTTTGACAATATAATGAAATGCAAGGAGTACACCAAGCGGATGCTGTCTCTGCCCGTGTCATGGGACGCACACAGAAACAGCACCCGCTGGGATGTAAGAGTTTATTGCTAGTTGATGGAATCTAAATAAAACGGGTTATTGCGTGAAAATGATGGACTAGTAGCTGGGCTATTGGATGAAACATCGGACGCCTGGCCAATAAAACTGTTTCACATTTTATCTCTGGCAGACGGTGACTCGCTAACTGCTAGATGGGCCCCTATTAATAGCGATATTAAAAAATGGCCTAAGGGCAACAGTAGGTATGGATTATTATTATTACCTTTATATTTTTTCCGCACTATCCATCTCTCTCTTATTAGAATATTTAGTAACAGAGGTATAGTGCGAGAAAAATCGAAAGTATGTCGCGGCCGTCTAGTGCTAGGCGTGCTGAGGGCCTACCGCGAAACGAAACCGAACTTCGTTCGTGTATCTCCCTCTCTGTCGCGCTTGCTAGTTCGAGCGACAATGAGAGTTATTCGAACGAATTTCGTTTTCACTAGCACGGCTAGCACGAGACGGCCGCGACATACTCTCGATTTTTGTCACACTATACCTCTCTTTCCTAATGTTCTAATAAGAGAGAGACCGATAGTGCGAGAAAAATCGAGTGTATGTCGCGGCCGTCTGGTGCTAGCCGTGCTGACGGAACTACACTAATCGTAAGTAAATAGTATTATAATAGTAGGGACATAATTTTTGAACTTAATCAATTATGTAATTTATGTATGACAAATATCACGTTTCAATTAAGCATGACGAATGTCACCCACCCACGTCCACCCTTGCATTGGTAACGATGCGCGAGGATGCGTCTGTAACTTAATCTATGTAACGCTTAATAAACGACGGCGGGTTGTGCGACTTGCTCGGGGAGGGTCGAGGCTCCGCCCATACGCTCAAGGACTTTAGCGGGTGTACAAGCCTTAAGGCTGCACATTCGAAATTTTCGTGAAAATGAGTTGTTTTGTAACCGTTTTATACATTATAACGTAACATTTTTGCTGTAGGAAAAAATATATCATAATCTGCAAGATATGCGACGGGTCATAGTTTTCGTAGAAATCCATTTTAACAATAAAAATTAGAGAAATAGAAATCTAAAAAGTCACCCCTATTTTTTCACTTGTAACCATTTTACTGCTCCATTTTTTATCAGAATAATATGAAATTTTATAACTTTCTTCATACAATAATGAACAAGGGCATCATTTTCTTACTTTCTTAATTTTCTTCAAAATTTATCTCGTTTTCCGAAATATTCCGCCAAAGTTCCTACGCCTCCCCGTTTTCGTCCATACGGTCAGTGCGGGACGAGACACGTTGCATGACGGACCTGTGTCAATTTGCGCTGCGCCGAATTTTTTAAATATTTGTGGAAATTGTGGACTATATTTGTTGCATAGAGTGGACAATCCGTTTTGTGATTCGTATAGTAGGTAACTAATAAACATTTACGTATAGTTTAGTTATTAGAGACAGATAATTTTGTTGCATAGAGTGGACAATCTATTTCGTGGTTTGTAAAGTAGTACGGGTACTATAGACAAGACAGCTGACTGACCATCCGTGCACTTTATGTGCATTGTAATAAGGTTCTTGTATAAATACAGGATGGTCAGTTAAGGTATCGTTTAGATTTTGTTTTTAGTTCAAGATGGGAAATAATAACAATAATAAATTCTTTATTTCAGGCCAGTTTGCCCATAGATTTTTAGTAACATACAAACTTACGATACTAGAGTTAGTACGTCTTAGCTTAGGTCTCACCAATTTTTCAATAATTATTTTAGGTCTTTGGGGTTAAATAAGCGCAGGAGGAAAATACGTAATATCAAGAAATTTTACAAGAGAAGAGGAAAAAGAATACACAAGTAACTTCTACCAAAGTATCAAATATCTAAACAGTATCAAAATTGGGAAATCGCTAAAACCAGACATTTTATTAGTAAATATATTTACAATATCTATTGCTTAGGAGCATGAACAATTATAGAAACAATATTGTTTTATCTGCTCGTATTAATGACTGTCATGTGTTAATAGAATAAGTTCTAATAAAATAGTGGACTTGGCAAATATTGTAAGTACCTACCTATGGGTTGCATGCCAACTCCAAGTTCGATACAGAGTTATTATTTGATATGAAACAAAGTATGGTTAACGTACAACTAATCTATAAGTATATATTTACCCGAGGCCGATTTCTGTACAGTCAGCATAATATAGTTAGTAGCAGCCAAGTTAGCCAAATATATCGGAACGTACATTCATCGAAATAGTCTTTGTTACTATAAGTAGGAGTAAGGAATGTGTTACGATATATTTGGCTACTTTGGATGCTACTAACTATCTGATGCTGACTGTACACGCCATCATCATCAAATCAAGGAAGTATAACGTAATAAATATACCGAAAATTAGTTTAAAACTTAACAACCTTACACTTACACAAAAGGTAACGGACAGACAGACACACTTTCGCATTTATAATATTAGTATGGAGTATGGATATGGAAGTATGGATAGTATGGATTATAAGTCTTTCCCGCTCACGGGACAATGATGTCCCGGACCTTTGGGAGGCGTGCGTGGAGCTCTGAGCCAACACGTAGAGGCCCTTTTGACAATTTAATGAAATGTAAGGAGTACACCAAGCGGATGCCGTCTCTGCCTGTGTCATGGGACGCACACAGAAACAGCACCCGCTGGGGTGTAAGAGTCTATTGCTAGTTGATGGAATCTAAATAAAACGGGTTATTGGGTGAAAATGATGGACTAGTAGCTGGGCTATTGGATGAAACATCGGACGCCTGCCCAATAAAACTGTTTCACATTTTATCTCTGGCAGACGGTGACTCGCTAACTGCTAGATGGGCCCCTATTAATAGCGACATTAAAAAATGGCCTAAGGGCAACAGTAGGTATAGATTATTATTATTACCTTTATATTTTTTTCGCACTATCCGTGTCTCTCTTATTAGAATATTTATTAACAGAGGTATAGTGCGAGAAAAATCGAAAGTATGTCGCGGCCGTCTAGTGCTAGGCGTGCTGAGGGCCTACCGCCAAACGAAACCGAACTTTGTTTGTGTATCTCCCCCTCTGTCGCGCTTGCTAGTTCGAGCGACAATGAGAGTTATTCGAACGAATTTCGTTTTCACTAGCACGGCTAGCACGAGACGGCCGCGACATACTCTCGATTTTTCTCGCACTATACCTCTCTTTCCTAATGTTCTAATAAGAGAGAGACCGATAGTGCTAGAAAAATCGAGTCCGATCGCGGCCGTCTCGTGCTAGCCGTGCTGACGGAACTACACTAATCGTAAGTAAATAGTATTATAATAGTAAGGACATAATTTTTGAACTTAATCAATTATGTAATTTATGTATGACAAATATCACGTTTCAATTAAGCATGACGAATGTCACCCACCCACGTCCACCCTTGCATTGGTAACGATGCGCGATGACGCGTCTGTAACTTAATCTATGTAACGCTTAATAAACGACGGCGGGTTGTGCGACTTGCGCGGGGAGAGAGTCGAGGCTCCGCCCATACGCTCAAGGACTTTAGCGGGTATACAAGCCTTAAGCTACTGTTACACATGCTCATTACTATAGTCTACGAGATTTGGGACTGGTTTTTGATACATCGCGACACCCATATAACGTAAATTGGCACTGCTCATCGAAATAATAATAAAAAGTTTCACTAGCTTACAAGTTACGAAACAAAGTTCAATCTCCATGCAAGCTCTTTTTAGCACTTATAAAATGTTTGTAATATTTTTACTTCTTATTTGTGCATAAATTAGCATTGAAAACTCGGTATGCGAACAATTACGTCCTACGACTTTTTTTTAAAAATTTAGTGTTACACTGCTTCAATCGATTGGAATCGGCCAATTTAGAAAATAAATCGGTATGAATCAAATAATCGTGAATATAGGAAAATAACAATGTATTATTTAATTACTGTCACGACTGTGTATAGGCTCTCTATTTGATTTCCTAAAAATAATTATTACACAGTAATCAATCGATTCCTTTTATTAGCCACCATCAATCGTAATCGGATATTATGACAATCGATTTACTCTAGCCACATCACTCTTTGCGTCATATTGGAACTGTCAAAAGACCAGTCCCAAATCTCGTAGACTGTAGTAGCATGTGTGTCTAATCATTGCTAATAATGTAATGAGCATACTCATTTCGAGTTTGCTCAAAAATCGACGGTCGTGCGATTTTTGGGCATGCTACCTGGAGCGCGGGTGGAAGGGGGCGTACTTTTGAGCACGTGTGAACAGGTTTGCTGTATTGAGTATGCTTAGTACTTATACTTAGTAGTTCGCGCTAAAAATGTCTCGCTGGGGCGATGAAAAAACGTTGAAATCTGTGGAATCCGCGCATATCACAATACAAAAACAATATTGCAAGAAATAATGCATATGAAGATTTGTTAACCAACATGGACGATCTTACTTTGACTGAAAATTATAAAAACAAAAATTAAAAACTTGAGTTCTGTTTAAAGACTATCGTTAAGTATAAAGACAACTTTTCTTAGCCGTTTTTTTTGGTATTACATTTTTATTTAAAAATTACACATGTGTTTAATTAGTGCTTTAACAAGATAGGTACACATTTCATCCTGGGAGCTCGATATAAAGCATATGGTTTAGACAAAATTTACTTAATTCTCCCGAGTATCATTAACGATTTCGGATAAATACTACAAGAAAACTTACGATGTGCGAACAAAACGATAATTACACCAAAAAAAAATCGTACTATGCGAGCCGCAATTTACACATGATTCGTAAAGCGACATATCTGGGCATAGTGTAATCATATCTTTTAGTAAAAAAATAAAGTTTAGATCTGTGCATGGTGGCCTTTTAGACAATATGGTATTTTACTTACGACAACTCCGACTTTGGCATCCAATATAACTATCATGGAGCGTTTCTATCGACCCGCTCTAGTGATGGTTCAACGCCATGAATGTCCGTTAGGCTTTGGTTTTTAGCGGTCTCCCTCATTTCGCTTGCATCAGAAATTGAAGGGAATCCGAAACGTACGTGAAAAATCGTATTTATGTAAAAATAAAAATTCACCACATTTATTTCGCAGCTGCTCAATTGAGCAATCATGAAGAGATCACTTAGATAACATGTTTAGGCAGCTTAAGTCATAAGTCATTTATTAATAATATTCAAAATATTACATGTCATCATTCTTAAACTAAGTTGTACACGTTTATGGATATTCATTATTATTGTGGTAACTTGTAAAATTCTTTGATGTCATAATAAGAGTGGGTGAGGAGCCACGATTTTAATCTTCTTAAGAAAGATGAGATACTATCCGCACATTTTATGTTCGCGGGTAGTTTGTTGAATACTTTTGGCCCCACATGAGAGATGATCTTAGTTGATTTGGTCAGTTATTAACCTTTTGTTTCTTTAAATCGCACCAAGGAGTCAGTGCAATAGTCTCAAATTAAGTTCGATAGGCTTGCCCGAAATGAATTTGCTAGACGATATTGAAAGCATCATAAAGTCCATAAAAAACAAAAGAAAAAAAAATACTTATATCAGATATGGCTTAAAATACCCTCAGATCAAACCCCTAGAACATAGTAATACAAAATAATACACATATCAACAGTTAGACCATGTTTTACCTGTGTTTATACTTAACGATACAGTCTTTACAACAGCGAATTAAAAAATGAGAGTTCCAAGCGTGCTCTCCGCTATCAACTGGCATGTGTGTTTTGTGTGTTTGCTTTGAGCCTTATTCAGGAGCGTACTTAAAACTAGCTTGCTTATTGCTAGCAAATGTAAATAGTACATAAGCATGCTCATATTAAGCATACTGATAGCACGCTTTTAGCATGCTATTCCAGAGCATGTGTACCTAGCTTTAGTTACTACGCATTGCGTGCGGTGTCAATATATATATTTGTGGGTGAGCGTTGAGGTGAGCTTAAAACAAGTAACAGAATAGGGGCGCTCGTTGCTAATATACCGCATTCCCGAAATACCAGATTTTGCAAAATATCGGATTATCAATATATCACACTTTGGGCGTACCACATTCCCGTTACGCCAGGTTATAAAGTTGAAAAGTACTCATGGAACTATGTACTTATATCGAATGTCCTATACTGCAAACTTGGTATATTAGTAATGTGATAAATCAAGAATGTGGTATTTTGCATAATCTGGTATTTCGGGATGCGGTATATTAGCAACGAGCGAATAGGCGGGCTGCCGTAGTAGGGCGAAAAATAACAGCAATTTTGTTAGCTGTTGATATCACTTTGTCCTGAATCATGTGCCCCTAGTCCACTAAATCCTATAATATCCAATTGAGGTTACGAAAGCAGTGTGCTAATTACCTATTACTTAACTTAATCGTCGACTGTGCCAGTGGCCTAAAACCCTGGCAATTGTTACGCCATAAATATGGGAATCGTGCCATTCGGAGCCAATTAGTGTTAGTGTTAGAATTGGTCCCAGTCCCAGGGGAGTGGAGTATACGATCGAGGGGTCTACATGATACGGGATTAAATAAGTCAATGTTTGGGGTCATTCTGACACAAATCGCTTTAGGCCCCATTACTAAACAGAGCTTGTTCAGTCGCCATCAGATATATCGGAGCGTCCAAAGTGCTCACAATAATCAGAACACGTCACTAATGCCTCGACAATAGAACGACATTTTTTTTATCTGTTGGCGACTGCACAATCAGGGGTATTAAATTAATATAAATACGTATATAGAAAAGAATATCTGTACACGCCTTTATGATATCGTCAATAGAATCCTGTACAATTTAATCTTGAATCGCCCACTGCTGCTAAGCATAGGGAAGCCTCTCTTCGAGTACACCACTTATCTCGGTCCGGTGATAGCCTCATCCAGAAAACTATTTCAGAAGCGACATCCAAACGACTTCCTATTTAAGTACGTTACAAAATGTCATCCCATTTAGAAAAGAGCACAAACTATATTATGAATTATTGAAAAGGTGGCTGACCCAAACGTTTATACCTACATATTGCGTCCAAAATACCGTCATATTGACAGCTAATTTCGCCGGTCAACGCACACATACACCTGCACGGTATGATATGGGACGCTATAGAAATGGGATAGGGGGATATCGGTGTATTGATCGGTTCTGCGATGCTCCTGGCGTTTCATGTTCGCCTAGTACTTTCCGAACGGTTGTCCATTATCGGCGATTGCCAATACCTTCCCGATAATGTTCGATAGCTTCCCCTCCTTGGGTACCTGTGTCGTAGGAAAATCAACCTTATGAATGTTTTCAAAAGTTTTGTTATTAATTGAATGAATCATTGTGGCATCGAAATAAAATAAAATGTTTACATTTTCTAATTTTTTTACTAAGAAAGAAAGAAAGAAAGAAAGATACATTTTTATTCACAAACACCCAGGACACACACACATGGTTATTAAATAAAAAAATAAACAAGAAAAGCACATAAAACACAAGTGTGTCTCTGCGGCAGTGAACCGGACACTGGCTCAGCATTATTTATTTATTTATTGACAAATACATTTACGTGACATTACTCGTACAGTAATAACCAATGCGTCACGAAACTAAAAACAACAAAATTTGTTGTTTTTAGTTTATTTAATAATACTATTTAGGCGACGAAACGGCGTGGCCCCGTGGCATCGTCATCTCCGGTGTAGGATTCGGCAGATTTCCCCGGAACCGTCGAAACACTTCTTATTATGCTGAGGTGTCCACATGTTTAATATTGATATCAATTAATTTAAGTACTTTTTTATACAACTGTTTTAAAAATTTGCATATCTATGCGCTGAAGTGAATAACATAACCATAGTCCTGTAATTAATGTCACAATATGTACTTATAGTATAGCATCAGAATTCAATAGATCATTATGTCCAATTCTCAATATTCTCATCATATTTTAATGAACCAATTTACGTTGCTCGAGCACTGGGGGAAAGAACGTGGGAACAATGTATCCTAACGTAACATGTTATCCTGGTATCACCGAAGAAGTTCCTTCCCGAATTTCTCACGCTCGTTATTAAATTTTTACGAAACTATAAAAAATGCAATGCAATTTAAACCGTAATAGTTCAGTCACAAAGTAGTTAATTTAATATAACTAGGTTCGCCATAAGATGCCTTAGGGTAGCTCTTTTGGGTACATTTTGTAAATTTATCTTTATTTTTTGTAGAGCATTCCTTTGCTTTGTACCTGCATCGTTTATCATTATCACATGGACCAAGAAACGATTAATACCCACTTTACACTATAACTATTGGCGTATGTAGCCCTCAAAATGATTTATCACTCGCTCTGCTCGCGAATTGTACTCTTTGCCAGAGTACGGAAGCGAAAATCGGTATAAGTAAATAGAAGATGGTACAAAAAATGCATAAATTGAGTCGTTTTACCCGAGACGATTATAAATATCCATGACTATAGTTAAGTCGAGGAGTAAAATGGCTCATATCATATAGTTCTAACTTAACACTATACTTTTCATTTCGATTAAGTACGAGAAAAAAAATGCTAGATTGAACAAAATAGTGGGTAAATAGGTAATTGCTCATTCCCGCTACATAAACATAACATTTTAAAGATATCATATTATAGAATAGACTGGTAGGTATAGGTATCTACTTAAGCCATAGATATGTTTCGATGCGTTATTAAATAAATACAATTTTATAGATAGGTATCATATTTGGAATAGAGTTTGGTAGGTACCTACTTAAGCCATAGATGCGTTATTAAATAATAATTTACTAACTGCTATTTTTATCTGGTTTTATTCATTTAGTAACAGAAATCACGGAATTTTATTTCAGTCTTGATTTTTACCAGACCGCACGCACGGATTCCTGTTTCCAGGCTTCCTAGTATTCACGCCTTAAAAGACACATGTGTGTGAACAGATTTTTCCTCTGTAATTATGTGGTAATTTAATTATCCACATTATACTCCAAGGCTATCTCCGGGATCTAATTGTAATACGTATAATTAACTCCTATCCATTATGCATCATTTTAAATTCATTAAGCACACTTCAGGGAATAAAAACCCACAAACTCCGACAAGTCATTAGTAGAAACGGAACTGGTAATTAAAGACCCAATTTAATTATTTGTTTACACACCTAAATCTATTTTGATGGCTAAACCAATCAAGTACCTGTATCGTTGCACCTTAATTAATCATTATTGCAATTTTATTTGGAAACATTCCATTCAAACGATTCATTAATTTCTTCTATCCAGTTATACCACCAATTGAATTACAACTCTATTCTTTCCCGTTTAAATTCGCATTAAGATGCAATTGGTTAGAGTATGACAGAGACGACGAGGGTTCCCGGGTGTGTCCCTGTCTGCGCCGCCGTTCATTGACCGGCCGGTGGGAAGGATGGGAGCGTTGGAATGCGGGTACCTGCTGTAGTGTCATGTGTGCCTGGTACTTGTGGAGGCTTGCAGTAGTGGCGCCTGAGCCAGAATTCCAGGCAAATTGTTTTTATGCACATTTTTTTGTCAACTTTAGTGACAGGTTAAATTTTTAGCCTAGAAGTGGGTATTTAAGTGATATTCTACAAATATTATAAATGCGAAAGTTTAGATGTTTGGATGTTTGATGAAATATAGGATAGTTTTTATCCCGGGTCCACGCGGAAGCTAGTAAGTTATAAAATATACCGACAATCTTACAAATATAACCCCATTAACAAAAAAGACCGGTTTGCACTCCGGAAGTGAAAACTTCAGTTTTTCGATCAAGTCACGTGTCCGTCTTACGAATTTTCAATCTGTCGAATCTTACGGTCACGTGACCTGTGGCGAGTTTAACATTTTTTCCCCATCCCAAAAAGTGCACAGCGCCGCTAAAGAAGTTTACATTTCAAAAATATACACGAGCGAGCGAAGCCAACGAAGTTCTTCGTTTGCTTGGGCCAAAATTCTTTCGTATGTCCAGATGTCCAATGTCCCGCTGTCCGGCTGTCCACTAGAGGTCGCATTTTGATCGCATGATTTTTTTGTGCGCAGGTTCAATAAATGAGATATGTACTATACAGATCTCTTGTAGGGCCAGTTTTTCGAAATTAAAAAAAAATATTTTTGAACAAGAGACTCGCGAGTTTTACAGCTCACAGACACAGTGTCAAGTAGTATAGCATAATAGTATTTTTCATTGCCACCGTATTGTCACTCCGTTGTACAACATCTTACCCTTAGAAATTCTCCGTCCCGTCATAAATAAAGTATAAGAAGATATATCCACGCCATACATTAAAATGAATCCGCCTTATTTGCTGTGAGCATCAGGGAGCGTTAGTGAACTGGTATGTACATTTGCTCTCAGCAAAAGATGTCGTTTATATCAATATTGCCTTTTACGGATTATCAAATACACTAACGGCATCTGTACCTACAACAGGTGATGTTGTAAAAAATCTGTTTTACGCGGTCAATAGATGTCACTTTGCAAGATAGGTTTACACAAAGTAAAATAATAGTATTTTTTTCTGTTTTGTTAGAGCACACGCGACCAGTCAATAAAATGC
Organism: Epinotia bilunana; assembly: GCA_947049275.1. Classification (NCBI taxonomy): domain Eukaryota; kingdom Metazoa; phylum Arthropoda; class Insecta; order Lepidoptera; family Tortricidae; genus Epinotia; species Epinotia bilunana. The sequence continues at coordinate 6,598,052 of OX346271.1, read as the reverse complement.
TCAATTTTCGTACCTTTTCTTAGAACCTCCACCGTACCATCATGTACCATAAATAAAGTACCTATATAAGCAACCTTACATAAGACCGCAGCCAAAGTTCCACTACTTGCTACTTAGGTATGTGGTGTGTTCTTGGGGGTAAGCTTGCCAGGGCTCCCGAGGGGGGAGTTATGTGGATCCCCACTATCAACAAAACTCATCTTGTTTGATGATGTGCATTTGTACTATCAATCTCAAAGCTGTACCTTGATTCGTCTATTTGCTGCCATGCGATTTATTGTGCTAGTGGCTCTATGTGCTGTAGAAACTAGCGAACCTGTCTTTTTTTTAATTTCTAAAAAGTAACAGAAAAAACTATATACTAAACCGAACCTGCTCACAAAATTTCACGAGAATCGGTTAAGAATGCGACCTGTAGAGGAGAACAGCCGGACAGCTGGACAGACACCGGACATACGAACGATTTTCGGCCCAAGCTGAAGCGTAGAACTTCGTTCGCTTCGCTCCCTCGATCGATAAAACCACAGCACATTGAATACTCAATTCAGTAAAGGATCGGAATCGCGCTTTTGACTCCCCTGGATTTTTCAAGATTATTATTACCAGGAACAACTGTAGGAGGACGATTATAGAACAAACTTAAGGAACAATAGGAAGGTACCTTAATATACAAAATTTAAAAACTATTGAGGTTGAAAGCTTCAGTTATAAAAAAAGGTGCGAACACCACAGGCAAGGCAGTAGTAAAAAGCCTCCGATCGCATTTTGTTTGCCCTCGCGTGCGTACATGCGATCCGAGATATTCTTCTATTTACTGCCTGTGAGTAATGCAGATTTCCTTGAGAAACGTAAGGTAAAAGGTAAGGGTTCAATAACACGTATTATATGTAAATTATTTCATTTACTTTGCAGTAAGTAGCCTAATTTTTTGCTGATTTTGTAATTTCTTTTGTGAAATTTACAAATTTTTTTTTTTAGTAACAATATATTTTTTTAAAACATCTACGTGCTCTGAATAAATACAATTTGAATGTGTTTAAATAATCTGTCGGATGCGTTGCTCGACGCCGCCGCCCCCACGTCCACGCAAGAGGAGCTTTCTTCCAGATGTCTTTTTATTTGAGGAGCCTCAGTTGGACGTGATGATGTGATGAGGGCTGTGGCGATGCGGGTTGTGGTGCTGAAGTTGGCCACTCCTCAGGATCATTGTCAGGTTTTCTTACTTTGTCCGGTAGGTCGCACGTCAATGAATGTAATTTCAGTACCAGATCCTGAAATTTAAAAAATAAATATTAAACTAAACAATATTATCCGAGCATACTTAAATTTTGTTAATCGTCCCCTTTACCCCTTCCGTTGAGTTGATAGAATTAGGACGCATACGATAGATCGATTAGGTAGTGTCTGTATACGTTTGTTAAGTCATTCATGTGTGGAGGAGACACATTTTTTTAAGTAATTTGAAATTCAAAGGTGTATGTGAAGTCCCCAACACGCACTGGGCCAGCGTGGGCACTACTGCCCGTTCCCTCTCATCCTTGAGAGGAGGGCTGTGCCCAGCAGTGGGACGTATATAAGCTGATTTATTGTTTATATTATTATTAAATTATACTGCTAATATTTTCAAATATGCTTGCCGCCGTATGCTAATAAAAACCGGCTATATGTGAAACCTAACTAACCTAACCTAACAATCCTAACATCTTATAAGTATTTTTTTTTTGTTCTGCGTGTTTAGCTAAGAAAATCTATACATTACATACATAATTCATTACTTACTAACTGTAAAAAACGCTGTAATGGAATTAATAAAGCTTTTTTATTTTTATTTATTTTATTTATATGTGCTATAAATACACCACGTGCTTTTATGATGCCAATAAGTAAGCTAAAAATAAAGAATGATTTCTTCTAAGTACAATTTAGCTTGAAAGAAAGGAGTTGGATTTAGCCGGATCATAAATAAATATTTCCTCTATGGTCGGATTGACTCCCAGACGAAGCAAGCAATTTTATGAAAATCTTTGAGTGCAGTATTACTTACTATAAAATATTCAATAATATCTCCTTTCAGTAAAATATCTTATCTACAATATTTAAGGTACTGTCCCTTCAAGTTGCATAGCGCTGGGACAGCCTGTATATATTTTCAAGTATAAGTTGCTTGGACCAACAACACCGACGGGAAGAAAGGGTGTGGTGCTTTTGTAACCCGACACCAAACGCAATATTTTCTTAAAGCTATCTCGTTTGACATGAACGGATACCAATGCCATCCTGTTTTCAATGATAAACATTTTTTTTGTACATTTCCCATGTGTGCCTTAAGGAGTCCCTTTTCAGAAAAATTGTCATCATGTTTTTAAGAAAATACTATTTGAACAATAAAAAATCAAGACATACCTTGCATTGGGTGCTCTACAGACACAAAGCTAATAACATCAATTGATTTATCTTCACACTGATAGTGTCTAGTAATAGCTGTCCCGGTCAACCTTCTCTGGTTATCATTGTGACTCATAGCAGGATACAAAATGCACTTCACAAAGATAGCAGTACTTTAACTGATCAGGTGTCAAAGATGTGAGATTGATGTTGCCTGAAATTAAAAATAAATAAAATAAAATATATAATAAGGGGCAATCTTACACAAGTTGAACTAGTCCCATTGTAAGCTCAATAAGGCTTGTATTATGGGTACTAGACGACGATATATATAGTTCCAATAGGTATAAATACATAGAAAACATCCAAGACTCAGAAACAAATATTTGTGCCCATCACACAAAAAAAATCCCTTACAGGGATTCGACCCCAGGACCTCTTGCTTCATAGGCAGGGTCATTACCAACTAGGCTAAAGCAGTCGTCATAAAACTAAATACTTAGATATTATTAATTTCCATCAAGTACATTTCTTGTAAAAAAACCTGCCAAGCCTTCCGGCCTGAAAAGTAGTGAAATCTCAAGCTAAACCAAGTACTTCAGCCATCATTTCCGGTTAGATATTTTCACGAATTGGCAATCACACTGCGAATAAGTAAATTCAAAAGATTCAAAATAAAATGCCAACAAGCAAACTCCTAACTAGTTTATCATTACCATTAGGTACAGTGCAAACATGAAATGAAGGATTAATAAGGACACTAATCAGTTTGGAGCGAGATATAAACTTATTTTAACGTAAGTAACGCGATAAAAAACTGAAGTACAAAACGATGTTTTGGAACATTGATAAAAAGTCAAGTTGACTGACGCATGCCCGACGTCACCAAGTATGTATGTGCTTAGTTGTATAATTTTATTTATTGTAAATAAAATAGAGCTTACCTGAATTGTTAATCCAGATCCGTAGGCGATTTTTATCACTAACTGGAAAACGAAACAATGTGTGACAGTTTATGAATTGGCACCGATGTGTCATTTTGGTAAATGCAATAATATCAAATCAGTCCGGTAGAAGTCCAAGTGGTCGTATGTAAATCACTGGCAAACAAATCCGTTTCTAAATCAAATCGTAGGTCCATTCAAATAAGCGGAGGTCAAATTTTAAAAGAATAACATTAACAATATGTTCGTGGTAGAGTTGATACCTATCGTCTCTAGTTTCAGTGTTGCCAGTTAAGTCTCTATCTTTCCATATACTTCTGACGTTTTGACTTTGCCCATGTAATTACACGTATATTTTCACTACGCTTTTATAAAAAAAATATCATACCGCAGGTTATCTTTATTTGTATTTTTAATTGAGACAATAAACTCATACTAAATCATTTTTTTCGCATTTTTACAAATGGACAAAGTTTATTCTGTTTACCTACAATTTAAAGGAATAATTTTGTAGCAAAATTTTCTCATTTCGTCTCTGTAATCTGTGTTTCGTCTGCACTGAGTCGTTTCGTTGTACGCAGTTCTCTTTACTATTATACAGTTTCAAAGACGAGTGCGAAGTGATAAGAAATAAATAATTATGCTCCATTATTTATTAATAATTTAAGAGATTGCAGTCACTTTATGTTTATTTTAATTTAATGTAAAATATTTGTAACACGCAGTAATTCATTTGTTGTAATATATAAGATGTCGAAATGGAACGTTATGCAGATGTTAAAAATAATAAAATAAATTGGAAATTAGTATACAGTTGGCGACGTTGCCAGATCGAACTACGGCGCTGGCAAGCGCGAGCTGACAACGTCGCGCGTCGTAAGCACTTCGATAATTTTAGGTAGGGGGAGTCCGGGAGACTTGAACCCCATTTTACTAAAACGTACATAAAACTTTATCTTTAAGTGGTAGCGACTCGATTTTTCACATACAGATGCCAAATTTAATTAGAAATCATCGAACATTATCAAAGTGCTGATAAAATAAACACCACTCATGTTATGATTTTTTTTATAGAAAATAATATTTGACTCAAGTCTCCCGCACCCATGGGAGACTTGACCATGGGGTGCGGGAGACTTGACCATCTACTAGGTAATGAGGAAAAAATAAAACAAAACAGCTGTTTACAACTCTATAATCAACTAATTTTAATGTTCAAAGAGATCAATCAACAGTCTATAATTAATAATTGCACATCTAGGTAACTAAACATTATTATTACTTAAAATGGGTATTTTTCCCTATGAGATCAATCATCAGTTTAAAATAACAAATTTTACCATTTTGATAACTGTAAGTAATACTGAAAATGTTATTGTTTAACATTAATAGCATATATGTTAAATATTCTACGTCCCAGCTAGTCAATCCAACGCAAACTACGTGAACATTTATATACCTATGTACGTAACATTTATGCACATACCTATGTAACAGATTTACGAAGTCAACATTCGACAATGAATTACACATTTATAATAACTATTAACATTATTACTATTTATAATAGGAAATTAAGAGATCAATTATTACTTTAAAATTATTAGCTTTACTATAATTATTTATGAGGCACTTTAAGTACCTAATCTATTGCAAATCATCACAAACATTCGTGGCATGTAAAATGTTCTACATCCTTGTCAGTTAACCCAACGCAAACTTCGTGGACATATCTTTTACAAGAATTACACAATCTCATGTCCATAACAGCCTCACTTTCACATACAAAACAGTACCAACGTGTATCAAGATTTGAGTCTCGATACTCGTTGGTACCATCAATATCATCATCCAATGTATCAGCATACGGGATAATATGTTCATTCTCAGACTCACTGTCACTGTCCTTTTTCTTTTTACCTTTTTGGGCACATTTCGTATGTTTTTTAGTATTTTTCTTATTGTTTAGCTTTCTCTTTTTTGGCGCACTTTTAACTTTTGTTTTCGTTTGTCTCATTGGAACATTATTGTCACTGTCACTGTCTTGCAACACCCTTCTTTTAGTTTTGTTAATCTTATTTTCCTTTACGACAAACGTTTGTTTTTAGATCTTGTTTTAAAGACTTAGTATTTGACAAACTCTCACCCTCATCATTTTTTTCTGGAGTCTCGGTTAAAATTTTGGTTTTACCAGGTTGTCGTCCACGTGTTGCTTTTCTTGGTCCAGCTTTGGGATACGGTCTTATCATTTCTGGAGTTACAGTTATTATCTGCCCTGCACCTGCAGATGTCGAAGGAGTCGGTGAAAAAGAAGTATCGCTGGGTGTCTTTTGGTTAGATGTTAGCGGGACTGAAGAAGTTTGGGGAGTGGTTGGACGAGTAGCTGGAAGTGTGTCATCGGTAGTTAAATTTGCATCATCCGGACCTTGTTGACAGCCAGCAAGTGCGGAATCGTCTAAGTCAATAATCGAAATTCCAGAGGCGGATTGCTCGTGGTGGCGTTGTTGCAAAGGAGTATCCGAGTCGCCAGTTATCTTCGAGGTAGAGTCTTCAACAGGCGTATTGAATCCGAGCTCAACTTTACTGGTGCTGCGGCGACTAGAGGTATCTTGAGCTTCATCATTATTCTCTCTGTCAGTGACAGCAGAGCACATAAATTCTTCTTCTCCGAAAATGTCAGGATTTAAAGGATGGATACCCGAGCTCTTAAACCCACTTAAAATGTTAGATTGACTGAATGTTTGTGACATTATCGTTTTGATAAAACTGGGGATATTGTAAATTATGATCTTTGCGGGTGGATCTTACTTTGGGCTTGTACTGGAATGGCATCGTTACCTAAAAAGAAAACGAAAAAATTGCATGTACAAAAAGTAACCACACACCAAGCGCAAAGCGGGAGAGTTAAACCACTGGTCATGTCTCCCTGCGACGGTACTGGTCAAGTCTCCCGCACCCCCCTTTACCACGTGCAGCCAAAGATTACGTAAAATTTATTTACAATTCACTCAAAAACAATACCGATAATAAAAGAGCATTAATTCACCAATAGAAAAAGATAAAGCAACACCACTTACCTTAAATATTGTCAAAGCAGCACGAAATTACAAAAACATATAAATTTTCACTTTTTAACACCGAAAACACGTTACCTGTGCGGGACGCTAAGTCGTACTAATGGCGGACAATATGGCGTCGCCAGTAGTCGGGGCGAGCGCGTGGGCATCACGTGAGCTGTCAGCGCGGGCTGTGGCGCGTAATTTGAATCGAAATATTTGAGGTGGTTCAAGTCTCCCACCTGGGCAAATCTCCCGGACTCCCCCTACTTATTGGCAATTTGAATCATAAATTGCTACATACTCAAATGTGAATGGCAGTAGGTACATATTATAGGTATTATTCTTTATTTATGGTACTAGATACCTATGTAAAGAAAGAATATTCAAATAAGTTGTAAAATAAAAACAGTTTTACGTATAGGTCCCGAATAAATGTGTTATATTTTTTACTTACTGTAGTATTCTGATGTTTTAAGGACTAGGTTACCTATTCTAATAATTATCTACTAAACTCATCAGTCGCATCACAATCCTCCTAGCGATATTCCCGGGTGTGCCCCTAAAGGAGCCAGGGGTCCGCTTTGACACCTAATCCCAAGATTTGGCATAGGCACTAGTTTTTACTTCATCTTATTTAAAAACTCTTCGTACGTTTTCGTTTTTCTTCCCGTGGGTGTTGTAAAAGTCGACTAAGGGAGCAGGGTTGAAGTGTGTTGTGGGCGATGGGCTAGCAACCTATCACTGCAATATCACATTTTGTCGATCTTTTTTATACCCACATTTATGCTAGAAGTGGCGCTGGAACATAAGTTTCATGTGCTCTGCCTACCCCTTTTGGGAATAAAGGCGTGAATGTATGTATGTATGTTTTCTTTTTGAAGTGAAAACTTCTTTAGCGGCGCTGAGCACTTTTTGGGATGGGTAAAAATTGTTAAACTCGCGACAGATATTTGTGACATCAGATGCGTAAGAGGCCACGTGACCGTAGGATGATGGCGAGAGATTCGGGGCGAGGCTGGGGGGCGGGGGGGAAAACGGGGGTTTGACTAAGGGCACATAGTTCTAATTTGTACTTTATTGTTAACAGTATAAGGTCGTAACACATTTTCCGTAAATGCAAATTCCATTTTGTTTTATCAAACTTTTATATATTGCTGTTAGCCGATTCGACTTCATTCAAAACTGAACGCTATTCGTAAGAATATAAAGCCGTTAAACACTTTGCAATTGCATATTCTGCAAATAAATTTGTAATTTTGTCCGCGCGTCCTTTACCGCTTTGCTATTGAGCAAATTCGAATAGTTCGAATTTGGACGTTATTCCTAAAGAGATAAAGCTTTGAAAAAATTTGGCAATGGCAAAAACAAATTGGTATTTTATTTCTTCGTCTCCTTCATCAATTTTGCCGAGTTAAGTTGAACTATAGCGTACTACTAATAAGTTTGTTATTAGATATATTGGCACGCAGGGGGAGAGAGGGGGGCGGAAGGGATTTTTTTTGCAAAATTAAAATTATTCAAGTTTTCACTTCTGCCGGCACTCCCGGAGTGCAAAAACCGATAGGTCTTTTTACAAGTTTTATAGTAACTTGACTTCTTTCGTATGTAAGTATAAAAGTATGTATGTAAGTGTTGTCCGTCAAATCTTGCAAGTTAAATTTGACCCACTTCCCGTTGACCGATTGAGCTGAAATTTTGGGTATAACTTTGGATGACATTCAATATTATGGTACCATCGAGCTGATCTGATGATAGAGACAGAAGGTGGCCATAGGAACTCCGTAATAAAACCATATAACCCCATCGAGTTGGGGCTGATGATGGTATACAGAAAAGTACAGTCGGCAATAAAAGCTTGTACCAAAAATTAAATTTTTGACAGAAACTTATTTATATATTTTCGTAACAACAATGCGTTTAGGTTTAGTAAATATATCAGGTTTAAAACAGCACCATCTATGGATACTTATCCTGCTAGAATCCTGCGCATATATACTTTGTCCACTTACAAGCTAAGCTGTAATAAAGGTCAAGCCGTTCACTAGATGGCGCACAAATAAAGGATGTTATAAATTATTTTGAATCGATTTACGATCTATTAAGGCCTGTGTCTGGTTGTTTTTTTTTTTTTAAGTTGATAAGTGAAAATGAATATCTATTAATGATAATATTTGAGATTTCGTATAACGTAAAATATTAATATCCGTCAGTGGTGCTCCAAGCGACATCTCTTAACGTTCTTCAGAAATATTCGACCGCAGTATGGGATCGCGAATTGTAAAGAACGCAGGAAAGCTCATAAAAATAAATATGAAAGAACTTTGAAATCGGATAAGTCGTTCTGGAGATTACCCCCTAGATACAAACATACAAAGCCACAATCCACCTCTTTACAATATTAGCATAGAATCGCTGTCCACACGGCTCCACGCGATTATTACAGAAAACCCAGGCAAATCCGCGCATTAAAACACAGCCTTTGTCAATTCTGAAAGTCCATCCTTAATTACTAGTGAAACATTTTCTTAATCGGATAAGCATTTATTTATATACTAGCTTCCGCCCGCGACTTCGTCTGCGTGGACCCAGGACAAAACTATACAATATTTTAATCCAGTTGGTTTAGCCGTAATGCGTGATTGAGTAACAAACATCGAAACATCTAAACATCCAAACATTTAAACATCCAAACTTTCGCATTTGTAATATTAGTAGGATACTTAAGTAGTACCAACAGCTGCAAAAATATACCTCTTCACGCTCAAACCGCTAAACCGATTTAGATGAAATTTGGTATAGTGATAGTTTGAGTCCCGGGGACATAAGGTAGTTTTTATCTCGGAAATCATCCACCAAGGCATACCAAGGTGAAATTTCGTATGGAGCTACGATATAAACGAGTTCCACGCGGACAGAGTCGCGGGCAGAAGTTAGTAGTAGTATAAAGCCAATTAAAAGAACTCACAGATAGAAATGAGATAAAAAATGTTTGACAAAAGTAACACACAATCGCACTATATGTACACTGCTAATACAGAATAGTGCACCAGAAAAAAAAACCATAAAACAACATAACAACTACTTAGCCTAATATCAAATTACAAGCATTGCAGTAATTTGATATTAGGCTATTAGATATTAGCAGAAACAGAATGAGCAAAGACACACACCCGAACTAATCACTATCTGCAATTTATCGGTAGCCTAAGCCCACCCCGAAGGTCCATTATATATATTAGATAAATATTTTTTGATGTGAAAACTTCTTTAGCGGCGCTGTGCACTTTTTGGAATGGAGAAAAAAAGTTAAGAGTCCGTATACAGCCGTTTGCTGAATTCGCTAAACTTTTTGAGGTCATATCTCACTAAATATTCGTTTTCCTACAGATTTTAAAACGACTTAGGTGTGAAGAACTATTTTATTTCAAACCGACATGAAACAAATAAATATATATTGGATTGATAGTCTTCTTAGGAATGAGTGGAAAACATTTTATAAGTTACATATTAAATTGTTGAGTAAAACCGTATTTCCATCCAACAACTTTTTAGTAAAAACACACGAAGAATCGCCAGTATTTTTGGCTATTTAGCACATTATTTCAAAAATATGAAAACATAATAAGAAACTCCAGTTCGTGCTTTTCGAAAATATAAAAATATATTTATGTGTAGAAGTAAATTTCGGCATAAAAAATATTTCAAATCACCCTAAAATTCGTAATAAAACACCGTGCACAGCGCTCGATGCGGCAGTCTCCGCCAAGCGGTTCGAGGGAACGGTCTAGCGGGAATTATAGCGCGACGAGGCAGTCTTGAGCATTTGTTAAGTAATGGTTTTTGTTACTTTTGACTTTTTATATGAAATTGCATTTGTACTAATGGAAATATTTTCATTGTACTACTAACATTTTTGACCTACGTTCCATAAAAGGAGGTTCTTAATTAGTCTTTATGTTTTATCTATATATATACATTAATCGATAATTCTAAAAGTACGTCATCGAATTTTCATCCTCATCAGCCTATATATACGTCCCACTGCTGGGCACAGACGTCCTCTCCTGAATTAGTTGGACTGTTCAGGATGTTATTTTGCAGTTTCTTAATTTTGACAGCTGTTTGTAATATTTCGAATTAACGGAATCTTATTTCTATTGCCTTTATCTGTGTGATATAAACTGCTTCCTGCTGTCCTGGTGCTAATTTTGTGGCCTTTCTAATCATTTCTGGTTTTAACCATATTTATGCAATTTTACCTAACATCTGCTTCGATGACAGGTCTGAACACACATCTGTGTCACATGTTTTATCTCCATTTTTTTATCGCCCATCTTTTCCTTGCTCAGATTCTTACTATTCATGTCGCTGAAGTAGTTTACTATAATACAATATTTATAAATTTATCCCGCATTGATCAGGCATCCCCTCTACAGCCACAAGCTACCACCGTCCCGTCTTAGGAGCCGTAAAAGTTTTATAAGGCATACTACCGCTGCCAAGCTTCCCCCCTCTAGGAACAGACTCGCACACTGGCAGAAGACGCACGCTCCTTCCGACGACTTTGTCCGTTCTGCTGAAGCGCTTCCCACAGGACACAAACAGCCATGGCCTTAAACAGACTACGCTCCCAGGTAGGCCGCAGCAAGGAAAATCTAATAAAATGTGGTATCCTGAGTGGCTCAGACGCCCGGTGTGAGTGCGGGAGGATTCCTCAAACTATGGCGCATATGCTGTCCTGCCCGGCGTGCCCGTACACATGCTCCAGACAAGACCTCCGTGACGCAACAGACAGGGCGTTAGCCATCGCTAATTTCTGGTCCCGCACAATCTAACCACGGCTCAAATAGGACACCATCGACAGGAGAAGAAGATAAATTGATCGGTTTCATTATTTTAGATTCAAGTATGGCGCCTTCATTTGCAAATCGTTCATTTGGTAAAGTAAAGAGAAAAAATATATTTTGTGGCCCTAAAACATTAAAACCAGATTAAAACAAAATCTGCACAACGCAGGAATCTGGAAAGGTTAACGAATTATTCTTATTTATCTGGTGATGAAGCTTATTATACTTCAGGAAAATTAACTGTAAAAAAAACTATACCTTAATTTCTAAATGACCTGGTATTTTATTTCAACACCTACACTAAAACCAAGAAACAAATAAGTCAGATAAAAACTTTTCACCTAGAATTTGATAAACTGGAAAACTCTAACAGTAATTAATTATCGACCGAGTGAGCGGAAGCGAATAAGGTCTCCGTTTCAGCTTGGACAAAAATGCTTTCGTATGTCTATCCGGATTTCCGGCTGTTCTCCTCTAGAGGTTGCATTTCTCAACCGATTCTCATAAAATGTAGTGAGCAGATTCGGTAATTAATTATATAGAATTTTTTGTCGAGCCTGTTTTTGGGAATTTTTCAAAATGGCGGAGTTATGCAAAAAGACAGACTCGCGAGGTCTACAGCTCACAGAGTCACTAGTAAATGATATAAATAACCTAAGTTTTAAGATGAGTAAAGATAAATAATAATAAATATTGGGGACAATCTTACACAAATCGACCTAGTCCCAAACTAAGCAAAGCTTGTACTATGGGTACTAAACGACGATATACATACTTATATAGATAAATAAATACTTAAATACATAGAAAACCAATATCCATGACTCAGGAAGAAATAAATGCCCATACCGGGATTCGAACCCAGAACTTCCAGCATCGAGGCTAAAGCGGTCGTCAAACAAGCAAGTACTTAAATGAATTCTGAATTTGTAGTAATTACATAAATACATTATAATGAACGATACTTACAGTTCCAAGTTACCTGATATTTTATATAAATGTTAAGAAACGAAAAAGTCAGATAAAACGGTTAAGGTTCGGCGAATTTAAGCGAAAAGAGTTTTTGAAACAATATAATGCGTCTGTCTATAATAATATGGTTTCAAAAAAATACGAATAGTAATGTTGAGGCTTTTCTGCAGCGAGATCAGTGATTCGAAACGATAGAAAAAAATCACGAACGTAGGTCTAAAATACACTTAAAATATTCGTAACAAATTATGCACAAAAGCTAAAAATATTAAAATTGCTTCTAAAAATCGGCAATATTTTTGAGAGAACTGAGTGATAACTTTTTTATTTATTTAAACGGCCAAAAAATTAAAATTAAAAAACATGATATCGGCGCTTCCGAGCACGCACTTCCATCTCGTTTACGCTTATGCTCAGTGAGAGGGAGAGAAGACCATGAACCTACGGCGCCTTAAAGTATCAAAACTACTCTACGCCGACCTAGCCGCCTCGCTCGACCCCCACTACAATACCTGCGCTGGCGCGCTCGGAGGCGGGTAATTATACCTAGAATCGAACTTTTTCCGGGCCGATACGGACTCTTAAACTCGCCACAGGTCACGTCACCGTACGAATCGACACAGGTCACGTGACCGTAAGATTCGATAGATTAAAAATTCGTAAAACGGACACGTCACCTGATCGAAAAACTGTTACAATGTCACTGAGTTTTCACTTCTGCCGGAACTCCCGGAGTGTTTAAATAAGATGAGTAGTTTCGGAGTTTACCCATCATACAAACTAACAAAGGTACAAACTTAAATTTCAGAGACACTTTATTAGTATAGATTAATATATTTATGTAGATTATTAATCATAACAATTTATCTGGACTAATACGACCGAGCAGCTGAAGACTTGAGAGCGTCCTTTACTCCACTAGTCATATCCTGCGATGGAGCCCTTGGAACTGAGTAAGTATAACAGTTTCTTAAAAAAGACCGCATAAAACTTGAATAAAAATTGGGAAAAGCGTATTCAGAAATAATGTATTGGCTTAAAGTAAAAGTACAAATTTCAGTTTTAAGAGCTGTCTCCATAAGGATCAGAGGCACTAGAAGACGAATCCGACCTTTCGATTTGAAGATGGAGCTGGCATCTTCTGAAGATAGTCTAACGTGACGCCAATCATCCGTCCGTCCGTTATTACCACAGTCCATCCGCCTCTGTGATTTTATAGAGAAACCAGTACGTCTAGCAAAACTTGCTGCTCTGTCGCTTCCCGCGCGACTGCGCGTCTCTTTATCTCACTCGCACCGTGCAAATTAGAAAGAGGAGGGTAGATCTTTCTCGACTCGCGTCGCGGCGCGGCGTGAGTTGTGCTAGCCCCGTTGATTACATTTATCTGGACTTAAGCAACTCCTTATGACTGAGGGTGGTTTGTACCAAACCGTCCATAATCGTAAGCGGTGTTCAATAAAATCTAAATGTAAGTATGGAAAGTTTGACAAATTTCTATGGGATGACAGCTGCCAGAGCCATATTTAACGTTCACCGGCCAGTTAAATGTAATCGAAGCCTGCCCAGATAAAGCGTTGCAGACGATGATTACATTAAATCATCGTCTGCAACGCTTTATCTCTAAAAGACAAACAGCGGGCGTAGCACGGTTACCATTTTATCACTTATCGTTGTGGATAAGGCATCCGTCACTCTCGCACTCGCATACTTGTCAGAGCGTGATGGGCGTCTTTATCACAACGATAAGTGATAAAATGGCAACCATGCTACGCCCACTGAGGTAGTCTAACCGACAAAGACCACTGATCGAAAAATCAAACAAATCAAATTCGAGTTCAATACCCTTCACACCCACCTTCCTTGACGAGGGTGCAGGTGCACGCACTCTTGTCCCGCTATTCTGTAACTTGTTTTAAGCTCGCCTCAATGGCAACCCACAAATATATCTTGACGCCGCAATTCGTAGTAACCAAGCGTAGGTAGAGGTCTACTTTCGTGGAGGCGTGACGGGTGGGGTGAGGCGCATGAGCGAATATAATAGCCCTCGGATGTCTGGTAGGAACATTGAACCTGATTAGCATGATGAGACTTTATCCCTGTTTTGGCTAAAGTTTCATGTCGCAAATAGAACTTTGCATGACTTGTGGAAGTCGGCAGAATAAATTAGATTAAATCAATATTGTGGGTACATTTTAAAACGGTTTGGATATGGTACTAAAAAAAAAAATGCAAGTCAAGGGGAGTTTTTAATCGTTTTAGCAAAAATATATTAAATCGTTAAACGCTCACAAGGTGGAATGATGACGTGGTAATCACAGGACCGGGCATTGTGGCACTCTTAGAGGGTGGCCTATGTCCAGCAGGACGTCATTTCACTGATATGATGTTGATACGAACGTAATTTTTCGGCCCTCTCAAGTTCATAGGCAATTGTTTTTGTAACAAATATTATTATTATTAGTAATCATCAGGGTCTGACTCGAAAACAATTTATTTAATTTGGGTTACCTACCTGTTTTCTTAATGTTTGACAAATTTTCACTAACCAAAATTTTTTTCGTAGAATTTCATTTGCCAAATAATCGTTTGCCATCATGCACATTTTGAAGTGTAATTGAAAATTAAGTACCAATGATAATTATGAGCAATCGATGGATTTCTTCAAATATCAGCGCCCCGTGCATAACGATTTGAGTATTTTCAGTGCAAACCAACGCGTTTGCATAATATATAGGTACGTATAAAGAAAATGTGGAGATGTGAATCAATAATATCAATCAATGTGGCATAGCCAAGTTCTATATTGAAGTAAGTTTCTTTATGTTGCCTTTATTGCATTGTCTATACAGATGATAATTTACGAACAAGTATTCTTCCCGTTCTTAATCCCGTGTGGTGTCGTCGGGTTAGAATTTCACCACCCCCTTTCTTCCCGTGGGTGTCGTAAAAGGGACCAGGGTTGAAGTGTGTTGTGGGCGATGGGCTAGCGACCTATCACTGCAATATCATATTTTGACGATCTTTTACACCCACATTTATGCTAAAAGTGGCGCTGGAACATACGTTTCATGTGCTCTGCCTACCCCTTTTGGGCATAAAGGCGAAGGTAGGTATGTATGTATGTATGTATTCTCATCAGCTATGTCTACTTAGGTAAAATTAAAGATGGCTTCCAAAAAGCAAGTCCTAAAAGCGGTGACACAGATACAGATGTGTGTTGAATTTAAAAGTACCAGGGGATCGATTTTTGACTTTCGAGCGCTCGAAATCAAAAGCGAGCGTTAGAAAATATTCGCACACGAAAATTTGACACTATAAAGTCACACTGGCGCGGACTGGCAGCGGCGGACCATAGTAAACTTGTCATTAGCTGTCAAATTTACTATAAATTGTCCGCCACCGCAGGCCGCGCCAGTGTGATGCAGGCCTTATCTTCGCATGAACCCAATAATAGCTATTTTTGAAATCATCACTCGAAAGCTAGTGATTGGCTATCGATACTTTTGCGTTTCGTTGTATGCTTGCAGATAATTACCGGTTTTTTTCAAATTTGAATCTTCAAGATACCTAATATAGAGAATAGAAGTTTATTGGACGTTGTGTATCTATAATATAGGAAATTGATTATTTTTTCTGAAAAAAAAAAAAAGTTAGTGTGTTACAGTAAACGAAACGCTTATTTTGCCGCCAATAGATTAATGATCTTTTCAACCACAAAATTCGGCAAGAAATTAAATATAATCGTACACCAGCCAATCACTTAGCATCGATTCAATATATTTTATCTAAATATATCTATCTTTTATATTAATAGTCAGTCCAAAATTAAATAGGTGCAGATGAAGTGTCAAAATTTTCTACCGATAGAATTGAATAGTTTTTCAATTTTCCATCGCTCGTATTTCAAAAATAGCATTTCATCGTTATTGACCGTTTTTGAGTGAAAGAGTCGAGCGCTCGGAAGTCAAAAGTCGGTTCCCAGGGCTCCATGAATCTGTATAAGTTCAGTTGGGTAACGTCCCCATAACGGCTCGCAAGGGTTTAATCTTGAAAGTGGGACGCCACCGAGGGACACACTGAACTCCTGTTCAGTACACGGCGAAGTAAATTAAGACGATGCCGAGCATTGGGCTGGGATCGGTTCAGTATTTTTCGTGAGCGGTCTTCTACGCACGCCGGGCCTAACATCAGCCTATGCTTTCATGAATCACGATTGTATAAAATAGATAAGTCCTTGCTAAGCTCAAAGTTTGCAGAGCTGATATATTCTTATATTTATATTTAATTTTTTATATTTTTCTCAAAAAGCAATGAAATTGATAAAAAATCTTAAGTTTTTTTAAATGGCTGAACGCCATGATGTTGTTGTTGATTGAAGATGAAATAAAAGACGATCACTTTCCAGGCCTCCAATTTAAGGCGATGCCTTGTTTTGAGTCGAACACGCCCCTAAGACAGAGACACGCTGATGCCTTCCGCGCACGAGGAAAAAAGATGTAACACTATTCGGGAATGGCTTTTTTGGCCAAATTTCCATAAATACCTAACTTAGAGACGTTTTATTTAAATTTCATAAAGTGAGATTTTAGATGAGATAAAATACTATAGTATTAACTTGATTGTGTCGTAAAATAATGTATCGTTTGAGAAGGCTGAGCAAAAAAAGGAAAATACAGACCCAACTTTGGATTTGTTTTCTATCGAGGAAACCTTATGCAATCATGTATCGATAAAATCAGATAAACAATCATGTAGTCAAGAATCATATATCTGAAAATCAGACCTTATTGTTTCTTAATCTAGTCAGAACGTCGTTTCAAAGCGCGCGATAATTTCCATTGCACAGCCTTAATATGAAATTTCATTACGCTCGTCGCACCTGAAACGTGATACTTCGCAGCCTAATAAGGAACGTCACGTCAATATTTAATTGCATGCCCAAGCCCCGTGTGGTGCCAGTTTAGAATTTCACCACCCCCTTTCTTCCCGTGGGTGTCGTAAAAGTCGACTAAGGGACCAGGGTTGAAGTGTGTTGTGGGCGATGGGCTAGCAACCTATCACTGCAATATCACATTTTGTCGATCTTTTATACCCACATGTATGGTAAAAGTGGCACTGGAAGTACGTATATACGTTTCATGTGCTCTGCCTATCCCTTTTGGTAATAAAGGCGTGAATGTATGTATGTAATTATGTGTATGTTGTAGGTCCGCTTCACAAACTGGACTAGAATAGTTTTTTCTCAAACATGCAATGAAATATTGACGTTGTGTTGTTCACATGGGCTTCGAAGAGTCACGTTTCGGGCGCAGCGAGACGAGTGATCCGTAATGGCATTTTATACAAAATTGGAGGCCTAGTCCTGCAAGATGGTCTTTTTTAATTTCCATTCCACAATTTATGGCACAGAATCACAGCGTTTATCCATGAAAATTAAAGTTTGATTTCTTGGAGTTTTATTTATTTATTCCATTGCATGTTTGAGATAAGCACTATACATACCTCGGCGTGAAAAGGGGTTGCCAGCCTCATAACTATCTGGCCTCGCTTACTTCCCGGCCTCTGTAGTACCTAATGTACTATTTATCCCCAACGTCTGTGTGTAGGTGACATAAGTAAAATGCGTAAATCTTGCCGGCGGAGTTAATTCTGGCATGTTACTCGGGTCACATGATGTAAAAAAATAGCTCGGCTAAGGGATCTGGCGCAATCAGAGCGAACGTTTATATGGAGAAAATCAAGAGAACTTTTACAGCTTACGAGGAATAAGAGAATTGGAAATACAACCAGATAATCGGCGTTCACTATATGTCAGTCTCTTTTTAATCTATGCATTTAGAGAGAGAATGGGTGCATTGGGCCGTGCAATATAGATATATATAGCATATAGACAACCTTTGATGCAAAATAATCATATGATTTCAGTAGGTTCAACAGAAAAACAATATACAACGAATTGTGTAACTATTGTATACGTACAATAATTTTTCTACGATTCAACTGAAATAAACAACAAACTTGATATCTATTAAAAATCTAAACTCTGCTGAAACGAAGCGCAGCCCACCGGCTCACCGTTTTGGTGATGTTTTTTGTTCTTATACCAATGCGACGCGCGACGTTCTATTCGTCAAAGTCATTAAAGTACAGTAAAGTCGCCACGCTATTGGTCGAATTCATGATAGTTGTATATAAATAGTTGTAAGTACCTATAATAATTTATTATACATGACCTCCATAGAAAAAAGTATGCGATTATAGTTTGGTGTACGAATTCTTAATTCAAACATTAAAGTCGACGAAGATAAAATAGTATTTTATGCAATCGTTATATACCTAATGTATGCTTTTTCAGTCGAGAACCACGTTTAGGCCATGAAGCTTGCTGAGTGGCCTAATTAAGGTACGAGACTTACGGCTTACGGCCATTCCCAATAATCAAACCACGGATAGTTTTCCTTACCAGCAGTTACATTTTCACAGATTACCCGTAGAAAATGTGTCAAAATGTAACTGCTGGTAAGGAAAACTATCCGTGGATTGATTATGGGAATGGCCGTTAAAAAGTTAATTATATAACTATTGTATACAATACTTCTTCTACGAGTCAACTGAACTAATTAAACAAACTTGGCATCTATTGAAAATCTAAGCCCTGCTGAAACGAAGTGCAGCCAACGGCTTTTTCTTTTTTGTGCGTGTATGTCTTTTACCTTTTAACTTTCTCATGAAGTAGTTACTTTTGATGCTGACTGTACACATAACACAAGCTTTAATGAACTTACAAATGGGGCTAGCTCACTCGGTGTAACTGGTGTAAGATGTCCCCTAATATTTATTAATTTTATCATCATCATATCAGCCGAAAGACGTCCACTGATGGCATAGGCATAGGCCTCCCCCAAAGAGTGCTACAATGACCGTTCCTGCTCCCGTGACCTTTACTAGTCAGTCCAATATATCTTATATATAATTTACTTACTTAAATAAAATTAGTATAGATGTAACTACAATAATCTGTATTTATATAACCAACACACAGACATTAAACATAGATTAAGAAATAAAATAAATGGGCCATTTTACGGAAAGTTGTACACGACTTTTTATTTTATTTTGATATAATCGGGTTTTTCTACTCAGAATCGAGAGCACTTTCGAACCTAATAGGAGAAAAAAAAGTGTCCCAAGATTTTTTATTACATTCCGTTACCGTGTCCATACCAAGCTGGTATGGTGGAACGTAACGGAAACCTGAAAATGATATGTAACATTTTGGACAGTATTTTTCTCCTATTAGGTTCGAAAGTGCTCTCGATTCTGAGTAGAAAAAACCCGATTATATCAAAATTAAAAAAGTCGAGTGTACAACTTATTGTAAAATGGCCCAAATAAACATTAATTTTAGTTTACTTATTGGCCCTGGGCCAGCCTGGAGACTACGGCCCGTGTCCTCTCTTCCATGAGAGGAGGCCTGTACCTGATATAATGATGATTTTCGGCTTCGATTTTAGATGGAAATATCTTGTTTTATCCTTTTCGGTTCGCATTACCTTCCATTTTATCTGTTTTTTGTTTAATATGTTTGTCCTGTGTGTGTAAATGTATATTTCTTTCTTTCTTTGCTTTACCTTAGCCGTATATTATTGAATTGAATTTATTGAATTTTAATTTTAATTCCAGAATAAATCTGACAGTACAGTTGCCAAGAACGTATGACGAGAATCATAAACCAATACTCGAACAAATATTTATATTGGCATTGTAGATAGCGATGATTAAACAGCATTTATGGTTGATATCATTTAATGTGGCCGACTTTCTATAAAACTGTCACTGGAATTGGAATCTTATACTTAGGATAGTAGAGTTGTTTTTTGAATGAACTACTTTGATGCAATTCAGCCAACTCGAATAATCTCGAGTCCACGTGAAAATCAGGAATTGGAACGATCAGCTCATGCCTGCGTGACTCGTTATTTTGAAACAATGACGTGGAACTAGTTGTTGAAAATAGAAATTAAATATATGTAAGAAAGTAAAAGTATTACCTACTAGAAACCCATAATATATATTGTACTAGCGATCCGCCCCGGCTTCGCACGGGTACTATATTTTGCATATAGACCTACCTCTTGAATCACTCTGTCTATTAAAAAAAACCGCATCAAAATCCGTTGCGTAGTTTTAAAGATCTAAGCATACATAGGGACAGACAGCAGGAAGCGACTTTGTTTTAAACTATGTAGTGAAGAACATACTGCTAGCGCTGCTGGGTAGTCAATTAAATAGGGGTGTAGACTCGAAAATTATTATTACTTCAAAAGAAAGAAGGCAAAAAAATATGCCTAGTGACGCAAATCCCATTCAGATATCTTAGAGAATTACGAAGCTACAACCGTTTTAATATTGCTTGTTAGAGAGAAAACGCAAACATTGTGTGACGTCACATTACACGAAGCTGCCGGGGGGCCGCGTCGACGGCGGCGCCGCACACGACGAGGCGCGGCACGTTGCCGTCTATAGTGACGTCACAATCTACAAGCGTCATCGTTTCATATGAAATTGCGTTTTGCAAAAAAGGGACAGAACATACCCCTTCTTAAAACTGGATACTTATAACTTCGTGATTATTTCACCTTTTTGCGTTGATTTTTTCTCCATTTGACTACATTTTTGATGCTTTTTCGAGAAAATATGACATTATTAATTATTTTATCTAGTGTCTACACCCATATTACAGGTTTTGAAACGTTAAGACTTAAATTAAAAGGTTAGTACTCAATGTATTTATCTAAAATCTGGGAGTATGATATTCAGCAATAATAGTTAGTATTACGAATTTTGTTCAAATTTAGCATCATCATTATCATCATCATCATCATCAGCCGAAAGTGCAGGTCTACTGCTGCACATAGGCCTCCCCCAAGCATGTAGGTACATTAAAAAATATCGCAGTTAATAACGAAACTCTATTACAAAAGCAGAAAGTGAATTCTTGTTTGATAATTAATTATGAATCAGGAAAAATAATTCATATTTCGTAACCAATACAGGCGAAAACAGAAATAAAAATCTTATTTCATAACCAGCTACGAAACTCGATTACGAAACCAGAAAGTAAATTCTTGTTTGATAATTAATTATGAATCAGGAAAAATAAATCTTCTTTGGCAGCCAGTTACGAAAACCATAGTTATGAAAACGGACCAAAGGTAACATTAGCGAGCGAGCGAGACCACATTTTGGGGGCTACAATATTAAGAGCAATGAAGGGTACAATTCGCTTAGAAAAGTTTTTTTTTTAATCTTTATTTGGTAAAGGGGATAATGTCACCCCTATTGTCGCTTAGACAAGTTAATTCATTTCTAAGCAAATTGTACTAGTTTTTAAAGAATCGTCGGTTCTAAATGTCCTTAAAAGCCAGCTAGCCGTTACCCTCAATACATCACTGTGTTCTTAACTCGGTTAAGGTAACGTACACTGAGAGAAATTTACCTAGGGTGCATACGGAAAATACGTAGAAAAATGATACAGCATGCCGCTTATAGCCTGCACCATGTTGCGTACGTAGCTAAGCGTAAGTAGCCGCCCTACTGATAAAAGTCATTGGTCGGGCTACGTAATTTCCTGCTGTATCATTTTCCTACGTAAATTAAGTAGGTGTGTCGTTTGCTACTTATGTAAGTAGCTGTCATACACACTAAATTTCCCATTAAATCATGGTGTATGTGTACGTATGTATAGCTGTGGTTAGGGTCAGGTCCAGTATATAATTATGCGTCCTACGTATGTACGTATGTGGTACAGGTATCGCACTGGCCTAGGGCCAGTACATAATGGGCTAGCCTACGTACGTACATCTGTCGGACAGGTACCATACTTGCTTAGGGCCAGTACATAATGGGCCCGCCTACGTAGGTACGTATGTCGGGCAGGTACCATACTTGCGTAGGGCCTGTACATAATGGGCCTGCCTACGTACGTACATATGTCAGACAGGTACCATACTTGCTTAGGGCCAGTACATAATGGGCCCGCCTACGTAGGTACGTATGTCGGACAGGTACCATACTTGCGTAGGGCCTGTACATAATGGGCCTGCCTACGTACGTACATATGTCGGACAGGTACCATACTTGCTTAGGGCCAGTACATAATGGGCCCGCCTACGTAGGTACGTATTTCGGACAGGTACCATACTTGCGTAGGGCCTGTACATAATGGGCCCGCCTACGTAGGTACGTATGTCGGACAGGTACCATACTTGCGTAGGGCCTGTACATAATGGGCCTGCCTACGTACGTACATATGTCGGACAGGTACCATACTTGCTTAGGGCCAGTACATAATGGGCCCGCCTACGTAGGTACGTATGTCGGACAGGTACCATACTTGCGTAGGGCCAGTACATAATGGGCCCGCCTACGTAGGTACGTATGTCGGACAGGTACCATACTTGCGTAGGGCCTGTACATAATGGGCCCGCCTACGTAGGTACGTATGTCGGACAGGTACCATACTTGCGTAGGGCCAGTACATAATGGGCCCGCCTACGTAGGTACGTATGTCGGTCAGGCACCATACTTGCGTAGGGCCTGTACATAATGGGCCTACCTACGTACGTACATATGTCGGACAGGTACCATACTTGCTTAGGGCCAGTACATAATGGGCCCGCCTACGTAGGTACGTATGTCGGACAGGTACCATACTTGCGTAGGGCCAGTACATAATGGGCCCGCCTACGTAGGTACGTATGTCGGACAGGTACCATACTTGCGTAGGACCTGTACATAATGGGCCTGCCTACGTACGTACATATGTCGGACAGGTACCATACTTGCTTAGGGCCAGTACATAATGGGCCCGCCTACGTAGGTACGTATGTCGGACAGGTACCATACTTGCGTAGGACCTGTACATAATGGGCCTGCCTACGTACGTACATATGTCGGACAGGTACCTTACTTGCGTAGGGCCAGTACATAATGGGCCAGCCTACGTACGTACATATGTCGGACAGGTACCATACTTGCGTAGGACCAGTACATAATGGGCCAGCCTACGTACGTACATATGTCGGACAGGTACAATACTTGCTTAGGGCCAGTACATAATGGGCCCGCCTACTTAGATACGTATGTCGGACAGGTACCATACTTGCGTAGGGCCTGTACATAATGGGCCTGCCTACGTACGTACGTAAACCGGACAGGTACCGTACTTGCTCAGGTCCAGTACATAATTGTGCGTCCTAGGTATGTACGTATGCTGGACAGGTACCGTACTTGCTCAGGTCCAGTATATAATTGTGCGTCCTAGGTATGTACATATGCTGGACAGGTACCGTACTTACTCAGGGCCAGTACATAATGAGCCATCCTACGTATGGACGTATGCTAGACAGGTAGCGTACTAGCCCAGGTCCAGTACATAATTGTGCGTCCTAGGTATGTACGTATGCTGGACAGGTACCGTACTTGCTTAGCGCCAGTATATAATGGCAAATCCTACGTATGTAAGTATGTCGGACAGGTAGCGTACTATCTCAGGGCCAGTATATAATCGTGCGTCCTACGTATGTACGTTGGCCGGACAGGTAGCGTACTAGCCCAGGTCCAGTATATAATTGTGCATCCTACGTACGTACGTACGCCGGACAAGTACCATACAAGCTCAGGGCTAGCATATAATGGAATATCCCACTTACGTAGATATGCAGAGCATGTACTGTTCTGGCGCATTGGACCTGCGCCAGGACAGTACATGTCCTGCATATCTACGTACGGCGTGGGATATTCCTTTATATACTAGTCCTGAGCTAGTATGGTACTTATCCGGCATACCTGTGGAGCATAATTATGTACTATCGGCAAAATGGAACCCTGACCCACCACGGATCAGTTTCATTTTATGGATTGTACATACGTAGGATAGCAATTATTTACAGAAGCTGAAGCCAGCGCGATACCTGTCGCAGCGTGTCTACAATGCGTAAAACACAATTATGTATAGTCCCTGAGTCAGTATGACACTGGCCCGGCCTATTACATACGTATAATTATAAACCATTATTTACAAAGTGAGCAATTGAGCATGGTACTTGTTCAGCATAGTAACTATCTACACACCTAGGATATACAATTATTTACTTATTTTGAGTCAGTGCGCCACCTGGCCAACTTATGCGCATACGTAGGAAGACAATTATTTACTGGACCTGAGCCAGTAGGTATTGCACCTGTCCAGCCATGTAATTCCCTAATCAACATCATCACTAACCCATTTAAGGTTTTGCCTCAATGCGAGCATGATCGATTTCAGCAGCAACGTTGCTTAGAGACTCACATGGCAGCTTACATACACGTATAAGTATACACAATTATTATTATGTTACAATTTAATGTAAGCAGTGAACCGTTGTTAAGAGATTTACAAATATTAAGTACATAAGCAAACCTGTCAAGTACGATACCGTCTAATTAGGTATAGGGTTTGTATTGAAACGAACTGATATACAAAAAATGTATTGTTTCCATTATGTAAATACTTAATTGTACACAAGACAATAAATCAAACGAACCCGAACTCGATAGCCAAACGATTTCCATATACAATTAAACCGCTTGAAAACGTTAAATTTTCTTCAAACTTGTTGTATTGTGTAGCTTGATATATGTATCCCATTTGCGCAAAACGACACATGAGCAGTCTCGAAAGAAGCATAAACAGTGCTCTGACTCATAAAAAGAACTTCTTTACTTTTTTCGAGACTGCACATGTGTCGTATTGCGCTAATAGGATATGTCAACCTACACAATTAAACAAGTTTCAACCAACCTATTTAAGCGATTTCTTTATATGGAAATCGTTCGACTCGATTCGCCTTAAAAGTTTAACTTAGCCTTAACTATGTGCGAGTAACTGTATTTCCAGATCCCGACTTTACAATGCTCTTTAAGAGAGACAATACAAACAATAATTGCGTTGTTTTATTGTGTAGCTTGATATATCACATTTGCGCAAAACGACACATGAGCAGTCTCGAAAGAAGCATTTAAACAGTGCTCTGACTATTTACTTTTTTCGAGACTGCACATGTGTCGTATTGCGCAAATAGGACATGTCATCCTACACAATTAAACTAGTTTTAACCAACCTCGAACAACGAATCGTTCGACTCGATTCGCCTTAAAGGTTTAACTTAGCCTTAACTATGTGCGAGTAACTGTATTTCCAGATCCCGACTTTACAATGCTCTTTAAGAGAGACAATACAAACAATGATTGCGTTGTTTTATTGTGTAGCTTGATATATCACATTTGCGCAAAACGACACATGAGCAGTCTCGAAAGAAGCATTTAAACAGTGTTCTGACTATTTACTTTTTTCGAGACTGCACATGTGTCGTATTGCGCAAATAGGACATGTCATCCTACACAATTAAACTAGTTTTAACCAACCTCGAACAACGAATCGTTCGACTCGATTCGCCTTAAAAGTTTAACTTAGCCTTAACTATGTGCGAGCAACTGTATTTCAAGATCCCGACTTTACAATGCTCTTTAAGAGAGACAATACAAACAATGATTGCGTAATAGGTAGTTGGCATGACTTTAGCCTTTTCATGACAACGCCAACGCAATGACTGGTACATGATATAATACTTAATGCAGAATACATTTATGAAGTTGAGTATCCAGCTTTAAGACAACTCAAGTTACACACTTTGGTATGCACGAAGAAGTTAAACGCACTTATGTGTTATTCTCATCGCCCTATCTTAAAGAAATTACTTGCTTTGAACATTATATTGGACGAATATGTCCAGTGAGATCACCCTGGTGATCCTATTGGACGCCATGTCCAGCACGATCCCCTGGGTGATTCTAGTGGACATATGTATATCCAGTAGGATCCCCCAGAGATCAAAGATTTTTGTTTGAGTAATTCTAGTGGCCTGTCATGTCCAGGGTGATCTCACTGGACATGATTGTCCATTAGAACTGATCCTATTGGACGCCATGTCCAATACTATCCCCTGGGTTATTTTAGTGGACAGAATTACAGATATCCAGTAGGATACCCTAGAAAGAGTAATATTACTCTCTAGGGTCCTTCTGGCTATAATTTTGTCCAGTATAATCACCCAGGTGATCATTTTTGACGCTATATTCTGCACGATGGTGGGTGATCTTACTGGATAAGTTCGCCCACTAGAATCACTTGCAGATTAATATTACTTTCAGGGGTATCCTAGTGGATATAACTCTGGCCACTATAATCATCACCCAGGGGATCGTGCAGGATATAGCGTCCAATAAGATCACCTGGGTGATCTCAGAAGACATATTCGTCCAATACGATCACCTACCCAGGTGATTTCAGTAGATAGCGTGAAATTTACCGATTACGATGACGAACATTTTACATAGTTAAAGAATAATGTGGATCGACACTGCTGATTACCGTATCAAACACATTTATGATAGCGGTAATAGTATTACCGAGTATTTTAATAAGTATCTAGCTTTAATAGTGCTAGCGATACGCCAAAAAAAGCTGCAAATGGTGTTAAAAGTATGAAAATCGGAACGATTCAACTTTAGGCCGTAGCACGAAAAAAAAATGAGAGGAGTTATGATGTCATCTTTTTTTCGTATGAGAAAAAAATTGTTCTGAAACCTATCGTGTTGTGGTATCTTCGATAATCGGCTAAATGTCACGCGATACGGGGCCTGTTGTAACCGAATCGCGAGTCGCGATACACATGTTCGATAATCGGTCATGTGTCACGCGATGCGGTCACAAGAGCCAGCTTATTCGATTAAAATGTCACTATTTGCTTGTATGAGATAGTTATGTAAAGGGTCATTCTACTTTTTACTGCAGGTTTTTGTGTCCCCCGGTAAAGAAAATGTTCTATTGAAACAACTTTGTTACTGTTGAACAACTGTGTTACCATTATGTCCCTATTTCTAGGTAAAGGTTTAAAATTGTAACAAAACTAGTTTTATATCCTTTTATTATATAGGAAAATCTTTAAAAAATACAGAATTGGATTTACCCGAGTTTGAAGTTAAGAGACTCAATTGGTTTATAAATTACATTACAGGTATATCCGACGCAAGATAATATATATTTTTATGAATTTTAAATACTTTGCTAAGATATTTTTTTATTATGTCGAATATTTTACGTTACTCTGGGCGGTAAGTGAGATTTACCGCCCACGGCCGCAGCGGCAAATCTCACTTCACACCCAGAAGAAGACGTAAAATTGTGTACGCACCGCGGTACGTGATGTACTATTGAAACAAAAGTGCACAAAAGTAACACAGTTGTCTTTTAAATGTGACTTAATAAATGATAATTTCTAATTAAAGTTATGAGACAAAAGATTTAAGTTCGTAAAATACGTTTTGTTATTTATTTGCCTGCTCAATAAAAATATTTTGATATGGTAACAAAGTGGTATAATTTTTCTACCTTGGTAGACAAAACCTTTATTTTCAGAAAAATGCTTATTCATTCATAGATTCACTCCTTTATTCCCAAAAGGGACAGGCAGAGCACATGAAACTTATGTTCCAGTGCCACTTTTAGCATAAATAGATATGAAAGATCGAAAAAATGTGATATTGCAGTGATAGGTTGCTAGCCCATCGCCCAACAACACACTTCAACCCTGCTCCCTTAGTCGACTTTTACGACACCCACGGGAAGAAAGGGGGTGGTGAAATTCTAACCCGACACCACACGGGAAAAACAAAATTCCAGGTAAACCCATTTAACGCTCCTTACTATGGAGGAAGCACTTCTTTCGTTGGGACTAGGGGAAGACATCGTTGCAGTATTTAATGGTATGTAGGTATGGTATTAGTGTTATAATTGATATCGATAACTTGCTATGTAACTTGTATGTTTGTTCGGGTGGAATCTTGAAACTCTTATTTTGAAGCAGCATCTTCAACCGATTGAGCTGAAATTTTGGTATAATTATAGTTTGGATGACAATTCAATACTATGGTACCATTGAGCTGATCTGATGGTGGTGACAGAAGGTGGCCATGGGAATTCAGTACTTAACTGACATAACCCCTTTGAGTTTGGGCTAGTTAGAATGGTCTCAATGAGTAGCTGATGGCGGTACACAAAAAATAGTTTTTGACAGAAACTTATATGTAAATGAATTCGGCTGTATTTTACATAAGTTTATATTATATTGACAATTCGTAACCCTTTCAGAAAATAATATTGATGACCAAGCTCTCCTGCTTTTAGAAGACGCCGAACTGAGAGAATTAATACCAAACATTGGGCCAAGATTAAAACTGAAGAATTACATAAACCGTTTAAAACAACGGCAAGATACAGCTGGTGTCGATCTGTCTCCGAGTCACACCACCAATTTATCAAAAAAATCATCTTTAGTAAGCCTTAACTATGTGCGAGTAACTGTATTTCCAGATCCCGACTTTACAATGCTCTTTAAGAGAGACAATACAAACAATAATTGCGTTGTTTTATTGTGTAGCTTGATATATCACATTTGCGCAAAACGACACATGAGCAGTCTCGAAAGAAGCATTTAAACAGTGCTCTGACTATTTACTTTTTTCGAGACTGCACATGTGTCGTATTGCGCAAATAGGACATGTCATCCTACACAATTAAACTAGTTTTAACCAACCTCGAACAACGAATCGTTCGACTCGATTCGCCTTAAAAGTTTAACTTAGCCTTAACTATGTGCGAGCAACTGTATTTCAAGATCCCGACTTTACAATGCTCTTTAAGAGAGACAATACAAACAATGATTGCGTAATAGGTAGTTGGCATGACTTTAGCCTTTTCATGACAACGCCAACGCAATGACTGGTACATGATATAATACTTGATGCAGAATACATTTATGAAGTTGAGTATCCAGCTTTAAGACAACTCAAGTTACACACTTTGGTATGCACGAAGAAGTTAAACGCACTTATGTGTTATTCTCATCTGTTATTTGATTTACGTTTAGATATTGCAGTCAGTCAGTCAATCAGTACCAGTTTCCATCTCTTTATAAACACGCCCTATCTTAAAGAAATTACTTGCTTTGAACATTATATTGGACGAATATGTCCAGTGAGATCACCCTGGTGATCCTATTGGACGCCATGTCCAGCACGATCCCCTGGGTGATTCTAGTGGACATATGTATATCCAGTAGGATCCCCCAGAGATCAAAGATTTTTGTTTGAGTAATTCTAGTGGCCTGTCATGTCCAGGGTGATCTCACTGGACATGATAGTCCATTAGAACTGATCCTATTGGACGCCATGTCCAATACTATCCCCTGGGTTATTTTAGTGGACAGAATTACAGATATCCAGTAGGATACCCTAGAAAGAGTAATATTACTCTCTAGGGTCCTTCTGGCTATAATTTTGTCCAGTATAATCACCCAGGTGATCATTTTTGACGCTATATTCTGCACGATGGTGGGTGATCTTACTGGATAAGTTCGCCCACTAGAATCACTTGCAGATTAATATTACTTTCAGGGGTATCCTAGTGGATATAACTCTGGCCACTATAATCATCACCCAGGGGATCGTGCAGGATATAGCGTCCAATAAGATCACCTGGGTGATCTCAGAAGACATATTCGTCCAATACGATCACCTACCCAGGTGATTTCAGTAGATAGCGTGAAATTTACCGATTACGATGACGAACATTTTACATAGTTAAAGAATAATGTGGATCGACACTGCTGATTACCGTATCAAACACATTTATGATAGCGGTAATAGTATTACCGAGTATTTTAATAAGTATCTAGCTTTAATAGTGCTAGCGATATGCCAAAAAAAGCTGCAACTGGTGTTAAAAGTATGAAAATCGGAACGATTCAACTTTAGGTCGTAGCACGAAAAAAAATGAGAGGAGTTATGATGTCATCTTTTTTTCGTATGAGAAAAAAAATTGTTCTGAAACCTATCGTGTGTGGTATCTTCGATAATCGGCTAAATGTCACGCGATACGCTGCCTGTTGTAACCGAATCGCGAGTCGCGATACACATGTTCGATAATCGGTCATGTGTCACGCGATGCGGTCACAAGAGCCAGCTTATTCGATTAAAATGTCACTATTTGCTTGTATGAGATAGTTATGTAAAGGGTCATTCTACTTTTTACTGCAGGTTTTTGTGTCCCCCGGTAAAGAAAATGTTCTATTGAAACAACTTTGTTACTGTTGAACAACTGTGTTACCATTATGTCCCTATTTCTAGGTAAAGGTTTTAAATTGTAACAAAACTAGTTTTATATCCTTTTATTATATAGGAAAATCTTTAAAAAATACAGAATTGGATTTACCCGAATTTGAAGTTAAGCGACTCAATTGGTTTATAAATTACATTACAGGTATATCCGACGCAAGATAATATATATTTTTATGAATTTTAAATACTTTGCTAAGATATTTTTTTATTATGTCGAATATTATATACCGCGGTACGTGATGTACTATTGAAACAAAAGTGCACAAAAGTAACACAGTTGTCTTTTAAATGTGATTAATAAGACTTAATAAATGATAATTTCTAATTAAAGTTATGAGACAAAAAAGATTTAAGTTCGTAAAATACGTTTTGTTATTTATTTGCTGTTGTAATGAGTGACTAAACCTGCTCAATAAAAGTATTTTGATATGGTAACAAAGTGGTATGATTTTTCTACCTTGGTAGACAAAACCTTTATTTTGAGAAAAATACTTATTCATTCATAGATTCACTCCTTTATTCCCAAAAGGGACAGGCAGAGCACATGAAACTTATGTTCCAGTGCCACTTTTAGCATAAATAGATATAAAAGATCGAAAAAATGTGATATTGCAGTGATAGGTTGCTAGCCCATCGCCCAACAACACACTTCAACCCTGCTCCCTTAGTCGACTTTTACGACACCCACGGGAAGAATGGGGGTGGTGAAATTCTAACCCGACACCACACGGGAAAATTGTTTAGGTATGGTTACGCATACATACAAAGAAATTACTTCATTTATCTTTAACCAATAATTTTTTGAAACCAGTTACTACTAGTGCCAAAAACCTGCAGTAAAAAGTGGAATGGCCCTAAATCAAAATCGCAAATTATTTTTCAAGAAAAAATATAGTATAGTTGCCACGTTTGACGGTATCTAATGCCATGAGTATTATACTTTGATGGTGAAGCTTCTTAGTTAGTCTAAAGTCCAACGGACGGTGACATAGAGTTTGAAGTCGCGTTGTATGGTCATTGTAGCGGGTACAGGTGAAATAAGAGCATCGTATGTATGAAACTTACTGTCGTTCGTTTTTCGAACCTCGTATGCAAAAAAATGATCATTAAAATCAATACATTCAAACGGAATACAGCGGAATATAACTTTGTCATTGTCCGTGACATATATGTTTTTCACTTCAGCAAATAGTGGCAAGCAAGTAGACTCCGATATATCTAAGACTAAAATCGAAAGTAACTGAAATTTGATACTGTTAATCATCACCCATGAGGTTGAATAACAAGTATCTAAGTTAATATCTTGATATTGTAAATTAAACTTAACATAGACCATTTCAGATGCCGTTACTTTGCTCCGTTTGCCAGTTGTCAATGGAGGTAATGGTATATTTTTCAAAAACATGTCGTTTAAAATTAACTGATGTTTTATAGCTATGGTTTTACAAATATTAACTCTACTCTGCGATGCTCTAGCAATAAATTTAGACACACGATGTTTCGCTTCAAATCTCATTGTCCAGATTTGAGTAAGTGGACCAAACTTCTTTAGCATTTCAGGGTAATATGTTAGAAAGTGAAATTTTGGTTTTAACTGGGTATCACTTAATTGGCAATAGAGTTCATTTAATTCAGCTACCAGGAATTTTACTTGGACCACAGTACTTTCATGGACTCGACGAGTCAAAAGTTTGTCTAATAATTGTCTTAATTTTATGTACAACATCCAAACGTCGTTTTCATCTGGAACATTATATCCGAGGATTAGCCCGAAATAACGAACTAAAGAAAGCATTTCAGATGCTGAGCATTTTAAATTTATTGATGTTCCGTGTAAGGATACCGCGTTAGACGGCTTTGAACTTGAATCTGGTCCATAATCAAAATTCCGTATTCTCGACGTTAGGTTTTCTAAAGTGATTAACTTTTGTTTTTGCACTAGATCCGTTATGATGAAATTCATGACATACCGACAAGCGCCCTCAAGGTAATCATGTAAAACATCGACTGCAACGTTTTCAAACCAATGAAAGCCATCTAGAGTAAGCCATGTACATTTTTCTTTGATTCCGGTCTCGGAAACATCGTGTATCTGTAAATCATTTGAATAGTTTTGCTCATTTCTTAACAAATCGACGTTTTCATACAACATTGATTGAATTTGTTGCTTGTTAGCAACGCAAACTCTGCACGGTCGATTTGCAGAAAAACTCTCTACGAAACCTAATACACCATTAAGTCCTAAATTGTCACCAGTGACAACAGGCAGATGAAATTTTATTATTCCTTTGTATTTTTCAGTCTCAACATGTATACCATTCTGCTTTAAATCATTGAGTAAATCAAAAACTTTTTGAAAAGTTATGTGGTTTCCAAATTGTATCCTATCTGATGAGTGAAACAGGGCCACAATAAAGATATTTTGCAAGAGTGAAACGTAGTTAGGAGGAAGACATGGAATTGATATATATACACCTCCTAATTTGTGAACCCCTGCATGGCTTCCCAAAGGATTTCCAATTTCGAAATCATCAAAGTATAATACTAATGGTAAATTCAGCTCTCCGTCTGTTACAAAACTTTCTGACATCTTTTTCCATACGGAACCCTGAACTATATTTTCAATGCCGAAAGGAAATTCTTGTAAATTGTGCAGGTAATCTAATGTATCCTTCAATACACTTCCACGTGAAAAAAAAGACTTCAAATTATTTTTTAATGGCATTATTTGCTCAGTGCAGTGAATTGGCACTAACGCAGTTCCTGTGGGAGTTTTGTTTGTTTCCACTCGCTGGCCTATGACCACTTCTTGAGGCTCAACATAAGTTCCTAATAGTTTATAATGACCGAAACGTTTAAATTCAGTGTCAAAATTGTTAAAAGTTTCGCAAAAAGTACCAACTGTTTCCTTAAAAGCATCACAAACATTTGTAGTCATTTCACTCGATGGTACCGATTGACTGAACCGCTGAAGCAAAACGTTTTCTGATTTAGAAAAAAATACTCGGAGATTGTCCAAAAATTCTTGCACAACCATACGCGGTATTGTGGCACTAGCGTACAAAGAGGATATCAATTCAGAGGCATGAAGAATTAGAGGTGTTTTCTCATTATTTTCTACTACTAATTCTTTTTGAACGGATTCGTTACTTTCTGTGGTACTTGTGGATGGACATTCAGAGATTTCGATAGGATTATCTATGTCAGTGTTGTGACGATTCACGTTTGATGACGACGAATGGTGATCTCTTATCAAATGTTTTTTAAATGACGCTGCAGTAAAATAATGTCGAAAACACCCCTGTTCACCGCAGTGAAAGTTAGATTTTGTTACAGTAGATTTACAAAAAGATCTAATATGGCAGACTAACAAAGATGGAGATGGCATAGGTTTTTTACAATAGTAACAAGTAAATGTCATTTTTTTAGTCACTAACAAGTCCCAGATCAGTCAACAGAGTGTTCACTACCTGTGAGCGTCTATCAAATTGCGTTCTTATGCTATAGAATCCCAATTGGATAAACAGCCACAGATCTTCACACTCTTCTGGGTAACACGGCCTGGGTGATTGGTATATTAAAAACACAATCTACGGCTGTTAACAATTTTTTGAAACTGTATATTGTGTCGTTGACGACAACGTATGCAGATTTTACCTCGGCGCTGATCGATGCGACACAAACAACAAATGGCTGCAGAGTCCGCTTTTGCTGCAAAATCTGTTCTTTCTTCTCGATTATATAGGTAGTGACTTCTGCTTCTGAGGAGACTTGCTTGATAAACCCGTCGCATATTTCCGCGCGAGAAAATTTCAGGGCAGCTTTTCCTTGCCGTTTTCTCGCCGGCGACACGTTTATGACATAAGCCAGAAGCATTAGACAAACGTTGTTAACAGTCTCAGTGTCGGCCTCTGAAAAAAAAGCAATGGTTATTGAACAAAAAAAACAAAAAATATATTACCGCCCGTGGGTTGTACAAAATTTTGAGACTCGCCCATGCAGTTTCCGAACGCAAGCGCGGCGCCCCGCCCCTTTTCAAAAATTGCGCGCTCAATCAATTCAATTTGCCAGTGACATTCTTTAAATTTAGAACACAAATAACTGCAACTCACCATGTATCCTTCCAGTTAAGTTTTGTATTTCAGTCTTGAATGTATTGTTGCGAGAACGTTCTGCTTTACCCTTGGAGTAAGCAAGAATATCTTCTTGTTTTAAATTGAACATGGAAAACAAATTGTTCTCTTTTCCAGGGTACATCTGATTGAAGTCGTTCAGAAGCTGCAAGTAAACAAATTGTTTTAGCAAATGATCTCTTGTATAATTTGTTTCTACACATTATGATTGGGACAAAGCGATTAAAATGTCACATTAAATAAAATATAGGAATACATGCGTGAATTTAACTTATTAGTACGTACCAACGTGTAACCTAGAGGCTGTCTTAAAGCTGGATACTTATAAAAATACTCGGTAATACTATTACCGCTATCATAAATGTGTTTGATTCGGTAATCAGCAGTGTCGGTCCACTTTTCCTCCACCGTTTTCCATGGATCTACATTATTCTTCAACCATGTAAAATGTTCGTCATCGTCATCTGTAAATTGATCCAGTGCTGAAATTCAAATGAATGAACACATTAAGGTGGTTCGCCGACCATACAAAACGTTATTTGACATTCGCAGGCTAACGGCGCGATATTTTAAGAAAGTAATGGCTTGGTCTGACAGCGGGCGCGGCGTGACGTCGGCGCGGCGCGTCGCGCTCGGCGGTATGGACGGCGCTCATGTATAATTTAGAAACAAGATGTCAAGTGAGTCGGACATAGAAGCAGTGGTGACGTCCCGCCGAGCGCGACGTGCTCACGTCCCGCCGCCTGTTCG
Source organism: Epinotia bilunana (assembly GCA_947049275.1). Classification (NCBI taxonomy): domain Eukaryota; kingdom Metazoa; phylum Arthropoda; class Insecta; order Lepidoptera; family Tortricidae; genus Epinotia; species Epinotia bilunana. The sequence goes on along the minus strand of OX346271.1, from coordinate 6,562,683 downwards.
TCCCGCGCTCACGCCCCGCCCCGCCCGGCCGCACTCCCCGTTGTATTCCCGTCCGGCGTGGCGGCAGCGCAACGGCGCTGTTTGACATCGTAATGTACCATGTATATTAACTATAGTACATTACAACTGCTGCCGTCGCGCCAGCACCGCCCCGACGTCACGCCGCGCCCGCTGTCAGACCAAGCCATTAGACCATCTTTATAAATGGGGAATTCCGTCCAAATGGAAAGCCGATTAATGAAACTTTGTTACCTAAGTTTCTTAAAATATCACGCCGTTAGCCTACGAATGGCAAATAACGTTTTGTATGGTCGGCGAACCACCTTAACCAACGTGCGGCCCTCAGACACCTTCTTACTATGAATGCCGCTGCCATGCCGGTCTGAATTTAATAAGAGATATAACATTTTATAAGTTAATTGTAACCTTTATAGATAATTAAGCTTCTTCGTCTACGTCAAAATAATTCCATATCGTACATAATTTTACATTTTGAACACTAAAACTTTACACCTTAATTATTAAATCTTTCTGTTTTTATCACGTCGCACGTCCTTCTTGCACGTCGCAACGGAGCGTCATATTGATGTGATTTTTTTGTATGGAGATAGTTTAGAGGCTGGAGAGTGACATAGGCAACTTTTTTCAGCGGGAATACATCTAATTCCCACGGGAAAATTCAGTATGTTACATTTTCCTCTAACCACGCGGGCGAAGCCGCGGGCATCAGCTAGTTTTATAAATAAAAGCGTGTTATGTAACAAAATCCAATGATAGATCCTCTTGCTATCATAATGTAACACGCTTTTATTTATGAAATTGGGACTGTGATAAAGACGGGGAGATTTAATAATTAAGGTGTAAAGTTTTAGTGTTAAAAATGTAATAATTATGTACAATATGGAATTATTTTGTCGTAGACGAAGAAGCTTAATTATCGTTAAAGGTTACAATGAACTTATAGTGTTATATTTCTTATTAGAGTAATTTATTTTTAACTTTTTAGTTAATTTTATTAACAAATAATAAAAGCTTGTTTTCAAAAAGGTTTTTTTTTAAATTTTATTTTTAACTTTCTAGTATTTTTAATTCGAGATATACTACGACGTAGTTCGTAGCGCGTAGCAGCGTTTATCCGTTATGTTGCTTTGAGCACTTAAAGTTTATGTATGGGGGTTGCGTCGTGTAATTACAAAGTTCCTATGGCCACCTTCCAGCTCCATTATCAGACCCTGGTTACCATATAGTATCAAAGTACTCGTCAAGACGAATTAAACGAGCCCAAACTCGAAGGGGCTGCGTCGTTTAATTACGGAGTTCCTATGGCCACCTTCCAGCTCCATCAACAGACCCTGGTTACCATATAGTATCAAAGTACTCGTCAAGACGAATTAAACGAGCCCAAACTCGAAGGGGCTGCGTCGTTTAATTACGGAGTTCCTATGGCCACCTTCCAGCTCCATCAACAGACCCTGGTTACCATATAGTATCAAAGTACTCGTCAACACGAATTAAACGAGCCCAAACTCGACGGGGCTGCGTCGTTTAATTACGGAGTTCCTATGGCCACCTTCCAGCTACATCATCAGACTCTGGTTACCATATAGTATCAAAGTACTCGTCAAGACGAATTAAACGAGCCCAAACTCGATGGGGTTGCGTCGTTTAATTACGGAGTTCCTATGGCCACCTTCTTTTGTAGAACCGATGGCCGTTGGGGCGGAAAGGTTCTCGAGTGGCGACCACGTACCGGAAGGCGCGGCATCGGTAGCCCCTCACAAGGTGGACTGATGACCTGGTAAAGGTCGCGGGAGTCCGTTGGATGCGGGTGACGCAGGACCGGTAACATTGGCACTCTTTGGGGGAGGCCTATGTCCAGCAGTGGACGTCTTTCGGCTTAAATGATGATGTCTTAATAGGAGATGCGGTGCAGTGTGACATCCGCCTTAAAACTCACTAGTAAAATGTAAACTTACAGTATTTTTTGAATTATCCGCAATTTCTACTGCTGTGTCCTGGGGTGTCACATGTCTGGGATGGGATGTCTGGGATGTCTTCTAAAATTTCAGATCCACTCGGTGTGTTAGATCTAAAAGATTGTGTAGCTGGAATTATAATGTCATCCAGCACCTGAAACAAAAAAAAGCTACTTTATATATTGCAATATACCATTTTGGGCACATAAGCAAATCCTTCATTAGAAATTCAAAAAAACCGAAATGGATACATGAATTCTACCTAGCCTGACATATGGGAGCCAATCCTGGACATACCTACACAAAGAAAATCAAACAGAATTAGGTCTAAACTGAGGTTGCCGGACCTAGCTGGTTGCATTTGGCCAAAGACCGAGAAAAATGGCATGAGATGGAGGCGGCTTTTACCGAAATGGGGTCCATATAACAAAATATACATATATGTATATGTACATTTGTATAAAAACATTAACACCACTTTTAGATTAGGGAACACTAACAATATGAAATAAAACCAATTTTACATTGTATTTTATTCTACAACTGTGGCAAACAAGCTCAAGGCCTGCCTGGTGGTTAGGAGACACCGTAGCCTCAGGACAGTGGCAACTCAAGAAGTGGCGATAGATAGGAAACATTGGAGGAGGCCTTTGCCAATAGCCACACCGAACTAAGACACATACAAAAGATATAAACAAGAATTGTGTGTGTTTAGCTAGAGAAAAATTAGCATTACTACATTGTGAGACAAAATATGTAGGAGATTGTATTAATACTTACTAAAGATGATTTTTTTGATGAATTGGTGGTGTGACTCGGAGACAGATCGATACCAGCTGTATCTTGCCGTTGTTTTAAACGGATGTAATTCTTCAGTTTTAATCTTGGCCCAATTTTTGGTATTCATTCTCTCAGTTCGGCGTCTTCTAGAAGCAGGAGAGCTTGGTCATCAATATTATTTTCTGAAAGGGTTACGAATTGTCAATATAATATTAAAACTTAGGTAAAATACAGCCGAATTCATTTATATATTAAGTTTATGTCAATAACTATTTTTTGTGTACCGCCATCAACTACTCATTGAGACGATTCTAACTAGCCCAAACTCAACGGGGTTATGTCAGTTAAGTACTGAATTCCCATGGCCACCTTCTGTCACCACCATCAGATCAGCTCAATGGTACCATAGTATTGAATTGTCATCCAAACTATAATTACACCAAAATTTCAGCTCAATCGGTTGAAGATGCTGCTTCAAAATTGAGTTGCAAGATTCCACCCGAACAAACATACAAGTTACATTGCAAGTTATTGATATCAATTATAACACTAATACCATACCTACATACCATTAAATACTGCAACGATGTCTTCCCCTAATCCCAACGAAAGGAGTGCTTCCTCCATAGTAAGGAGCGTTAAATGGGTTTACCTGGAATTTAGTTTGTATTAGTAGTAAGTAGTGCTGGCCACAGCTCCGGCTTTAGAGGAGGTCGCTTGGAGATGGGACCGGGCTAGCGTATCAACGCAGGTAGCGTCCCACACAAGAGTCCTCTCCTCCCCAGCTTACATGGAATGAGCGTCATGCCATCGTCACGCACACGTGACCACAGTACTGTTCGGCTCTATATAAAATGGCCGGCAAATCGTAAATAATATGTGAGAAATGGCAGCCTGGAGGGCCTTTGCCACAGTTAGGAAGCGAAATAACCACTTGAATTACGATTTTTGTACAAATATGGCGAATGAATAAAAAAATGTAGTTTCCTTTTACACAGCAATGCCCGGCCCCGTTCCGAACACATAGTAAATAATATAGAATTGAACTGTGCGAGTTAATTGTGAATATTGTAGTGTTATTTTGTTTTATATTCACGCATAGAATGGATAATGCAAAAGATATGATTGTTGGTATAGATGTACCAACAAAATAAATTCGATCGATATTGGGACGGCTTTAAACATGAAAACAACAACTATTATAGTTAATAATGCATGAAAACCATACCTTTTTACACGACTGCCCACGGAAAGGATATATAAGTATTATTTTTTGGACAAAAACTCTGCAATCACTTCACCGCCGCTAGCGCACGATAAAAAAATGGTTGCAAATGAATGTTGCCACATGCAGAATTACAAAGCGGAAAGTCGGTTTTGAAAGCGCGGATTTTTTTATGAAAATGCCGATGTACGTTTCTGCCGTGCTTACGATAACAGCAGTAATTCTATTCGGAATATTATTCAATTGTTTACTTTATAAATTAGAATTAGAATCAGATAGACATTTGAATTACATTTCGAACGAAGTTACTACTATTTTATCGTAAGCACGGCAGAATATCACAGCTGTGTTTTTAGGGTTCCGTAGCCAAATGGCAAAAAACGGAACCCTTATGGATTCGTCATATATGTATGTCTATCTGTCTGTCTGTCTGTCTCTCTGTCTGTCTGTCTGTCTGTCTCTCTGTCTGTCTGTCTGTCCGTCCGTAAGTCACAGGCATTTTACTCGAAAACTATAAGGTGTATTTGAATAAAATTTTGAGGAAACGTGTATTTTATTAGCCGCTACATAGTTTTGTTATTAAATTACAAAAAAATAAATTTTTAGGGTGTGGCACATCAATCGATAGGCCTTTCAAAATAAATATAAGGTTTCCCAGCATTTTTTTTGATTGAGTGAATAGAGTCTGAGATAATCACCCCGGAAGTCACTAAAATTGTGTCCCCCCCCCACCCCTCTAATTTTTGAACCGTGTATTTTAAAAATATGAAAAAATCATGGACATAGGACTTATTGATTTCTTTCAGCGAAAATTGTTTTGAACAAGATAGGTTGAAAGGTTTTCGAGATATTTTAAAAAAACTGCCTTCGTTAAAGAAAAGGACGTAAGTGACATAAGATTTCAATAACGATACGACCTTTTTAATAGGCATGGAACCCTTCTTGTGGGTGGTCCGACACGCACTTGGCCGCTTTTTTTAATGAAACGGAGTATCACAACAGCGCGCATTTTTAGGGAAACGCTATTCTATTAAATTGTTAATAGAGACACAGCTGTAGTTAGAGCGAGAATCCAAGGTCTCATTCTAGCAACTGCTGCGTCTATTAGTTGACAGATTGCAACGAGTAGCCTTTAGGTATTGTTTCAATTAAAACTAGCAATTACCCGTGTCACTAAGAGTAGCTGAATGACTCGTTCTATATTTTTTTCATGGCCGGCACTGTTGCTACAAGGAAAGGGTAATCTCTTTCTTATTGTGTGTAGTATTTCAGCTTCACTGCTACTGACACGGTTGGTGATCAGACTATATAATAACATTTCGTAGTTTGACTAAGTATTCTTGAATAATCCACCTACATTTAATACCTATATGAAAAGTATAATCTATATTAATTCCGTAAAAATTAGGCGAAAATGGTATATAAACTTTCTTTACTTTATAATTTATTACTTCAATATAAGTTCTTTGGAATACGCGCATAATCCACTTAATTTTATTAATGAAAATACCTTTTTCATAGTCCAGATGAAATTCGATATTATCTCAAGGTCGTAAATATTTCATTAAAATACTGTCATCTCATTCCCTGATGCATACCAATAGTTTTTGGTATCTTGCTCAGGCAACTACTTTAATCCGTGAGATCTGAAGGGAAATTCATTAAATTGGCAACACTCACCTAGATGACGCGTCATTTACAAGCTACGTAATTTACGTATGCAAGTTCTTTAAAATACGTATACCTGGAGATTATTTGAGTTGGCCGAATTGCAACAAAGTAGTCCATTCCAAAAGCAACTCTACGGTCCTAGGTAGAAGATTCCAATTACAATGGAAGTTATATAAAAAGTCGGCCACATTCAATAATCTCAACCACGTGGATGATGAAATTTGCTCAGTGTGTAATTTTAACTGTATTATACTATTCGTTAGTTAAGTACTCAGTTTATTAGTTGGAACTGAATTTTGAACCAGTTAACCGATTGAGATGAAAGGGGCAACCTTGAATGAAAAAAAATACGTTTTTTGCAGCGGCCAAGGATGTTTTTTTATAGGAATTATAGGTGATCGTTTAGAGGACCTGACCATCGCATAGATATATTAAATTAAAAGAATTATAAAATTATAGATTAGACCCTTGGAAATAGAAATCTTTGTGAGCTCCGTCGGAATGCCTATCGCTCTCAGTTACTTACTGCGTTGTAAAAATTGCCAAAACGGATGGTCATAGATAAAAGTTTATTTGTCATTTTATGCTTATTTTAGCATGTTCTATAGGATAGGTACATTAATAAAAATGAGATGTTATCAATTTCACGATACCAAAATTTCTCTGTAAATATCGATCTGAGAGAAAAAGTTTATAGAATTAAATATGCTTATTTTAGCGTATAATCTACATGATTCAATCTAATTTTATAACCAACCAGTCTCCAGTCTAGCTCGCCATCATTGCATCTTCTGATTGCAGAAGACAGAAAACTAGAAGCTAATGAGATACTGTTGAATACGAGTAGGTACTATAAGAAAAAAATATATAATAAAAACGATCTAGTTTGTGCATTGGTGTGCCGATGAGCTAAATAAATATTCCCAAAGTCAAAGTCGTCCTTTTATTTATTGTGGAGCTAGATATAGATAGTAATATCTGGGGGCACGGCAGTGACTCCGCCAAGTCAAGCAAAACAGCGGCACGGCCGTACCATCCTTTTCTCGAAGCAGTTTAGGCCATTTTCGTCGCCCCATAAATTCGTCGTGTTATGTGTATAAACCAAGGGAAAACTCAAATATTTTGCAATTTCGGTCCAGTTTTCTATATACACCAACTGCATAAATAACTTTGTAATGTACAAAGTTACATTTGCAGTGAGACAAAAATTAAAAAGCACGAATGGGACTCCATTCATAATTTGTATGTATTGATAACACAATAACCTACAAAAAGAAATGAGGTCCCATAAGACAAATTGCTTGTAAAAAAGAGGCCAAGTCTCGAAACTCTTCGCCCATAAAAAGTTGAGATATTTCGTAGTACCAAGTATCAGGCATTCTTATTATTCTTTACTAGCTTCTGCCCGCGACTTGGTATACGTATAAATTATGGTTAACATGATATTCTTATGTTTAACTATACTACTGTCAATTTTGAAAATAAATATTTCATTTCCATGTGCGTGTGCGTGTAACAGTTCAAATTCTCTTCGAATCTAAATAATAACTGTTGAAGTGTGTTCTGACTTCTGTTATCGATTCTAAGAGCCCGCAATTAGGAATTTTAATAATATCTTCAATGTAAGTCTTTCGACTTGTTTCGATCACACAATACTTAGTTACTAGGTACCTACATAGTTTTAGGTATGCAAAAATCCATAAATGCCGCAAAGTTGTGTGATTGCCTAGTTGCAGAATTTTATTTAGCTAGCAAATAAAGAATAATAAGAATGCCTAAGACTTGTTAGTGCGACTGGAGCCGAGTAAGCGAGCAAACTACTTTTTTTTTCTTTTCTCGCTTACTCGGCTCCGGTCGCACTAGGAGGGATGGCATAAAAAAAAACTAAATGTAAACAGCGTACACACTTTCAGGCTACCGGTTGCCAAGCGACATTTTTTTTTTACACTTCCCTCGTATTTCCGAACCGGTCACAGTTGGGCCAATTCGGGTTGCACAGGGCGATTCCACAACACTTCAGGAGCCATCCGGTTGCCTCTCCGACAGTAAATTACGCGTCATTGCTTTAACTAATAGGATAGATTTTATCCAGGAAATCATCCCCTAAGGGAGTGGAATGGGGGGGGGGGTGAAAGTATGTATGAAGCTACGATATAAACGAGTTCTACGCGGACGGAGTCGCGGGCAGAAGTTAGTAAAACAAATGTAATAAACAAGCCAAACTGCAGGTATGAATTAAATTAGGTAACGGGTATCAGACTGGTATCAGAGACACGCTAAGATGTTGTATTTAACTCTATAGTCATTCACGCCAGTTTAGGCTATTTCGCCTATTGTAATTCTAAAAGTGCAATCAACGTATACATCTAAGTCAAAAAAATTAGCTACGTAGAACGTGAACAAGCTGAGCGCCATCTGCCAGCAGATGCGCGCGAAATTTTTGTGAAGCGATAACGCGCTAGTGGTTATAGTTCATGAGATAACACGTAGATGGCGCGCACATCAATTCTATTAACTCCAGAGCCTTAAGCCCAATCCTAGCTAGCGTCCTTGGGTACGGCGACTGGGTCCTTATGTAATGGTGTGGACTATGTATGAGACGTAGTTGCGTTATCTAAAACAGTAGGTCACGTACGTATAATGAGTCTGCATACTTACTCATCATGGAGCTGTCTACGTATCGTACGTAGCTAGCGTCCTTGGGTACGGCGACTGGGTCCTTATGTGATGGTGTTGACTATGTATGAGACGTAGCTGCGTTATCTAAAACAGTAGGTCACGTACGTATAATGAGTCTGCATACTTACTCATCATGGAGCTGTCTACGTATCGTACGTAGCTAGCGTCCTTGGGTACGGCGACTGGGTCCTTATGTAATGGTGTTGACTATGTATGAGACGTAGCTGCGTTATCTAAAACAGTAGGTCACGTACGTATAATGAGTCTGCATACTTACTCATCATGGAGCTGTCTACGTATCGTACGTAGCTAGCGCCCTTGGGTACGACGACTGGGTCCTTATGTAATGGTGTGGACTATGTATGAGACGTAGTTGCGTTATCTAAAACAGTAGGTCACGTACGTATAATGAGTTTGCATACTTAATCATCATGGAGCTGTCTACATATCGTACGTAGCTAGCGTCCTTGGGTACGGCGACTGGGTCCTTATGTAATGGTGTGGACTATGTATGAGACGTAGCTGCGTTAGCTAAAACAGTAGGTCAAGTACGTATAATGAGTCTGCATACTTACTCATCATGGAGCTGTCTACGTATCGTACGTAGCTAGCGCCCTTGGCTACGGCGACTGAGTCCTTATGTAATGGTGTGGACTATGTATGAGACGTAGTTGCGTTATCTAAAACAGTAGGTCACGTACGTATAATGAGTCTGCATACTTACTCATCATGGAGCTGTCTACGTATCGTACGTAGCTAGCGCCCTTGGGTACGGCGACTGGGTCCTTATGTTATGGTGTTGACTATGTATGAGACGTAGCTGCGTTATCTAAAACAGTAGGTCACGTACGTATAATGAGTCTGCATACTTACTCATCATGGAGCTGTCTACGTATCGTACGTAGCCAGCGTCCTTGGGTACGGAGACTGGGTCCTTATGTAATGGTGTGCACTATGTATGAGACGTAGCTGCGTTATCTAAAACAGTAGGTCACGTACGTATAATGAGTTTGCATACTTAATCATCATGGAGCTGTCTACATATCGTACGTAGCTAGCGTCCTTGGGTACGGCGACTGGGTCCTTATGTAATGGTGTGGACTATGTATGAGACGTAGCTGCGTTATCTAAAACAGTAGGTCAAGTACGTATAATGAGTCTGCATACTTACTCATCATGGAGCTGTCTACGTATCGTACGTAGCTAGCGTCCTTGGGTACGGCGACTGGGTCCTTATGTAATGGTGTTGACTATGTATGAGACGTAGCTGCGTTATCTAAAACAGTAGGTCACGTACGTATAATGAGTCTGCATACTTACTCATCATGGAGCTGTCTACGTATCGTACGTAGCTAGCGTCCTTGGGTACGGCGACTGGGTCCTTATGTAATGGTGTTGACTATGTATGAGACGTAGATGCGTTATCTAAAACAGTAGGTCACGTACGTATAATGAGTCTGCATACTTACTCATCATGGAGCTGTCTACGTATCGTACGTAGCTAGCGTCCTTGGGTACGGCGACTGGGTCCTTATGTGATGGTGTTGACTATGTATGAGACGTAGCTGCGTTATCTAAAACAGTAGGTCACGTACGTATAATGAGTCTGCATACTTACTCATCATGGAGCTGTCTACGTATCGTACGTAGCTAGCGTCCTTGGGTACGGCGACTGGGTCCTTATGTAATGGTGTGGACTATGTATGAGACGTAGCTGCGTTATCTAAAACAGTAGGTCACGTACGTATAATGAGTCTGCATACTTACTCATCATGGAGCTGTCTACGTATCGTACGTAGCTAGCGTCCTTGGGTACGGCGACTGGGTCCTTATGTAATGGTGTGGACTATGTATGAGCGTAGCTTCGTTATCTAAAACAGTAGGTCACGTACGTATAATGAGTCTGCATACTTACTCATCATGGAGCTGTCTACGTATCGTACGTAGCTAGCGTCCTTGGGTACGGAGACTGGGTCCTTATGTAATGGTGTGGACTATGTATGAGACGTAGCTGCGTTATCTAAAACAGTAGGTCACGTACGTATAATGAGTCTGCATACTTACTCATCATGGAGCTGTCTACGTATCGTACGTAGCTAGCGTCCTTGGGTACGGCGACTGGGTCCTTATGTAATGGTGTTGACTATGTATGAGACGTAGATGCGTTATCTAAAACAGTAGGTCACGTACGTATAATGAGTCTGCATACTTACTCATCATGGAGCTGTCTACGTATCGTACGTAGCTAGCGTCCTTGGGTACGGCGACTGGGTCCTTATGTGGTGGTGTTGACTATGTATGAGACGTAGCTGCGTTATCTAAAACAGTAGGTCACGTACGTATAATGAGTCTGCATACTTACTCATCATGGAGCTGTCTACGTATCGTACGTAGCTAGCGTCCTTGGGTACGGCGACTGGGTCCTTATGTAATGGTGTGGACTATGTATGAGACGTAGCTGCGTTATCTAAAACAGTAGGTCACGTACGTATAATGAGTCTGCATACTTACTCATCATGGAGCTGTCTACGTATCGTACGTAGCTAGCGTCCTTGGGTACGGCGACTGGGTCCTTATGTAATGGTGTGGACTATGTATGAGCGTAGCCTCGTTATCTAAAACAGTAGGTCACGTACGTATAATGAGTCTGCATACTTACTCATCATGGAGCTGTCTACGTATCGTACGTAGCTACTAGCGTCCTTGGGTACGGCGACTGGGTCCTTATGTAATGGTATGTGTTAGGTAAGAGGCGTAGCCGCTGCATCTATAACTGTAGGTTGCTTACGTATAATGATTCTGGTGACTGGGTCCTTATGACCTTGTAACTATGGTGTTATCAATAAAGTATTGTATTGTATTGTATTGTATGTAATGGTACAATGGGCTACCCTCTAACTGAATAATTGTACCAGTACATGTATGGATAATGGTGTTTTCTACTTACTTTCATGTTCTTTTAACAGCTACTTATTATAAAGGTATAACTTACTTATAAGTAGAAGGCGTACGTATAAAGAATTTAATATGGTACCAGAACATGAATCGATAATGGTGTTTGCTACTTACGTTCATGTTCTATTAATAACTACTTATTATAAAGGCATAAGTTACTTATAAGTAGGAGGCGTACGTATAACGAACTTGAATATGGTACCAGAACATGTATTGATAATGGTGTTAGCTACGTACGTTCAAGCTCCTTACACAACTACTTATTTTACTGGTATAACATACTTCTTACGTAGGCGCTGCCATTATACGTAGCAAACTGCAATGTCCGTACGCAACATTGTGTATCTCCTAAACGCGTACGTAGCTTACACCATTAAGCAGTATGCGGGAGCAGTATTAAGTAGTCTGCACCCGTAGTAAGTAGTAAATTGCAAGCTACGTACGATTTTGGGTTTCATAAGGAGCTTATTTTTCTCAGTGTATGCGCGTTCCGCAGGAGAAAACACTGAAAGATCTGATTTAGAGCATGTAATACTATTTTGTCCAATATGCTCGGAAATTTTCGCATTACTGTAGCATAAATAGTACCTAACGTGAAGTTCCTCGTTACTGACGAACGCAAATTTAAAAAGTTAAGTCATTACTGAGCAAGTGGTATTGTTAATATTGGATGATATCATACAGCATGAGACAATAAAGTGGGTTATGCGGAGTTTATAGCTCCTATAAAACAGTGAGTGTTTCATTAATGTATTTATAGGAACTGCATACATCGAACATTTAGTACTGAGCGAAGTTTACGAATATTGGAGATAATTGTAAATTTCATCAGCCACAAGCATCTGTAGTCCGCTTCACGAAGCTACAGGATGAAATTTAAACAGTTTAAAACGGCAACAGGTCAAAGCTCAAACAAGTCAAAGGTCAGCTAGCTGTTATTGGTCAAGCACAATAAGCGCCTTAATGTACCAATACAATTTCACGTCTTCTCCTGGGTGTGAAGTGAGATTTTCCACTGCGCCCGTGGGCGGTAAATCTCACTTACCGCCCAGTGACGTAAAATAACGTAGCTTCTAAACACAGGCCACTCTGTACAAAATAGTACATTACGTACCTAGGGCGGTGAATTCGTGAATATCCCAGATCGCAGTTGTTTGTGGCCCGAACCGAAGATGAGGGCCATAAATATGCGATCTGGGGCTTTACGAATTACCGCCCGTGGTAAGTACACAATTTTACGTCTTCATCTGGCCACATTTGACGACCGGTCAGCCTAGTGGGTAGTGACGCTGCCTACGAAGCTGAAGGTCCTGGGTTCGAATCCCGGTAAGGGCAAATATTTGTGTGATGATCATGAATATTTGTTTCTGAGTCATGGAAGTGTTCTATGTATTTAAGTTATAACAGTATATATCGTCATCTTACCCATAACACAAGCCTTACTGAGCTTACTATGGGACTAAGTCGATTTACAATGCGAGTTTTACCGTACGCGCAGCGTGCAGTAAAACTCGCATTATGGCCAGGTGTGACGTAAAATGATTTTCGCTTTCACGACGACCGGCGGCCACCTCCCTCCCGTACGTTGCAGACAGCGAAAAAGGCAGGGTAGCTTCAACGCGGAAGCCACCCTGCCTGCTGCTGAATGGATGTTTATAAAAACGGTCTGAGTACTAGGAAAACATAAATGGCATGGAGCTATATGCATTGAGCATTGGTAAAGTTGGTTCTGAAAGCTTCAGCGCTGAAGGGTTGTTTATTATTTCGAACGACGCACTAGGGGAGAATAAATTTAAAATTTTCGCATATTTATGGCCACAAACAACTGCGATCTGGGCCATTCACGAATTCACCGCCCTAGGTACGTAATGTACCATTACGTCACACCTGGCCATAATGTGAGTTTTACCGCACGCTACACGTACGGTAAAATTCGCATTACGGCTAGTTGAAGAAGTAAAATTGTGTACTCACCACGGGCAGAAAAAAAGAACGTCGCCTGCGGCTCGGGTCACAAATACCTGCAATTTCGGGCTTTCTTTCTTTTACAGCCCCAAGGGTAAGTCATATACTATTGTAGTACGCCTTTGATTTATATCACCCTAGTACCTACTTTGCTGAAAATGTTAAATATCGCTTCCGCGTTACCATGGGGCAGCAAAGAAAGAAACTTCGTCAAAATGAAATTACTTTGAATTGATAAATAAGTCATAATCATAACACTGGATTACCAGTGGAGATTGACAAACCACGAAATCACGGAGAGTTTGATGAAATTTGGTGCGAATGTTCGTTTAAGGCCCTGTTTTCGAGTCCCAAAAGTCCTCAGTCTTTTAGAATGGCCTCGAAAATATACTCGATTTGTTTGAGTTCGAGAAATTTGGGTTTTGTGCGGAAATTACCGTACTATATGAAAATGTGGTGTAGAGCAACAGTAAGGCTTAATAAATTCTGCACAAGACTTTTATGCACCTACACAAGAAAATACGCCTTGATTGTTCCTCCATAGAAAAACGCATCCACGTGTTAGATTTTCCCTCAATGTCGGGGGAAAATATAGGGGAGAATCTCTGTAAGTTGACCGGGTAATGGCGCGCGCACAGGTACGAGTGAAATAAACGGTTGTAAGTTGCTTATTTTAAAATTGGCTAAAATAATAGCTAAATATTCTAATTAAGTAGTTTATTTTTCGTTCCGACAGATATCGAATTATCGATCCAACCATAAAGCGTTTATGAAATTATCATAAATTCTGCATTTAGAGCGCCATGACATGGCAGTCAATCAAACAGTGCTTAACTAACGGCCACTCCCACACTGACCTAAAAGAGCGAAGGAACAAAAAGACCGAACTAGTTCCTCAAACCGATTGAACGAGATCGGAGCGCTCCTTTAAAAGAACGAGCAAGCACAAGCCTACCGGTCACGTCACCCGCATCTCGTTCCGTTCCTCGCTCTGCTGCTGAACTAAAGACCGAAGACCGATTTAGATCGTGATTGACGAACTAGTTCTTTTCGTTCTGAGACTCATTCCTAATAGTTCCTAGTTCCTGACCGACACAAGCCTACTGTAAGTTAAGCTTCGGAGAATTTGAAATCCACTTTCATTTACACATGGGGACATAAGTTATGGCAATAGTAACATTGTATTATACCTACCAACTGCGCTCACTCTACAAAGATCTACAGTACTACTACAATCACTAGCATTAATATCTGCCACAACAAAGCACGCATAAATATCTGACACGACTATTTCAAGAGTCGTTAGGACATGTCAGATATTTTTGCCTGCTTGTAGCATTTTCAGTGCAGCGTAGTGTTGTTATCGGAATTGGTATGGACAATATCAATCAAATTGTTAATTCGGGACAATATTACGTTATAAATGCTAATTAAGCATGACGATTGAAATAGTTTACACCAATTCCGTAAATAACACTACGCTGCACCGAACATGTTACAAGATATTCAACGTCTGCTCACTATACAAGATTTTCTGAACTGGAGTGATCTTCTTATCTTCAGAACAATAGCATTCAAGTTTAATTAATACGACTGTGTGGGCGAACGCGTGCCATGTTTTGCAAGAAAAAGGTTAGCGCCACATAAAATGTTCATTGTATAATGAACTCTATCGTCTTATTCAATAGATTCAAAATGGACTAAATGATAAAACAACCCGCTCCCAGCGAGCCAGGTACAAGACTCTGTGTGTGGTATTTTATCTCGTAGCTAATTCGGAATCTACTGTTTGAGAAGATAGAGTTCATTATTGAATGACAATGAACATTTTACGTGGGGTAACATTTTTTTACAAAGGAAAAAAGGCAAACAAAGGCTCATGAGCTCAGTACAATGGCCATTCATGAGCTCAGTTCAAATAATTTAAACTATACTTCTTGGTCTCTGAAGTATGTGCTATTCTTTATTCACCATATGAGACAGTATGATGAGCCACTTGGTAGCAAAATTATTTCCGTCTTAGACGACACTTGAATCTCTCGTTACGCTCCAGATTCTACTTTAGAATATTTCCACTTCACTCAGGGTCGGATATACCGCCCTGTTCATGTTTTGCTCCCCTGAGCCACAATCTAGTATTAATCGGTGACCGCTCAAAAGCTTGAAATACCATGGAGACTTGAACTGTCGGTTTTACGGAATTTTCTACCGTCGCGAGGTCTGGGAATTATGGACGATTTCGAAAATAAATCATGTAGACTTTTTGGCATGAATGGACAACTTTAAATTAAGCTTCGTTCTAAATTAAAAAAAAACCTAGTTCATATGAATGTAAGTGTAACGCAGTAAAAAAAGTAAAAAAAACTACAATTTATAAGTAGGTAATAAACTAATAAATATCAATTAGTAATAAAAATTAATAACGGTAAACGTTATGAGTCATGACAACATTCTTTCATTTATGAATAATTGGGGTGTATTGGAAAGTTATTGGAGACGTATCGAAAATTTCCAATAATGGACAGCCGATCGGAAAACACCAGGCGTTCAGAAGTCACGAGGAAGTGTTCCGAACCGATCAATACCCAATATTCCGACCTCCCTCTGCCGCACACATAGACGATCGACAGGTGGTGTGTACACGGATAGGCGGGATGCATTTCCCCTGTGTAGGGTTTGACTACGAAATGGGTGTGGAAACAGATAGTTGTAAAATTATTGTAGTAGATGTGTAATTTTTTACCAATTATGTTAAAATATAATTTTTCGCGACGACGGTTTAGTAATAAGTTTTATTGTTTACTAACCTATGTATGGACTATGTATTTATTTTATTTATTATTGAATGCCCCTTTTACACTAACCTCCATCAGACCTATTGTATTGAAAATTGCCTTATGCTTATGTATATTTTTATCTTAAGGTGCTGAATGTTGAAAGATTTGAGTATTCACTTGTAATGAGCATTTTTGCGAATGTCATAAAATAAACAGTACCGTTTTAGCGAGCACGACAGCCTACGCCTCCCGCACCTCTTTCGCTAGAGCGTTCACTAGTATGACCGTGAAAATGTTCGTATCAATGTTTGGCTCGTTCAGTTCTAGTACAAAGAACACCGCACACCTAGTTTGGAACAAAAAGCTCGGTGAATTTTGTTGGAAAAAACCTATTTTGAGAATTTAAATGACATAAAAAATAGTTAATGGCCAAAAACTTCATATGTATAGTTTTTGGCTTTTTTTATTTTATTTAACATATTGTATACTTACCACAATGAAGTGATGTAGAATGAATAATAACATATCAAAAAAACACACACAACACAGCTCCAAGGAAACAGGGCTGAGCTGATACAACATTAAACAAAATAGGTAAAACGGACGAAGACTTAGCAAATTTAGTAAACTCTACAAACTCACCTTCAAGTTCAATGGTTTTGCTCCCAACGGATCCTGGGGAGGTTCGCTCTATCATTATTAATCTCAAAAGCAGCAAGGCACCTGGATGGGATACCGTTCCTATTAATATAATTAAGTCCGCATGCCAATATCTAATTGAACCACTTACTCATCTGTTTAATCTAAGTCTTTCGTCTGGAATATTTCCCACAATATTTAAAACCTCAGTTATATCTCCCATTTTTAAAACCGGCGACAAATCTTTCCCATCTAATTACAGACCAATCTCTTTGCTTACCACCTTCTCCAAGATACTAGAGAAAGTTGTAAATAAACGCTTAAAACAGTATTTGGAATCAGAAAATATTCTACATAGCAATCAATATGGCTTTAGATCTGGTCGCTCCACCGAAGACGCAGTCCTAGCACTAACTTCTCTTATAACCTCACACTTAGATGCTGCCGATAATTGTATAGCTGTCTTTTTAGACCTGCAAAAGGCGTTCGATACGGTGTCCATTCCCATATTGCTGGCTAGGTTGCAAAACATGGCGATCCGTGGAACGCCTCTTGCATGGTTTCAGAGCTACCTCAGTGACCGCGCCCAAAAGGTGCGTGTCTGTAATTACGTTAGCAACGAACAAATTTGCAATTACGGCGTACCGCAGGGAAGCACCCTAGGCCCCTCGTTGTTTCTAGCTTATATAAATGACCTTTGTAAAGCCAGTCTTATAGGTGCCAATCTTTTAATGTTGGCTGATGACACGGCATTGGTGTTTCATGGCAAAACATGGGCAGAAGCCAAACATCTAGTAGAATCTGGTTTAATTAAGATAACTTCTTGGCTTGAAGACAATCTCTTAAACCTTAACATAAGTAAAACCAAGTATCTGCTTCAGTAAAACGTCTGTAAAAGATCCTGGCTCCATCCTTGACTACATCAAAATTCATACATACCCCTGCAACAGACGAGTGCCAGTCGAAAGCGGCGTAAACGACTGTAACTGCGGTGTGTTATCCAGAGTAGACACGATCAAGTATCTTGGTGTTGTCATAGACGACAGATTACGATGGGAGCCTCATATATCTTCTAAAACTAACAGAATCCGCAAACTAATATTTGTTTTTAAAAACCTACGACAGGCGGCAGATCGTGAACTCTTAATTCAGACATACGATGCGCTCTGCAAAAGTGTACTATCTTATTGTATCTGTTCATGGGGTGGCGCTCCTAAAACGTATCTCATTGAACTAGAACGCGCCCAGCGAGCACTTCTGAAGGTTATTTTCTACCTCCCATATAGATACCCTACTAAAATTCTTTTTGATCTAGCCGAAGTATTGAGTGTAAGTACGTAAACTTTTCATATTTCAAAGTATTCGAAGATACCACAAGTTAATAGCTCCTACCATAGTAATTGGTGAAAAATTTATTAGCTCCTCACCTATGCAATAAAATAATTAAAATGTGTAAAATCATGCATGTGCATTCTACCTAAAATTAACATTTATATAAAAAAAACCTTGTCTTGTACAAATGAATTTTGTAACTATTTATAATGCCTGTATCAAGGAAGGATCCGGCTTTTGAGACACAGGGAAACCTACTTTGAAAGCCTGGGCTTCAACTATTATGTACCTGTGTTTATAGTTGCAATAAATAATGTTATTATTATTATTATTAATTATTATTAATCCTCAAACATATCAAGGGTCGGCGACGCCCATGTTACTCCTTTGGAGTTGCATGCGTCTATAGGCTGCGGTGTCCGCTTGCCATCAGGCAGGCCGTAAGCTGGTTTGCCGCCGTCGTTGTATAAAAAAAAACTTTATTTTAATTTACTCATCATAATGCACAAATGGAAAATTTACAACACGAACAGACTATTTTGAAATGGGAAAAAGTAATACCAAATAATTTACTTTAAAAACAAAGTTTTAACCGACTTCAATTTAGTACTCCGCCGACCCACGAGAACATTTCTTTTCCAATTTACCTCATGAACTGATTTCCGAGAGCAAATGCGTTATAGAAAAAAACCCAATAGCTGTATGTGACCCGATAATATTTGAGGACTTCCGTCAATTCCACAAGGATCACCCTTGGCACTTCATTAGTTGCTATTTCAACGGAATCTTATCAGAATCTGTGATATACTTTTGTACTTTTAAGTATATAATTGAGGAATTCCATAAGTCATCTGTGGTCTACATCATCAATTCCACTCCACCAATTTATGATTTCCGGATGTAAATACACGAGTTATAATAGAAAATACCAAAATCACTACACGCGTGCCTAATATAATTGAGGAGTTCCCTCAATTCCTCATGGATCCCATCATCCAACTGATTTTTAAAAAAAATGGGACCCACCTGGAAACATATACTTACCAACAAAAAAAAATGAATCGGCTCATCAATGACGGAGTTCTGAGGTAACAAACATTGAAAAATTTAATAAAAAAAATACAACCGAATTGAGAACCCCCTCCTTTTTTTGAAGTCGGTTAAAAAGTAGGTAATTGTGTCTTTAATAACATATGGAGATCGGTTCCACGTGCTATGTGCCCCGCCCACTGCCACTTAAGTTTAGCGATTCGGAGGGCTATATCGGTTACCTTGGTTCTGCTGCGGATAGCCTTGTGCGAATCCTGTCGCAACTAACCTTTGGTGGGCACAAGGTTATCCTACAGTGGTGACCCTGATGAATAAAATTCTGACTCCAAATATTATAAATTTATTTTAACGTGTTCGTCTCGAAAGGTTTACAAGAAGTAGTGGGGACGCTAGGTGGGCTCACAGCCCACCTCGTCCCGCACCGGGGGGGGGAAGGAATGTGCAGCGTTGTGAGAATGCTTTGCAACTGTGTTCCCACAGTAATCCCCCCCTTTTTTTAAAAAAGAAATACACAAAAAAAAAGCAATTAAAAACAATACATTGGTCTCTCAATTGGGACCTTTACCTTAAACTAAGAACACTAACCTAGTTACACATGACGACACTAATACACTGACGGTGCAGCCTGCATTTGCTGCGGCTGCATATTATTGACTCGGATGGCAGTGGGCGGCGGCAGCGATTCAACTGTCTTGCGTAACCAGTTGTTAACATGGCGCTTGCATTTGGCGCGCAACACATACAAAAATGTGATCAGTATGACCACTCCGACGACTAGTAGTCCTATTCCGACGTAGTTGAGTTTAGTTTCGACTTGCCCAGATAGTGATTGAACCTGGGCGATGGCGATATTACTGTTTTGGGATCTATCGTCTCTGCTCGGTCCTGACCCCATCGTACACACGATACAAATATTGACCACTTCAAATGATGCAATAAAAAAAATATACTCGCGGTGGTTCCGCTGATTTTCGCGAGTAACTGGTTACGCACTGTCGCTACCGCTATATTATATACATTATGAAATTTGCTCATCCAGCAATACAAATACAAATTTCATTAAAATCACGTCCTTAAAAAATAGGTTAAGTCTAAAGTACTACAACTTACTAGGTTGCAACCTTAGCTATAGCGCTATTCGTAATTATTTCCTAATCACGGCCATGGTTACAATTACTGACATTGCATCTCGGTTCGGCCGCACCGTATGATACAACAGCAGTAATGCAACGCAGGGCCATGGGGCTGACATGTTTTCAACACGTTGAAGCTGAAACACAATGATAATTTCAATAATAATAACACTGGACTGCCACAGTCACAAATATTATTCAGTACGGACAACTTAGTTCTTTTCTCAAAAGATTGCCTAAGTTTTCCTTACGACACAGTAATATAAGAAACATACAATATATTATTAACGACCTTGACAGGTATTCATGCTTAAATGGTAGACCTGTATTACCAACCTTCTGCGCAAAACACTACTTGACTCCTTTGAGGAAGTATACTAACACGTATCAGTTGCGCTACTGTTGTGCTATGATACTGTGTCAATGTCATGTTTATTCATCGATCAAAAACCTAACTGGTCTCTTAACAACCCTTCCACTGCGCGTGGTCCGAGTTACCGGTGCAGGTGCGGGTGATGGTGTCGCAGATGGCGATTCCTGATCCCCCGCGCCCTGGGACGTACGAGTACCTGTGTTTGCTACACTATTACGCGCTGTCGCATCGCCGATGTCCGCGTTTGTATTAATTAAAAACGCTGGTTTTAATCTATCGATCGAGATGTGCGATTGCCTACCTGGGAGTTGGATTAAAAACACCTTAGCACCTCTTTCGATGACCCTATACGGTCCGTCGTAAGGTGGTTTTAAAGATCTACGGACAGTATCGTCTCGAACAAAAACATGTGTACAACTCAACAACTCCGCGTGTATAAAAATGGATCTATTCCTATACTCTCTTTTCGGCACGGGCTTCAAGCTGGTAATATTATTCCTAATTTTCTCTACTATGTTGTATGGGTCGATAGGGTCTCTTTCTTGCGGCGTTTCGTAAAACGCTCCTGGCAGTCGAAGCGTGCGACCGAATGTCATTTCCGCTGCGCTTATGCCACTATCGCTTCTACCCGCGGCGCGTAATCCGAGCATAACGCTGGGTAAGAGATCTACCCAAGAGGTACCATCACCGAGTTTTGCCATGAGTGCGGCCTTCAGCCCTCGATGGAATCTCTCCAAAATTCCATTAGACTGGGGATGATAGGGTGTGGTCCTAATTTTGTCCACCCCCAATAACTTCATAAGCTCCACAAACAACCGACTTTCGAACTGACGTCCTTGATCACTAGTTAGCCTTATCGGACAACCGTAGCGAACAATCCAGCCTTCGTAAATGGTCTTAGCTATGATTTCAGCGGTTATTTCGGTTATCGGGAACGCTTCCGGCCATCTCGTATACCTATCTATGATGGTTAGCAGATACCTATGTCCATTAGAAGTTGTTGGTAGGGGTCCGACGATATCGGTATGTATGTGCTGGAAAGCAGCTGCATCTGGAAAAGTACCTAAATCAGACACAGTATGCCGGTTGACCTTCGCCCTTTGGCATGGAATACACGACCGTGCCCAGTTGCCTACCTCCTTGTTCATGTCGGGCCAAAAATAATGTTTGCTAACCATTTTTCTAGTTGTTCTGATACCGGGATGGCTCAACGAATGTATACTATCGAATACCTTACGACGAAATTCTAAAGGTAAATAAGGTCGAGCCTCGCGTGTCGATGTTTCGCATAGAATAGCTTTATTGCAAGTAGGTACCGTTATTAGCTTTAGTTGTAATTTACTTGTGTTGGTTATATGATCCGAATGCGACATTCGTAATGCATATTCATCTTTGTACTGAGCACTGGCTAAATCTGAGAAATCTATTATAGTAGGACATTCTATAACTTCTACTCGTGAGAGCGTATCTGCAACTATATTGTCTTTTCCGCTAATGTGACGTACGTCTGTCGTAAACTCGCTAATAAACAGGAGTTGCCTTGCACGTCTAGGGCTTTCCTTGTTGTCGTCGCCTACCTTGTTGTACACGGTACATAAGGGCTTATGATCGGTATACAAAGTCAACTGTCGACCTTCGAACGACTTTCTAAAATGTCTAACCGACAAATATAGTGCAAGTAGCTCGCGATCGTACGTGCTGTATTTAATCTGTGCCGGAGACAATTTTTTAGAGAAAAAACCTAAGGGTTCCCAAGTGTTATTTACCCTTTGTTGGAGCACACTGCCCACAGCGGTGTCAGATGCGTCACACATTAGGGCTAAAACGGCATCAGGCTTTGGATGTGCGAGTGTAGCGGCCTGTTGAAGGCCTGCCTTACACTGCGCGAATGCTTCTTCCGCCTTTGCCGTCCACGCGACCTTGGACTTATCCCGTTTTTTGGCGTTAACCAAATACTTATCTAGTTCCGCTTGTCTCACAGCTGCATCCGAAATATGACCTCTATAGAAATTTAGCATTCCTAAGAATCTGCGGAGCCCTTCGATCGTTTCCGGTTTCGGATAGTTAACTATGGCACTTACTTTGTCCTCGAGCGGCCTAATACCTGCCGTCGATACCTGATGCCCTAAAAATTCTACCGAAGGCTGTCCGAAACGACACTTGTCTAGATTGATCGTTATGCCGAAATTCGTGAACCTTTCGAACACTAACGCTAGATGTCGTTCATGCTGCTCTAAATCTTCGCTCGCTATGATTACATCGTCCAAATAATTAAATAGAAAATCTAGACCTTGAAGTACCGAATTGCTCATGAAGCGCTGGAAGGTCTGCGCAGCATTACGGAGTCCGAAACTCATACAAGGGAATTCAAATAAGCCAAAAGGCGTTATGATACTAGTTTTTTCGATGTCCTCCGGTGCTACGCAAATGCAGTGGTACGCGCGATTAATGTCTAATTTAGTAAACACTTTTTTTCCTGCCAGAATGTAGGTAAAATCGTGAAGTCTAGGTATGGGATATCTGTCGGGCTTAGTAATAGCGTTAAGTCTCCGGTAGTCTCCGCAAGGTCGAATATCTCCGTTCTTTTTAACTACTACGTGCAGTGGGGTAGCCCACGCACTTTTCGACGGTCTACATATTCCTAGCTCCTGCATTAATTCGAACTCTTTTTTGACCTTGAAATACCTATCCGGGGCAAGTGGCCTTGCACGTGCAAAAACCGGCGGCCCTGTCGTCTCTATGTAATGTAACACGCTATGCGGTGTCGACTCTTTGAACGATGCCGGTTTAGTAATTTCGGGGAACTCGGACAACAACTTGCGGTAGGGATGTTTTTCGTCAACAGTAAAAATAGAAGGTTGGTTCATACTCACAATTTTCGCTGCGACCTTGAGGTCGGTCGTCTGGTCTACCAACCTACTTGCGCTTAAATTGACGAGTAGCTTATGATGGGCCAGGAAATCGGCTCCTAAAATAGGCTGCTTCACGTCCGCCACCACGAATTCCCATCTGTATTGTCTACGCATATTAAGGTCCAACACCAAGGTCTTCGTTCCGTAAGTCTTTATTTCACTTCCGTTCGCGGCGTAAAGTTTATATTTCGTGCACTCGCGATTATAAAATCTGTTTTTGGGTGGCAAAACCGATACGTCAGCGCCAGTGTCCACCAGAAACCTCAGTCCACTTTCTTTGTCCGTAACACACAAACGACGACTAAGTGATGTGGTGCAGACCTCCGCCGTAGTTTGCACCACCATGCCTAGTTTTCCGAAACCGATGATTCCCACGCACACGGCTGAGAACATTTCTTAGCTTTTTCGGCGTACCGGAAGTGGTAATGACAAAGCCAATTAGGGTTGTCCTTGGCACGGCTTTTCGAGCGATTCCGGGACGTATTTCGTGTGCGCGATGTTGACCTCCCGTAGCGTTGACCTTGACGTCCCCGATCAGCTTGCCGACCCGTTGACCGCTCCACTTTCGCCAAACGGACGTTGAGCTTTGCGATCTCTGCCAATATGATCGCAGTGTCCTTGGAAGTGCCTGGGGTGGTACCATGGGCCTGTGGTGTATTGATGGGGTATGCTGGTTGCTTGACCTCGGACACGTAGTTACGACGCGTTGCTTCGACGACATTGTCCGCGATGCTTGCCAGTCGGTCGAAGTCACTCGTTTCTGCGACGGCCAGGACCGCCCGAACGTCGGCCGGTAAACGGCCTTGCCACAGGATCCGTAGAGTCTCGTCAGGGAAGTTCTCGCGAGCCAGGTCTTTCATTCGATTTAATAACTGGCTCGGCTTCATTTCGCCTAGTTCCATGTCGCCGATCAATTTTTCTACTTGCCGAATTCGTGTGTCTTCGTACAAGGACAGGAGTTTGGCCTTGAGCGCGGCGAATTTACCTGCGGCCGGCGGTCGGGAAAGGAAATCGGTGAACTGCACGATAACTTCTTTCGGCAGCTTCGCTACCACGAGGTCAAATCGGGCGTCGTCCCCTAACCTCTGTGGTGCCAGTATGGCCTCGATCCTTATAAACCACACTCGCGGCTGGTCTGCCCAAAATTCGGGTATCCTTGACGCAAGAGATATCGCCATCATATCCGGCTTCATGTCGACGTCTTGCTGCGGTTGAGGCTGGGTGATGTGGGACGCCGCAGGGTCTGGTGGAACTCTGACTTGCTCCGTAGGTTGGCCCTGAAGTCCGCCTTGCACCTGACCTTGTCCGCCGCCATATGCGCCGCCTTGAGCGCCAGGTACACCGTGGGTTGCGCCGTTGGGCATTCTCGCGGCCTTGAGTCTTGTAAAGTTTTCTTCTAAATCACGTCGGGGTCACCACTGTGCGAATCCTGTCGCAACTAACCTTTGGTGGGCACAAGGTTATCCTACAGTGGTGACCCTGATGAATAAAATTCTGACTCCAAATATTATAAATTTATTTTAACGTGTTCGTCTCGAAAGGTTTACAAGAAGTAGTGGGGACGCTAGGTGGGCTCACAGCCCACCTCGTCCCGCACCGGGGGGGGAAGGAATGTGCAGCGTTGTGAGAATGCTTTGCAACTGTGTTCCCACAGCCTCATTACTGCTTAATACAAAATTTATTTACTGAGGGGTTATGCATTTTTACTGACCTTTTCTCAATATAATTTGAGACGTTGGTGCCGTTAGGAAGCCTGAGTCTTCTAGGTAGATGTCGCTATCGCTACACGCCTCCCTAACCATAAAAAAACCGGCCAAGTGCGAGTCGGACTCGCGCACGATGGGTTCCGTATCATTATCTATAAAAACAGTAAAAAAAGTTTGTTGTATGGGAGGCCCCCTTAAATATTTATTTTATTTTATTTTTAGTATTTATTGTTATAGCTGCAACAGAAATACATAATCTGTGAAAACTTCAACTGTCTAGCTATCGCGGTTCTTGAGATACAGCCTGGCGACAGAAAAAACGGCAAAAAAACAAGCTTGTTGTATGGGAGCCCCCCTTAAATATTTATTTTATTTTATTTTTAGTATTTGTTGTTATAGCTGCAACAGAAATACATAATCTGTGAAAACTTCAACTGTCTAGCTATCGCGGTTCTTGAGATACAGCCTGGCGACAAAAAAAACGGCAAAAAAACAAGCTTGTTGTTTGGGAGCCCCCCTTAAATATTTATTTTATTTTGTTTTTAGTATTTGTTGTTATAGCGGCAACAGAGATACATCATCTGTGAAAATTTCAACTGTCTAGCTACCGCGATTCTTGAGATACAGCCTGGTGACAGACAGACGATCGGACAGCGAAGTCTTAGTCCCGTTTAGTCCCGTTTTTACCCTTTGGGTACGGAACCCTAAAAATGACAATAATAGCGCACTGTTTTAATGTGACTTAAAGTTTTCCAACTATTGTCAACGTAATAAACTACAACTTGCAGCACGTCTAGCACACGACGGCCGCGACATACTCTCGATTTTTATCGCACTACACCTCTTCTTCTAAGTGTTCTAATAAGATAGAGACGGATAGTGCGAGAAAAATCGAGAGAGCTCGCGCGCCGTCGCGTGCTAGCCGTGCTGTAGATAAATGTATGCGGATAACCTTTAGTGAGAACCGAAAGAATATTGTCAGGTGTGTTTATAAACTTGCTAACGCTACAATAAAATCTATGGGCAATACCCTTACTTCTATCCAACCAAGTTCTTACTTGGGACCCTTGGATACAATTCGTTGGAAGCGAGACGCAACTTCTATCTTCATACATTGTCTTCTAGGGTGTTACGTGGAGAAGTGGATACTCTGGACTTGGTTGAGAAACTGGTGCGACTGTTTGTACCAGACGCCCCGCCCCTCGAATAACCCTAAGACCTCGTGCACAGTATAGAAGTAATACAGTAGTTAATCAGAGGCCTTTTAGGAGCGTTCGTTACCTACTTTCGCTCGATGCGCAGGGCTGTGTCACGTATGCAAAGTATTTCTGTTACAGTTTAATAGACAATATTGTATACACAAGTTAATAATATAATAGATAGTTAGGTATGTGTTTTTAGTTTCCCACTTCATCGAATATTTTAATACCACTATACTATGCCTAAAATATTTCCTAGTAAGTATAATAGTTGCTAAACTGCACTCGGTTGGTAGGTGCTTAGTTACAAGCCTATTCGGCTCCTTTTGATATCGTGGCACTGGCGGCTCGCTGTCTTCATACCTACGAGGCGACTTCCTTTGACGTGGCGAGTGAGAGCGAGCGAACACGGCAACGGCGCGGCCCCGATTGAAGCATTCTCCATCATTCCCGAAGGCTATGTGTGTGTGCGTACCGAACACGCGCGCATGTGTGCAGCCGTGCGATGTACCTTTGTTCGAAGTTTATCTACTGTTCCTATATTGTGCCTCGTGCGCGTCCTTTATTGGCAGTGCCAGTAGTAGCCCGGACATTGTCGCACAGAAACTCGCCATTTGTTCGGGCGATGAAGCTTCTCAATGCGCTTCTGATGTCAGTACCTGAATGCGACTTTTTTGCATGGCGATGGGCATCTGTCTGTTTTGCATGTTTAAAGTTTTGCGAGATGATGGATAGCAGGCAATCCAGTGTTCCAATATAATTTATAGTTTCTTTTATGTACCTATGTTTACCAGTGCATTGGTTAAGTTACAACTATTAATAATATTTCTATTAGTAATATTTCTGTATCGGCATTATGATGACCTTCGTGTCCTTCGAGAGATACAAGGCCGATATGAAGCACGGCGACTGGGCGAAGATCAGCCGCAGAGGGATAACACTCGCGCTATTCGGTCACGATAAGGCAATATTCCCGAAAAGGAGACGGATCACGCCATCTGGGAAAGGTGGGCTGTACGCGGACAAAAAATTCGGGGGTTGGGTACATAACATAGGTGTAAATAACGTGTTAATAGTTTACATTAATGTAATTAATATGAATTGTATACATTTTTTCATGCTCCACTTAGGTGTCATTTAAGTCTGTGTAGTACTTAGGGCCTGTGCACATAGACGCGCGTTTGTATAGAATCACGTGTAAAGAAATCGACATAAACGTTTAAAAAACGCGGTGTGCATGGATTCTAATGTATAAGTAATAATGAAAAAAAAAAACAGTCAACGCGAACGAAGTCGCGGGCAGAAGCTATTCATTATTTAAAAAAAAATACAATTTAAGCAGAAACGTCTGTTGATGATTATAAGATAATTATATTTTTTAAAACGGAGTTTTCAATTTAGATTTTTAAACTAACGATCTCATCGCACCTTTCACACCTGAACGGATTTAGATGAAATTTTCCGTAGGTACAGATAATTTGAGACCCTTGGAAGGATATAGGATAGTTTTTTATCTGGGAAATAATCCCTAAGATAATCATATTTCTAAGGCGATAACAAGTTCTATGCGGAGGAAGTCGCGGGCAACAACTAGTTCATAATACGCTCAGCAAAACCTTTTAAACGTGTCGCGTCATACCTTTTGCATTGTAAGGCACTTGTAAGATCCCACCTCAAATATGCCTCAGTAATATGGAACGCCAAAGTCAATAAATATTCAAAGGCCTTTGAAATGGTGGAAAAACGTTTCCTGAGGTCAATGCACCGTAGACTAACAGGTAAAAAAAATTATTACTTTGATCTCCATAAATACAATCTTGAAGCTAGCACGCAGCAGCATTATACTGTATTGTATTGTATTATTTATTGGTAAATATTGTAATTTACAAGTTATTAACATTCAAAATCGTTTCACATTACATGTCAATTTCATCATTATTTAGGTAATTAATTCATATATGAGTATATATATATATACATACATAATAACATTTTAATAAAGGGCTGTATATATTAAATTAGGTGCGTGACTGAGCCAATGTCCTGTGGCCATCGAAAAATGTGTCATTTTAATCTTCATTTCATTTTCATTCGCCGTGTTGACAGCTGAAGTAACAAATTCCCTCGCTCTCAACACAACGCATCCTCGGGAGCTCTGACGACCTTGCTCATCTCCAGGAACACAACACTACTACAGAGCAAGTAGTAGTGTTATTATGGCTGAGGTCTTCTGCAAGGCGGAGGTACTTTCCCAGTTGGGCTGCTCCACATTCGAGCGGGATGACATTTCGCTGTGCCCCCCCTCACCAGCAATGTCGAAGTTCAGAATTGTTGTAATGTCCGACTTCATTTTAGAGTCGCTTAGAGTCGCTCACAGCGATCCCTCGCTCGCCGTCCCGCTTTCCTCGACACACGCCGCGGCACGAGCACCCTTGTACCGTATTTATGACGCCTATAATACATTCTTTTTTCGGTTTCAGTCGACGTTTTTAGTATCAGTCAACGTCAATTCAAGGATAACGTTTTAGAATTGACAATGAATACAGAAGAGTCGTAGAATATATATTCCCAGAGAGGACCTAGCAGGATCAATGGTTCGCCCCGGTAAACCCCTATGTCGCAAAAGTCATCGAAATCGTTAGAGCCGTTTTCCAGAACGTTATTACAAATTCAAGTACTATGTATGTTTTTTTTAACGATGATGAGAAGATTAACGATGAGTGTATGAGCGAAAAGTGGATGGTAAAGTGGGAAGGGGACGACGTCATCGAACTTTTTCCGACCAAATCGGAGGAATACTAAAGAAAGGTCAGATCATGAGTACCCTAAACCGACGAGAATGTACTGAAAGTATGTGAAGCAAGAAAGGTTTGTCAAGATCGCAGGAAGTGGAAATCCGTGATCTGTGCCTACCTCCTATATGTATGTATGTATGATCCAAGTGTGCAAGAATATGTCGAGTGAAATGATCTCGTTGAATCAACAAATAAGCTGTCGAAAAAATATTGATAGCTTCTAGATGGACCTCAATAACCATTTGTGTCATACGTTAACCCGTAACATATACATTATTCATGAACCAACGGTCTCATCGAATCGAGATCAGCCTAAATATAAATGCAGCTCTGTTAAGCCTATTTGATATTGATTTGAAAACATTTATTAAAAGAAAAGGGTAGCTAATATTTATTATACCGTCACGGCACGTAGAACCGGCGGCCGTTGGGGCGGAAAGGTTCTCGAATGGCGATCAAATGGACCTTTCCTGTATTTGATCACACGGCACCATACGAATTTACTGTTATAAGAGGGCAGAGCAGCGCGGGCACCTAAGTAGTATTTAAACTAACATTTTCCTCAAGCCCCAATTCGCTACTACTGATTCGACTGACCCCTTTCACGTGAAATCGTGTCGAGGGTTAACCAAATACATGAGGAATATGGACTAGGAGATCCATCTGAGACATACATATCATGTTCCAATTTTACTTTTTTTACCCGACTGTGCAACGCAATGAAGATTAACGCGTTTACCAGTCTATGTATGTTTATTCCTTTGTGGCACTAGAGATCAAACTGCGTCAGCCAATTTTAAAGAATCATACGTCAATCGATTTGTTTTAATTTTGAATTTGTCACTAAAGACAAGACAGCAGTGATGGAGCGCCCATGCAAGCCGATTCCAATCGGCTTGCCAAAAAAAATAGTTTTAGGAAAGCCTATAGTTTTATACTACTCTAAACTCTTTATAAAATAAATAAAATTAAAAATAAAATAACCTTTTATTTCTTGCGAGTTTTACATTGTTTGGTGTTTAGTTAGTATTAAGTTAACTTATAAAGTTATAATTTTATAATGTTAGTTCTAAAATAACTTTAAAGAATTTCTAATATTCAGCAAGAACCCCGTCTTCGCAGGTGAAAGCCTCCTCCGGGGTTTTCCACTCGTCTCTATCTTGAGCTATTTGCATCCAGTTTTGACCAGCGATATTTTTTATTTAATCTTCCCATCTAGTAACCAGGTTTTCCTATACCCCGTTTTCCTTGTGGCCCTTTCCATGACGTCACATTTTTGGTCCAACGCTGGTCCGGTATTCGTGATAGACCCGCCCACTTCCATTTTAGTTGTTTGGCGTGTCTAAGTGCGTCTTTGGCCTTTGTTAAGTTTCTTATCTTTGTATGCCTTATATTTGGATTTTTTTGATGCCGACCATACTGCGCTCCATTTATAAACTCTTTAATAACCCTTTTTCTTCCAGGTTGCGCATCGAAATGGTTCACGCGCCTCCTCTACAAGACAGTTATTATAAATCAAAATGGCGGCCACCAGGCGCTATATTGTTCATAAAAAGGACACATTGAAATTATTTTGGGATGAGGAATTTGTGTATCAGAATGACCCCATACATACACGCGATACATTTCCTCGTGGCGGTCATCGTGCCAGTTTGCGTTTCTCGAATCAGGTAGCGTTCGAGAATGGTTGGGCGGGAATTCCGTACAATCGGATGTACCATGATGAAAGTGTGATCAAAGCAAACACACAGACACACACCCTTACGCACACGCACACACATACGCTGGTCTAAGACTAAGATTACTGTAAAATAACAAATAACTTCTCAGGTGTGACGAGACCATGACCAGTTGCTATAGACATCTGAGGCTTGGAGACCTGGTAAGCTGACATACAGATGACACAGGCTTCAGCTCGTTTAAGGGGGGCTTGGCTCCACTATTTAAAAGTAGATTTTAGCTTAATGTAAGATTTGTCCCAGAAGGACACCGATGCTTTTGAGACGGGCTTGAGCCCATTAGCCCCTCCCCCTTGGATCCGCTACTGGATAGAAAGCATTCGTAATACGGTATTTTACACAAATCAGTTTTTTGTATGAAATGTCAAAAACGCTCGGGCAGCATGGAATTTGAAGGTGTTACTTACTTATGACGTCACAATCAACCATCGTCCTCGTTCTGTGTACAGCCAAACAGACCTCAATGCTTACGAGAGTCAATACCGGCAACAACCATAGACACAACCCGCCAAAAAGTGTCGGAAAAAGTCTATGAAATTAATATTACTTACTGTTAAAATCCTACTATCCTACTAATATTATAAATGCGAAAGTTTAGATGTTTGGATGTTTGTTACTCAATCACGCTTAAACGGCTCAACCGATTTGAATGAAATTGTGCACGAAGACAGTTTAAAACCTGGATTAAAATATAGGATAGTTTTTATCCCGGGTCCACGCAGACGAAGTCGCGGGCGGAAGCTAGTAATGTATAAAATGCACATGTAGATGGTTGGTTTGTTAACCACCAACCATCTTCATGTGCAGTGGGAGCAGAAGAGGGACGCGAAAAATCTTTAATTGGAGGAAACTTAATTGAAAGATTGATTTGTACGAGGGTATGCACAACGTAATTTGACAGAGGACATTCCTATTTATGTCAGTCAGCCCGTTCGACTACGAGCGCTGCGAAGAGCTCAAAGTATAGAAACCGTATGCATATTTTATTTAATTAGTTACAGTTCCTTACAACATGTTTGATGGAAGCGACGGACAAATACTACTAAAAATTAATTATATTTAATTATATAAAAAAAAACCGGCCAAGTGCGAGTCGGACTCGCCGTTCCATTATCTATAAACCGGCAAAAAAATCAGGTTTATTGTATGGGAGCCCCCCTTAAATATTTATTTTATTCTGTTTTTTCGTACCTATTTCTTGTTACAGCGGCAACAGAAACACATCATCTGTGGAAATTTCAACTGTCTAACTATTACGGTTCATGAGATACAGCCTGGTGACAGACGGGCGCACATCGGAGTCTTAGTAATAGGGTCCTTTTTAGGGTCCCGGTTTACCCTTTGGGTACGGAACCCTAAAAAAGGATAGCAGTATTAAACGAAACTATGCACAGAATTCCCGCCAGCAATTTCCGCTACTGTTTTCATAAGTTGGGCTATCTTCACTTCCACACTATTATCCGCAGCCTACATCCCGCAAACCGTGCGACAAAATGTCGCAATCATCTTTATACGCCCCCAACCATTCGAATTACGAAACGATTTACGCAACCTCGTATCACATGACCGCGTATCCTTCAAATTACCACTTCAGCCGCATTCAAATAAGGTCGAATTTGAAAGAAGCTTTAAGTAAGATACGTAGTGTAGTGTAAAGGTTTTATGTTAGTGCAATTTAGCGTTCAACCACGCTTGACCCATTTGAGTTCGGGAAAAATAGATACGGATATTACGGGTGAATATTTGTTTATGTCCTGAAATTGATAAAAGGAGAATTTCTCTCATTTATTGGTAAGAATTGACGCAAATATTAAATAACATCTGGGTCTTCTCGGACGTCAACTTATTTCTATTATTCCATATCTATATATTGGTAGTTCTACTGAACTTATTCAGTACCTACAGGTTACTACCTGTAGGTACTGAATTACCATAATAATATCCTACATAATCTACCAATATTAAAAAGCGAACGTTTGGATGATGTTACTCAATCACCCGGAAACGGCTACATGTGATAAAATGTAATAAAACATGCTTCAAGTCAAGTTGCAAGGACCGGCGTAAAATAGTTTTTAGGGTTCCGTAGTCAACAAGGAACCCTTATAGTTTCGCCATGTCCGTCTGTCTGTCTGTCCGTCTTCGGCTTAGCTCAGTAACCATTACTACTAGAAAACTGTGATTCGGCATGGTTATATAAATCAATCACGCCGACAGAACAGTAGGTACAATAAAAAAATTTAAAGCAATTTGCTTAAAAAAAATTTTTTTTAGGGGACCTCCCCTACACCTAAAGCGGGGATGTACCTTTTTTTCTCGTTAAACCCATGGTGTGGGATATCGTTGGATATATAGCTCGTTCGAAAAATATTATGGGTTTCCTAAAACCACATTTCAAATCAGTAATTTGCTTGCGAGATGTTAGGCTTTAAAGCCCTAATTTTTGTTCGAGTCATGTGCAAATACGAAACAAATTCGGCCGACGCAACCGCACCGCACTAAGAACCCTACACTGCGCGTGGCCGGACACGCACTTGGCCGGTTTTTATTTATTATTATCTTTACAGGCTTCAGTAGATTGTAGAGACAAAGGTTGCAAGATTCCGCTAAAACGAAGTGGATCTAGCTAGGGCTTTGACCCTAAACGAAAAGATATCTTAAGTGTTTTTAGATGGATGAATGCTGAGTGATGTCAGTGCCGGAATTGAGTGACCTTTTCTTTCGGGGGTCGCTGATCCAGCGGTTTCCTGACAGTTTGTTTATCCTACTAATATAAATGCGAAAGTTTACATGTTTGGATATTTGTTACTCAATCACGCAAAAACGGCAGAACGGATTGAGATGAAATTTAACATGGATATCCTTACTAATATTATAAATCCGAAAGTGTGTTTGTTTGTTTGCCCTTCTTTCACGTCGCAACGGAGTCGTATTAATGTGATTTTTTGTATGGAGATAGTTTAGAGTCTGGAGAGTGACATAGGCTACTTTTTCCAGCGGGAAAACATCTAATTCCCACGGGAAAATTCTATATGTTAAATTTTCTTATTAACCACGCGGGCGAAGCCGCGGGCATCAGCTAGTAGTTTATAACCTGGATTAAAACAAAGGGTACTTTTTACCCACGTTTAAAGGGATACATTTGAGGACGGCTGTAGTTGATACGGGAGTTCACGCGGATAAAGTCGCGTCATCGTTA
Organism: Epinotia bilunana; assembly: GCA_947049275.1. Lineage (NCBI taxonomy): Eukaryota > Metazoa > Arthropoda > Insecta > Lepidoptera > Tortricidae > Epinotia > Epinotia bilunana. Next base: position 6,528,578 of record OX346271.1, on the reverse strand, counting down.
CCGTTTGTAATACTTCTAAACTAACTGCACGGCTGATACTGTATCATTCTAAGTTTTCTAATAAGAGAGAGACGGATAGTGTGAGAAAAATCGAGAGGGCTCGCACGCCGTCTTGTGATAGCCGTGCTTTATTTACAATGTGTAACTGTATTTTCTGTATCTTAGGGCCTATGCAGACTTCGTTTATTTCGCGCATGCGTTCCCCTACTATAATCTGCTAGGTAGTTAGGGTAACAATCGTCGACGGCGCGTGAAAAAAACGCAGTCTACGTCTAGGTCTTCTCAAATAGTGTAAAAGGAATTTAAAACTCAATCTGAAAAAATAATAACACCTATTTTGAAAGTAGGCTTATGATTATTTTAATTTTACCACGCGAATTTGCCTGCGTTCTTAGCAATACGCGAGCATAGCCGCGTGAGTAGCTAGTGTACCACATATACTTTTTTTAGTAACGGTGAACTACGAACAGTCGAACAGTTGCTACGAATTTAATGATCATCTTAGGCCAGTATGTACTACGCTTGGAAACCTTTTTTCCAATTGCTAACCACACGAGCAATAAAATTGGTTACATTTAATGAAAAGGGTCGAATTTTAAGGGTGTTACGGTTGCTTACATGTTTACTTTGATCTAGAATCAAACGGTCGGGGTTGAATCAGCCCCTTAATTCGCTTATTGGCGAAAGTGGAATTTACGGAAAAAACCCCTATTCGCGGAAAAATCGCTCCGCACCGCGACCTCGGATACCAGGCTCACATAAACGCAGATGAGCGATTTTATTGTACTGCAACTGCGCAAGGGAGCTCTCTGCCATGAGGAAATATTCCCCTTCCAGGAGCGGGGAGAGCCAATAGGGGCGGTTGGCTCCACAGGTGGGTTTCAGAGGTCAAAGCCCTAATGCGGAAGGATTGTTTAATATTTGATACTGGCTACCAGGATATTAGGAATCGGAGGGGTTGTGGAAAACGCTTGGAAAAGCCAACGAGCAAATAGGTCTTATCGGTCTGCCAACGCGGAAGGGTTGTTTAGTATTTGATGTCGGGCACTAGGGTAAAAGAAGTTCATAGGTGTTTAGTTGGAAATCGAGTCTGTCAAGACCGAATGTTGATTTATTTATAAAAAAAAACATTACAGTTAAAATCTAAGTCACTGTTAATTACAGATTAGATTTATATACAATTTTATATATGAAAGAAGAATCACATCTATCCATCGCCTCACATTACAGTCATGAGATTGACAATGAGTCCTGTACAAATATGTATTGTCTTTATTTATGTACCTATATTAATACACCCTGACTGTACCTTAAGTATCCACGACTAGAGATGCAACGGATATCCGGCCACTATCCGGTATCCGGCCTATACCGCCACATTTTTAGTATCCGGCCGGATACCGAATAGTATTTTAACACACTAACACAGATGAACATAGGTAAAGATAGAACCAGAGTAGGTAAAAGAAGGATGAATAAATAAATAACAAACTACAAACTACAAAGCAATAAATTATTAAAGTCAGTTTAATGAGTTGAATAAGTTTAATGAAAAGAAAAAGAAAAATGAAATGACACTGTTATTTATGTCAATTACGTAACGCGACTGGAAGCACACTGCGTGTGAATTTAGCGCGTGTTTCTATCAAAGCCTGCCTACAGCGAGTAACAAGTTGCAACTTGCACAGAGCACCGCGCGCGGTGGAGTTTACAGTACGATTACTGTTAGTTAAGACCTGACAGATGGATTGCCTTCATTTAATTTTCAACTTTAATTTCATATAGATAAAGCATTTTTCAGAATACTGTTACCCACATCTACCGATTTAGTAATAACTATGTTATTTGTATAAGATTAAAGTTGAAAATTAAATGAAGGCAATCCATCTGTCAGGTCTTAACTAACAGTAATCGTACTGTACCTACATTTAGGCATTTTACATCGGCCGGATATTCGGTATCACCGGATACCGAATATCCGGCCGATGTAAACCACTATCCGGCGGATACCGATCCGGCCAAACCACTATCCGTTGCATCTCTATTCACGACACACAATTCCCCAACTACATCCAAATAGATCCACATCCGGTGCTTGATCTTACTAGATTCAATTACGCGGCAACAGTAATAATGCATACAATTTGACTATCATTTTACCCCGTGATCGAATCTAGTGGCTTGAGATTATGTCTATCGTTTTTGTTAGACATTCGGCAAAACCTGCCGTTCGCACATATTTAATCACGCGGCCAGGGTTGTTACTATCAGCACCTGTCAATGTCACAGAAAATGCGACAACCTTAACTAGACGAAACCTGGCAACCCCAAGTCACCGGTCAATTGCTTTTCCTTGACTTTTACGTTGGCGAAATCATCGACAACACCGATGGGGCCATAACATACAAAGATCTTTCGTGCACGCGCACGTGCTATGTTAGAGCGGCATGGCATGAATTCAGTTTTATAGCTGTCAAACATCGGATTTGTTAGATAGAGGACAATCTGTACGTAAGTACGTACTATTATTTATCCTGTGTTTTTATATTTATTTTATCAATACGTTTACTAGGACGGACGGTGTCCGGAAGCTTCCCGTAGGAGCTGGGAGCCGGGAGCCGGGTTCCGCTAGGAGGATGACGATGGCGTTTACTATTAAATATAATGTCTAGTTTTTTTTTTATCCAACATTGGACCAAGTCTTTTATAGGGTCAGATTTCAGAGTTCTTCTGCCCATTTATTATATAACTGAACTCAAGGGCACATTTTCAGATTTCAGCGTATATTAGATACAGAAACACACTGACCGCCTACTCTATGACACTGTCACCCTCATGATAATAGAGTGTCAAACATCTACTATTTCGTTTCCATAGACATGTTTTTAATTGAAGTTCACGTGAGTTAATTCCACTTGGTTTTCTGCTTCTGCCATAACCACGCATGGGACTAAGATAACTAAACTTCAATAATGCCTAGACTCGTGTTTGAAACTCCTAAATAAACTAACCCAATCTTAACTCCAGTGCACGCTATCACGAAAGTCGAAATTCGAAGTTATCTATATGTTAAATATCTCTCCCTCTCTGTCGCTCGAATATGCAAGTGTGATAGAGATACAAGAACGAAAGAAGTTGGCGTTTCCTGATATTAACAACAGCTCAGAAGCACTCAGAACAACTCAGAAACAGAAACAACAAACTGATCTTTTGAAATTCGAATTGTACATGAAACATGCTGCTTCAACGCGGAAGAGTTGCTCTGAACAGGTTACCAGGGAACCAAAAATCGTACGTAGTGAAAATTTTCACGGCACGTATAATACGACCAAGTTAAGCAGTCTATTTGCTTCAAAGAAAGCATATGCATGGTTGGTCAACTTCGCTGAGTCAGTAAGTGACGACAGACGTATTTGTAGTCCCCAAACACGGATTGAGATGTTTACTATTGTGAGCTACTAAGCTACTAGGAGAAAATGAGCGCTACAAAGTTTTCACAGGGGAAATCTCTCAAAAAGCTGCACGAGTGACTGTCCTGCTTACGCGACCATTGTGAGATGTTTGTAGGTTCCAGCACTTCCAGCTGTTGGGCAGGCGGGTTGTTTAGTATTTCGAATTGGGTACTAGGAGAAAATAAGTTCGAACTGGTATTTAACAACAGTGCACACTAACGACGATGTAGGTGTGGGTACGAAACAAGCATTTGCATAGTAATTGGGGCGATATTACGTACCTATAGGCCTTGCAATGACACTATGCTTAATGGCCTGTGAAATGCACCACCGTTGTAACAGTTTTTTCCCCTATGTCAAAGTCCTCCTAGCGTTATTCCCGGTTGTGGCCTAAAGAAGCCCGGGGTCCGCTTTGAAACCGAATCGCAAGATTTGGCATAGGCACTTGTCTTACGAAAGCGACTGCCATCTGACCTGTAACTGTAACCCAGAGGGAAAACTAGACCATATTGGGATTAGACCGGTTTCCTCACGATGTTTTCACCGGAAAGCTAACGGTAACGGTAACATCATCATCATAATATCAGCCGAAAGAAGTCCACTGCTGGACACAGGCCTCCCCCAAAGAGTGCCACAATGACCGGTTCTGCGCCACCCACATCCGGCGGACCCGAACTTACTGAGTCTAAATTTAAATCCGTCCTTAAATAAAAACTTATAGGAAGTTATTTCAAAAGCATATCCATAATTCCATACTAATATTATAAATGCGAAAGTGATGTCTGTCTGTCTGTTACCTCTTCATGCTTAAACCGCTGAACACATTTAGATGCACTTTGATATAGAGATATTTTGAGTCCTGGGGGTGAAAATTTGTATGGAGCTACGATATATATAAACGAGTTCCACGGGAGTTGCGGAAGGAAGCTAGTTATAATTATAAGAGAAACGATTATATATCATGATTGTGGATGTTTCGCAGTGATAGCCTCATGGACGAGTGATCTGTCGCAGAAATAATATAAGTGACAATGTTTTCTATTGTAGCAATGTAATTTTATAATACAATGTGATATTGATTCTTTATATTGTATGAGTACTTTACTGTTTTTAAAAAGATAAAATGATACCTCGTCGAGTTTTACGCCAGCAGTTCTTCTCGTGGCACCTTTTCTTTCCGAACCGGTGGCAGTTTATTGACATTAAGTATAGAATAAATAAGGTTTTTCTTATAATTTATTAATCTAACTACAAAGTTATATTTAAAACAAAAGTCCTGCAAAACTGTTAATTATACAGACTGAGACTTTTGAAAGACTTTTAAAACAAACGTAATTGTACATTATAAATACTTAAGTTAGTTCGACACTTTAAGTACCATAATATAAGTCCAAGGTAGGAGTTTTTTTTTATATTCCTTATAAAAAATCATCACACTTGCTCATAAAAGGCTTTGTAACGCTCAGGCATACAGGCTATAATAGCCTTTATTACACCCATAGGCGTAATGGTTTTTTCTTAAGTTGTATCTGTCACTGATGCATCAGTTATAAGGCAAGGTTTTAAAGCTAAATAGGATGTTCGGAAACGTATTTAAGTATGAATAAATGTAAACGTAAAAACACTAATAAAACATGTTTTACGAATTATTTAAGGTGGTTCGACGACCACACAAAATGTTTATTGAGATTCGCAGGTTAACGGCGTGATATTTTAAGAAACTTATGTATATAACACATTTTCATAAATTCGCTTTCCATTTGCGCAAAATTCCCTTACCTAGAATAAACTTGTATAGAATAATTGTAATTAATAATTTGTTGTGTAGAGTAATTTGAGAAATTAGTAGTCACGTGATACTTTGGGAAAACGATTATTCTCAACCTTAAAGGTTTACGGCCGATTGATAAACTGTCTACAAGCCTTTGTTAACTAAAATGGCGTTAAAGTTCGTTTGTCTTTATCTGTCAGTTTGACATTGGCTTTCGGAGGCATTTTAAGTTGTATGAATAAGGGGGTTAAATTTCATATTTAGTAATTTAGTGTCTTTGTAACGTGTTCCGGCCGAGCAAAGCTACGCGCCTTCACAACGTTGCTAACACATATCGTCAGGCGCTTATATAATCTACGGCTGTCAAAATGACTTGCCGTCACTTGCAATCCGATCTTGTTACAACCAGCATGTTTTATTTAAATTAAATTGTCAAAGATACATGGAGTTTATTTGAAGCTCCCTTATGTCCGCTAAGACATAAAATGGTGGCCCATGAAAATAAAATATACGTAAAATTGAACGACGGACGTATAGAAGATACGAACACAGATTCAACAGTTCCGAGTTCCTACTTCATCGCCAGTTGAAGAATAGATTGCTGGACCAGCTGAGGCAATAAGTAGTAAGACGTCTAAAATCACAAAGAAGACCAGTGAGGCATCAAAAGTTTCACATTTCGAGTGCAGTCTACGAAAAAGTTAAGTGCCTTGGATTCCTTTGTCCTTCCCAAATCAGAAAAAATACGTTAAATTATCTCAAAATAACATCTAATATCATTAAATTAAGCTTCCGTTTGTTAGTTAGAGCAGTGATTTCCCGAAATACATTTAAAAAATCATGTTTTAAGAACAAAGAAATACATCGGTGTATCTTTTGATTACAACTACCTACATTCCTACACGGAAAAAATATTAAGTTAAATTTGCGTAGTATTTTCGTATTTTCGTTAAGAATTGGTAAATATATTAGATTAAATTACTGTTAAATGCAATAAATGTAATAAAAGTCGTTGTTTAGTACCGAAATTTGTAAGAAAAATATCGTTTTTTTTTCGTTAATTTAGAGTTTGTTTTCACATTCACACAAGCGAAGGTATACGCAGGAGTATCATCAGCTGCTCTGCTGGAACCGGTATTTGGGGGAAGTGCAGTCCGTGAGGAGCGTGAGCCATTCATTTATCTCTTTAAATTAACGCATTTTAACGAAAGTAAATATAACACAACGAATTACAAGGCCTGATTCAACTTTAAAAGAACTACTTACTATGCGTAGTTCCACAAAAGGCCAGATTACCAAATTTAAGAACATTTAAGAACAATAAAACACGGTTGACAAACGTGGAATTAGCCGAATTAACGCTTAAGCTTGGTAAACTGGAAGCATTATCGCTTAAATTCGACGATTTGCAAAACAATATCGAGGTTTTAAGTCCTGATAATATAGCTAATGAAATTGATGAGCGAGAAAAAATTGAGCACGAAATTATCAAGAATATTGCAACTGCGAAAACCTTAGTTGAAAAATATAATCAAATCGACTCCGATTCCCATAGACGTGGGTTTATGATGGAGGCTCAATCCTTTTTCGAACAAGACTTGGGGTTCAAATTGCCTCAATTCAAATTTGAGGCAATTTGGTGGCTTATTCTTTCGCTGGTTAGAATTTCGCGATACATACGAAAATTTAATTCACAATAACAGTCGCATAAAACCAAGTGACGCCGCCCGCATCGTATCAAATCTTGAAGTGTCATCGGCCAATTACGCTGAGGCCTGGAAGCTTCTCGGTGAGCGATATAATAACAAAATATTGCTTGTCAATCATCACATTAGTGCATTGTTCAATATTCATGCGCTCACACGAGAAACGGAAAAGGCTTTACGATTTTTGGTCGACCACGTTACAAAAAAATTGCGTGCATTGGCCAGTTTGGGCCAGCCCACAGACAAATGGGACATGTTGCTCATTTACATGCTAACGGCGAAATTAGACAGTCAAACGCTCACCAAATGGGAAGAATTTAGGAACACTGGATGATGTACCAACGCTAGAACAATTTAACAAATTCTTGTTAAATCGCGCGAATGTCCTAGAGGCTCTGAGCAGAAATAAATATGAAAATAGTACATCAAAATCGTTGCCTTCGACATCTCGGCCAATGTTTTCAACACAAAACAACAATTATAATAAATATAGTGATAATAATTACAATAACAATAATTTTAATAAGCATGATCGAATGTATACTAACTATCATAATAAAAATAATTCCAATAATCACAATCAAAAGCCTGAAAAAATTTCTTACACGAAATCCTTTGCAAGCATCAATCAAAATATGAATAATTCGGCGGCATATGGGAAGCCGGAGTAAAATCTGCAAAAGTACCATATAAAACGCGTAATGGGACAAAGTCATTTAACCTTCGAGGAAATTTCTACTTTATTCTCAAGTGGAAGCAATATTAAACAGTCGTCCCTTGTACCCGTTGTCCTCCTCACCCAACGACTTTCTTTCCCTATCCCCAGGGCACTTCCTGATTGGAAGACCTTTAACTGCACTCCCATCGCCTGTTCTGGAGAACCGCAGTGAAAGCGGCTTACAACGATATGAGCGCCTCGAAAAAATTCAACAACACTTTTGGAATCGCTGGCAAAAGGAGTATATATCAGAACTACAGCAGCGAAGCAAATGGAGGACTAGTACAGCAAAACTAAAAGTGGGCGACTTGGTGATCATCCACGAAGAATACGTACCATCATTGAAATGGCGACTTGGACGCGTCGCTCGTCTATTCCCAGGTCCAGATGGAATTTCAAGAGTGGCTGACATCAATACTATAAGAGGATGCATACGGCGACCCCTTGTTCGACTCTGCCCTCTACCTACAACTGAAAGTTGAAAGATGGTCTTTCAACGAGGCGGGAATATGTTCCGGCCGAGCAAAGCTACGCGCCTTCACAACGTTACTAACACATATCGTCAGGCGCTTATATAATCTACGGCTGTCAAAATGACTTGCCGTCACTTGCAATCCGATCTTGTTACAACCAGCATGTTTTATTTAAATTAAATTGTCAAAGATACATGGAGTTTATTTGAAGCTCCCTTATGTCCGCTAAGACATTATTACTGGAGACAGTACAGAAAACTTTCTTTAGGTTTATGTATAAGAAACTGTAATCCCTCTACCCTTTCTTGTACCCTACCAAGTTTCTGTTAGGTTATCTGGGCTTTTACTCTCTGGAACTAAGACGTAACTACAATCTTCTGGTCACCACGTGGTGACAAAGTATATAATAACAGTGATTTTAAATCGTGGCTGTGCAGTATGCCGAAGGGTCTTAGTCTTCGCGCCTTACGTCAAATTCAACATAATGGACGACTGACTTTTTGCAGTTTTTATTGCTTTGGAATTATCTCCGCAAATATAATGAAAACAATTGTGTGCGACACGTAAGGTCGGGCTTCTAATATTATTATTATTATTATTGTGTTATTGTGGGCCTTTATATGCCGCTTCGACCAGCAGGTGATCTATTGTGGCAGCCCTTTGTTTATATTTCACCGTTTAGTCCCGTTGCCTCTAAGAAGTTCCAGATTCTTTGGGCGGTGATATGTTGTACCTCTTCTGGGTGCACTACGTGCCGCCCTAGGTAGATACTTCTTTTGTGCATGAGTGGTCCGCAGGAGCAGAGAATATGCATTGCTGTTTCCTCCGTCTCCTGGCAGAACCTGCAAGTTGCGTCCTGTTTCATACCCATTTGAAACAGGTGCTTGTTTAATTTGCAATGTCCTGTCAGAATTCTCGTTACTGCGCAGGTTTTGTGCCTTCTGAGTTGCAGTAGCTCTTTAGACAGTTTGTTATTGTATCCTTTAATCAAGGCTTTAGCATGTTTTTGTCCTTTGGCGAACTTCCACAGCTTTATTGCCTCTGATTTTTCTGTGTTGTGTAGCAGAGAATATGCTTTCCGTTTTGTGATTCCACAGAACGGTTCTGGGCCGACCAGGGTTGTGTCCACGCCCTTCCTTGCAAGTTCATCTGCTTTTTCATTCCCAACTATGTCGGAATGTCCTGGTACCCATCTAAGTATGACTTTGTTGGTATTGGCCAGGGTGTTTAAATTGTTTTTACAGTTCTGGACTAGTTTAGAGTAGGACTAGGGATTCTAGTGCCAGCAGAGCAGCTTGGCTGTCTGAGTTGATGTAGATGTATTGGTTTCTTAGGTTTCTCTCGAGATTGATCTCCACGCATTTATTTATTGCGAAGAGTTCAGCCTGATAGATTGAGGCCTCTTTCCCCATGCTGACGCTAGCTTTGAGCTTCGGCCTCTCACCGTAGATACCACATCCAACATCATCACCCTTTTTTGATCCATCCGTGTACCACACGTGGCTTCCCTCCTTAAAGTCCATTTGGTCGTTTAGCCATTTGTCTCTCGGAGGTATTTCCACTGTGTACAGTTTGGTGAATTTGCATTCCACGTAGGTGTCGTCAGTGGGCATGCTTAGTTTTTTGTTATCAAAGACAAGGGCCTCTAGTTTGGTAAGCGCTTGGGAGCGCCATTTTGGCCTTGTTAGTGTGCATATCCTATAGATGCACTGCTTCGCCTCCTTTTGCACATGCAGGTGGAGTGGCGTTAGATCGAGCAGTGCATCCAAGGCTGCCCCCGGTGTTGAGCATAAAGCTCCTGTTGCTGTTAAGCAAGCTGTACGCTGTAGACTGCTTAACTTTGTGATGGCTGTCTTTTGGTTGGCTTTGTTACACCATACTGCAGAGGCGTATGTGATTACAGGCCTCACTACCGCTGTGTAAAGCCACAAAGCAATTTTGGGTCTTATACCCCATCTTGCTCCTGCCATTCGACAGCAAGTCCACATGGCCATTTTTGCTTTGTGTATTATGCTATTCAAATGAGCGTTCCAAGTTAGCCTTTGGTCAAAGGTAACCCCTAGGTACTTGACCTCATTTGAGTATGTTATTTCCTGTCCATTCAGTTTTAGTTTGGCGAGCTTGTCTAGTTTCCTTTTTTTTGTAAAGGGCACTAGTACTGTTTTGCTCGCATTGATGGACAGGTCATTCTCTTTGCACCATTTATTTATGGTGTTAAGCGCTCCTTGCATTAAGTTCGAGATTGTGTGGAGGCACGGACCTTTGATTATGACTACAAGGTCGTCGGCATATCCTTGTGTGTCATAGTCTAGGTCCTTCATAGTTGCCAGGAGTTGGTCCACTGCTAGGGTCCATAGTAGTGGGGATAGTACGCCTCCTTGTGGACATCCTCTTGTGGTGTAGAATGTATGCTCAATTGCATTGAGGGTCAGAGTGACTATTCTATTTGAAAGCATGCTCTGGATCCATCTGATGGTGCTTTCGTCCACGCCCTTTGATGCCAATCCCTTGAGGATAGTTTCTGTGGGTGTGTTGTCGAAGGCACCCTCGATGTCAAGGAAAGCACATAGAGCTGTTTGCTTGTCCTCTAGGGTTTTTTGCACTTTGTCGACCAGATCAAGTAGTGCAGTTTCCGTAGATTTCCCCTTTTTGTAAGCATGTTGGCTCAGACTCAGTGGTCTGGCTACCAGATATTTCGCTCTAATGTGCTGATCAATGACTCTTTCCATCGTTTTAAGTAAGAACGATGATAGACTAATTGGTCTGAAGGATTTAGGCTGTGAGTAGTCCTTTTTCCCTGCTTTTGGTATGAAGCGTACCTTGACTCTAGTCCATTGTTCTGGTATGGTCCTCCAAGCAAAGCTAGCTCGGAATATTCTTACCAGGTGCGGAGTGATTAGGTTTTGTCCTTGCTGTAGTAATGCAGGAAAGATACCATCTTCTCCCGCCGATTTAAATGGATCAAATTTTTTCAGTGCCCATATAACTTGGTTTGGTCTGAAGATATTTGCAGCCAAATTCCAGTCGTTGTTGTGTGCCCTTCGGGCTTGTGTGCTCCTTTGGGTGCATAGCTGAATATCACTGGTGGGGTACGAACCTGGGAAGTGGATGGTTCTAAGCAAGTCCATTGTTTCCACCTCCGTGGTCGTAAAGCTGCCATTAGGCTTTTTAAGTAGGCCTAGGTAATTGGTTGGTGTCTTGGAGAGGATTTTGTGAATTCTTGCTCCTTTATGTGTTTGGGCGATCTCTTCACAGAACCTGCGCCAAGACCTCCTTTTGGCTTTTCTGATCTGTTTGTTATATTCAGTCAGTGCTCTACCGTACCTTTTCCACTCGTTTGGTCTGGTTGAGTGATTGAATATGCGACGGGTGGACACACGGAGCTTTTCCAGCCTTTTGTTCCACCATGTCGTTGTGTAATGTGTGATTGATTCTCGCAATGGGCAGCTCAGTTCGTAGGCCTTATAGATACCTTTGGAGAGTTGGTTTACTGCTATATTGAGGGAATCTGGATTTTTGACATATTTTGGGATATCCTTTAGATGGTCCTCCAGGTGAGCCTTGTAGGCTTCCCAGGAAGTTTCTTTTGGATTTCTTCGTGTTTGTGGTTCCATATCTAACGGGCCCTTTACACTTAATATAATATGTTTGTGGTCCGACATTGAGTTCTCGCAACTAACGTGCCAGTTACTTAGGCAGTTTGCTGCCTTTTCAGTTGCAAAAGTTATGTCTAATACTTCTTGTCTTGCCCTGGTCACGAAGGTTGGCGTGTTGCCCCTATTTAACAGGTGTAGACAGTTGGTAAAAATAAATTCTGAGAGTAACTCACCCCTTTTGTTGATGCCGGTGCTCCCCCAGATGGTGTGATGAGCGTTTGCGTCGCAGCCCACAATCAGTTCTGCCTTTTGTGCTTCAGCGTACTCTACAACTTTAGCCAGTTCTTCTGTGGGGTCATGTTTCTCTCCGGGCAGGTAGGCGGAACAAATCAACACCTTTTGTGAGCCCTTTCCTTTGAGATCAACATACGCAGCAACAAGATCATCGCTGCATAGTTCTGTAACAGGCAAGAAATTCATACTTTTGTTAAACACGATGCAGGCCCTTGGTTTGGATCCTTTTTCGTGTATTAATACCTTACCTGCTTTGTTAAGTCCTGTTCCCATGGTTTTGGTGTTGATCCATGGTTCTTGTATGAGGGCGATGTTTAGGCCATTTTCGCCGAAAAGTTTTTCTACGACCGCTGTGGCCGCGATGGCATGGTGTAGGTTGGCCTGCAGAAACGTCACCCCCCCGTGTGCTGCGTCTTTATTGGCCCCAGCGCTGGGAGTGGGCCTGCCCCTGCCGGCCCCCTCTTCCTCTACCCCTGGAGCGGTTGGAGCCCCTATTGTCCCCCCTGTTGGTGGGAAACCGCCGTGTTCCCGATGTACCCGCTGTAGGATGGGATGCAGGGTTGGGAGGGACTGCCCGTTTAGGTCCCGGAAGGACCTTTCGGGCGGGTGTGTGGTTGGGGTCCCTCGACGTTGACGGGTTTTGCGGTGGTGGGGTTGGGGACGTGTTGAGTTCCGGCTGTTGGGTCTTTGGTGTACCCTTTAGCCGAAACTGGACCTTACGGAAGCCTAGGCTTGCCTTTAGGTCCATCTTTCGGAGATTCTCCACTGACTGGTCGTCTAGGGCTACGGTCAGCATGACCCCGCCTTTCTCGACCTTTGTGTGGAGAATCTTCCAATACTTTGTGTACAGCCCGAAGTTCTGTGCACAAAGTAGCGACAGTGACATTTTCACGTCGGAGTCGCGTAGGTCAGGGATGAACACCATCCCTATGTTAGGCTTTGGAAGCTCATTTTCGGGTATGACCCTGAGGTTGGCTTCTGGCCATGGCTTGAGGGATGGTGTCGTCTCTTCAAGCCAGGCTTTGGACCGCTGGTCCTCGCACGTGATGAGCAACCAGCCTGGCTTGTGCGCGTAACCTACGAATTTAGGTCCTTCGGCCATCTTCAGAGTCGAGATCTTCTGCAGGATGGTGTAGCAGAGAGACTCCAGTTGAGTGTCCGACATCGGACTGGAGTCCTTGATCCCGACTCTGATTTGGCTCAGGACCTCGCTGTAGGCCTGCGCTTGTTGGGGTTGGGTTATGGGTTGGGTTGGGGGGGTTTCACTCACCCTCGGGTTTTTGGGTAGGTTACCCTGCGGTGATTCCTCCTCCGAGCGGAGCCGTTTGACCGGCTTTTGCCCGGGTTTGGATTGTGAGCCCCCAAACTTGTAGCCCATCTTTTTGAGCTCCGCAAAGCTCTTTACGGACAGTTTTTAAGCCTCTTCGTGCTTCAGTCCCAGTCCCACTAGAGCTTTGTAGCGGCCTCGCGTGGAGCCTCCCAATTTCTTGTGAGGCTTGTCGGTGAGTGGATTCTCCGTTGGTGGGTTAGGTCGTTCAACGTCCTTTTCCACCGTGTCGGCGCTATCCACCACCTCCATTGCTTGCTCTGACATTTGGGCGGTTTGGTCCGCGCATACTGTCAGAGGCAGTAGTTCCTGGCATAGGTCTTCCAGGGTACCTTCAATTTTTTTATTTTGTTCTTCCATGTGAATCCCACGAGAAGCTAGGGAAATTGGGTCCGTTCCAGCAGAGCCCCGCTTGCTGGAATAAGGCAAAGGTTCTCCTCGAGGTTGCCCGGTATCGAGGGTCCACCGTTAGCGACTGAGCTCCCCCTCAGTCACGCATCTCTCGGCACGGTAGGTCACACCTGTAGATTGGGGTTTTTGGGGTTGAGGTTGTCTCCTCCGGGAAAGGGTGTGGGTGAGGACCAAAGGAGTGTGAAAGGATGGTGATGGTGGAGGGATGGGATGTTTGGAGTGACTGGATGTAGGGTTGGGAGTACCTGTAGGGCGGGAGTGCCGGTCCAGGTATCGTCTCTCATACTTTGCTGTCTCAGATCCGGGGTAGGTGGTAAATAGTGTGACGCCCGTTCTCGATCTTCGACATTTCCAGGGTGCACGACCCACGCGCTGGTGGGTTCGCCTCAGGTCTGTACGTCGGCAGTGCCTGAGGCGACGGGGACGTGTATGAGCAGACTTGGGGAGGCGAATCGATAGCCCTGCGTCACATACCAGGACGTATTCACCCCCCCCGCACCCCCGGGCTTCTAATAGACTCTTATTGTTCTTAAATCGTCTCTTACCATATTTATGGCACAGATTGTGCCATAAATATGGTAAGAGACGATTTGTGCCGCACAATGACTTTGACGCGTTGAGAGGGTTTTCATGAGCGATTTTGGCGCGGCGCTACCCCATTCGTGGGTCGTGAATTTCCACCTCAAAAGTAGGATTTACTGTCATTCAGCACAAATAGAAAATTGACAACTACTCGAAATTATTGGTCGAAACTGAATAAGGTCAGTTTGAAAATCCTCAACATGGAAAATTGTCCAGCCTGAATAATAATAAAATGTAATACGTCCTAAAAGTAAAAGTGACATACTCGAAAGAAATGCGTCCATATGGAATTAGGCCAAAAATATGACCAATCAAAAATACGTCATAATTATATGAATTTTGTACAAAATAGTCCATTTTCGTATAAAATTTTGGAAATAATTTAAATGAGATAACATCCACCGTCACAGCTCACAGCCACAGAGCTAACGCGGGCGGTTTGTTTAATATTCCGTTTGAGATACTAGGCGACAATAAATCGAATGGAGTAAACATTGTTCTACCAGTGAAAGTGAATTTACAAGAGGTGTGTATGTATTTAAGACGTCACTGGCGAGGTGAACGCGGAAGGGTCGTCTAATACATATTTCGGTTGAGGTACTAGGCGATAATAAACCGAAAGGTATTTATGTAGCGCCAGTGAAAACAGCGGGTGAATTTGTATGATGTGATGTGTGTGCAGCAGTGTGGTATTGACGTGGCATTGCATTGTATATACGTCACGGCCGGGTTGAACGCGGAAGGGTTGTTTAATATTTCGAGTCATATCTTATTAACAGTGAAAGTAGATTCACATGGTGTCATTAGGCTACGGGTACGTCACGGCTGGGTTGAACGCGGAAGGGTTGTTTAATATTTCGATTTAGATACTAGGCGAGAAGAAACCGAACGGAGTACATATATAATTGTCAGTGAAAGTAGATTTATCACAGGTGCACAATGTGTTTTTGTGTGTTTGAAACGTCACGGGTTGGACGCGGAAGGGTTGTTTAATATTTCTGCTGGAGCACTAGGAAAGCATATACAGAAAGTAGTGAAGCACAAAAGTTTCCACAGTTTATTTTACTCGACTGGACTTAATCGCGTATAATTAACTTATTGGTTCAAAACGCCCTTAGGGGGTCTTTAACGCCTCACGATACGAGGGTCATATGTTACCACCTAAAAACTAGCCACTTACATCTAGAACTTAAATTAATAAAAGTGGTAACTTACTGTGTGCCGGCGAAATCGCTCTAAAACGGGCAGTTTAGTCAAGTTCAGTTCAGGCTTGTCCATATATTACGTCATCATATTCACATCATCCTACCCTCATAACATAATTGGATGCGACTTCGTCCGCGTAGATCTAGTTAATCGCCTTAGAGGATAATTGCCATCGAAGTATTTCAGGCGTAGGCTTAAATATCTCTCTCCTATACAAGGTTCCACCCCCCTTTTCACCCCCTTCAGGGATGATTTCCGAGATAATAACAATACTATGTCCTTCCCTACACTATACTCATACTAAATTTCATCTGAAGCGGTTTAATCGTGAAAAGGTAACAGACAGTTACTTTTAATATTAGCTATTATGGTATGGATTAGTATGAATTCTGTAGGTTCAACTCGCTGCCAGTCTCCAAAAATAAAGGAGTAATTAAATATTATTACAGTGAAAGCGAATTTACAACAAATGCATTCTTAGCGCATTATAATCATTATTTGACGACCGCTTTAGCCTAGTTGGTAGTGACCCTGCCTACGAAGCAAGAGGTCCTGGGTTCGAATCCCGGTAAGGGCATTTATTTGTGTGATGAGCACTGAATATTTTTGTTCCTGAGTCATGGATGTTTTCTATGTATTTAAGTATGTATTTATCTATATATGTATGTTTATCGTAGTCTAGTACCCATAGTACAAGCTTTGCTTAGTTTGGGATTAGGTCGATTTGTGTGAGATTGACCGAAAATATATTTTTTTTTTTTCATCAGCCATCAGCCAAAATACGTCCACTGCTCGTATAGTACAAGCTTTGCTCAGTTTGGGACTAGGTCGATTTGCGTGAGATTGAACGAAAATATTTATTTATTTTTTACATCAGCCATCAGCCAAAATACGTCCACTGCTCGTATAGTACAAGCTTTGCTTAGTTTGGGACTAGGTCGATTTGTGTCAGATTGACCGAAAATATTTATTTATTTTTTACATCGGCCATCAGCCAAAATACGTCCACTGCTCGTATAGTACAAGCTTTGCTTAGTTTGGGACTAGGTCGATTTGTGTGAGATTGACCGAAAATATTTATTTATTTTTTACATCGGCCATCAGCCAAAATACGTCCACTGCTCGTCATAGGCCTTCCCCAAAGAATGCCCAATGACCGGTTCTTCTCCACCAGTAGTGCATAATGTCACCGAATAAATAATTGAATAGTACGAGTACCTACTACCTACCATAATGTAATGTTCTACTATAATGAGTAGGCAAAAATATACACTGACCTTATGCAGAAAATCACGAATTAGGATCCCCAAATTATTAATTATTTACCAACCTCGTGTGCTAATTCCAAACTGGACTAAACTTCATCGCGTTGACACGGATTGCGTCCCAGGGGCGCAGCGGGCCCGAATAGGTGTTCCACTTGCTTTGCGTAAATGTTACGATGTTGTTTAATATTAAAGTGTTACTGTTATGGCCAGCGATAAGGCTTTTGTTAGAACTTTTCCACTTTCGCGGGAGCGCTGACCTCGAAATGATATTGGTCTAAGAGCTAGCGGCCAAATCGGTCATGTGGCTTCAGCTGTATAGAAACTCCGTTAGCTACTTCCCTGAACAACCTTTTCCGATAATCTTCGTGCTGGCAGGCCGCGGGCGGTGGGTCCGGGTGTAGTGGGGTGGGGAAAAAAAAGAAAAAAAAACACATATTTTTTCTTTCTTCGCTCAGCGACTTTAATTTTTTTTCAAACAGTTGCTCTGTACTCCCTGTGCACCCAAAAAAATATATTAATTAATCTCGCGTCAGAAAAAAAACCAATACAGCTGAGCCCACATGAAAATGATTATTATTTTGGTATTTTTAATTAACGCTGGCAACCCCTTCCCACCAACCGATCGATTAAAAAAAAAATTTGGGTGCACAAGGAGTACAGATCAACTGTTAAAAAAAAAATTAAAGTCGCTGACCCCACATTTTTTTATTTTTTTTCTCCACCCCACTACACCCGCACCCACCGCCCGCGGCCTGCCAGCACGAAGATTATCGGAAAGCGTTGTTCAGGGAAGTAGCTAACGGAGTTTCAATACAGCTGAAGCCACGTGACCGATTTGGTCGGTAGCTCTCCGTCTATATGTACCTCTTTTATGATGACCTGGTAAAGGTCACGGGAGTCCGCTGGATGCGGGTGGCGCAGGACCGGTCATTGTGGCGCTCTTTGGGGCAGGCCCATGTCCAACACTGGACGTCTTTCGGATGATATAATGATGATGAGATTATGCCTGGTCACAGGTATGAACGTTTTTACGAATATTGGCATTTCGATGTGTGCTGTAACCTAGATTGCTTTAGTTACACCAGCTTTTGCCCGCGACTTCGGCCACGTGAACTTCCATATTAAC
This sequence comes from Epinotia bilunana, assembly GCA_947049275.1. NCBI lineage: Eukaryota > Metazoa > Arthropoda > Insecta > Lepidoptera > Tortricidae > Epinotia > Epinotia bilunana. The sequence continues at coordinate 6,510,648 of OX346271.1, read as the reverse complement.
TACCACTCCCCATTTTATTCCGTTGGGAGATACATTTTAGAATGGTATTCTACTTCTTAATATCTGCATTAAGAAGTAGAATATAATTAAATACTTTTTACCTCGCAAGATCACCCAAATCTATTCAGCCGTGTTTGCGTATAACAATAGGTATAACAATCATCCGAACATACAAACTTTCGAATTTATGTTATTAAGTAGTAATAGGTGAAATGGGTATGGGCCAAAAAGTCATTAATGTAACTGCTGATTTTCTTATTTTGTGCTATCGACTTAATTTCTGATTAAATCGCTACGATCTTAGCACACTTTGTAACAACTTATTTATAAAGAATTACTCCTTTGAAAAAATAGACCTAACTATAGATTTAAGTTTATGAGAAGTCATCGCACTTAGAGTAGTCTTCTATTATAGTTTAAATTATTTGAACTGAGCTCATGAATGGCCATTGTACTGAGCTAATGAATGACCATTGTACTGAGCTCATGAATAGCCTTTGTTTGCCTTTTTCCTTTGTAAAAAAATGTTACCGCCACGTAAAATGTTCATTGAATACTGAACTCTATCTTGTTATACAATAGATTCCAAATTAGCTACGAGAGAAAATACCACACAAAGCGCCTTGTAGTACCTGGCTCGCTGGGAGCGGGTTGTTTTGTCTTTTAGTCCATTTTGAATCTATTGAATAAGACGATAGAGTTCATTATAACATTAAGTTGGCGCACGCGTGTCGATGTAACTAAGACAGACAGGCAACTACGGAACCCTACACTGCGCGTGGCCTGTTTTATTTTGAATGATACGAAAATGAAACTTATCTTTAAGAAAAAAGGAAGGAATATAGGGCTGGTAATACCGACAATGTTAGACTTCTGTTCTTGATCTATGCTGTGCAACGGTTTAGTTCCTGCTAATAAAAACCTGAATCTTTATAGAGCTATTGAGATTTAGGGTAACATTCGGGCCACAATGTCTAAAGCAATTCCATTTTACTTGCTTTAGAAACCAGGGCTCAGAGAAACGAGGAAAATTACGGTACAGCGAGTTGGTCCGGGGAAAAATTGTTTTGTTTTAATTTGGAAATATTTCCAGCCTACCTCAAAGATATGTGTACCTACATTTTTGTAAAGCTCGGCGTTTTCTCGCAAATTGTGATACAGTTGTTTTAGTTTTATCTTTCTTTGGTTCTTTTTGTTAAATAAATATTTTGAACAGGGAATAAGTTAACCAAGAACAGCACGTGTAACAGCGGATGCGGAAGGGTAATTACGTAACATTTCGTACGAGCTTTAGGACAAATTAACTGTCATTTTTCCATACAAAAATCGTCTTTTAGTATATCTACCTAACGTACTTACAAAGCGTTAGGTACGTAATCGACCAGGGGGCCGATTTTTGACTTTCGAGCGCTCGAAAATGAAATAAAAGTAAATGCAATTGTAGTGTCATAATCACAGGCACTTACTTTCTACCGATATAATTAAATACGAGTGCTCAACACCGCACGTTTTTAAATTTTCTATCATTTCAAAATAGCATTTCATAATTTTTTAGTTTTCGAGTGAAAGAGTCGAGCGCTCGAAAGTCAAAAATCGGTCCCCAGCTGGAATTTAATTTTCACTTGATCTGACTGAGGCTAGAAGTTAGATTTATTTGTTTCACAATATACTATTACTATTACTTTGGCACTCTTTGGGGGAGGCCTATGTCCAGCAGTGGACGTCTTTCGGCTGATATGATGATGATGGTGATACTATTACAATATAAATTAAAGCTAGCTTAATCTATATGAATCTATATTATGATCGTCAAAGAGTCAAGTTACATTTGGTTCAAATTATAAGTAAGTAGTGGTAGTAAGTAAGTAGGTTTGACTGTCCATTACTTCAGTGTTAGATTGGGGAGATCAAATCTACCTTGAAATATATTAAGTATTAAGTAAGTGTATGTCTTCTGTATTTCAGTTTATGTTGTGTAAAAAATTACATGGAAGCTTTGTAATGTGTAACCTAACCTAATAATAATTAATGTAAAATGTAACTAACACCTCTTATAATAATAATAATAAAATCATTTAATTCAGGCAAAGCCCATAAAAGTGTTAGTAGGTACAAAACATAACCTACAAAATATTGTTAATGAATCAGGACACATAAAACCACAGCAAACAAGACATTACAGGATGAGCACACAAAAGAATAATTCTGAAATGTACAATGTAAAATATAAAAAGTTAAATATTTTCTATGATTTGGTTTTGTCAATCGAATTCAATAATGCTACAATTCTGAAAATAATAAATTACAATAAAATTACGCCATAAATTAAATCGACCGGATCACAGAGTACGGAAATGTCAAAATGAGCTAATTGAATGAAACCAAATTAAAACAAACACAATTCAATTAAAATAATCGAAAAATAAAATTTATAAAATAAATTATATGGGTCGATGAAGACCTGAAATACAATACAAGTAACTCTTTATTGCACACCTCAAACCAATAATAAAATAGCAGGCGAAATTTAATTCGTGATACAAAATAGCATAATGTATTGAATCTCAGACATTTTTACGAGCAAAGTGTATGAAATAGCTGGACATTTTTTTGCATAACACAGAGTTGGTCTATGGGGCCATCGAAAACGGCCGTCTGACGAAAATGTATGAGGGGCAGTTTTTTTTTGGCATTATACAATGTTGATCTCATGTCTCATAGTAAAAGTCGTCCAGAATCATGGATAAATTCATATTATACTATTTTGTATCACAAATTAAATTTCAACCCGTAGATATAAAAACTTAAAAATACCCTAATTATATTAATTCACTGCCAAGAATTGCTACGCGCTACGCTCGTATCCGATCCCGTGGTTTTCCTCGTATTTAGTTATCTATGCGGGTCCCTGGCAGTGAAAGTGTTAGAGGGGCTTGATTTGAGTAAATTTAGTGTGAAGATAGGCTAGCAACCTGCGATATCACATTTTTTCGACCTTTCTATACCCACATTTTTGCTAAAAGTTGCACTGGAACATAAGTACCATGTGCTCTGCCTACCCCTTTTGGGAATAAAGGCGTGAATCTATGTGTGTATGTAGTATGCAGATTACCGAAGTCTTACGAGGTCTTCAAATATAGCAGTCCCACATAATTTTTCACTTCCCTTTTCACCCTTTTAAAAAAAGAATTCTGGGATAAATACTATTTTATTTACTTTGCAGAGACACACTATGACCATAGCAAATTTCATTACAATCGGTTCAGCGGTCGAAGCTTGAAAAGATAAAAAACAGAGGTACAGACTAGATAGTTATTTCCTCATTAATGACCAATCGAGATTTGTTTTATAACAATCCTGAAAGTTTACTCTTTCTGCAAAAATATCATTATCATCATCATCCTATCAGCAGAAAGACTTCCACTGCTGGACATAGGCCTCCTCCAAAGAGTGCGAAAGCAACCGGTCCTGCGCCAATATTAACCGCATCTAGCGGACTCCGGCGACCCTTACCTGCCCCCCTATTCTGTAACTTTTTTTAAGCTCACCTCAGCGTTCACCCACAAATATATCTTGACACCGCGATGCGTAGTAACTAAGCGTAGGCAGAGGTCTAGTTTCGTGACGGGTGACCGGCGGAGTGAGCCGCATTAGCGCGTAGCGAATAACAGCCCAGGAGTGCGATTTTTGAATCTCACTGCGGATATCAAAGTCACCGGTGACTAAAATTATCACCGATGACTTTTATGTCACCATTTTCGAAAAGCCGTATTTTTGAAAGTCACAGGCTGTTTACCAACATGCAGAAATGTTACAATGTCAGTCAGACAATCTTCCCGTTACATTCCTTTATGACATACATAGGTATGACAAATGTAAGTCACCGATGCGCGACACATGCATCCGATGAAACGTTTGTCGTTTCATTTCATCGAAAACCTACTTTCTCAGGAACAGTAAACATTTCAGGATTGTTATAAAACAAACTTTACTTAACCTAACGTTTACGGTTTCTGAGTTTTTGGAAACTGAATAAATTAAAATTCGCTCCTGCCTCAACGACTGTAACGACACGTTTTATATAAATTCTTAAAATGGGTTTGTAACTAATAACTGTAACGTAACTGTTAGAGTATTTTAAGTCTTGACATCGTGAAATGTAATGAATGACTGTACAATCTAAAAATAACACCATCAAGCTTTGACACTACAAGAATTATTAAAAAAAAAGCTTGCACAACCTGCACCAGGTTGAATACGTTGGATTATTTATTATTTTTAAAATCTTGAAACCGTTTTCTTGCAAATAAATTATTTAATTTCACAAATAACCTACATAATATATGGCCATTCCAAGAAAAGTAGTGAATACATTTCATATTACGAATTATGAAATAAACCCATTAATTAATGCCAACTGTTGGGTAGGACAGGATTAGCCCCAAATCCTAAATTACGGTTGGTCTACTTTGTGCGAATTGTACTTGGATTCCTCCTAGCATTAGCTGAAAATTTAACTCTAGCTCGCTAAAACGTAATTTTCCCCTCACTGCCTCCGAAAGCCGTCTTTTATTCTTTAAGACCAATGAGCATTTGACTTTGGAGCGTTCAAGTAGCTTTTGACAGTATTTAACAAAACGTAAAACGCTCATAATACAAAAAATCACAGATGATGTATTTCTGTTGCCGCTATAACAACAAATACTAAAAACAGAATAAAATAAATATTAAGAATTTTTAAATAATTGCTTGTTGCCTTCGTCAAATCATCAGGCGCTGGGTCTCAAAATGTATGGGCAAACTAAAATCCGACTCGCACTTGACCAAAATTCTACTCGATAATTACTTAACGTTATTATAAATATTATTTAAATTAAATAAAGTTTTTTTGCATGTTGCACTTTCCTCGCTACAGTGAGGAGAAAAGTTTTGTGTTACATACGGGTGCAAATGTATTTTATTTCTCGTGTGTTGAAACACTCGCTACGCTCAGGATTCTATTTTAGAACCACTCGCTTCGCTCGTAGTTCAACTGTAGCATCCTTTCGCTTGCTCGTGTTTCAATTCCACACTCGCGGGTAAAATACAACTTTGCACCCTTGTATAACAAATAACCATTATTCACTTTCGTTCAAAATTGTTGCAACATGCAGTAATGCTAGGATGTTAATTGCTGTGCATGTGAAAGAGCATATGAAGATTATTTTTAGTAAAAAACCCCAAAAAAAACATCAGTTTTTTATTTTTTTTATTTTTAAAGGCTACCGAAATTTCCTATGAAATCATAAAAAAAAATAACTTGAAAACCACAAAAAATCGCGAAACATGATGGGGTATTTTCGGGTAGCCCAGTGTGGGAGGAATCAAAAAAAAAATTGTCGTCGCTGTTTGGACCACCCAGTATATAGACATGAGATGTCGAGTATGAAATTATTAGTCTACTGATCCTTCTCCGTTTATTCAGGTTATTTTACCTGTATCTTTTGCACATTCGCTAGGACTCCAACTTAAATCCTCCATCTACGATAAGAATCCCACGTAGCGATCTGACGCATGTCACATGATTAGCAGTGAATGGGTTAAGATACGACTTGTGTACTTTGAAATGGTCACTTCGCGGAAGGTTCCACGCGACAGCGTTTCCATTTCTTAAGGAGGTTCGCTTTCCATACAAAACGTTATTTGACATTCGCAGGCTAACGGCGTGATTTTTTAAGAAACTTATGTAACTAACTTTCATCAATTGGCTTTCCATTTGCGCGAAATTCCCCCTTTCCTTGAATGAATTAGTATAAACAAGAATAATATGAGATATTAGTTTGTGACGTCATACTTTGAGAAAACCATTTTTCTCAAATTATTCTAGTTTATATAAGTTTATTCAAGGAAAGGGGGAATTTCGCGCAAATGGAAAGCCATATTATGAAAGTTAGTCACATAAGTTTCTTAAAAAGTTACACCGTTAGCCTGTGAATGTCAAATAACGTTTTGTATGGAAAGCGAACCACCTTAACGAGTTGAAAACAAAAATGAAATTCTTTATTTGATTACAGTAACGTGTATAATTGTTTAGTGTTGGAAGATTCCAACTAGAAGATTCTAGAAGATTCTAGTAAGTATCATATGTATAATATATACTTGTGGCAGAAGATCCCGCTTTTCCTATAATAGCAACAATGTAACCATTAGGTAATGAAAAAAGTAATTTCAATTGTACCTACACTTTTTCCTAACTTTTTATTAATGTAATGTGTGTGAGCATGTGTGTGTGAGCGCGTTTGCGGGTGTGTGCGTGCGCGGGTGTGTATGTGTTTGAGTGTGTGAGCTAAAATATGCAAATACATCGGTACAGGTGTATATGAATGTAGGTATATCGAGTGTCAGGAACCCGTAGGTGCTCGTAGGCACGTTCCTCTACAAAGCTGAAAAACATCAGCTACGACCGCATCAGCTACGACCGCAGCGCTACGAATCGTTGCTACTGAATGTGTTAATCTTTTGACATCTTTGTAGATAAAACAGTAGAAAACAATCGTAGGATGTCACTGGTAAGAATTAGTACATTGTGCCACCAGGTGGATAGTAAGCGATTTTTTTACAAATGAGAGTCTATTAGAAGCCCGACGCCGAACGCTTTTATGGGCTTTCATTGCGCGAGTTCTTGCCGCATGAGTGACAAATATAATACGGTATATGACAAAAGTCAAATCAGCTTCTTTTCATGAAACGTCAAAAACGCTCAATTACTTGCTTGTGACGTCACAATCAAACAACGTCCTACTTTTTTTTTGTTAGTTATTAAAAATTTAAAAATCTTAAAATGCAATTATAAATGAAAGATTGATACTTGCCGAGTATTTTCGTAATGTTTATCAGTTACTAATGAGTAAACAATTTATTTTCACTGGTGTCCAAATATCATATTGAAGAAAAAAAACCATTATGCCCATGCCCAAATGTACGAGCAAGTGTGATAAAAAATATCAAAGTATTTTTTCTGCATGTAAGTATCTATTGAGCGCCTTGCCCATGTAGGTACACAGGGCTTACAAAAATTTAAGTCAATCTGCGGGGTAGTTACGCTAAAGAGGATGGTCACCGATGGTGCCCGAGGTCAGGTCAATTTCGGGACTAATCACGACTAATGATAAGGAAAATTACTATGTTTGCATTTGCTTGTCCCCCGTACAGTCCCTTTAACTTTCTAGGGTATTATTTTTTTATCAGTGGATTATTTCATCGTACATTCCTTTTCATTCATTCAGTCGGTCCCTCAATGCCGAGGATCGTGACAGTTACGTCACTGTCACGGGGTGCAACCCGTCTATTCAGTTACTTGTTTTAAGCTAGGACAACTGTCATTTTCCCACACGTAACGCTAACAAAGCATTTCGCAATCGAGCAGCTGAGTCACCATAACGGAACATATATGTATTATTTCCCTACCTAATATTGGTGTCATTAACTCAATTAGGTATCGATTTTTTTTCGCAGCCGTAGGCACTTAAGCGAAGGTCGCTGGGTGCGGGTGCGAGGTTCTTGGAATACTGACGCCAGCGGCGCTACCACGAACTTCGAAAGGCGAAGTTCATATAATACATGCATCCCTGTCACTCGAGTAAGGGGAGTGCGATAGAGATGGAAATACCCTTAATATAATATAACTTCGACTTAACGCGCAAACGCGAGTAAACGCGCTTCGAATAGATTACGACTGTCGTAAATTCGAGCTGTCGAACTCGTAAGTCATGGTGCCGTTGTACTCCGAAAACAACTTCAAAACGTTACTCGCAAGTGCTTATAGTTTTCGATGCGTAATTTAAACTCGGTACCATGGCACACCGTACCGCCGCAAACTTGCCGTACCTAAAGGAGAAAACGGAACCCTTATAGGATCACTTTGTTGTCCGTCCGTCCGTCTGTTATATAGGTGTACGCGGGCTAGGTTTCCGCAACTCGACGTCATAATAGCGCCTATTTTGCGTATGGGTTATTGGCACTACTGTTATTCGTGCCAACCCAGTTCCACCAGGAAGCCTAGCAGACCCTTTATGTTGCCGACGGCCTCCGGTAGTGACCCCGGTGTTCCGAGGTGCTTTGCCCGGTATTCTGCCACCCCTGGGCACGTCAGAATGACGTGGGCGGCTGTCTCTTCCTCTTCCATGCACGCTCTGCAGAGAGGACTGTCTGTAATACCTAGAGTGAAAAGGTGTTTGTTTAATAGTGCATGACCAGTTATGGCTCCTGTCAGGAGACGGAGTGCCGGCCTCTTTAGCTGCTTTAGCTTCCTTGCCAATCCGGGGTTGATTGTCGGGAGGGCCTCTCTGGTTTGCCTGCAGGTACCTAGGTTATTCCAGAATTTTTGATGTTCTGCCTTGGTGTTTAGTCGTAGTGTGCTCCGCAGCCATGCAGGGGGTAGAGGGATCGTAGGTTCCGGTCCTACGGCTTTTGATTCTGAGCCTTCTCTAGCCAGTGCATCCGCTGCGTCGTTCCCACGTGAATTGCTGTGCCCTTTGATCCATTGTAGGGTTATGTCGCTATTGGTACATACCTCTGATAGGATTTGGTGGCACTCGTGTATCAGCCCAGACGTTGTCGCGTGACCTTGTAGGGCTTGCAGTACAGATCGACTGTCGGAGAGTATGCGGATGGGGTATCCCCTTACCTCTCTGGAGGCGATAGCATGAGCGGCCATTATTATGCCCATACACTCAGCCTGGAAGACTGTGTTTTGGGTCCCTAATGGTGTTGAGATTCGTATGTTTAGGTCCTCCGAGAATGCTCCTGCTCCGGTGCCTGACCTTGTCTTGGACCCGTCCGTGAAAATTCTTAACTCCCTGGGGTTAAGTCCTTCCTGGGGGGTTTCGTATAGTTCGATTTTGTACTTCTTGTCAAAGACGAACTGTCTGGGGATGATGTCGATTGTTGCCTCTATGAGGGGTTCCCTACCTACAGCCTCGTAGAGTATCTCGGTGTGAGGAACCCTGGGCGGCCTCCAGAGGTGCTGTTTTTTGAGCCGTATGGCTGACGCCAGTGCTTCTTGCCTGATGAAGAGGTGAAGCGGCGGAATGTCCATGATGGCTTCCAGGGCTGCAGTAGGTGTGGTCCTCATGCAGCCGCTAGCCGCCATGCAGGCCAGTCTCTGGAGGCGTTGTAGTTTAGCTTCGACCGTCGTGAGTGTGGTACGAGGCCACCACACCACAGCGCCGTAGCTTACTATTGGTCGAATTATTGCCTGGTAAAGCCATAGAGTGATCTTGGGGTTTAGTCCCCAGGTCCTACCTACCATTCTACGACATTGCCAGAAAGCGACTGTAGCTTTTTGGATTTTGTTGTCCAGGTGACTGCTCCAATTAAGTTTGGAATCAAGTATTACACCTAGATACTTTACCTCTGTTGATAATTGGAGCTCTGTATTGAACAGCCTGGGTAGGCGGTAGGTCCCCAGGTTCCGTTTGTAGGTGAACATTACCAGCTCGGTCTTCCTTGGGTTGACTGTTAGTTCGTTGTCGTTGCACCAGTGTTCCACTATGGCGAGTGCGGAACGGGTGACGTCGCACACTGTACCTGTGTGGGTGCCGCTGGTGAGTATCGCTATGTCGTCAGCATACCCGATGGTGTAGTGATGACTGTTATTTAATTTGGTGATTAAGTCATTGACCACCATGTTCCAGAGTAGTGGAGAGAGGACGCCTCCCTGGGGGCACCCTTTCGCTACCCGGTCCGTCCGTCTGTCAAGACTCTTTTTCTCAGGAACGCGTGGAGGTATCAAGCTTAAATTTACACCAAATACTTAGGTCTACTGTCCCTTGAAGCTGTGAAAAAAGCAAACTTCAAAGCCAACGCAATCAAAAGATACAACCGTTTATGCCGCAAATTTCCGCAAATTTTCGAAACTCGCAAGGGAATCTACCTATACAGGGTACTTCCCGTGAACTCAGAATCTTGACATTTGGTACAAAGCAACGTCTTATAGCACAGATAAAGGAAAAAATGCGAAAACCGTAAATTTTACGGAACGCTCGGTGCGCGAGTCCGACTCGCATTTGCCCGGTTTTTTTATTATGAGCGTTTTACGTTTTGATATCTGTCAAAAGCTACTTAAACACGCTCCAAGGTCAAATTACTTTCCCCGGTAGTGGATCAAATGCGTTTTTGCCCACTGGTTTAAAAGGATAAAAGACGGCTTTCCGAGGCAATGAGGAGAAATAGTACATGTCATTGTCATTACGTCACGAGTACCGAGATATCTTGCCACGAGCACTTGGCACTTGGCAAGACTCGAGACGAGTGAAGAATTACATTTCCGCACGTGTATCGAACGACGTTTTTTTAGTACAGTTGCGAAAAAATAAGAAAAACATCAAAAGTAAGGAATTTGAAACTTGAATCTTATTAATATTGTAACATCATTGTAATACAGTTGAAAAATAATGAAGTTGTTCAAAAACCCTTTTTTTTAATAGAGTTCTATCTTATTAATTTTTTTATTGACATAATAATTAATGGTACAATTTGTACAATTATTGAGTGGGAAAAGTGAAAAGCACTAGTTCGCGAAAACCAACTTTCCGCACGCTAAACAGCTATGTAAAGTAGCACTTTTTGAGCAACTGTATTAAATAGTACATTACGTACGTAGGGCGGTGAATTCGTGAATGGCCCAGATCGCAGGTGTTTGTGGCCCCAACCGAAGGTGATGGCCATAAATATGCGATCTGGGGCTTTACGAATTACCGCCCGTGGTAAGTTAACAATTTTACGTCTTCATCTGGCCACAATGCAAGTTTTACCGTACGAACTCGCAATATGGCCAGGTGTGACGTAAAGATATTTTCAAATCGGTCCAGGCGTCTAGACGAGCCGAGACGCGTCTGCGAGTGATAAAACCCCGTCCTTTTTAAAGTCGGTTAGAAATAAATTAACATAAGAAAATCTCACAGCGATTGGACTTTTCAGTTTGCAATAACAAGGAAACGACTTCAATTTACTTTGCCATAAGTTAGGGCGTGACCATTACATGACACAATTCAATGTTTGGATGTGAATATCTTGGCTTCCTAAACTTTCCATTTCAAATCAAAATGTGTACCTATATTGGCCAAAAGAAGGCAAAAGCAGTCGAAATACATTTATTTAACGTCATAAAAAAAATCCTGCCTACGAAACTGGAGGTCCTGGGTTCGAATCCCGGTAAGGGCATTTATTTGTGTGATGAGCACGAATATTTGTTCCTGAGTCATGGATGTTTTCTATGTATTTAAGTATTTATTTATCTATATAACTTTTTACTATGGCAAATGTAACCATATGAGACTGTTTGTTTCTTAATAAATAAATAAATAAATAAATAAGTATGTATCGTCGTCTAGTACCCATAGTACAAGCTTTGCTTAGTTTGAGACTAGGTATCGAAGTACAGGTACACTACTCGTAGTGTAAGATTGTTTACAAATATTTATATTTATTTATTATATTAAAAATGACCGTAAATATGACCATATCTCCGCCTTCTGCCGTCAACTGAACTGGCTTCCCATTCGCGAGCACACTTTATACCATCTTATTTGACCCAGCTGCGCCGGAATACTTAAATCTAAATTTCATTTTGTTACACCCCGTCCTGGTTGCGAGCTACGTACATCCAGGAGTCTCAAACTCTGTCCTACTTCACCGTACTGGTTTCCTCTCAAAATCCTTCGCTGTTCAGGCTATTCGTCTGTGGAATGATCTCCCTCTGACCGTCAGGCAAGCTCAGAGCAAGTTCTCCTTTAAACGCAAGTTGCGTAAGCATCTCTTATTAACTACTAGCTTCCGCCCGCGACTTCGTCCGCGTGGACCCGGGATAAAAACTATCCTATATTTTAATCCAGGCTATAAACTATATTCTTGCAAAATTTCATTCAAATCGGTTCAGCCGTTTAAGCGTGATTGAGTAACAAACATCCAAACATCTAAACTTTCGCATTTATAATATTAGTAGGATTAAAGATTGATGATCCTCATGATATCTTTGTTCGGGTACATATAATTGTATGTATTTATGTATGTATAAGTAAGTTTATATTGTATTCATTATATATGTATGTATATTAATGAAATTAATTGATTTGTGTTTCCATTCGAGTCTCTGTATTTAGGATCCTGCACAACTAAAGTTTCTGTTTAGCCCAATGGTTGACTGGTAGAGAATGCCTTAAGGCATTAAGTCCGCCAATTGTACCTTTATTTTTATATTTGTGCAATAAAGTTTAAATAAATAAATAGTTAAATAAGTAAAATCGTTGCCCTGTGATGCACTTTGCTTTGGCGGCGCGGCGGCTTGGATACGACGGGGAAAACCGGGGATAATTTAAAGAATATAAAAAAAAACTTTTACTACGGAATTAAACCGAGTAAATGGATTTTAAAGTAGCGTGTTTGTCTTTAATAAGGTTGAAATGAACGGGGAAGACCCGAGTGGGTGTGCCAGTGAATATCCCATATCACATTATTCAGAGGTTTTGTATTGTCAAGTTGGGTTTAATTTATTACTTTGTACCTAAGAGTCGAGGAAAAACTCAGCGAAAAGGAGCGCCTTATTGTATACTATTATTATAAAGGCATGTGTTCAACATACTCATACCATCATCTCTATAAAAGTATATACCTTGTAGGTATATAATACTAGCTTCTGCCCGGGACTCCGTCCGCGTGGAACTCGATTATATCGGAGCTCCATAGAAACGTTTACCCCACGTTACACCCCCTTGCGGGCTGGTATCCGGATTCAAAGTAACACCATACCACATTTCATCTAAATAGATTCAGCGGTTTAAGCGTGAAGAGGTAGCAGACAGGCAGACACTCGCATTTATAATATATGTACGGAGAGTATGGATTACTTACCTAGCACGGAAAAACCAAGAATGTCTCAGATCGGAGGTATTTTGACACCTGGGGGCCCATTTTTGACTTTCGAGCGATCTAAAATTAAATAAAAGTAAATGCTATTGTAGTGTCATAGTCACAGGCACTTACTTTCGACCGATAGAATTGAATACGAGTGATACCGCACGTTTTTAAATTTTCAATCGTCATTTCAAAATAGCATTTCATAATTTTTTACAGTTTTCGAGTGAAAGAGTCGAGCGCTCGAAAGTCAAAAATCGGTCTCCAGGGCTGTTATTCGCTGTGCGTTTAATGCGATCGAAGGCTTTCTTCATTACCGCTTCCGATCAGGAAGTGGAATTTACCGCACGACTTGGCGATTTCCACACTATGGGTTTTGTAAAAACATAATATTAGTGTAATTATCTCTCATTTCTAAACTCTAATAACACGTTTAATGAAACGATATGAATGTCCTATTGAAATAAGTCAAACGGTTAAACTCTTCTAAACGTAAACGTTCAACCATTGAATTAATTAGAAACGACTACATAACTCCAATTTGGCTTCTAAAGATTACCCTAGGCAGTTAAATGACTATTTAACCAACATGGGAATCAAAGTTATAAAGCAATAAAGCAGTTAGCATTATCATGAATTTATTAGTAATTTTATAGTGACCTACGAGTATTATTGACCCTTTGCTGAGATTCTATTCGACTTAACTTGACATGGTATCGGTTTTTATTTTTCTCGCCGTCTCGCTTCCACGCATGCAAAGCGTACGCGTAAAGAAAGAGTGCGCGCGATCCACTAAATCACTTTCAGTCGAATTTGTTAGAAAATAGATTCAGTTTTCCAATGTAAAGTGGGTACTTGAAGTAAGAAAGGGTAAACGACCGAAGGGTTAAGTTAATAAATCTAAAGAGGCTTTTAAGTGAAAATATTGAAGTATTCGTATAGGTGTAGTTTTATAGCAAAAGGTACCAAAAAACCGTTAAAACAAACAAAATTAGCTTTTATATAAAAAAAAATTTTTTTTTTAAATTTAAGCTGTATTAAAATATAAGCTACTAGCTTCCGCCCGCGACTTCGTCTGCGTGGGCCCGGGATGAAAACCATCCTATATTTTAATCCGGGCTTTAAACAATCTTCGTGCAAAATGTCATCCAAATCGGTTGAGCCGTTTAAGCGTGATCGAGTAACAAACGTCCAAACATCCCAACATTCCAACCTCCAAACCTTTGCATTTATAATATTACTAGCTTTTGCCCGCGTCTTCGTTCGCGTTCCACGTTTCGTATAGTAGCTCCTTACAAACTTTCGCCCCCTTAGACGATGATTCCCGGAATAGAAAGTATTATAATATACTCTTATGTTAATCCAGGTTGTACACTATATGTATACCGAAATTAATTTTAATCCGTTAAGCCGTTTTTGCGTGATTGAGGTCCAAACTTTAGCATTCATTATTTAATGCTTATAATTACCTACACGGTTCAACTCACGTATTAAATGTCACTATGTCTCGTAAAACTAATTTGAAAAATTGTTTTAAACACAATATTTTTGAACAAGCTTTCCAACGATACCCGACACTATGGGTTTAACGAGAAATAAAATTTACATCCCCACTTTAGGTTTAGGGGTAAAAGGGCACCCCAAAAACATTTTTTTTCTAGATTTTATTATTTTGTTTTGTCGGCGTCATTGATTTATACACCCATGCAGAATTACAGTTTTCTAGTAGTAATTCTTACTGAGCTAAGCCGAAGACGGGCAGACAGACGGACGGACGGACGGACGGCCAGACGGACATGGCGAAACTATAAGGGTTCCTTGTTGACTACGGAACCCTAAAAATGGTGTTTGAAAGCTAGTTTCCTTTTGCGTTCCCTCATATTTTATAGGAAGAAGAAATACGACTTGTGTTGATTTTTGCACACCTATTTCTACAAAAGTTCAGGTGAGAAACGTCAAAATCTATTAATAAATATATTTTTTTAGTTCCAAATTAAGAAACCATTACTATAATCCTGAAATATCACGTTATCCAGGACTGATCGAGGTTTGAACTTTGTAATACGGTCGAAAAGCACGAAAATTTGCCATCATTTCAGTGTGAGTACTTCAGCCTTGAATCATCGACATAATACAATGTTATATGTTTGGCAATAGCGCTCATATCGACATATGGTATACCCAAAAATCTAAAAAAAACGTAATTAAGTTACATCTTCGATCGGTTTTTTCTATTCCCGATCATTTCAGTGTGGCCCACGTAGTAGGAGGAGGAATGATGAGTTTCACCGTCTGGATTCAGTTTTTGCAGAGGAACAAATGTTTGTAAAGGTAATAATTTGTGGCGTTCCATGCCTAAAGGGTCCTTATGGCAATGATCATAAGGACCCTTTAGGTATGGAACGCCACATTTGATGGTTAACTATCCATATAGCAAGACAACGTTATCAATTTTAACATGAGTCTACACCCCTATTGGGGATGGCAGTTGATACGGCAGTCCACGCGGACGGAGTCGCGGGCAAATGCTAGTATTGCATATGTCCTTCCAATGTTATTCCATGGCATGTCAGTCAGTATGTCAAAGCTACTCAGTAGTGGGTTATCGAAAGTCCACATTGTTTGGAGGGAGTGTGGGCGCAGTGTCTACATACATGTATGTAAATATACCGATCTGTTACAAGCGCTTTCGTTTTTTTGCGACTCGTTCTAAGAAACCAAGTGAGTGTAAATTTCTTGGAATAATGCTTGCGAAAGGTTTAGTACTTAGAGCCATCACACATTGAGAGAGGTGGAACGGGATGCTATCTCATTCATGTTTGGAGCAGCCCAATGGGAGAGTGGCTCCTCTCACAGAGCAGTCATAATAACTCCTACTTACCTGCAGGTCAAAGAGAGATTATCGTTAACGGTGTAAATGCGGATCCTCAAATTCTTCGGGCACATCACCCGTAACGAGGACTCAATGGAACGTTTGGTGGTGCAAGGGAAAGTCGAGGGCAACTCCAACAAGATGGACAGACCTCATCAAAGCAGTCACAGAAGATACAATCAATGATTGCTCTCACTCCGCCAAAAACTGACAAATGGCGACGCATTGCAAACGCTGCGGTGGTTCAATAATCGACCGTGACATGACCACGACCACTCTGTCACGAGTGTACGACTAACACGGAGAGACTCTGCGGGTGTGTTATGTGCCTGGTGGTGAGTAAGATCGCCAGTGCTCGATTGAGAGGATTTGTCTCTTGAAGTCGACAAATCGAATCCTCAAATCAAGGGACCGGAAACCTCTAGAGCTGCAGGCGTTCATGCGCTACGAGGTTCGCTTGCCATCAGGTGGGCTCATTTGCCTCCATCGTTGTATATAAAAAATTAAGCTTGATGTTTGCAGCGATAGTTGTCGGACCTTTAAATCAATGTACTAACTTATATTCATACTGTCGACATAGTAGGTATTAATTTTCCGTGGGTACCGAGACTTGAAGGTGGGGTAATCACGTAACGTTTTGAACGCGCGTTAGGACAATTCAACTGTCATTTTTACAAGCATTATATTAACTTGACGACCGCTTTAGCCTAGTTGGTAGTGACCCTGCCTACGAAGGTTCGAATCCTGGTAAGGGCATCTATTTGTGTGATGAGCACGAATATTTGTTCCTGAGTCATGGATGTTTTCTATGTATTTAAGTATTTATTTATCTATATAAGTATGTTTATCGTCCTCTAGTACCCATAGTACAAGCTTTGCTTAGTTTGGGACTAGGTCGATTTGTGTAAGATTGTCCCCTAATATTTATTTATTTATTTATTATTTATTTATTTAACTTGCACTGTTAGTATGGGACAAATCTTGCAACTTAAATTTGACCCACTTCCCGGTGACCGATTGAGCTGTAATTTTGGTTATAGGTATAGTTTGGATGACAATTCAACATCATGGTACCATCGAGCTAATCTGATGATGGAGACAGATGGTGGCCATGGAAATCCAGGACTTAACAGAAGTGTATAACCTCGTTGAGTTGGGGCTCGTTAGAATCGTCTCAACGAGTAGTTGACTACATACAGAAAAGTGCAGTTGTCAATAAAAGCTTAGACAATTATTGTACACAATAGGGTCCCCGACATCTAGGTTCGAAACTAATTTCTGTTGCTATAAATTGGAACGGAAAAATTCGTTTACTTTTCTACAGTTGCGAGTATCTAGGATAACAGAGGGAAATATTTTATTGGGATACCTACTGTAATAACTCGTATTTAGACCAGGACGTGCTTTTTAAATATCACAATATTGATAATGGTTTTGCGTTTCAAAACGCTTTTCCTCGAAATCGCATGATGACGAACGCAAGATTTCTCTAATCTTATCTGGAACCGGGTATTTTAAGTTGGATTTTTAATGACGTCAGAGAACGAAGTATGACGAAATACGCATATAAAACGGTATGACCGAATAAATTACAGTTTTAGGAACAAGGAAAAAAACAAGTTAAAAACAAAACTGTCCTATATCTTGAAGCAGGAAAACTATGATAACATGCACGCATTAGTGAGTAAGGTAAAACCGGGGTAGTGATATTTATCTAACAAACACTTATCAGGTAAGGAACTTATAATGAAAAGCTATGACCATGCAGTTTGAGTTCTATAGTACTAGAGATGAAGATGTGTATGATTTGAATTTGATCTCGACATACAATCTTGCTTGTAAGATAAGTATACTGCGTGGAACGGAACGATGGACTTTCCCGCAAGAGGGGGATTATTGAGCGCTAGTACGTCACATTTTCCAGATAAACTATTTTTTTTGACGCGTTTTTTTTTTTACATTTGTATGGGAGCTCGTCGCTCCAGTCGGCCAACGCTCCATACAAAGGTAAAAACAAAATCGCGTCAAAAAAAATAGTTTATCTGGAAAATGTGACGTACTAGCGCTCAATAATCCCCCTCTTGCGGGAAAGTCCATCGTTCCGTTCCACCTTGTATATAATAATATCTATAGTGACACTATTGTTAACCTGTACCTATGCGTCGTTCTGCCTGTCAGATTAACAAATGACACTGGCAGCTGGCGGTTCCAGGATTGACATCATTTGGGGCTTGATCATTGACGTCACGTAAAGTACTTAAATAGGAAAATGTAAAGCAATGTGCCCCGAAATTACAATTTATTACTGTTACTGGCATAAGACGCATGTATATATATTTTTCAAAGGTCGTCTGTCTATCTATACAGACGGTGACATTGAAGAACTCGTCCGCTGTAGCGTCACCTGTCCACCCATAGACAAGATCTAAATAAGAACATGAAAAACAAGTTCCTAAATTGGGCACTTGTTTTAGGAATAATCCCATAAATTGGGACAAAACAAAAAGCTATAACCGGTAATTTACCCGTACCAGGAAAGTGCGTGTAATCTTAATGTATGACATGTATACACATTTGAATATTTACGTTAAATGAATGGTAATAAACGGGTAACTCCCAATCGTACCACACCACAACATAATAATGTGGTCGACAGACCACATTATGTTGTGGTGTGGTGTGGTGTGTAGTTTCGCCATGTCCTGACAGATGGCGAAACTATAAGGGTTCCTTGCCCCCCTACCCTATAAACCACTTGACATTATTTTCAATGGGTAGGTATATTTTCTTTGTTCGTAGGAACTGTTACCTAAATTTGGACTGGTCGCTGTTACGTGCACTACTTACATAATGATTACCGCGGTGTTATGATTAAATTAATGATTAATCGTGTCCTAAAAACGGGTTTTGGGTCAGTACTGTTCCACTCCATATTTAACGGTTTTCCAGTGTAAATAATATGCAAATCAGTTTTGCGTTGATTTTGTAGTCAGTATACGTTTTTTTTAATATATTATTTAAGTAAGTTACTACTTTTAAACATCTTCAATGGAAGGATGAAAAAGAAT
The DNA here is from genome assembly GCA_947049275.1 of Epinotia bilunana. Taxonomy (NCBI): domain Eukaryota; kingdom Metazoa; phylum Arthropoda; class Insecta; order Lepidoptera; family Tortricidae; genus Epinotia; species Epinotia bilunana. Next base: position 6,491,817 of record OX346271.1, on the reverse strand, counting down.
GGAAATTTTTATGCCTATTAATTAATTAAAAATGACTGTATCAACTTTATTTCAAGATAAAAGTATTGCTATGTACCTGTATGACCGTGAATAACTCAAGTAACTCAAGTAAAACACAAGTGCCTCCGTTTTAAATAGAATTACACTTTTTTTCGTAAACATTTAAAATCGTTATTTTAAATGACTACAAAACCGACCGCTGTGCAGACCCTTAACATAGTAGCCGAGAACATTGATTTGTTTTGGTGTTCTCTGACTGAATTCACAAAGTCCACATTGTTCACATTATGTTATAGGCGCCATAACTTAGAATAAGTTGTTACTAGGTAAGGTAAAAATGTTAATAGTTACACTTTTGTCTTAGGTTTAGTACCTGTAAAGATAGTTGTAAGTGGGGAAATAAATATATAAAAAAAATTTACTACTCTACTTAAATTTGGCAAGTAGCTTCAAAAGATGACCTATTTCGTTCGAATTTCAAAATGGTGTGTAAAATGACACTGCTCGATTATTGAAGTAAAACTTGTGGCTTTTTTAAAGGAGTGTGATGCTGTTAAATGTAAAATTGAAAGTTCGATTTCTTCTAATTAGTTATTTTTTGTAACCGACTTGAGCTCCGTCTGCGGCTTGACATTGAGAATTAGAGACTTTTGGGACACCATGTATCATGTTTATGATGGTAGTCAGCCTCTCTACCTACTAACGTTTGAGACATTTAAATGGCAAGTACCTATATTTATATTGTTTCGTAAATATAATACCTATAATAAATAAACGACGGTACAGAAATGTAATTGTTTGTTTTAAAATAATTATACAAAAAAAACAATAATTATGGCGTTGCTAACAAAAAATATACAAAAAGGATACATAGTCGACCGTGACAGGACTCGAACCTGCAATCTTCGGATCCGAAGTCCGACGCCTTATCCATTAGGCCACACGGTCGTTGAGCAACGCGTCGAAATAGGCCAACCGCTGCTATACCGCGAGCCTCCGCGCATGATGTCACCGGTGACGTCACGAGGTCGTTACCTTCCAGTTAGCACATTTTTATTGCGATTTGTTGAATTGGAAATGTTAGATAACGGGCGTGTTTTAGTAATTTATTGCATTAATACTAGTATTGTTTGATTGTCTTGTTATTGGCATTTAACTAGGTAGTTGTAAGATAATTCCCGTACAAACACTACTTATTTGACTCTAAACTAGGTACTATTTAATTTGTTTCATAGTTGTGTTAGTGTTTATCATTGTCATTTTCTAATCTTTTTAACAGAATACCTATTACTTAGGCAAGTATCACAACTTATTCAAAGTGCTATAAAGGTTGGCTTAAGGAAGAGAATAGAATATTTGAGATATTAGAAAAACACAACACAACACAATGAAAAGTCAAACATACTTGATTGAACGAGCGAGCGAAGCGAATGATGTTCTATGCTTCAGCTTTGGGTCGAAACCGTTTTTCCGGTGACCGGTGTCCGCTGTCCCGCTGTCCGGCTGTTCACCTCTATCGCATTACTCAATCGATACTCGAGAAATTTTGTGAGCAGGTTCGTTATACAGTTTCTTTCTGTCGAGTAAATTTTTCCAATTTTTTTTTTTACATAAAGAGCTCTACAGCTCCACTAGGTAATTATTGTTACCTATCAGTCACATTAAATACAAGGTAGATAGAGTCAGGGGTATTAATATACGTACTTAAATGAGAACATAAATATATGTACAGGACTCTATTGTCAATGTCATAAAGACGTGTATAGGATACTAATGCCCTTATTTATGTGCGTATGAATATAAATATTGCGAATAAATATACGCAGTATGAATATACTGCGTATATTTATTCGCAATATTTAAGATAAGTAGTAATAATAATAGGATGTAAAATAAAGACAATAAGAAATGTCAAAATAGTAAATGTCAAACTACGACCTACGGCTTGACACTAAAAAAATCCTCGAAGCTAAACCCCTAACTGTACATAGAAACATTTTTTTAGGGATAATTAGGTAGGTAGGATATTGTATCCTGCCCCCATATTCTGTTACTGGTTTTAAGCTCACCTCAACGCTCACCTAAAAATATGTTGACAACGCGATGCGTAGTAACTAAAGCGTAGGTAGAGGTCTAGTTTCGTGTTCGGTGACCGGCGGGGTGAGCCGCATTAGCGCGTAGCGAATAACAGCTAGGTTAAGGTTCCTCCAAAGGAGAAGCCCCCGCGCACCGATGTGGATAAGGAGGGTTTTACAACGGTGTCGAGGAAGCGCAAGCCGCGCAAGAGTCAGTGTGGTACTGCAGAACCGGTTGGTTCCGGTCTGCGGGTTGCCACACCGAGCAAGGCGCTGTATGTATCGCGCCTGCATTACACCGCCACGGCTGATGATGTGGTGGAGTACGTTCGTAAGAAGACCGGCTTCTCGCTGAGGGTGTTCCAGCTGCGTTCGCGCCACTATGTGCACTTCAGCTCGTTTGTGGTGCGCGTGCCGCGACCGCTGCAGCCCCCTATTATGTAACTTGTTTTAAGCTCACTTCAACGCTCACCCACAAATATATCATGACACCGCGATGCATAGTTACTAAGCGTAGGTAGAGGTCTAGTTTCGTGACGGGTGACTGGCGGGGTGAGCCGTATTAGCGCTTAGCGAATAACAGCCCAGCCCCCCTATTCTGTAACTTGTTTTAAGCTCACCTGAACGCTCACCCACAAATATATCTTGACACCGCGATGCGTAGTAACCAAGCGTAGGTAGAGGTCTAGTTTCGTGACGCTTAGCGAATAACAGCCCAGGAGACCATCGCATGTGCTGAATTCTGGCCGAAGGGTGTCGTGTTTCGACGGTTCAGGGGCAATCGGCCGAATCCTACACCGGAGATGACGATGCAACGGGGCCATGCCGTTTCGTCGCCTAAATAGTATTATTTGCTGTTTTTAGTTTCGTGACGCATTGTTTATTACTGTAATGTCACGTAAATGTATTTGTCAATAAATAAATAAAATAAAATAAAAATAAATATAAAGAAGTTTATTGCCACATTTGAGTTTTAAATAAAAACTAATAATAATAACAATAATGGAAGACTTAAACATAAATTAATAAAAAAAAGGAATACAAAAAAAACAAAAACGAAAGGGCAATGGGTAGGGTGTCTCGGCCATTTGCTGGATATGTAGGTATAATACCCAGCGCTGAGTCCTTTTTCTATTCCTACAGGTCGGTCGCTGTCGCTACAATATTTCGACCTGTGTGTGTGTGTGTGTGTGTGTGTGTGTGTGTGTGTGTGTGTGTGTGTGTGTGTGTGTGTGTGTGTGTGTGTGTGTGTGTGTGTGTGTGTGTGTGTGTGTGTGTGTGTGTGTGTGTGTGCGTGCGTGTGTGTGTGTGCGTGTGTGTGTGTGTGTGTGTGTGTGTGTGTGTGTGTGCGCGTGCGTGCGTGCGTGCGTGCGTGCGTGCGTGCGTGCGTGCGTGCGTGCGTGCGTGTGTGTGTGTGTGTGTGTGTGTGTGTGTGTGTGTGTGTGTGTGTGTGTGCGTGTGTGAATAAATAAAGAAATACACATGGTTTTTACAGTGTAGTGTGGGCAATTGACGGCTAGTGTGCGCAACAATCGCGCGTTTATATCGCTGCTGAAAGTAACCGCTCTACTCAACGTTGTAATATAAAAAAGAAGTAGGTACGTTGTTTACACGAAATTCCGTGTTTAATAATGGCAAAAAACTAAATCTGACAGCTGAGTCACGTTTATACGTTTCCATTGACGACGCGGAACTGAGGAAAGTTTAGTGTGCCAATTTTGGATCGCTTATTAACCTATCTACCTCTTTTTTATACCTATTACATCATTGGCTCTACTAGCGCACCGGTTTAGCTTCTTTTTTGTTTTTAAGTACTTAAATATGGCGATCGTTTAATTATCGACCGAGCGAGCGAAGCGACCGATGTTTCAGCTTGGGGCGAAAATCGTTTGTCCGGTGTCCCGCTGTCCCGCTGTTCTCCTCTACAGTTCGCATTTCTCAACCGATTCTCTTGAAATGTTGTGAGCGGGTTCGTTAATTTTAAAGATTTTTTTCGCCGGGACACTTTTCCGAAATTACAAAAAGATAAAAAGTGCTCTCTAGTTCTATAGCTGTCAGAGCAACTAGTAGTAAAATATGCAAAAAAACTTGTATAGGCGGCATTTGAAGCTCCGAAAATGCGAACTCTCTGATGGTGCCAATATACAGAGCTGAGCTGATGCAACCGCCCTCTGGCCTCAGACACCCTGACGATTTGGTTCACACCTTCGCATCGCATTGTGATTTCAATTTGCTCACACTCGTAACATTATTGCAGCTTTTGGCATTTGATCGTTGATCGAGGTCAGTTGCTTCTTTGTCCACACGGCAGAGGAAGGGATATGATATGAGCAGACCATCTTTGTATTGACGTGCGTTCCACCGTAGCGTTAAAGATACTGAACTGATTTGGATGAATCGATGCGAAATGATACTCCGGGTGATATAGACTAAGTAAAAAAAAACCGGCCAAGTGCGAGTCGGATTCGCGCACGAAGGGTTCCGTACCATTATCTATAAAAACGGCAAAAAAAACACGTTTGTTGTAAGGGAGCCCCCCTTAAGTATTTATTTTATTTTGTTTTTAGTATTTTTCGTTATAGCGGCAACAGAAATATATAATTTGTGAACATTTCAACTGTCTAGCTATCGCAATTCTTAAGATACAGCCTGGTGACAGACAGACGGACGGACAGCGAAGTCTTAGTAATAGGGTCCCGTTTTTACCCTTTGGGTACGGAACCTATTGAAATTGTTATGGGTGCAATTGATGGATATTGATATAAACTGCACTTTTCAAATATATACTTCTTTTTATTATTTAATTCTTCAGATAAATGTACAACACCTTTCTTTTCTTTTGACAGCTTGGCACAGACAACCTAGAGTTTGTAGCGCAGCGCTACTAAGGATTCATATGCACTAACATCAGAACTCGATAGCATCGAGTAAATGTGTGTGTTGCTATCTCAACACTCTTCCTCAACACATACATTTCTCGACAACCCAAGTTTATCTATTACATTAACAAAAACATGCTTGCCTAACGGCTTAGTAAATACATCAGCTAACTTCTTCTTTCTAAGTTCATTTGTACTTATATATTCTACATGTATCAGGCCTTCTTCTACCCTTTGTCTTATATAATTATACTTTACATCTACATGCTTAAGTCTTTTCTGATCAGGATTTTTAATTGACTTTATGGTGCTTTGGTTATCCTCAAATATTGTAACAACATCAACATTAATATTTAAATCGGCTAATAATTTTAATCACCAGCAAGCCTCCATTATTGCTTCCCATAAAGCTACAAATTCAGCCTCTGTAGTGCTTAAGGCAACAGTTGTTTGCTTTTTAGATTTCCAGACTACAGTGTTATTAAATACTTTAAATAAATATCCTGATCTTGACTTTCTATCACCTGTTCTAGCAAAGTCAGCATCAACATATCCCAGCAATGGACTACTAGAGTCGTCCCTCTTATACATTAATGCAAAATACACAGATTTTTTAACATATCTTAGTAGTCGTTTTAATGCACGCCATAACCCTGCATTAGGCTTATGTTGGTATCTACCTAAATAATAAACAGATACAGCTAAGTCAGGCCTCGTGCCTACAGTTGCATACATAAGAGATCCTATTAATGATCTACATTGATATTCAAAGGACATGTCAACAGGTTCGCTCTCATCTATTTTAAAATTAACATCCATCGGTGTGTCACTTCCTTTACAATTTTCCATGTTGAATTTCTTTAATACACTTTTTAAGTATTTAGCCTGGTCTATTGATATGCCCTCGGAATGCCTTTTAATTGATATACCTAAATACATTAAATTATCACTACCCATGTCTTTCATGCGGAATTTGGTTTACAAAAAGTTTTTTACCGACTCAACATCATTCAAGTTAGGACTGAGGATCAATAAATCGTCGACATATAAAAGCAAGTATATCTCTCCCTTACTAAATAAGCAATAGTCATTTTCTGATCTTTTAAAACCATAAGAAGTGATAGTCTGGTTAAATTTTTCATACCAATATTTTGGCGACTTTTTTAGTCCATATAATGATTTTTTAAGCATCAACACATAACCTTCTTGTATTTTCATGCCATCTGGGGGTTATTACATCTTCGTCTATTCGTCCATACTGAAAAGCTCCTTTTACATCCATTTGGTGTATATGATAGTCTTTCCTGGTAGCTACTGATAACAGCGTTCTCAATGTATGGAGTCTTAAAACTGGTGAATACACATCTTCAATTTTCTCTTCCTGTTGGTACCCTCGCACTACTAGTCTTGCTTTACGTATCTGTACATTTCCTATTTCCTTTTTGGTAAAAACCCATTTTGCATCTAGTAATTTTTTATTCGGTCTTGCCACTACTTCAAAGGTCTCACTTTCTTCCAATACTTTAAGTTCCTTGGCTACTGCCTCTTTCCCAATCTTTTTTATCTTCTCTTTCTTGAATATCACTATACATTTGTGGTACATCCTCATAGTTACTAAATAGAGCAAATAGAGCTTCATCACTCTCTTCAAAATCTAGTACATAATCTTCTTGGCATTTTGGCTTCATAACTTGCCTCTTTCCTCTTCCTGTTTCTAAATTCTCTTCCTGTTTCGCTGTTTCTTCTAAAATCGTTTCTCTAATTTCCATTTCCAGACTTTTCTCACAACCTTCCCCTCTTTGATCATTTCTAGTATGTATTTCTCTCCTATCTGTTTATATTGTTTCTTTCTTCTGTGTAATTTCTTTATTCTTTGACATAATTTTTTCAGGTTGTCTAAGGTCCAAATCAGTTGTTTCGTCATATCCAGGTAAGTACACTTTTCCTTCCTTTTTTTAGGCGTTTCATCAAATGTTACATTTCTGGCGGTTACTGCCATTTGTTTTTCTTCATCAAATAGTTTATATCCGTCTATGTTGTATCCAACCATGATCATCTTCTTACCTTTGTTGTCAAGTTTCATTCTTAATTCCTTTGGCAGATGGTTGTATGCAGTACTCCCAAACACTCTTAAATTGGATACATCAGCCTTCCTTCCTTCCCATAATTCACTAGGCGTTTTTTCTCTACCTGCAACTGGACTTCTATTCGTGACATAAGTCGAAAATAAGACGGCTTCTCCCCAGAACTCCTTCCTCAGCCCTGAATCAATCAATACAGTTCTTGCCTTGTCCATCAGCGTCCTGTTCATCCTTTCAGCTGATCCGTTCATCTCTGGATTATATGGCACTGTGTGCTGCATGACAATTCCATTCTGGTTACAGAAATTCTTAAATTCATTTGAAATGTACTCCCGACTATTATCAACCCTCAGTTTCAATAAATTCAAAATAAAATGTTTTGTTGCTAAGTTGTAATATGTCTCAAACTTTTAAAAAACCTCTGATTTACATTTAATAAGATACACCATCGTGAAATGAGTGAAATCATCTATGAATGTAACAAAATATTTGTTTCCATCCCAAGTGGTGGGTGAAATTGGTGCGCAGACATCTGAGTGTACTAACTCTAAAGGTCTTTGAGCTCTAGTGCCTAATCTGTTGAATGGTTGTCTATTACTTTTGCCTAAAACACATGGTTCACACAGCCTGTCATTTACAATTTTACCTTTTAATTCTGTCAGACCATTGACCATATTTTTGCACACAAGTAAGTTTAAATTGTTTGATCCTAAGTAGCCAAACCGTCGATGCCATAAATCTGAGTCTATTTTGTTTGTAAACTGACATGAGTTGACATGACTTTGACATTTCACAGTATACAGTGTGCCAGTGTTATTTCCAATCATTATTAGGTAGGTAGTTATATTTGTATACACGTACCTTTCCATTGTAAAATTCGACTCGTAAACCGACCTTTTCCATTTTAGACACAGATGGTAAAAAAATTCTTAGATCTGGAACATAATACACATTTTTAATTACACATTTTTTTCCATTTTTTCCAACCTTAAATATAACCTCTATATTTCCAATTCCTATTGCCTGTAAACAGATATTATTTTTTGCAGCGGCTATTTTTCTTGGGTTTTTTAACTCTATATAATCTGTAAAGTGATCCATTGAATTTATCAAATGATCGGAGCTGCCTGAATCAACACAGAACTCTAAACTCGATTCTTCACTTACGTTTCCACAAAATAATGCAGTTGATTCTCCTCCGCTCTCTGCTAAGTTTGTACTTCCTTGTCCTCGTCCTCTATACCACCCTCGTCCTGTGCTGTATCCGCCTCTTGTGTTGTATTGTCCGGTGTTATGTCCAAATCCAGTATTATGATGGCCAAATCCAGTTGTATGATGTCCAGGTCCAGTTTTATGGTGTCCAAATCCAGTCATTTGTCTACAGCCAGTTTTATAGCCATATCCTTGGCCTTGGTTCCACCCTCTCCCACGATTTTGGTTACATTGATATTTTCGGTGGCCGGCCTTGCCACACTTAAAACAATTAAAAACGTTGGCATTAACTTGGCCTGTATAGTTGTATTCGCCTAGTTTTCTTCGTTTTTCCTCTTCTGTTAGTACCTAATCTATCTTTTACAGCATTTAAGTTTAATTCTCCAATCGTTTCAAGCGCCGTCACCACCGATTCGTACGATTTTGGCATGGAAAGAAGTATATAGTTTATTTTTTCTTCGTCCGAGAGCCCGGACCCTGCCTTCTCAAGTTGCGTACATATTTCTTGCATACTTGTAAAATGTTGTTTCAAGGAAGTTGTCGTTATACTTCATTTCACTCAATTGCCTACGTAAGAATAACTTGCCTGGTGCCTTTTTCTTTAAAACTCGCTTCTAAATTTTTTAGCATTAGGTACGCCGAATCTTTTCTAAAATATTCTAAATGGCTGTCCGCCACGGCGAAAATCAAAAATGAAAAAAAAAAAAAAACAATATGCCCGCGCTTCCATTTTCTTGTTTTCATCTTTTAAGCGAAATTCCGCACTATTTACTGCATCGAGGCATGAGTTTTCCTTGAGTACACTCTTCACCCGGAACGACTAGTTGTTGAATCCTCCTCCTTCAAATTGCGTAATATTATATCGACTAAACCCATTAGCTCTGTACGCCATTTTTCTTCACGCAAACGACGCGTTTTCGAACTACCTTTTATTTTCACTTCTTCCTATTATTTTCGATGTCTGGGCCCATAACTATTGAAATTGTTTTATGGGTGCAATTGATGGATATTGATATAAACTGCACTTTTCACATATATACTTCTTTTTATAATTTAATTCTTTAGATAAATGTACAACACCTTTCTTTTCTTTTGACAGCTCGGCACAAACAGCCTAGAGTTTGTAGCGCAGCGCTACTAAGGATTCGTATGCACTAACATCGGAACTCGATAGCATCGAGTAAATGTGTGTGTTGCTATCTCAACAGAACCCTAAAAAAAACAATCATTTCAGTTAGGTATCCTTGTTCGGGATACAGAACTATTTTTTATTTTTATGCTCCTTTTTTTAGAATTGATTGTTAAAAACTGTTGATTTTCTTATTTTTTTTGTTTGTGGTGTTCATTGAAATAGCATTTACGTTCTAGGATCTGAGGGGTCACGTTACTTTTCGAACGCACGTTAGAACAATTCAACTGTCAGTTTCCCTGCCCAAAATGTGACATAATTTAGATCTACCTGCCCCCCTAGCACACTAGGTTTTATGTCCGACGTAAAGCATTCGTCCCTCTTGCACTCGCATATTTGCCAGAATGGGACGAATGCTTTATGTCCGACATAAAACTTAGCGTACTAGCCCCCCTGACATACGCCCAACGCGTTACGTAATCGTCCTGTTGGTTTCCGGATCAGTTTTTTTCATGGAGCCAGGTATTATGCGTACCTAAAATAGGAGGATCAACTGTGGCCGAAAACGAGAGACGAAAAAGACTCACTTCGTCTTTAAATATTAACTTAAAAACAGTCTAGTGGCTTACAACGTACAGTTTAATTTTATTGGTTAATATTTCGTATTCATTTGTTCACGCCATCACATACCTACAACTCATACAAAAGTTACATTGATACCCCGATGGGGCGTAGCAGAAACTTACAATTACAAGCTTAATATATAAATTATCACAATAATAATAACTATATTTTTTTTTAATGTAACACACACACACACACACACAAGTCACATACACACACGTGAGAGAATTTTTAATTTAAAATCCTAAAACAATAAGAGTAAGCCTTATCGCTGGAAATGTAACATATTTTTTTTCTAGAAATAAACAGTTCAATTTTTTTTCCCGAGATTCTCTCACTTTTGTCAGTATGTGAGATTCTTTAATCCATCAGAACTACTGAATGCCTTAACCTCGTAAGGCCCAAGCTATTTTTAGGACTACTTAATGTAATACCGGCCCAGTGTCCTGAAAAGAGGTAAGGAGTCCCTTAAATAGAGTTAAAATTTTATTACATAAAGCTAATGAGTTGGGCTGTTAAGTCTGAAATTCTTTGGGCTAAAATTAGGCCGATGGGCATTAAGAGGTTAATCAGGGTTTCCTTTTTTGTTTAAGATCCTAGTCAAGATAAAGGGTAAATCATAGTTCTGCGGCCCCCTCATACTAAAAATTCACTCTGATCGCCAACAAACAGAATTCAATTTAGTATAACGTGGCCAGTTATTAACACCTTATACTCGTGCTAAAAATTAATTTAGGTGAATAGAGTTCAGTTTTGTTGAATTTTGTTGAAATTTTGGTGACCATGACGACTTACCCTATACTTACGGAGCATATTTTTATTCCAAAATCAACATGACACTGGCTAATAAAACCATCAAAGGCCTTACAAAAAAAAACACGATTGGTTCTTCGTTTGTGGCATACTGAGATGCGATGTGGGGAACCAAATAGATTACTGGTGCGTCACAGCTGAGCACAAGGATTCGTTGATAACCCAGGGTTTCCCGGTCAGAGGAATCTTCCGCTTAACTCGTACAAGTAGGCCATATTTAGAAGTAAATACGTATTCAGATAAACTTTCCTACTATAAACTTGCACAATTTATTGGGTCTGGTTAATTAACACTTGAACGTGTCCAATCGACATGACAGACATGTCATGAGGTCAAGACAGGCATATCACTGTTAAGGTGCTGATAGACTTGAGGTCTTATCTAAGTACCAACCCAAGGTTAGGATTAGGATTAACAAATGCTAGCTTCAACACTAGTTGCCTTTAGATCTTGGTTATATCGAAAGTTCATTTCCGCGTATATATTCCCCGTATCCCGTATTCGTGCCGGAAAGTACTAGGAGAACATAAACAACAAACAATCATAAGATTCGAATGCACCAAGTTACTATATAACTATGTATGTATGTACATACACAGAGGTACGATTTACCCCATACGCGACCGAGTAGGGAATGTTCTTAAAAAATATACGGATGCTGTGCTGCGATGCGACATTCGAATTTACTGATCTTCAACTTTATTAACCTGGCGTAAAGTTCAAATTATAACGATCACTTTCGTCAGTCCCATTCTCGTGCTTTCGCGACGCTTCTGTGAGTTCATGCTGTCCTGGTAGACGCAGTTTCTCATTTCGGTCCTAATCGACCCGTCGGATTAAATGGAACCCGCGGGCGTACCTTTAATCTAACAGCAATAAATTGAATTTTTACTTCTCATGCTTGCAAAATGAGGCTGTTTTTGAGTAAATCATCTCTTATCTATAAACGACAACAAGGATATGAAACGGACATTTTAAGAATCGGTACCGACTCGACTGACAGTTGACACTTTACTTATAAGTCAATGAGCAAGCTGTCAAATCAAGTGAAATCAGCACAGTTTTTTTTTTAATTTAAATATTGATAGACAGAGATTAAGAATAGTAGTATGATGGATAGAGCGTCCGTCACTGGCTGACACCGTTCGATAGAACGAGACGACGCTCCTATCTTGTCACTTATCGCGTGATAAGGCCGACCATGATACAAAAATAATGGGTCTGATGTCAAATATGACTTTTTGCATTATTAGTTACCCCTGTACATTATTAGTTCTCTAAACTGACAATTCCAAGTTCCCTCCGTAACCATCTAACAAGTCATGTCATTGATAGAACCGCAGTGAACTAAATCGTAATAAGTAATTACTATCGCGCTATGTTGCCCTACTGTAAAGGTTAGCCATGTTATTGTAGGAATATTTTTATCACTGTGGCGCCATCTCTGGTGACTATTTATAATTATAGAGCGTTGAACTTGAGCAGTAAGAGATAATGTACGTTGTTAATAATTAAACTAGACATTCCATTACCTATTTTTAATTTATATTAAAATTATCATAATCGTGCCTACATTTCCGCGTCTTCCGACACAGTTTGGGATCATGGTCATAACCATAACCACGTGATTCCAGAACTTATTTTTGTATTAATTGTGTTTAGTCATGCGTTCTGTTTTACGTTAGTTAGTAAGTGCATTGATTATCAAATTAAAGTCTACTTTTAAAGTCTAACTGAGAGTTAACTCTTAATTGGCTCTTATTTTTCGCAACTTCGTTGTTGGTCCCATGGGAAAAGTGGTTCGGTGTGACTATCTTCATCACTTTTTGACATTTCGAGTCAATGATCCCAAAATGTTCAAGATGATGGTAATAAAAATGCGTATTCGAGTTTTCTAGACTTTATATTAGTACTAAAAAGTACCTATATCAAAAAGATACAAACAAAGAATTAAAAAATCAAACTCCGTATGTGTGGGAATTATTATAACCCCCGCGGCTATATCTCCTTGTGCCGTGGATTAAATGAAGCTACAAGTAAGTCAACATAACATAATATTTACAAATAAAATGGCTCCAGCTCGGAGCCCGGCGCTACAGCGCGCTGTAGGGTGTCCAGTGGGAAGGTAGCATTACCGCGCTAGACAACAATACTGCGCTGAGCAACTCCCCAATCTTCTGGTCACCTGTCGCGTGGACAAGACGCTTTGCCAGCTCTTATGAGCTATGAGCACTGGGTCTTCACGGCCATAGTGTTTCCTTCCACCCCAAACGGCTCAAACATGCAGCCAGCGTCTATGGCTGCATTTTTGCGCCGACTAGAGGTTCTTAGCTGCAATCTATATCGTGGCGTCACGTAGTAGAGGTTCAATGTATGTCGTGCGTGACAAAATACAGCGCCATCTGGTGGGACTGCTATTTAATTCGCCTTGGACTTTGCACGTATATTGGTTCAGTTTAGTTTGACCTCCGCGTCCTCTAGGGATATCGGAATAAAATTATACTAAATTTTGCTGATTATAGTTGGCCTCATGTGTACTCGTTTTGACCATGGGCTATATACTTAAGTTATTAAAAACAATTCTGAAAATAACGTTCCTAATTTCAATTTGAATGGTTGAATGGCAGCCCGACAGCTCAAAACGGAGACGTGACAGACCTCTGGCAATGGTGAGATGAGCTAGACTCCTTTTTAAAAGAATGGCCAGAGACTGCTCAGAATCGGGAGCATTGGAAAAGGTGGGGCCTCAGCAGTGGGACACTATTTATTTATTTATTAGGCTTACAAAAGTAATAATTATTACTTCAATTCTTCTCATCGATTAAACACTGTCATAATAATCTCTACTGCAGCGGAAAAGGCTGCAGGGCTGCCTGTTTGGACTTCCATATCATCCACGCGGCAACGAGTCCAGCCAAGTTCAAAGCCAAAAGGAACTAGCAACGCAGCAGCCCTGTGTTACACGAACTATTTGGAGCCACTTTTGAATCCTTAAGAAATCAAAATCCATTTAACATAGAAACATGAAATATGGTATACTTACTCTTATGTATTAAACCGCCTTAGAAGAAACGAAGTAATAGATCTTTCGATAAACAGCGAAGTAGGCACGGCTAGCACGCGACGGCGCGCGAGCTCTCTCGATTTTTCTCGCACTATCAGTCTCTCTCTTATTAGAACACTTAGAAGAAGAGGTATAGTGCGATAAAAATCGAGAGTATGTCGCGGCCGTCGTGTGCTAGACGTGCTGGAGGTGCTAGTAAGGTCGGTAGAGCTCACGGGGATTCGCTGTATTGAGAGAGGGATTTGCATTTGTATCCCATAAAAAACATTCCATATAATAAAGAGGCCAAGTCTCGAAACTCTTCCACCGTAAAAAGTTGTGAGATATTTGGTAGAGCCAAGTCTCATGCATTCTTATTAATCTTTATTGGCTTGCTAGACATAACAAGACAACTTGTGACTCGCAAAGCTGATCGCTTGTGCCGGCACTAATCAGAGTGCAGCTAGATATGCTATTGGTGCAAGGGAGTGCCCATAAATATGTATACATTAATGCACCTTATTAGGTCAGTTGAAAAGAAACGAGGCAAAGGAACCTTGCTTGAACTTTAACTGTTGAGTTAGTTTACTATTTTTAATCACTTGTAATAAATGGGTCATAAGTAAATAAATATTAGGAGACAATCTTACACAATGGAACCAGCACCATCGTAAACTCAATAAGGCTTGTGTTATGGGTACGTACTAGATTACGAAGTATTTAATCCATAGGTACTATCCATATTTACTACATGTCTGTCTGTATATGGTGTCCATCTGTCTGTTACCGCTTTACGCTTACACTGCTAAACCGATGTATTTGGCATAGAGATAGTTCGAGTCCCGAGCAAGGTCATAGGGTAGTTTTTATCCCCAAAATCATCCCCTAAGGGGATGCAATAGGGGGTAAAAGTTTGTGCGGAGCCACGATACTCGTATAAACGAGTTCCACGTGGTCGAAGTCGCGGGCAGTAGCTCGTATAGATGATAAGGTCAAATGTCTTGTTGCATTTTTCAAATCGATCTGCCTTACGTCGTATTAAATATACCATACCATTTTCAATCATCTAACTTAGAACTTAATATAATACCTTAAGTAACTAACATCACCTTAACGACCACTCTTAACATTGTATATCCATTAACACGTTACAGTTTCTTGAAATAGCATGTATGGGTGTGTCTTGTTTATTGAGTGCGTGGCTGATAGCGGTCTCATAAACAATGTATGCGAAGAAAATATTTTCAACCTTCTGCATAGTTATTATTGGAACAAGTGCAGGGGGTTATCTTATCCATCTTTTTACATGCGGCGGAAATATTGATATTGATATTCTGTGTACAGCGTCCTGACGTCAGACCCACGGATAAAATATATCCTATGTCCATCCCGAAGGTTCATTATATGTTATCATCATATCAGCCGAGAGACGTCCACTGCTGAACATAGGCCTCCCCCAAAGAGTGCCACAATGACCGGTCCTGCGCCACCCGCATCCAGCGGACTCCCGCGACCTTTACCAGGTCATCAGTCCACCTTGTGGGGGGCCTACCCACGCTGCGCCTTCCGGTACGTGGTCGCCACTCGAGAACCTTTCCGCCCCAACGGCCATCGGTTCTACGTGCAATGTGCCCCGCCGACTGCCACTTAAGTTTAGCGATTCGGAGGGCTATATCGGTTACCTTGGTTCTGCTGCGGATAGCCTCATTATATACTTGTTCTTTTTTTTAATCGAATGAATATTTCCAGAGATAAGACATACAAACTACACAGCGACATTCACAAAGCTACTATTTACTCACAAAATTTACTTCCGCCCGCGGTGGCGGTCAATAGTAAATTTGACAGCTATTGACAAGTTGGCTATTGACCGCCGCACTATTTGCACTGAGCGCGCGCGCGCAGTGTAAATAGGTAGTAAGTTCCATACTAATTTCAATTCTCACCCATCCACGCCCCGCCTCGCCTCGCCGGTGGAAAACCACCTTCACACTGGCGCGGCCTGGCCGCGGCGGACAAAAGGGAACGTCTCATTAGCTGTCACATTTACTTGACCGCCACCGCACCGTCTGTGAGGCCGGGGCCGCACTGGTAACGCGATGGCGATGCGACAGCGATGTGACTAAAACAAATATCGTTTGAGTTATGTAAGCAGCCGCATTGATTAAGCGACAGGCGACAAAATTTTGATTTTGTCGCTCAAGTATTCTAATGTTTAGTAACGTAGTAACGTGTCCGCATTGCACGTTTGGGATCTGCGACAAGCGGCGATATTTTGATTTTTGTACAGCGACGGCGAGTCGACAGCGACTCGCTGGCGACCATGCAATCAAATGTATCACACTACGTGAAGGCGGACGCATTGCAACGTCGCTTGAGCGACAAAGCGAGAGGCTTTGCGTGCGACAAGAGGTGACACAGGCGCGTCGCCATAAAATCAAATTAGTTTGAATTTGTCGCTTGATCGGAAACGTCTTGGCTAATGTAAATGTAAATATTGAAGAATTTATATCTAGTGTGCAAGCTAGACAACCTATTTGGATTTCAAGGCATCCGAAACATAAGGACAGACTGTGGGTTTCAAAATTATGAAAGGAAATAGCCACTTCTTTTTTGATTTATTTGATGAACTCACTCACTCTCTTTTAAGTTTTAACGAAGAATTTTCGAGCATACTAATCGGATCAGAAAAATCCATGACAATCACTTTTTTCGGCTGTTTTAAAGGCAAAATGCAACTAAAATAAGTACATCCAAACTTTGCTGGCGGGTAGAGCCTACTTCGCTGTTTATCGAGATACCGTCGCTGCGTAGGTGCGGACACTATTTTGTTATCTGTCGCGACTATTAAATCGCGTCGCCTAGTCAATGCGGCCAGCCAATTCGCGATGTATTGGCGATTCGCTTGTTCGTCGTCGCTGTTAATGCGGACACCAATAATTCGCGTCACCGTCGCATCGCTGTCGCATCGCCGTCGCCTTACCAGTGCGGCCCCGGCCTGAGAGGCCTTATAGTTCTAGGGAATGGGCTAGACAATCAGTAATTGTTTTAATTGATTCTCAAATATTTCGAAAATTCGATCACGGACGCAGAAAAAGGTACCAACCGAAAACATATTATAAATGTGAAAATGGGAGCCAAGTTCAACATTCAAAATATGCGTGATTGTCAACTTCGCCGACAAAAGAATTGAGATGTAAATGGGTGCCAAGTTCAGTAAATAATCCTTAAATAAAATAAAAGTATTCAAGAACATACAATTTCTTATTTTAACTACTACAACAATAATTGCTATACGTAGTCGGTCCCAAAGTTCTGTCACAAATGAAAAAAATGATAAAACCAAAAGTAGCAATCAATTTTTAATAAATTATATACCGATTGAAAGTACATTTAATAAAGAATTAAAATTACTCAAAACTATTCAAAATGACCTCCTTTGTTTTTAATACAGGCCCTTAATCGGTGCGGCCAGTCGTCTATCGCAGCACGCACCATTTTCATATCTATCTCAGTGACTGCTTTTCTTAAAGATGACTTTAGGCTCTCCAAATTTTTATGTGGTTTAGCACAGACCTTCCCCTCTAACACCTGCCAAATTTTATAGTCCAAAGGATTAAGGTCCGGACTAGAGGAAGGCCAATCTTCGTGTCTTATAAAGTCGATTTTTTGACGGTCAAACCAGGCTTGAGTGGTCTTGGCTTTGTGTGCTGGCGCAGAATCCTGCTGGAACACAAAATTATGTTCCGAAAATAGCATGTTGGGCAGATCTTTGACAACCTTATCCAAAACTCTCTCTATTGGTATACTTTCGCACTGATTTTGACACCTTTTTCGCAAAAATGAACCTCAGTTGGTCCGTAATAAGATACACCCAACCAGACCATCACTGATGATGGATGATACCCATGTTGCACCCGCGGAACTCTTTTTCCTGCTTCTTCAGAGCTCCTAGCGTACACTCTATCATTCTGTTTATTGTACTTCTCTTCAATATCGAAAATCTTTTCGTCTGTAAAGAGGACATCACGGTGTCGATTTTTCGCGTACCGCTTTAACAACTTCCGGGATCTTTTAAGCCTTATTAAGTGCCCACGCTTTTTTTTGTATGCTCGTAGACTAAGATCTTCGTTTAAAACCTTTTTGACGGTTTTTCTACTGACACCCATCTGCAAAGCCATCAATTTCTGTTTTCGGACAGGATTTCTTGCTATGCGCGCCTTGATCGCTTTGATCACTGCTGGTGTTCGTACGGAGCGAGGCCGGCCAATTCTTTTCTTGTCCTCAACACTGGAGACTTCATTGTACCTATCAATAGTACGGTACACAAACCTAAGCGTTATTTTAAAATTTTTGAGCAACTTGATAATGGTACTTGGCGAGTGCCCACAGCGGTGCAATGCTAAAACAGCTATTCGGTTTTCTTTCAATGTCCACTCCATCGTGAGAAATTGCAACGAATGACTTTTTTTTTGTTTTAAAATAATTGTCAAACATTCAAAAATGGAATGCAATAAATTTTTCTTAAAATCATCTTCTAAACTTAAAAATAATATGCCAGTGACAGAACTTTGGGACCGACTACGTAGAAAAGTTTAACTTCTTAAATTTGAACAGTCGAATTATTTACACAAAGCAGATAACTTAGAATAAATTGATGCTCAAGACTTGACTTGGCTAGTTTTTACATAAAACATTTATTACTTCGTGCTGGTAAGGTCGCGAGTTGACACAACAGGCACCCATTATTATTACCTATTTTTCTTTTGTATAAACCCTCACCTACAGTAAAAACAAAAAAGTTGAAATCGAAAGAAGAAAAAATGTAATCAACAAAAACTAAAATAATACGTACCCCTGCATTCCTTAGTAACACCTTACCTGGGACCCTCGGGAAAGTACCAGGAGCGCATAAAAGCAAGAGAGTTAACGTTCACCTCCGTTCCGCAAGTCGTAGCCACAGGTAAAAGGGGCGTGGGTTGAGGGTACTCGCAACCCGATCGGGCAATCTCGCGCATAGATATGTACAGGTACCGTAAAAGTAGAAACACAAACACACACGTAAAAAGAGCTCTGGCGGCCATACATTTAATATGGCGCGCAGAGCTCTTTTTATGTGTGTCGACCTGTAAAAAAGAAGCGGGTTGTATCGGAGATACAACCGTTAATTAAGTTTAAGTGGATACTTCTTTATTGGCCATGGAACCCAAATAAAAAAAACTGGCCAAGCCTGCTATTATGGTGTACCCGTAAAATACATATCTGAATTTATTCACTAAAATCTGTATAAGTACAGATAAATCGGTATATATGGCAACATAAACTGATGTCGCTCATTTGATCGCGACGCGGTACATTGAAAATGGCGGTCATACATTGAAAGTCATTGATACATTTTGAACTGTACCCCTATACAAGAACGAGAGCAAAGAAGTATCCACTTCAACATTTATAATTAGAAAAGTTGTCAGTTGAGATTTGAGACGACTATCGATACCGAAATATTAGATAGGTACTAGCTGTCACCTTTTTGTCCTGCCTTCGAAACTGACGGCTGGGCGCGAATCCTGAGGCCCTAGTATAAGTTTTACCGAAACAAAACGTTACGAACGCGTTCGCGTTTAGCTGTCAAATCACATACAAATTGAGGGTAAAACGCAAACGAGATCGTAAAGTTTTGTTTCGGTAAAACTTATACTAGGGCCTCTGATTTGGGCAAATATTTTTATGTGAACAACATCAATATTTGTTTTTGATTCTTGGATGTTTTTTCTATGTATTTACATCAATTAAATATATCATCGTCCAGTACCCTTACTAGCCTCAATGAGGTTACTAGGTATAAAGCTAGTTTGATTATGTAAGATTGTCTGTCTAATATTTACTTGAGTTGAGTGCAACATTTAGTAATAATTTCCATTCCAGCACCACTTCCATCGCAAAATCACAGAACAAAGAGCTTTCATTTATTCATAATTTTAATAATTCATAAATGGATGAGTTTTACAAACCTGTAGGTATGTCCAGCCGAGCGCCAAAAGGCCTTAACCACTGGATGCGTCCACAGGAAAGACTGAACTATAAATAGTAAATTGTATTGATAGGGCCCAAAATGTTACATTGTAACGAGGGTGACTGATTGAATCCAGAACGAAGGGAAAGATTCCAGAATAGAATCCCGAGCGTAGCGGGGGATTCTAACGTGGAATTCTGAGCGTAGTGAGGGATTCTTGCAACGTCGCCCGAGTTATTAAATAATTTTGATACCGCGTAATGCACGCTTCTTTTCACTCCTTCCGTGATAATTAAAAACACGATAATTACATTAAATATTTAATTAAAAAGATACAAATATTATACAGATCCGGCAGGACGGCCGCAGTGACTGTAAGGGTTCCTAGGGAATAGTTAGATTACGGAACCTTCAGAATGAGCAAACCATTACGAGTACAACTAAATGGATTTAAATCTATCGGTAGGTATTTATTTACTTACTGTTACGGCGGCGAGATAACTGTGATTAGGCGCCTAAGTAGGTATTTATTTGAATGTTGTTGTTCATGCTGACTCTCACTTAAGCGTTGAATATAATAGTCCAAAGAGTCCAAAGATTAGAAGGCTGCTTATATTTCGAGTAGTTCTTGAAAACGATATTGCATTTTTACTATTCTTTCAGGCGGTTTCATATTTAGGCGTTCACACATTTTACTTTGCTTTTTGCAGGCAGACAGAACATTGTTAATGGAGTTTTGTGCTTCCATTTTAACGAACTCCGGTGTTAACGCATCATTTTCATTTGAACTGGATGAATTTGTGGCGGCCAGCCACCTGTCTATGATCATAAATGTCATGTAGAATATTTGATGTATTTTGAGTTGTCATAATTGTTATTTTCTAATTAATTCGTTTAATTATAGGAGACGCTAATATACCGGTTTAATTATTCTTCCCCGAAAGGTTCTCCTATATTGGTGACCCCGCTTATGAACAAATTCGCAAAGTATAATATATTTAGTATATTATAAATAGAAAAATCGAAATGCCTCCAGAAAACGTAAAAGAAGACCCAGCTACGGTGTGCAAGGTAACAGTACGAGCGCCGCCGTTTTGGCCCGAGGAACCCGCATTATGGTTCGCACAAATGGAAGCTCAGTTCGATCTGTCCGGAATAACCGCAGACGCGACAAAGTTTAATCACATCATTGGACAGTTGGAACACAAGTATGCCGTAGAAGTTAAAGATATAATAAGTAACCCTCCAGCAGCTAATAAATATGATAAAATTAAGTCGGAACTCGTATCAAGGCTGTCGGTGTCAAAAGAGCAACGGTTTCTTCAATTATTGAGACACGAAGAACTGGGTGATAGGAAACCATCCCAATTTTTGCGGCACCTCCGCACGCTGGCTGGAGAACAAATACCCGAGGATTTCTTGAAAACCGTGTGGTCCAGCCGTTTGCCCAGCAGCTTACAGGCTCTTATCGCGTCTCAAACCAAGGCATCACTGGATGAGTTGGCTTTATCAGCGGACAGAGTACACGATATCGTCCCGCAGTCGCTGCACGTCCATGCTATGAAAAGCGGTGAACATGTCACAGAAATGTCGGAGATGGCAAGACACATGGTGGAGCTTACTAAAGAGGTTGCTTCCCTAAAGGCGCAGTATGGTAACCAAGCACACGGATCGAGATTCAGTTCCCGCGGTAGAAGTCAAGCGCCATTTGTAAACACACATCGAGAACGCTCCGCGTCAAGGCCGAGGGACACGTCAATATGCTGGTATCATAACAGATTTGGTGATAGAGCTACTAGATGTACCAGGCCTTGCAGCCACCCAGGAGCGGAAAACTTCCGCGGCAGCCGAAATTAGCGGCCAGCGTCTGCCATATTACGCCGGGCCGCCTGTTTGTGTCGGACAACAACTCTAAAGCTCTCTTCCTAGTGGATACAGGATCAGATTTGTGCGTGTATCCACGCACAATGATTAGAGGCACCTGCACAAAATCGAATTATGAACTTTTCGCTGCTAATGGCTCGAATATAACTACATATGGCTCGGTACATTTACAACTGGATTTGGGACTTCTTCGTACGTATAGCTGGAAGTTCGTCATTGCTGACGTGTCTAAGCCAATTATCGGTGTTGACTTTCTGTCATACTATAACATTTTAGTTGACTGTAGAAACCAGCGCCTGATAGATAACTGCACCTCGTCCTTCGTCATGGTCCCAGCGCACCCGTCAGCGGAAGCTATAGCTTCGGTCAAAGTAATGTCAGGAGAATCCGTTTATCACGATATCCTGCGTCAGTACCCAGACATCACTCGTCCCGCTGGCATACACTCCACGCCTAAGCATAATACGGTACATCACATACGCACAACACCCGGACCACCAGTAGCAAGCAGACCCCGACGCCTTCCCCCGGATCGGCTGAAGATCGCGCAGAAGGAGTTCGAAGCTATGCTGGAGAGTGGAACCGCTTGTACGTCTGAAAGTCCCTGGTCGTCTCCACTCCATCTTGTCCCTAAAAAGGACGACGGCTGGCGTCCATGCGGCGACTATCGTGCCCTAAACGCGCGCACCATCCCGGACAAGTACCCAATACGTCATATTCAAGACTTCACGCAGCAACTGACCGGAAGTAAAATTTTCTCTAAGGTCGATCTCGTCAAGGCATATAATCAGATACCGGTGAACCGAGCTGATATTCCGAAGACAGCCATTATAACTCCCTTCGGCCTGTTCCAGTTCCCGTATATGACGTTCGGTCTCCAAAACGCGGCGCAAACGTTCCAGCGATTCATGGATGAGGTGCTAAGAGGTTTGGACTTCTGTTACGGGTATTTGGACGATATTCTGATTTTCTCGTCCAACCACTCTTTTTGGTTGGACGAGAAAATCAGAATATCCCAGCAGCACCTGCATACCCTATTCCAGCGGCTGAGAGAATACGGCGTTCTAATTAATACCGCAAAATGCGAATTTGGATCGGCTAGAATCACCTTTCTGGGACATGAGGTTGCCGCTGATGGAATCCAACCTCTTCAGTCTAAAGTTCAAGCAATGTTAGATTATCCTGCACCCAAAACTGTCAAGGAACTCCGCAGATTCCTTGGAATGTTCAATTTTTACCGGAGGTTTGTACCGGGAGCGTCAGCTTTGCAGGCACCTTTGAACGTTGTATTATCGGGGCCGAAAAAGAAAGCCTCTCAGGAGATCGAGATGTCACAAGAAATGATGGAAGCGTTCGAGTCTTGCAAGAAAGGTCTTTCCCGCGCTGCTACTCTAGCCCATCCTCAAACAAATGTCGAACTAGCCATTCATACCGACGCATCAGATACTTCGATCGGGGCTGTACTACAACAGCGAGTAGCACGGGGAGCATGGAAACCGCTGGCATTCTTTTCTCGGCGTCTGAAACCTTCGCAAAAAAAATATAGTCCATACGACCGAGAGCTGCTGGCCATTTATGACGCCATTCGTCATTTTCGGCACATGGTCGAAGCCAGACCATTCACCATTTATACCGACCATAAACCCCTGACTTACGCATTCACCACAGTAAGAGATAAATGTTCGCCCAGGCAATTTCGCTATTTAGACTATATTTCGCAATTTACAACAGATATACAATTTGTGGCAGGGAAACTGAATGTTGTGGCCGACTGCCTGTCGAGAGTGGAAGAGATCGGAAGCTGCACGATCGATTACCAAGCCCTGGCACATGCCCAAAACGAAGACAGTGAACTACAACAATTATTACATAATGGTACAGGACTAAGCTTGACAAAGTTAAACGTACCTGACTCTAACGTTCAGGTTTACTGTGACGTTTCAACTACTAATCCGAGGCCATACATCACTAAGTTCTTTCGCCGAAAAGCGTTTGACGCTGTGCACAGACTTAGTCACCCGAGCGTGAGAGGAACAGCCCGGCTGGTATCTCAAAGATTCGTTTGGCCAGGTATTAAAAAGGATTGCCGCTTGTGGGCGAGAGAATGCGCAGATTGCCAACGGAATAAAATCACACGCCACACTTTCTCTCCCATCTCATCATTTTCAACTCCATCTCATCGATTTGCACATGTCCACATGGACATAGTAGGGCCATTACCCTTTTCTTGTGGTTTCAGATAAGTACTGCCTCACGATCATCGACCGTTTCACGCGTTGGCCTGAGGCGTATCCATTGCCAGACATCACAGCAGAAACCTGCGCGTTAGCCTTCGTAACCGGCTGGATAGCTCGCTTTGGTTGTCCCACCAGAATCACCACAGACAGAGGCAGACAATTTGAGTGCGAACTTTTTCGGAGTCTGTCCACCATCCTCGGTTCTGAACACCGGCCAACCACTTCTTACCACCCGGCTTGTAATGGAATGGTTGAGCGCTTGCATCGTCAGTTAAAGTCAGCCATAATGTGTCACACGAATACTAACTGGGTGGAGGCCTTGCCACTGGTGCTGCTCGGGATCCGCAGCGCGTGGAAAGAAGACGTCCAATCTTCGGCAGCGGAGCTTGTCTATGGCGAGCCGTTACGTTTACCGGGTGATTTCTTCAAAGCTCCAGAGAACACTCCAGTGGACTACTTAAGCTTTGTAGCCAGGTTGCGCAATCATATAGCCAAAATCAAGCCAGTACCAGGCTCACGTCATACTCAGAGAGCATTCTACATCCCTAAAAGCCTCAGTTCTGCAGATTATGTGTTCCTGCGGCAAGGACCTGCAAAGGGATCATTAGAATCACCGTACTCTGGGCCGTATAAGGTTGTAAGCAGAGCAAGCAAAACCTACAAAATTGACATCGCAGGAAAAACAAATACTGTTACAATTGACAGACTCAAGCCAGCATATATAGCCATCGAGGACGACCGGACCGATCCCGACTCTGCTACATCGAGATTTCCATTGGAGTCAGAGCTCCAAGTAGTTGCTCCCACCATCACGCCATTGCAACCTGAGCCTGTTGGAATCATAAGAATGCGCAGTGGTCGTTCCGTCCATTTCCCGGCTCACCTTCTTGACTATCGCCCGTAGCAAGCAACGGTCTTGGTGAGGGAGTAGTGTGGCGGCCAGCCACCTGTCTATGATCATAAATGTCATGTAGAATATTTGATGTATTTTGAGTTGTCATAATTGTTATTTTCTAATTAATTCGTTTAATTATAGGAGACACTAATATACCGGTTTAATTATTCTTCCCCGAAAGGTTCTCCTATAAAATCATCATTGTAAATTAAAAATATAAGTATAGATCAGGAACTGCTTTTACGTGCTTGCCATTTAGTGACACCAGTTTTTTTTATTTAAAAAATACGTAGGTATGTTTCGCGGGCTTTTTGTTCTTCTTTTGGGTCTTAAACTTCTAATGTCAATATATTAGTAATCATATTATATCAAATAAACATTGTTTTACATAACATGTAGCTAGAAAGTAGTATAAATAAATCCTTAAGTAATTTTATTTATTGAGCATGTTAATATTCAAAATCGTTCAAGGAAGACAATAATATATGCGCATGAGACCCTAAGCGCTACACGAAGAAAAAGGCGGTATTTAAAAATGCTCGATGAAAGTGTCTCCTTAAACACGCTACTGAAATTACATATTGTCTCTGGCTTCGTTCTGGCTGGCCCACAGTGTTTTTAAAATAATGTTTCTTTTCTATGTGGTCTATGGCACGCGTGCAGGGAGCAAAACTGAATTTTGTTCCCTCGGCAAAAAAAAACAGATTGAAAAAAAAATGCAGAGGGATAAAAAAACTTGTTTTCGAATAGAAGGAGTGAAAAATATGCTTTTGACCCGTTTTGCAACTGATTAATGTGATTCCAATATCAGTGACTGTTGGACTAGGGTCGCATAAAGTGAGCGGCCTCGATTGCCGGAGGTCGGGACGAGGGCGCCGATGTGTCTTGCACTGACGCTTCAGGGATGACAGCCGCACTGCACACCGTGCTTATTTTATAACACTTTCGGGTGGTTCCAGTTTACAATCAAGTAAGGATAAACGGGGTTTACAAGAATATTCGTTACTTAAGTACTAATTAATAAGTACCGAATACTCAAAATCTATTATTATCAATGTCCCATCACATATATCTATCTCATCACTTATTATGTTAGGTACATGCATATTACGTTTACTTCTGAATTTTAGTACTTGATAATAAAAATCTGGTAGGTGAAATTTATTTCGTATAACATAGTTCTTTATCCTATATCCTACTTCCTACTATCCTACTAATATTATAAATGCGAAAGTTTGGAAGTTAAGATGTTTGGATGTTTAGATGCATCGTGTCGAATGCATGAGTACACGTTTCAGTATCATTGTACACGCAAAGCTGGCTTAACGGATTAAGATCAATTTTGGCATACTATTTTAACTAAAATGGCGTTAACATTCGTTTGTCATTATCTGTCACTTTGACATTTATTTTCGTTAGAAAGGGACAAAGCATATTTTATTTAGCACAGGCATTTTAAGTTTTATGAATAAGGGGGCAAGTGTACAGCCTGGATTAACATAGAAAATACTTTTTTGCCGGGAATCGTCCCCTAATGGGGCGAAATGAGGGGCGAAACTTTGTATAGAGCTACGATATAAACGAGTTCGACGCGGATGATGTCGCGGGCAGGAGCTAGTATTAATATAATATTTATATTTGTGAAAATTAATTGAAATAGTTAACCTAGGTACTAAGCGTAGATAAAAAGTAACAGTTAATTTGTAGTGAAGTCATAATAAGGGTGGCATGTTCAGCTTTGATCAAACCATTTTAATGAATAAAGAGAAAAAATGGTATATTTATAGTAGGAACATGTTAAATTAACAACAATAAACTTATTATAACTATATCTAAAACTAAACTACTTATAAAATAAAATAACTTACAAATAAAATAGTTATTTATAGTTATTTTGAAATACAACAACTCTATTAAAGTTACATTATCTAATGCTGTTGAGTAGTTGAGAAGTACGGTCACCAAAAATAAACTTAAAAACTTTTTATTATTTTGTAAACACCACGTTTTGGTGTGACAGGCGGCCCCACCGCCCCAGTAGCAATACTCACAAGTCAAGCGCACGACCGTGAGCACAGGCTGTTACTGAAACTTCACAATGGAAAACAGGATATAGGTCATCCTATGGATTATGGGGACAATCGTGGCTTAGGTTTCATATCGACCTTATTTCATTTTGTCCATTAGAATTAGAAGAAGGCTCAAAGTCACGCAAAGGGCTATGGAGAGGGCTAAGTTGGGAGTTTCTCTGCGTGATCACATCAGAAATGAGGCTATCTGCAGCAGAACCAAGGTAACCGATATAGCCTTCCCAATCGCTAAACTTAAGTGGCAGTGGGCGGGGCACACACACGTAGAACCGATGGCCGTTGGCGACCACGTACCGGAAGGCGCGGCGTGGGTAGGCCCCCCACAAGGTGGACTGATGACCTAGTAAAGGTTGCTGGAGTCCGCTGGATGCGGGTGGCGCAGGACCGGTCACTTTGGCACTCTTTGGGGGAGGCCTATGTCCAGCAGTGGACGTCTTTCGGCTGATATGATGATGATGATGATTAGGCAGGTGGGTAGTAGCTTTAAAGTTGCACCAATAGCCAATAAACTCTCCGAGAACCTTCGTTGGTACGGTACGGAGTCAGAAGACGTCAAGGGAACCATGTTTTTAGTGTCGCCATAGACGGACTGCTTTAGAGCAGTCGAGACCATCGGCAAGAGAGCAGTCGTTCAATTGGTCTCCAACAGCTCTAAAATTTAAGAGTCCGCAGTAAGCTCGGCCGTATTTCACCTTCCCATACAAACGTAGTTACGCTCTCATTTTAAAACAACATGTTGCATTGTCACGAAACTTTGCATATACAATGACATGTGGTATATCTATGTCTGTAATTAGTTTATATAGTTCCAGTTTATAAAACAAACGAAATAAAGCAAAAACAAGTTTTGTATGAAAAACTTCAATTCTCTGTTTTTATTTTACTATGGTATCTGAAGCTACATAAACTAATTACAGACATAGATATTCCTCATGTCATTGTGCATACAAAGTTTCGCTGCAATCCAAAACGTAGTTTTAAAATGAGAGCGTAACTACGTTTGTATGGAGAATCGAGCTTACTGCGGCCTCTTAAGAGCGTGCAAACAAAAAGTTCGTATTTTAGCTAACGTAAGGCTTTTTCAAAGGCCATAGTTACGTTCAAATGATTGCATTGTTAAAGTAAACTACTGTTTTGTATAGATAAACTCTTATTCTAGAACACACCATTGCTATACTTCTATTTATATAAACGTTTATTTAAAACAACCAGGTTTTCGTCGGAGTGTTTTACAAAAATACGCGTCAGAGCTATCTTTCAGGTAGAATATTTCCATTTTAAACTTTCGAAAATGTATCGATGTTTGCCTTTTACAATGGAATATATAGTCTATTAGTACATGCCAATCGCACTAGTTCTAAAATATTGGTTTTTCCTATTAAAAAATAGCACTACATAATGTCTAATTCGGTTAGTTTAAACATTTTTTTATTCACGTATTTGATGATGTTTTTGAAATCAAACATTTTATTATAAAACTACAGGACTTGTTTAATATTACGTGATTTTTTTTTACGCTTTTGGGTGACCCAGTTAATTTAGCCCATTTTTTAAAAACCACTATATAGCCGCGAGGGAAAACGTTGTTCAATTCATTACGCGCCGGGCCTTCCCAAAGAACGGACGTATCGCTCTCGTCGCTGCCCAAAGGTCGGTGACCGAGCGTACCCGATACGCGCCTGACTAGCTGTAGTGCGTCCGCTACTGATTGATACTTGGTAAGTAATTTTACATGTTAAGTAAGTTTATTAATTTATTGTTTCACAAAGCACTAAAAAAAATCCAATAATACTACGTACGGCCAGACAAGTTAAATTTAAGTCACCAATATTATTTATGTTTATACCACACTACCGGGTTATGTAACGATTGTATGAAATATTTTCGAGTTAGTAATCGTTTTATAAAATTCGTCATCATCATCATCTTAGCCTGCGGCGCGCGCCGCGCCCAAACCTTTATACATAGAAAGCTGAAATTTGGCATAGAGGTTTCTTTTATGATTTGTACTAGGGGTAAGGCTAAATTTATAGGGGGTGAGAAGGGGGGTAGAATTCTGAATTAAAAAAACTTTGTTTTTTAAACTTACGATCATATAACTGGGAATATACTCTTCAAAAAATATGAAAGAACTTATCATGTTTCACTGTTTTAGAAAATTCCACCCATAGAATGCTGAAAAAGGGGTTGGAAGTTTGAGTGGGAAAACGTTATACGTTTATGAAACTTAGAAAATGTACTTTTCAAGGGAAATCAATGTTTTTTGTAATTACTTTTTGTGGTAAAGATGAACTTTATTTTCAGACAGAAAAAAATGAGAAAAACCGTCGAATATGGGTGAGGACCAAATTCTTCGCCAGGAGTGGACGTCTTTCGGCTGATATGATGATGATGATGATGTTATGTGATACTGCAAAAACAAAGGATATTGCACAAGACAATCAAGGAACTCCAAAAAGAGCTCTTTTGGAATATATGTTGCCATATGTAATGCCAGTTCGGTGTGGAAAGAAGAAGAGTTCCAGCTGTAAGACTGCAAAAATGAATAAAGATGACTGGTTTTGGAAGGAGAAGATGGAGCCAACATTAATATTGAAAGAAATGAAACGGTTGATGGGAGGAAAGTAGGTCAATGTCAATTAGGGACATACTTACCTAGAAGAAACTTAAAATATATATAGTTTTCTTTTATTTATTTTAGAAAATAACATGATTATTTTATTTTCCATCAAAAATAAAATACATTCACTAAAAGTCAAAGTCAAAATCATTTATTCAAAATAAATTCTTAGAGAACACTTTTTGAAGGTCAGGGGTTAAACAATATTATATATTTACAGTCTGCTTCGGTATAACGATGGCCTTTGCCCATATGTCTTTATCGTCTAAGTATTCGCTGAGTTTATAATAGGCTCTTTTTTCCAGCGTTTGCTTTACAAACTGCCTTAAATTTATTTTCTGGCATAGTCAAAATTTGGTAGGTAGTTTATTGTAATAGCGTGTACAGAGACCGACAAACGAATTTGAAACTCTACTTAATCTAGTTGAAACTGCTAATAATTTAAATTTATTCCTAGTATTTCTATCATGAATGTCACAACCTCTTCGAAATAGCGCTTGGTTTTTTCTTACGTACATAATGTTTTCGTAAATATATTGACTTGGCACGGTCATAATTCCAATTTTTATTAAATACCTCTGCTAAACTACACGAGTGGCTCGGATTAACTCGGACCAATATTCGTACGGCTTGTGTTTGTAATTTAAACACTGTCAGAGTCAGTCGAGTCTCCATACAAAACTATACCGTATGACATAAGAAAATAAGTGCGTCATCATCATCCCCTAGCGTTATTCCCGGTTGTGCCCTAAAGGAGCTCAGGCTCCGCTTTGACACCTAATCCAAAGGTTTGGCATAGGCACTAGTTTTATGGTAAGTAAATAAGTGCGTAAGTTTAATAAAATAAAAACATTTAAAACTACAACTAAAACTGATTTTTATTTCCTACTTCACTATAAAGTGAAAGTATAACAATGATCAAGAAGGGTCGGTCCAACAGCACGGCAGCACTCGAACCGCACGCACACAGTTAACATCGTAGTTGGGTTGCTAATCATAGCCGCTCGCAGGCGATCGCGACTTTGTCGAGTTGTAACGAAATGTTTGCACGCTCTTAAGTCAAAGACGCACCTCGCTGGCGGCAGCCGAAACGATTCATACTAATGGACGTAGAAGTATGTACTTATCGTTGTATGGAAAATCAAGTAAATAATGCGTGTAGGTCCATAGTTGTCATACAACTTTGTTTCTATAAAAGCAAAATAATTCTATTGATAGCTTTAAATTTACTCTTGGACAAAAAAAATGCGTATTTTTCTAAAATTATACAAGGTTCATCATACCTTTTCATCATTTATCTTTTTATGGTTTTAATTATATTTTTTAATTTATACTTTATCACAATAATTTGATGGTTTACTATTTATTTAGCTACAATACGTTAGCCATTTCAACAGAGGTCACTACCCTATTTTAATATTACCTGCACATGTACAGAAGGTCCAAACAAAACCGATGTTTGACAGCTAGAAAACTAAAATCAGGCTATCCCGCTTTACCGCATCGCACGTGCTATTTCACAGGGTTAAGGTTGTCGCGTTTTGTGTTACCTACACTGACAGCTGACAATAACGATAGAATGTGCGATAGTTTCACTGTCCGATAAATGTTCATCTAAATTCATTATGGCAGCCGAAAGACGTCCACTGTTGGGCATAGGCTTCCCTCCCTCAAAGAGTGCCACAATGACCGGCCCTGCGCCACCCGCAACCAGCGGACTCCCGCGACATTTACCAGGTCATTCTTGGGGTCTACCCACGCTGCGCCTACCAGTACGTGGTCGCCACTAGAAAACCTTTCCACCCTAACGGCCATCGGTTCTACGTGCAATGTGCCCCGCCCACTGCCACTTAAGTTTAGCGATTCGGAGGGCTATATCGGTTACCTTGGTTCTGCTGCGGATAGCCTCATTTCTGATGCGTTCACGAAGAGAAACTTCCAGCATAGCCCACTCCATTGCCCTTTGTGACTTTGAGCCTTCTTATGATGCCAACAGTAAGCGACCACGTTTCGATGCCATACGCTGTCATTGGCAACACACACTAGTCTTGAAACTGCGGAATATTGGACGAAAAGATGTGCCGTAGCTTCCCAAATGCCTAGCCGAGTAGGATTCGACGATTGCCCTTTTTCTCAAAGTTGGACCCACCTTATTGCCATCAATCTGCTCCGTCTATCTCATCTAAATTAGATTTCAGGGAAAGGACGAAGTAGCATGGTTGCCATTTTATCACTTATCGTTGTGGTAAAGACGCCCATCACGCTTTGACAAGTATGCGAGTGCGAGAGTGACGGATGCCTTATCCACAACGATAAGTGATAAAATGGCAACCGTGCTAGGACCGCTGACCACGATGCAGGTCTCCGATGAGATAGACGGACCAGATTAAAGCTGCAGTAGATGCATACACTCATAAGGAAGGCCAATGTCAGATAGAAATGGGGACGTTGGGTCGTGTCGTGAAGCTTGCTTCCAATACCTGAAACTATGACCACGACTCTGTCAACAGTGAAAACGACGAAGAAGGGAGAAACAAGATTTTCTTTTGTTTACTTTCCTAGTGATAAATGCAAAAAGATTCCATTACGTCATAGACTATTGTTCCCACAGATAATATATTGCTATACGGTTATTCAAACTACTGTTTACGTTACAGGCCGCTAGCTTGTTAGCAACATATAAACATAGGAATCAGTTAATACTGCACACTACTTTATGATTATGTGGGTTTCGTAATAACATTAACCTACTTGGGTAAATTTAAGGCGCATTATACCTACCTATAATTGTAGAAGTGAAATCTAAGAAAAGATAATAAGTAAGAGGTATACTAAAAATTAGATGTCCCTAGAGAATTTTGAAGTAGTTTCCTAGCTCTGAGGCTCTAGTATAAGTTTT
The DNA here is from genome assembly GCA_947049275.1 of Epinotia bilunana. NCBI lineage: Eukaryota > Metazoa > Arthropoda > Insecta > Lepidoptera > Tortricidae > Epinotia > Epinotia bilunana. Next base: position 6,459,323 of record OX346271.1, on the reverse strand, counting down.
ACCGAAACAAAACGTTACGATCGCGTTTGCGTTTTACCCTCGAAACGAACGAAAACGCGTTCGTAACGTTTTGTTGTTGAGGGGTAATCACGTAACGTTATGAACGCACTTTAGGACAGTCCAACTGTCATTTTTCCATATAAAAATTGTCATTTAGATCTACCTAATGTCACAGAATAAGTAATAGGGCTGGCTGTTCACCCTGCCAGTCACTTGTCAAGATACTAGACTACCTACGCTTAGTTACTACGCATCTCAGTGTTAAGATATATTTGTGAGTGAGCGTTGAAGATTAGGGGGGGCTGCTAAGACCCAATACACTGTCGACTAGTCGCCGGCGACTCAGTCGACGGCGACCATGATTTTCTACAGTTTATATGGGCGTTTACGCACTTAGTCGCCCGCCTAATTTTGGTCGCCGAGAGACCAAGTCGCCGGCGACTAGTCGACAGGGCGTATTGGTTCTTACGTACGTAAAATGAGGTACGTGATCGACCTGCAGGCCCCAGGAGACACGAGACTATCTATCATTACAATGATATCGTAGCTTCGTCTAAAATAATAATGATTGATGTTTCAAGCCTTCTTCTTTTTGTGATATACTTAACAAAATCAAAATAAGAATATTTATTCACCAAGTAGGCCACAATGACCCTTTTCCAAGTCAATGTAAGCTTTTCTGTTTAGCCCTGTGGTTGACTGAATACCTTAAGGCATTAAGTCCGTCATTTGTACTTCTTATCTGTGCAATAAAGTTAAAATAAATAAATAATACGGTACGGGTACATCATTCACAATAAAATTAACTAATTACATCACAGCTTACATGTCAAAACAATAAGAGAAAAAAAAACCTGACAAGTGCGAGTCGGACTCGCCCACCGAGGGTTCCGAATAAAGACTATATTTTTTATGATTTCATTACGAAATAGTTTTCAGACTTTTCCCTGTACTTGCAGTATAAGACGATATTTACATTACTTGCTAAATTTCATAGTTCTAAGGACCTAGATAGGTATCAGAAACAAAAGATCCAGAAAATTATTGCGGCAATTTATTTAAAATCACGCAGAGCCAACCTAAATCTATGCTATGCAGCGATATATTGAAAATCGAAAAAATATTTTATATAGATAGATAGACCCCAAGGAGTACTGTGGCACACCTTACTCAACTTTTGGTCGTTTCGTGGATGATCAATTAAATCTGATAGAAAAGCATGTTACTCTTCCAGGCTCTCAAAGGTCAATTGTTATCCATGTCGCACAATTTATCGTGAAGTGTCAGCTTACGTGTCTAAAAAGTTAACGAGGGTTTGAAGATAGACCTAGTTAAGGGACTGAGCTATAGCTACGCCAGATTATTGTAAAAAACGCTACGTAGCGTCCTAAGGAATTGCCTCTGGCGTCGCCGTAGTGACTTGTAGACAACCTGGAAAAAATAGATTAGATTAGATTAGATTCATTTATTTCATTTTGAAAATTGACATGTCATTTTTTGAAAATTAAATAGCATGAATTCACAAAAAGATCGTCAGAGTGTATAAGAATAACAATAATATAAATGAAAGTCAAAAATCTAAATATGTACATAGCAAAAATGAAAAAACAAGAATAATAATAAGGAACAATTGAAATAATATTAAAATGGTACAAATGTCAAAGGAGTAAAATGTGTTTAAATGTCAAATTATTAATAAAAGCTAGGGTATCCTAGATATAAATATTCAATGGTCAAAAAATTTGATATAAAAATAATGAGTAATTTTAAACAATATTCATAATAAAAATAATAATATCATTTAAAAACGAAAACATGTCAAATACACATACAATTTACAATGTCCGTTCGTTGTATTCCTTTACGGAATACAACGATTTTGCGTTATAGTCTGTAAGCCCATTCCCAAATCTACAGGGGCGCATGGAAATCACGGGGAGAGGCCTTTTCCCAGCAGTGGGTCACTCAATAGGGTCATTAAAAAAAGCAGATACCGCCGGTGAACGTGTTAAACTAATGCTTTTTAGGTAGAGAAAAAAAAATATCTCGTGACATTTCATGAATTAATCTATCTGTAGAACATTAAAAATTATGTCAAAAAATCTTGAAATGAGGCTGTTTGCAACAAAATTTTGCTACTGCTAAACAACAAGTAATTTTCCACAGTTCTTTCAGAAAAAAAAATTGTCACTGGCAGCAAGGCTGATATATGAAGAAGAGTTCGGTGACAAGCGCCGCTCAGCTTACGTGTCAAACTACTGCACTGTGAATCATCCTTTGTCAATGAATATTTTTATAGCCTTTTGAAGAAACAATTATGTTTGCTAAAAATGACCGTATCTTTCAATATAAAATATTGTAATAAAAAAGGTCATAGGCCACTTAAGAAAAGATAAAACAATGATACAATAGAATATAAAACTTTATTACACCGTATGTAATGTGTGGTAATGATTATATAAAGTCAGTTACGTAACCGTTTTACTAATCCCTTACGAAAAATAACGACGAGCATTATTAATATGAAGGAAAAAAATGTAATGTTCCCCTTAACCGTATAATATAGCATTAACCACAAACTATGTCGTAATGTAAACATTTCCTCTACAAACCTGTAATCATGGATCTTTCCACGAGTACCCGTCCTTCATCGTCACCTTTGTACTTACGTTTGAACACAATCGATTCGATAACAATTAAGTATATTGTTAACGAACATTGCACAATCATGGTGCTTTGTTTAAATCCAAAAACTATTACTACAAGAAACGGTTGATTGTCATACGTATTATTATGAAGTTAATGCCTTTGTATGCTGTGCCGGTAGAACAGTACAATAAAGTTCCTGGTATTTCCCGACTTTTCAATTATTGTGAGGGTAAGTTTTATTTCCACTGCTTCAACGAAACCTACTACTAAATGTTATGACGTCAATGTTTGAGTTGTTGTTTGAGAAAAGTTTTGTGAGATCGATTAAATTAACAGATGCAGAAACTTGTTTTTCGGTGTAAAACGGATGGTGTACATTTTATAGTATTTGCATTCCTATTTGCGACATTTGACAGCTGTCATTCCAGTACAATAAACGTCAATGATGACATAGTTTGTACTGGGATGACAGCTGTCAAATGTCGGAAATAGGAATGCAAATGCTATAGTATAATTGTACGCTTAAGTACTTCGTGTGATCACCTATATCTAACCCTGTCAAATGTCGCAAATAGGAATGCAAATACTATAGTATAATTGCACGCTTAAGTACTTCGTGTGATCACCTATATCTAACCCTGTCAAATGTCTGCTCAACTCAACTGTAGGTACCATTCAACTTCACAAGATTTAATAAATCATCTTTTAACACTCACAAATTGAACCTTATGTTATCAGCAAAGAGTAGAATTTAGATCAAAATTATTAAACAGTTTTAGAGGTTTCTTAAGTTATTCAATCATAACTGTGACAAATGTACGTTTGCAGTTAGTTGTGGCGCGGTCGTGTAACTGTTGCTGTAAATTTAGTATACGTATACGTGGTCGTTTTAGGGCATTTTTTTTAAGTGCATAATTAAGTTGGTATTGCATTGGGTTGAATTGTGTAACTCGAGTTTGAAACGCGCTTGCGCAGCGCTTCGTGCGTAGAATACAGGTCTGATGCTAATTATACATTTATTAACCGCGTGCATATTACATCTAGATTTTATTTCTTTTAGCTTCCAAGGGCAAGGAAATTATCATAATGGGATCATCTTCTATACCCACATTTACGCTAAAAGTGGCACTGGAACAAAAGTTTAATGTGCTCTCCCTACCCCTTTTAGGGATAAAGGCGTGAATCTATGTATGATCTTAACTCAGAGCCCGGGTTGTATCCTACTAATATTATAAATGCGAAAGTTTGTATGTTTGTTACACAATCACGCTTAAATATTAAATAATTTAAAATCAATAGAAAATGTCACAATGAAAGAAAAAAAAAGACAATAAACTTGTATACCTACTTGCATAATTAAGATATCCTACTTGAAAGATGTGTTTTTGACATTTGTATGTTCTTTTAAGTTTTTTTTTTTTTCTTGTAACGTGTATGTATGTAGTACTTATAAAAATAAAGGAATTATCCTTCTGTCTATCTATAACATTTTATATTTTCAGTACCTACAAAGCATTATCGCACTTTTCTAACTACTTTAATTGTACTTTTAGATACTAAATAAAAAATAATAAAACGAAAAAATTAAAACTAATTACAAAAAATAGTCCGTCCAAAAGTTCTGACTGCGGCATGGACCCCATGACGCTTGCGGCATTTCCCCTTTGGACCGCAAGGGCGATCCTTTGTGAAAGGTACGCGCCAGCTCTGGGGTCCCCTGAGGCGTGGACCAGCCGCGACGACAGGGTCCTCATGAAGGCCTTCATGTCGGCTGACCAGGGTCCCATCGTTTCAACTGCAAGCGCCGCAAACTCGTAGTTCTGAACTAGAGAAGAGTATTTGCGGCGCTTAAGTAATTACAAAGCTAAATGAGTCAGTTTACAATTAGGTATTAAAATTAACGAACATGATATGAATGTCTTCCAATCTTGACGTTTATGCAAATTTATATAGCACTAGCTGTACCTGCGACTTCGTTTGCATGGTAATGTGGTGGGAGTTAACGCATTTCTTCTCTTGGACATAGGACACATGCAGTTCTAATTTAGCCTATCAAGTAAAACGTTGAATAAACCTATTTTAGATAAAATGCCGTTCAAATTCGTTTGTCTTTACCTGTCACTCCACTGTTATTTCAATGCAAAATGTATATTCCTAAGGTGGTCACCGACGGACGCCCGGTAGGGCATGGCAGATAAAGAAGAAGATATTTTTTGCACATGCTATTCTGTTTTTAGTGAACGAAGCAAGCGATTTGTAACAAGTTTAACATACTGTGTATCTGTGTGTGCACCTGTCTGTGGCATTGTAACTCCCAAACGGATTAAACGATTTAAGTGCGGTTTTTATCGAAAGTCCTGTCTGTCGAGGTGCTTCTTAGATTATGTTTGTTTCATTACACTCTCTTGGGAGATGATATCCGGGTTAAAAACTATCCTGTCCTTCCCCCGGATTCAAACTATTTCCATAACAAATTTCATATAAATCGTTTCAGCTGTTTCAGCGTGAAGAGACACACTCTCTTAATTATAATATTAGTATGGATGGAGTTGATTATCGTTATAAACCTAGGTAGCCGTGCTGAATAACCGTTTTGAAGTTCATATACCTTTACCGGGGAGTAAGTGACTCCGTAAATCAAGTCGAGTCATATTTTCGCTCGTACGACTTCTAATTTTCACAAGGAACCGAAGAGAGCGTTGACTTTAGGAATATACATTTTGCATTGAAAGGAAAAAATAATTAGTCGGAATAATTGAATTGGAAACAAATTTCTTTTGTTATTTCTGATCACTATGATATGTATAATCATATCTACACATGGCAGTATTGCTTCATCATAGGCCAAGACCTCATTCTTCGGGCTAGCATTTCATCTCTAAAATTGCTTTGCGTTCAGAATCTTAATGAAGCAATATAGTAAAAACTTGCAGGGAAGGCCCTACTATCCGGCAATTAAAGGCCAAGAATTCTCAAGGAACTTGTTGAACAATGTGAGTTTGTACGCCCATGTCCTTTCATAATGACATGTATCGACGTTAACAGAAAACACTGATAGGTTCTCAGAACGCACGCAGAATTAAATGATTAGTTAAAGCCGGTATCAATGTGGTAAGCTAAGCGAAGATTATGTTACCTTCGGAGGACCATTTGAGAAATAGGACTTAATCTAAGTAGTAGCTACCTATACAAAAGACCGTAATAACACCACTATTTGATCTGTAGGGTCAATCAACTTTTTCTTGTCCCTTTGTTTTTTCTTCATTATCAGTCACCGCAACATGTGTATTTGATAAAATCTATGTTCTTATAGCCAGATTACAGAAACGTGCTCTTAGGATAATCTCACTTAAACACCCTGTGATTATCCGGCACAGAAATGACTGTTTTATTTAAAGCACAACAAATTCTGACATTGCCTTGCGTCTATATTCTAACGGCCTGCAAATATGTGCGTTCAAATCTGGGGTTATACGAGTAGGTATATGACCCGTGGGCAGGGCCACGCCCGGAACAAGCGCGGCCAACACCTCTTGCTCGTCCTGCGGTATGCGGTGTTGTGTTCTTGGTAAAGGGTAAGGTCGCCTGACCACTAGAGATTGCGAGGCCCGACATTTCTCTCTGGCTGTCAACATACCGTATCCTCAAAACAATAAAAGGACAGCAATGCCTTTGAATGGAGGTCACGAGCACCCGTAGGCTACGGTATCCGTTTTTCCAAATCGTATGCTTCTTTGTCATCGTCATTATAATAAATTTGGAGGCGAGAAACCGTTGATGCTCATCGGCGGACATTGTTGTAGCATTTTCGGTGCGGCGTACCTAACTGAATTGGCATAAACAATTGCAATCGTAACGCTTATATGAGTTATGTTACAATCTGAGTTATGCCGATGATATGGCGTTATTGAGCCCCTCAATAGGTGGACTTCAAAAACTCATACATGTATGTGAGAAATATGCTAATAAGCATGGGCTTAAATATAACACTGTTAAAAGTGAATTTATGATATTTAAGTCTGGAAATAAATGTCCTACAAATGTTTCTCCAGTCACACTTAACGGGGTACCCCTGAAAAGAGTGTTAGCTTTCAAGTATCTTGGCCATATCTTATGTGATGATCTTAGAGATAATGAGGATATAAAGCGTGAACGGAGGGCGCTGGCTACCAGGGCGAATATGCTGGCGCATAGATTTAGGCGTTGCACTGTACAGGTGAAAATCACTTTATTTAAAGCCTTTTGCACAACATTCTACACACAGCTATTCGCAGAGGGTGTTCAGCGCTCTCCGTGTCCAATACAATAACGCGTTCAGGGCGCTGTTGCGGCTTCCTCGCTGGTGCAGCGCGTCCGGAATGTTCGCGGACGCGCGCGTCGACGGATTCCCAGCCATTATGCGCGCGCGTTGTGCTGCCGCGATGCGCCGCTTGCGGGAAAGCCGCAACAGCCTCTTGGCCGTTATAGCAGACAGGTGGGACAGACAGCTTGTGTTGCACTGGACCAGGGAACATGCTATACTTGCCTCTTACACGTGACTTTTGAAGGTCACTAATGAATTAATGATATAGTAAAAGTTTTGTAAACTAACATCAGGTAGTAAAAACATATCTAACCAACAAGAACTATGGACCTAAAACGTCTGAAATAAATGGTTTTTTTTTATTTATTTTTTTATATTAGCGTTAATAACGTTAATATTAGCCTTAAATTGATTAGACGACCGGTTAGCCTATAGTGACGCTGCCTACGAAGCTGAAGGTCCTGCGTTCGAATCCCGGTAAGGGCAAATATATTTAATGGGTGAGCATGAATATTGCTTCTGAGTCTTGGATGTTTTCTATGTATATAAGTATTTTTATCTATTAAATTATTGAGCTTACTATGGGGCTTACATAGCACGTAGAACCGATGGCCGTTGGGGCGGAAAGGTTCTCGAGTGGCGACCACGTACCTGAAGGCGCAGCGTGGGTACCTAGGCCCCCCACAAGGTGGACTGATGACCTGGTAAAGGTCGCGGGAGTCCGCTGGATGCGGGTGACGCAGGACCGGTCATTGTGGCACTCTTTGGGGGAGGCCTATGTCCAGCAGTGGACGTCTTTCGGCTGATATGATGATGATGACTATGGGGCTAGTTCAATTTGTGATTGTCCCCTAATATTAATTTATTAATTTAATTAATGATTTTGATTGATATTAGTACTAACATTATTAATTTTGATATTATACTAACTCAGTGAACATATTCATGCTGCACCGAGAATGCTAAAAAATTTGCGAAATCTGCTCTTCAGCAACTCTCCAAGTGGTGGACGCGCGTGCTCTTTTCGCACTGCGCCGGCGCAGTGCAACCAAGGTAATTTGCCATTGTTTTCCGATGTCCTGACGCAAAGCGCTTCCGATTACAAAATGCTATTATAATTATACCAATCTGCTTGATTACGGGGCTCACTTCCTTGCGATTCTATTTTTGCATTTGTAAAAAACGCGAATCCATCCTTAGCCCTCAGAATCGCAAAACTTAAGTGGCAGTGGGCGAGGCACATAGCACGTAGAACCGATGGCCGTTGGGGCGGTAACGTTCTCGAGTGGCGACTACGAACCGGAAGGCGCGGCGTGGGTAGGCCCCCCGCAAGGTGGACTGATGACCTGGTAAAGGTTGCTGGAGTCCGCTGGATGCGGGTGGCGCAGGACCGGTCACTTTGGCACTCTTTGGGGGAGGCCTATGTCCAGCAGTGGTCGTCTTTCGGCTGATATGATGATGATGATTATGAAATGAAAAAACGCGAGCCTGTAATTTTTTCACTAAAAAAATTATGCGTTTTTATTTATGAAAGAAATCGACAAAAATCAATATATTTATGGAACTTGCTCACAAAAATTCAAGAGAATCGGTTGAGAAACTGAGAAATGCGACCAGCGGGCGTAGCACGGTTGCCATTTTATCACTTATCGTTGTGGATAAGGCATCCGTCCCTCTCGCACTCGCATACTTGTGAGAGCGTGATGGGCGTCTTTACCACAACGATAAGTGATAAAATGGCAACCATGCTACGCCCACTGTAGAAACGGAGATACGAAAGAATTTTGGCCCAAGCTGTAGTGTGTACCAGACATGTTCCAGAGGCGTCACGCACTTCTGTAGCTAACTGTACATGTATAAGTTTTAGGAAAATTAACATTTGAATGAAATTATCTTAAAACTAGCTGTTGCCCACGACTTCGTCCGCGTAGAACTTGATTGCTATTAAATTATTGTGGGCGGAACCTCAAACAAAATTCTACCATCTTAAGGGATGATTTCTGATATAAAAACTATCCTATATCCTTCCAAGGGTCTCAACTCATCTGTACGAAAAATTTCATATAAATCCGTTCACGGATTAAGCGTAAAAGGTAACAGTGCGATGAGTTCATTACTTTAAATTGCAAAATTTCAATTGAATACTCCGTTTTTACAAATATTATATCTTAAGAATCATCATCAGACGTTTCTGCTGTAATGTAGGTACCTATTAAAGAAAGCTACATGACTGGATTTTTTTGCTTAAATCCGTCCGGTAGTTTTACTCGCTTTAGTTCAGGCTAACTAAAAAGCAAACTTATTTAATGCTAAAAGACGGAGAACTTTCCATCTCCATCTACATTTAACGGTGTTAAAAAATAAATTATTTTGATTAAGCCCCTTTACCCCCTTATTTCACCCCTTTAGGGGGCAAATAGATCTACATATTATAAAAAAAACCTGCTGTCGTGCTTTCATGTTTCTAGCCACAGTTTAATATCAAAAATCACACATTACTTAGGTATGGGAACTTTCAACCCCTATCAATATCAATGTTTTTGACTGTACATTAGGAGCTTGTGGCCAAAGTTTTAAACGTCTAACTCTAAAAACGACATGATTCCCATACAAACTTTCAACTCTTTTTAACCCCCTTAGGAGATGAATGTTTGTAACATCGCTTAATCATTTGCTTTGCTTTTTAGTAAGATACCTTATTACAAAGATTCAAGTCTATAACTTTCCAAATGAACGATTTCCAAACAACGGTTCGACCCCTATTTCACCCCCTTAAGGGTTGAATTTCGAAAAATCCTTTCTTAGTACACGTCCACGTACTGTAAAGTATATATATTCCAAATTTCATGCTTATAACTTTAGCGGTTTAGGAAATCACACATTACTTATGTGAACTTTCAACCCCTATCTTAACCCCTTCAAGGGATGAATTAGAAAAAAACCCTTATCAATGTTCTTGACTGTGCATTAGCAGCTTGTGACCGAAGTTTTAAACGGCTAAGCTTAAAAACGACATGTTTCCCATACAAACTTTCAACTCTTTTTTAACCCTCTTAGGGGATGATTTTTTATAGCAAAGTTAAATCATTTGTTTGGCTTTTTAGTAAGAAACTTTCATACAAAGATTCAAGTCTACAACTTTCAAAATGAACGATTTCCATACAACGGTTCGACCCCTATTTCACCCCCTTAAGGGTTGAAATTCGAAAAATCCTTTCTTAGCACACGTCCACGTACTGCAAAGAATAAATGTTCCAAATTTCATGCTTATATCGTTAGCGGTTTAGGCTGTGCGCTGTCTGTCAATAGATTAGTAACGAAGAGTTTTATATATATAGATTATATTTTTATCTTTTACGAGAACTGGCTACTGCATTATGTCTTTTCTTTATCGTCCAATATATAAATCACAATACTTTTACGAATTTGAAACCAAAAACGTCTCAATTACTCAAGAACCCATTACTTAATGGCCTGAAAACATTACACACTTAATGGTATCAGATTTATCCGAATATTCAAGATGCTAAGGATTCTCGTCGTCCAGGCCAAAAGAACTTTAATTGACGGCATTTATCGTACATTTGTATTGGCATTGAACTGCCAATTAACACTAATGGTCGCAATCAGCATCTGGGATTAATTGACTAAGCGAAGTTTAAAATTTCTTGTTTTTACCCGACTGCCGAAGGAGAGGAGGGTTACGTTTTTCGAGAGTATGTCCCAGTTGCAGGAGTGACATAGGAGTGACATTTTCCCAAAAATTCCACCAGAATCAAAAATTCGCATTTTAACTAAAACGTAACAAATAAAACTAGTTGATTTAAAAAATCAAAAACCCGACATACCGTTAATTTTATACCTCCGATTGTTTTTTCAAATCCACACCACACTAGTTCTACATGCAAACATATAAACAATAAATCGCATGAGTAGAGCCGGAGCAGCTAACAACTTTCGGATCAGCCTATGTACCGCTTTATATTATTAGTAGAGATGTATTTGATTGTATTTAATCAATCAAAAACATCTCGGCTAATAATACTATGTGAGATTTAAAAAATCTGTTTAATCATTAAATTGATTCTTTAAATCTTGTTTCTATCTTTTGAGTTCATTTTTGACGCAGTCGGGTTTTTAGATTGTTTTAATTAATTAGTTCTATTAATATGTATGATACAAGTTTTTAGAGAGGACCAAATGTTTGGTACGGAACCAACTATTACAATTTATCATCATAAAGGTGGTTTTCTACCGGCGAGGCGAGGCGGGGCGTGGATGGGCGAGAATTGAAATTCGTATGGGACTTACTACCTATTTGCACTGAGCGCGCGCGCGCGCACGGTGGAAATAGGTAGTAAGTCCCATACTAATTTCAATTCTCGCCCATCCACGCCCCGCCTCGCCTGGCCGCTGGAAAACCACCTTAATCATTATATCAGCCGAAATACATCCGCTACTGAACATTAGGCGTCCCACAAAAAGTGCTCAAGCGATCGGTCCTGCGTCACCCGTATCTACCAGACTCCCGCGACCTTTACCAGGTCGTCAGTTTACCTAGTGAGGGACTTCACGCGCTGCGTCTTCTGGCACGTGGTCGCCACTCGAGAACCTTTCCACCCCAACGGGCATTGGTTCTACGTGCAATGTGCCCCGCCTCCTACTACCACTTACCTTACCTTGTACCTTGGTTCTGCTGTGGATAGCCTCTCTTGACGATGATGATGCGATCACGCAGGGAATCTTTCAGCATAGCCCGCCAGCCCTCTCCATTGCCCTTTGGGTGTCTCTGGCCTTCTTATAAGGCCAATAGTAGACAACCACGGTTCAGTGCCATATGTCATCACTGGTAACACATACTGGCCAAAGACTTCTTGTCTTGGGATACTGCGGAATATTGGACAAAAAGTTATGCCGTTCCCGAACGCTGCCCAGCCGAGTCGAGTTACAATTAGCACTACAAAAGGCAAAAATGATAATCGGACATCGCCGGGTCATACTTATCTTGAAGGTCCGTTCTGTATAATCGTTAAACTATTCTTATAATCGGAAGAGTAGATTCGGAGATACATAGCCACAAACTGACGTACATTTTAAGAATATGTAGACTAAGCATGTAGCAATATTATACTAATTTATACACAATCCCTTTCTTCAATGTCTGTGTATATAACACACTCACTGAAAAACAAATGGTTTTTGTCTGTTCTCGAAAATTAAGACATTGTTTAAGAAATAATCACAGTCTCGTGTCTAGAGTTATTTATTTAGGACAAGGTAACGGAAGTCTACGTTTTACTTTGTGGAAATTAGGTTAACATAATAAATTAGGTTAACATAATAAACATGAACTTTTTTAGTCTAGTTTTTCTTATTGATGATGAATCAGGTATAGCAATTTAAATAACCAAGTAATATTTATTTACGTATTAATTACGTCGATTATATTTTGGGTTTTTTCGATATTATTGAAGTTAATATATGTTTTTGCTGCTAATGTTAATGTTATTTCGTACCAAATCAAAGAAGATGCGTAGGATTGGAGTAGATGGAGAGCCTACTGTGAGCTACACCGACAAGAGCTTAGCTCTTAAATAAGAGAAGAAGAAGAGATAGGTAAACGTAGATACCTACTAATTGTATGTATTTACGAGGCTCAATACCTACAGTCGGAGTCCGCTGGATGCGGGTGGCGCAAGACCGGTCACTTTGGCACTCTTTGGGGGAGGCCTATGTCCAGGAGTGGACGTCTTTCGCCTGATAAGATGAATACCTACAGTCACCAGCACCAATATCTGCCATAACAAAGCGTGCATATAGATATCTGAAGCATCCTTACGGTCCTAGAAATAAGAGTCGTGTTGTGTCGTACCAATTTTGTTTGTTTAAATACTTATAATTATTTATCGATATAAATAATTTTAGGTAGAGATAAACAAACATAATAGGAGACACTTCGCCTAGTTCCCATAGCATAGGCAAGCTTTGCTTAGTTTAAGACCAGACCCCGTAGCACGGACGGCCTTATCACACGATAAGTGACAAGATAGAGCGTCCGTCACTGGCTAACACCGTTCAATAGAACGAGACGGACGTTCCATCTTGTCACTTATCGCGTGATAAGGCCGATCATGGTACGGGGTTTGGTCGACATGTGTGGAATTGTCATCCTAGACTTATTTTATTGTATTAGTAGGGCATATTGCTGAAACAAATTGTCGTAAATGTGGCCACGCTGAACAAAAGCCCCAACTTTTTTTTAGTTTCTAGTTAGCTTCAAGTATTTGATAGGGACTGCTCTGTGGCCATCTACTATTTTGAATTATATCTATATTATTAATGTATATACATAGTATGTACATGTATATAAATATAAATAGGTAGGTACGTGTTCTGCTGGAGCCAACTCCGGAATTAATTTTTGACGTACGACGCGAAAATGCCCAACACTTTTTCGCGAGAAGAACATGCATCGTTAGTGACGTCACCGAGGAAGAGTTAAAAATGGAACATTACTAAGTAATAGGTACTCGGTGACGTCACTAACGAATAACAATGAAACTCTTAAAAATGCCCACGTACAGTAATGTTTTTTTGGTTTTTTATTTGTGTTTGTGTGAACGGTCACTCTGACGATAACCCAGTGTCTGTGTTCGCAACGCGCTGATTTAGTCTCCTTAAAGTTACGCAAGGTTTGAAGTAAAAATAAAGAAAGCACAGTTTTTTTATTCATAATCATCATCATATCAGTTTTAAAATGAGATCGTTTGTATGGAGGAGTAAACTACGTTTGTATGGAGAATCGAGCTTACTGCGGCCTCTTAAGTCAAAGAAGCACCTCGCTGGCGGCAGCCGAAACGATTCATACTACCATTAGTACGTAGAAGTATGTATTTATCTTTGTATGGAAAATCAAGTAAATAATGCGTGTAGGTCCATAGTTGTGATACAACTTTGTTTCTATAAAAGCAAAATAATTCTATTGATAGCTTTAAATTTCATCATCATCATATCAGCCGAAAGACGTCCACTGCTGGACATAGGCCTCCCCCGAAGAGTGCCAAAGTGCCTGGTCCTGCGCCACCCGCATCCAGCGGACTCCAGCGACCATTACCAGGCCATCAGTTCACCTTGTGGGGTTATTGAATCATAAAAAACACAGTGCGTAAAGTAAATGGCCTTCACGACATTTCTGGCACGGAAACAGATACTACAGGATACAGATTTTTATTGATAAAATAAGCATTTTACAAGTCCCTACTTAAATTATACAATGCTAATTGCAAAGAACGCAGGCAAACCCGCGGGATAAAATACAGCCTATAACCACCCAGACAGTCTATTCTAGACGCAGGTGAAAAAAAAAGGAAATCGGATAAGTAGTTCGAGTAAGTAGTTCCGGAGATTACCCAAAACACAAACTTATAAACGTACAAAGCTATAATCTCATAGACTTATCTTCTTTATAATATTACTATATAGAAATATTTTACAAATAAAAAGTTAAACACAATATACCTACACCCAATATTTTAAGGTTTTAAACATTGCATTAAACATTTAAAACATTGCATAAAACGGGACCATCCCGGTCATGAATTTGTGGATGGAAATTTAAAAAGATGCAAATTTGAGTTCTAACTTATATATAAATGTGAGTAGGTATAAGTAGTTATAATGTTAAAGACGTAAACCTGTCATATTGTGAAGTTACGTGGTCAATATTTTATGATCCTCAATTGTAGCAATAAAATACATTGTGACTTATATGACACGAGTCATAAAAATGCATGTTATGTGTAGGTGGAATATTTATGGTTAATAAATAAAACACCTATTTCTCTCATCAAGGCAGCACGCAGAAAGTAAGTAAACATAGTGTTTCCTACAATATAAAAACCAATTGATTAATTAAAGATGGCGATTCACGACGCGCATGTATATGGAAAATATGTAACAGTTCAGTTCTGAACTTCATTACCATCATCATCATGTGACCCCAAAAGACGTTCACTGGCTACACTTAGGCGGAGGCCTGGAGGAGCCCAAGAGTGCCAAAGAGACCGGTCCTGCGCCGCCCGCATCCAGCGCGCGACCTTTACCAGGTCATCAGTCCACCTTGTGGGTCCACCCACGATGCATCTTCCGCTACGTGGTCGCCACCCGAGAACCTTACCGCAACCCCAACGGCCATCGATTCAACGTGCCCCATGTCACTTAACTTTTAGCCATTGAATAGGATTGGCGCGTGTAAAAGCGAGCCGCTTAGCGGTGACCAATAAAAAACCTTACTATTTTTTTAACGAAGTTTACAAATAATTTGTCGAATCCTCATGTTCAAACTCTTGTTTAAGTTATTCGGTCTTTCAAATCAAATTGATACAATTACTTATATGTATTAAAAAAATTGGGGACAATCTAACACAAATCAATCTAGTCCCAAACTAAGCAAAGCTTGTACTATGGGTACTAGACGACTCTATACATGCTTATATAGATAAATAAATACTTAAATACATGGAAAACATCCATGACTCAGGAACAAATATTCATGATCATCACGCAAGTAAATGCCCTTACCGGGATTCGAACCCGGGACCTCCGGCTTCGAAGGCAGGGTTCTACCAACTAGGCTACAGAGGTCGTCGTATCTAGGTATACTCTGTACTTTTATTGAACAGTGCCATAAAAAGTATATTACTATATACCATGGTAAGTGTAACAAAATATTAAATAATAGACATCCTCTATTTCGTTTCCATCATTAATATGCTTAGTCTGTGCGGCCTTATGGAAGACGTGAAGAAAACTGTTCTAGGTAGCCAATCTATACGTAGTAATATTACCTCAATGCTTTTAAAATGACCATAATTTTAGCAGCAAGATCCACACCTGCCTAGCCTGCGTGGTTGGCAGTGTGCTAATAACTATAATTATCATTATCTTAGGCAGGAATCTGGGTGTGAGACAGTCATGTGTTCACGTAATGAAGCACGATTTGTATATATTTGAAGGGATCGCGATGAACCAAGGCCGGGCAAGGTAGCAGGCACGGTTGCCAGGCCGGAAGGATGATTATTTGTTCTTGTGTCATGGATGATTCTCTCTCTCTGATTTCTTTATTCTTTTCATGATGTATTTATTTAACTATCCTAATATCCTAATCCTAATCCTAATAATATTATAAATGCGAAAGTTTAGATGTTTAGATGTTTGGACGTTTGTTACTCAATCACGCTTGAACGCCTCAACCGATTTGATTGAAATTTTGCACGAAGTTAGTTTACACCCTGGATTAAAATATAGGATAGTTTTAACCTGGGTCCATGCAGACGAAGTCGCGGGCGGAAGCTAGTACAAATATATATATCGTCGTCTAGTACTCATAGTACTTACAATCTTTGCTTAGTTTGGGAATAGGTTGGTCCCCATAATATTTGTAACTTGGTTTCCCTGATAACAAACAGTTTTTTTGTAAGCGGGGATGAAGTTGAACTCATAAGTAGTTGAACGCCGTAGTACCTTGTCACTTCGATACGTTTGACCACTTCGTATGGCAGTTTATGATACAAAGGTGTTTATAACTATTGGTCGTTGTCGAAGAGTAAGCTAGACTTGTGGGAGAAAATAAAGCAAAACGATTTTTCTCGAAAATAAGACCAAGCTAGATCTGTTTCTCTGCCCCATAAACCCTGCTGCAAATTTCATCAGCGGGCGTAGCACGGTTACCATTTTATTACTTATCGTTGTGGATAAGGCATCCGTCACTCTCGCACTCGCTTACTTGTCAGAGCGTGATGGGCGTCTTTACCACGACGATAAGTGATAAAATGGCAACCATGCTACGCCCACAGAACATGATTACAAAAATACAAAAATATACATAAGAATTATATCTCAGTCACTGCTAGCACGGCTCTTAAACGTTAATAATAATTGTATCAATTAAATAAATACGTGACGGACATGGTTACAAATATAATAAAACTACAACACGTACGTTAGTGTACGTACGCCGATAAAACAAAACGGAAAGTTTACTCATACCTTACTGCATATTTTCATTTTTAAAGATTTAACTGTTTGGATTGCTGCTTTGCTGATTGTATTATAGTTACCCTTCGATAGACCCCGTAATAATGCAGTGAACGTGGTAAAATGGAAGGCTATACGTATAAAGAACTAATTAGGAAGTACATCTAGCGCCATCTAGTGACTAATAGATATATTACATTTGACCACGCTCATTTCACGCTGTTTGTTGGTCTCCATAAAAAGTTTCTTTCCTTTAATTAAAATAAAATTTACATTAATTATAGCTTACGTCCTATTCTGATTTATAAGGTACTTACATACCTAGAAGGTTTCATGAAAAATCGTCCAGTCGTTTTTGAGATTGATTGGAACTATATCCATCCCATCCATACATCCAAACTTTCACATTTATAATATTAGTAGGATTTACATGCTACTTCTACTTATTTAGTATACTATCTACATTAATATAACGATCCATCAGCTGACTCACGGGGCAACGACCTGTCTATATTAAGGTAATAACTGATTGGGCCAAAAATACATTATGTGGCTAGGGCGCGTACAACCTTTTTCAACTCAATCCAGTTTCGCAGTATGAGCAAATGTGTTCTCTGGGAGACGTTATTATTTATTAGTACGTGAACAAAGTTTCTCCGGTAAAGTTTCAGCGGAATGTTGGTGAATAGAATACTTAATTGCAATATAAATATTATATATTACACTATTTGTGCGGATATTCAACGATGTTCCGCCCGGTGACTTACGTACCTAAAAAAAAAACCGGCCTAGTCCGAGTCGGACTCGCGCACGAAGGGTTCCGTAACATTATCTATAAAAACAGCAATAAAAAAACGCGTTGGTTGTATGGGAGCCCAGGGTTCAAAATTATCAAGATAATTACGCCTCTTGATAATTATCGGATAATTATCACCAGTATAAGAACCAATGACACTCGAGTTCGCTCTACTTTGCATAATCCAAACTGAATTCTTTTGGTAAGGGGAATCCTCACGGCACGGCACGTCACGTTGAAACTTCGTGCGTTCGAATAGCCGCAAGTGCGGAAATACACGTTCGAATACTTCGAATACAGTTCACGAGCGCAATTCTTTGTTATTATCAATCGATAATTATCCATCTGTTATTATCACGATAATGATCATGATAATTATCATTGATTATTATCCTTCCGAACCCTTAGGAGCCCCCCTTAAATACTTATTTTATTTTGTTATTAGTATTTGTTGTTATAGCGGCAACAGAAATACATAATTTGTGAAAATTTTATCTGTCTAGCTATCGCGGTTCTTGAGATACAAGCCTGACGACAGACAGACGGACAGACAGCGAAGTCTTAGTAATAGTCCCGTTTTTACGCTTTGGGTAGGTACGAAACCCTAAAAACCAGTTAGGAAAATATTTTTATACGAAAACGTATCTCTATTCTAATATTTCAGATAGAATGACGTTAGTAGAGTAGTTAGTACTTATAGTCAACAGCAAAATTAGATGCCCATTTTAGTAACATGACACTTTCACTACTTTGACGCATCCTGTCGCAGTGTTGTTACGTTATTTATTTAGGTTTGCAACAGGTGCTCGTAAGTACTTATTTAAAAACAAAATAACAGTAAAGTAAGTAGGTAGTAAGTTAAGTGCGACAGCCATGGATATATTTATTGTGGTCCGATTAAATTCCATTAGTCTCCGTTACATCAATTAAAACCACAAAGTATCAAGATTGTTAGACCTAACTACTTTTAACCCAAAATGCTTCATTGGACCTAATGTCTCATTAGAACTAATCATTTTTTTCTTAAATATATATCTTTATAGGATTGTTGGAAACCGAACCTAACCTAACTCTATTTGATGATATTCAAAGAAAACCTACTCCTACCAACCAACTCCTTTGGAGTTGCATGCGTCTATAGGCTGTGGTGTCCGCTTACTATCAGGCGCGCCGTACGCTTGTTTACCACCGTCGTTTTATAAAAAAAACTGAACAATGTTGTTTCGAAAAAAATGCATGTCTAGTGAAACATTAGGGCAAAAGTTACTAGGTCAAGTGACAGGAACCCGTGTTGTTCATTAACGATGTTCACTAGCGCATCATTTCGGCGACATATGGATGTGTTGTGTCCAAAATCCAAATGGATGGACGATGACGTTTATATTCCAATGTTGAATTTGAATTACGACTATTCCAATGTTGAATTTGAATCACGACTATTCGCATGGCGCGTTGGCGCGTTACGCTCCATTTATGGATATACAACGGGCCGCGCTACTATCCTTTAACGCCATAGTCTTGACATTGACTTACTTGCTTGACTTATGTCCCTGTGTCCCCTAGATGGGGCAGAGGGCGTCCACAGTGCGCCACCATCCCGTTCGGTCTTGTGCTTCGCGCTTCAATTCGCTCCAAGTCTTCTTGGTCTTCGCCTCTGCGATGATCGTCCGCCGCCAGGTCTGTTTAGGGCGGCCACGTTTACGCTTTCCTTGGGGATTCCAGTCCAGGGCTTGCCTTGGTATGTGATCAGGGTCCCTTCGGAACGTGTGGCCGATCCAGTTCCACTTGCGGCGTTTGATCTGCTGGTCGATCGGAGTCTCACCGCAGCGTTCCCACAGTTGTATGTTGGAGATTTTCTCGGGCCAGTAAACACCGAGAATACGGCGAAGACAGCGGTTGATGACGGACAATCTTGACATTCGTGAATCGATTTTGGCGCGGCGTTGCTCCATTTGGCTTGTTGCAGCGGTCTTGAATGACCAGCTAAGTTAGAAGCCTGTACATAGTAGGAGCATCATATAAATACGAAAGTGTGTCTGTCTGTCTGTCCTATAACACAGACACATACAGTCCCTATTCGTCCCGGTACCGCCGCATACCGGGTAGAGTCAGTCCGACCCAAGTCGGGCCTAGCTGAGTTTCTTGCTGGACTCTTCTCAGCTAGGCTAGGTTTTAGCGAACCAGCGATAAAACTCCCAGTAGTTCGACACCACTCACACCCCAGATTCGGTTGATACCGTTCAACCAATCTCACTGGAGCGCAAACTCGTAGAGTATTCCAGTGTACAAACTTTCCCGCGTGGTCGGGCCGGAGGCTCCCCCTGGATTTTCCCCAGGCTACCCTCCAACCACGCAATTCGACCGCTATATTGGGTCCGTCCTATTATAGCAACAGTCAGGTCCAAAAAAAAAACTGTCTTAAACCGCTGAACCGATTTAAATGAAATTTCGTGTGGGAAAAGACATAGGATAGTTTTTATTGTTTTGCCGGCGACTCCATCCGCGTGGAACTCGTTTATATCGTAACTCCATACAAACTTTCACCCCACATTTCACCCCCTTAGGGGATGATTTCCGGGATAAGAAATATCCTATATCCTTCCCCGTGACTCAGACTATCTCCATACCAGATCTCAGCGGTTTAAGCGTGAAGAGGTAAAAGACAGACAGACACACTTTAGCATTTACAATATGGATATGGATATGGATTAGATGAAAATATTATCCGCGTTTGGAAAATTTAGACTGAGACTATTTATAGGTATCACCTCATCCTTATGTTAAGTAGTTGTTGATGGACTGAGTCTGTTTATCAAAATTCGTGGTACAAATGAAGTCGTCAACATCTCCCCACACTCCATAGCTGATATTGACAAGTCTTACCAACAAACTCATAAGGAAAACTAGCGTAAGGACGAATATTCACGAGCGCGATGTGCGAATGAGTTTTCATATGTATGCTTTTTTATAAATAAATATTTAAGGACAATCTTACACATATCATCCTAGTTCCAAATATACATACCATACTTATATCCTACTATCTACATCTACACTTCTACACTAATATTATAAAGAGGAGAGATTTGATTGTTTGTTTGTTTGTATTGAATAGGCTCCGAAACTACTGGACCGATTTGAAAAATTCTTTTACCATTAGAAGCCGCCATTATCCCTGATGAACATAGGCTACTTTTTACCGCGGGGAAATGCTTCATTCCTACGCACTCACCGTGCGAAGCCGGGCCGGGCAGCTAGTAATATTACAAATGCGAAAGTTCGGATGTTTAGACGTTTGGGTGTTTGTTTCTCAATCACACCCAAACGGCCCAACTGATCTGGATGAAATTTTGCATGAAGATAGTTCATTGCCCGGACCAAAATATTATATATAGTTTTCGTCCCTGGTCCACGCAGACGAAGTCGCGGGCGGTAGCTACATACATACATTCATGCCTTTATTCCCAAAAGGGGTAGGCAGAGCACATGAAACGTAGCATACGTGGGTATAAAAGAGCGACAAAATGTGATGCGGTAGCTAGTAGATAAATAAATATTTAAATGCATAGAAAACATCCATGAGTCATGAGTAAATGCCCTTACCGGGATTCGAACCCGGGACCTCTTGCTTCGTAGGTTAGGTACAGAGGTCGTCAAATTTAACACGTTGCAAGCATGCGAGGTGTCAAATATACATATAGGTAGTCAAGCGACAATGTCAATGGTGAATAAATAATAATAATTCATAATTCATTTATTATTAAATGATGTCTTAATACAAAAAAAATATATTAAGGATGTTCACCCTAACGCGATTTCTCGAGTTGGCGGGGCGGGATCGGTATGCGGTATTTTGTACTTAATCGTGAGGTTATATACTGATATCGCACAATTGTCACTTGTCGGTATATCTACTTTCAGTATTACATTTGCGCAATAGTGCTATCATGCGTGGAAGCGGTACCGCCATTTAGGAAACACTCATATAAATATAGGCGCGCAGTAAACATTCGGCTGACTGGCACCGACTCAACTGACAGCTTACTGACATCGCACCTCCTCCGCATGGAATGAGAGTCTCCTAAGTCTGACCTCCGTTTACCGATGGCTAGTAAGGTTCTGGGGGTCAAGTAATGCTGGGGTATGTGACAACGTGAAGGCAAACGGTGTTGAATCGCATAGCTGAGTCAAGTCCCCATTGATAAATATTTCGTTTAGCTACATATAACAATCAATTATTGACATAATAATGCGTGTTTCACAAATATACATATTTATCTGCCTTTTTACTTGTATTGTAAAGACGGTAACATATTCCGAATTGACAAAAGAAAAATGTCCTTGGAGTGTTAACATTAAAGTTTCTTTTACATTGAAATATTTTTTGTGTTTCTTCTTGGAATTTCTCGGTGAGGTAGTAATGAATTCACTTGCTATTTTTGGAATAATCATGTAAAAGATAATACGGGTGATGAAATGAAACTAATTACACTACAGCACATTTTAATAGGTACCTACCTACAAGCCTTTTCCCGACCAGGTCTAGATTCCGCACTGGGTTCGAAGGAAGGTCGTTTCCTTAAAAAGGCCTCCCCTAAAGAGTGCCAATGACCGGTCGTGCGTCTCCCGCATCTAGCGGACTCCCGCGACCTTTACCAGGTCATCAGTCCACCTTGTGGGGGGGCCTACCCACGCTGCGCCTTCCGGTACGTGGTCGCCACTCGAGACCCTTTCCGCCCCAACGTTTTTCTGTTTGCCTGCGTCTTAGAGCCTCGGTCTACGCTCCACATCGATGAACCTGCGGAAGCGAAGTGGATTCAATCCACTGAATTGGCTCGGGCCCCACGGACTCTTCTGCTATAAAAGCGCGGGCTGCTTCTTAAGCCATGCTGCCCTAATTAAATGGTCCCGTTGAGTATAGGACGGGTCCTGGTGTGGGACGCAACCTGTGTCGACACACTAGCCCGGTTGCATCTCCACCGTTCTTCGCTGAGGGCAGCAGCTGCAGCAGGAGCGGCCAAAGCTGCTTAGGTGTAGAAATTGGTCTCTGCGCCGAATATAATTTCGTACCTTTTGGCGTCGAGGCCGTGCCATTCGTGGGGTCCTGGAGCCCTAATCCCTTCAAAGAGATATCGAAGAGGGTCTTCGGTGACTGAAGAGCTGGCAGCTACTTCGCATAAAGAATAAGCTTAGCCTCATCTTCGGCACAATGCCGCAGGGGCCTTTATTGAACGAGTGAGCGAAGCAAACGAACTTCTCCCTTTCAGCTAGGCCAAAATTCTTTTGTATGTCCGGATGTCCAGATGACCGGCTGTTCTACTATAGGTCGCATTACGTTTTAGATTTTTTTCTCAATTCAGTTTTTAGAAAATTAAAAAAAAACAGAGGGGCAATCACGTGACGTTTCGAACGCGCGTTAGGTAGATCCTAACTGTCACAACTGTCACTGTTTTCCATATAGAAATTGTCATTTAGATCTAACTGACGCGCGTATAATGCGTTACGTGATCGATCTGCGGTTAACACTGAGTTGAGTGACTTTATTTTAATTTTTTTATGATAATATTATAAATGAGAAAGTGTGTCTGTCTGTCTGCCTGCTACTTCACGCTTAAACTGCTGAACCGATTTAGATGAAATTTGTTATAAACATAGTGTGAGTCCCGTGAAAGGACATATGATTGTTTTCATCCCAGAAATCATCGCCGGGTCAAATGAGAGGTGAAAGTTTCTATGGACCTATGATATTAACGAGTTCCACGCGGACGGGGTCTTAGGCAGAAGCTAGTACCTAATAAATAGGCTGTTAGTATCACGTTTTTGATGCGGCGGGACAAATCGTCCATAATGGGACTCAAAGCCTACAAAAGCATCGGAGTGCTTACGTCCATCGTCCTCCAAAATAATAAATAAAAAAAACCTGGATCGCCACTAACAAGGAGAGCCTGCAACAAATACCATATTCAATTCCAATGTAAATGTTCAGTAAAACACCGTGTTGCGGTTATTACACTTCAGAGCAATGAAAACAATTTGGAAGTGGCTCAAGTGATACAAAGCTGAACATTATGCCATAGATGGACAAAACATGAACTGGTGCAGAAAGCGGAATGGGGAGTCCTTGCCAATTAAACGAACTAAGTACCTAGGTGTTTAAAGAAGTATCACTAACGCCTGCTTTGCTCATTCTTGTTATTCCCTTGGGTATTCCCCTTTAAGCCACTACGGCGTCAATGCAATTGCGACAACACGAATTCACATATGTTTGTCTCGTTTTTTCGCATTTGTTCAAGAACACGTTCGGTTGACTTAGAATCCCACTCCCTACGCTATTCACGACTATTCGCTTTTCGCGTTATCGTCACTAGTGTAACTCGTGTCTGAAATTCTTAATAACCGTTCGCAATAGGAGGTCAGGATTGCAGTGGTTTGTCTGAAGCGATTGTCGGTAAACGTGAATACAGCCAGGTGAACAACAAAAACAGGTGTAGGCGTGTATAAAGGTCAATGAAAACAAACACATTATAAACGATTGATTATTATCGACAATTTCTGTGAAAATAGGGCTGAGCAGGGTTTTAACCCCATTGCGAATACGTACTCGTATGTACAATGTCAATTTATTTGGCACGCTCTGCGGTTTGATGGATTTATAACAAGTGAGAGTGGAGAATCTTAAGATTCTTCTTATATAGGCTGATATAGGTATGTATGGTTGAAATCATTTAAGGTAAACGACTTTTTTATTTAAAACTCTCATTGGAGATGGGTAAAGTCGCTTGTTCAACGGATCGCTATGATACAACTCGGTCAACTGATATTTTTTTTAGTGTACCTACTTATATGGTAGTGAAAATATTTTTTCACAATATTTTTTCCCCCATTCGAAAGAACCCGGAGTCTGCTGGCTCTAAGTGGCGCAGGCACTAGCTTTGTACAATTGTGTCTTTTGACATAACAACAACCGGATTTAGATTCCTATTATTTATTCATAAATTTCAGTATGTACATGTATTTTTTAACAAATGGTGTCCCCGACCTTTGGGAGGCGTTCGTGGAGCCGGAGTACCAACCAAGTACGACAATAGCCAGTTCCTAGAACAATTTAATAAAATGGTAGTGATACACCAAATAGCTGCTGTCCCTATCCATATCATGAGACGCATACATAAAAAGCACTCGCTAATTAAGTATAGGAACTGTTGCTGGTTGCTGAAATGTAATTTAAGCGGGTTATTCGATGCAAATTGACTGGGCTTTCAGATCAGACAACGGACGCGTGTCTAATAAATATGAATCACATTGTATAAAGCGATCTATATGGGCGGTTTATTACTCGGTAGATGGCGCTGTTACGTGCGGACCGATTTGTACAACGCGCAAGCGTTTGTTTCCCGTAGTTACATAAGGCAACGGCTGACAGTGACTCGCCCTCCGCTCCGACTTTAAGAAAATGGCCTCTGCACGGCTATCATGAGACGCCCGCAAGCTCTCTCGATTTTTCTCGCACTATCCGTCTCTCTCTAATTAGAACACTCAGAACAAAAGATGTGCGAGAAAAATCGAGAGTATGTCGCGGCCGTCTCATGATAGTCGTGCAGCTTTTTTTATTTTGTCTTATTTGGGTTATCGACAGCTATCAACATTATCAACAAACTCATGAACATCATAGTACCTACGCCAGGTCAGTTGGAGTGGTTTAAGTTTGTTTACAAATTCTTCTTGTCATGAGAGATGATAAGAGTGAGTATAACCGCGTCGCATGGCACTTTCAGTAAAAAATCCTAGGGTAATTGGCCCAACGTATTACGAGCGTCTACCCGCCAAACTGCGGGTTCCATTGTATTCTGTATGTGAGTATATGGACATATAATATATTTGACATGGTTCATTTAATTTAAATTGTTTTATAATATGATAATGTTCTGGTTTTATTTTGACGATCATTGCGAGATACGAGTATCAATATCAATATTTATATTCCCTATTTTGACTTTATCATGAATCATTTTGTAATATATGTCCATATGAATGTTGTATTGTACCTGTGACATTTCATTCAATTAATATTCATTATTTGACGATCATTAAATAAATTCGTGTAAATTAGCTTAAAGTTAACTTATAATGTAAATTTATTTTATGAAATAAAGAAATCTAAATCTAAATCTAAATCTATTGTCTTGGCCCAATGATAGCGAGCGCGAGTCTTAGCGAGTATGCACCGTACCACGTCCAAGAGTTGTCTCTTCCGGGTGGTCCCCAGATGTGAACCCTTTCTAAGTCCATTCGCTCTTGGTAGAACGGTCGTGGCCATCAGGAAGCATGTACTTAGTCTTAGTCTTGTTGTCCTTATAAACCTTATGTTTGAAACTGGTACATATCCTGATATTTTACAGAATACAAGGGTGTGTCCAGTTTTTAAAGGGAAGGGCGACAGATGCGATGTTAACAACTATTGGCCAATTACAATAGTACCCAAAGCTCGTGGAATCTATATTATCGTCTCACCTAATGTGTCACCTAGAGTCGGATAACCTGTTTACGGAAAATCAATTTGCGTACCGACAAAACATGTCGACTACCACAAGAACAAGATACTCGATTGTATCATCACTGGGTTGGACGATAGGAATAAGATGGCAGGAATATTATGTGATTTGTCAAAAGCCTAGTAGCGACGAAATAAATTAAATCTATATGGCATTCAGAACAGTGCCCTCGATCTATTCACCTCGTTTTTGTCAGGCCGCAAACAAGTCGTGAAATTATTCACTGACGGCAAATCACTGCAATCCGGTGCAGGGGACATACATATAGGTATTCCTCAGGGTTCTACGTTGGGAAATACCCTATTTCTAATATTTATAAATGACCTTCCGTCGAACATTGTGGCTGATTTTTCAACGCATTATGACTACACTACGTACTTACAATACTTATTTGACTGTTTGTTATTTGTAAGAAACAATATTTCCCAGTTTGTGCGTGTTGATTTGCCGGGGACACAACTCCGTTCTACTGGGCGCTCGAGAGCGGTTCTTCGTCGCATGGCGCTTTCAACAAAGAACCTTCGCGTCATCGGACCCACTTATTATGAACACTTACCGGCGGCCAATCTAAGGAATGAACCATATGACGAAACATTCCGGCGCAAACTGAGAAATCTTTTGTTGGACAACCCTCTGTACTTACTCCGTTAACGAGTACATGGAAATGACTTTTTAATTGTGTATTTTGTTTTCTTAAATTGTCATTTATTTTTGTTAACGTTATATCTGTCAATGTTATGAATCATCATTATTATTATTCGTTTTTTAAACGCGACAATCCTGTGTAAATGACGATCCTTTTAGGGAGATAAAATAATATAATATTTTGTATTTACAGTTGACTTATTAAGTTTTTATTATTCAAATTGACGAACATGGTAGACATTCTTGTAATCTTGACATTGAATATGGTAATAATACGAATAGTCCTGTGTGTTTGTGAGTAAATGTATCTTTCTTTCTTTCTTTCTTTCTAGTCTTTCGTTCGTAAAACATCTCTTAGCGTAGTTGTGGCTCAATGTATATCATTAATGTTTGCGAGAGCGTGCGGTAGTTACAGAATGACGTTGGAAAAGGAGATACTGACTATCGCCATTGTTGTCAAATTAGACACTCGAATAGGTCATTAGATTTAAAAATTGATGATAAATATTGATACAGTTTAACTCATATCAGGCTATGTAGGTTTGATTTGTGTAGCAGTGACACGCACACATACAGCGGCAGTTACAAGCGCACGACATACATCTGTATGTGTGCGTGCGCAGATGAAGATGAGTCGTTTATTTTTGTTGGGACTAGACCAAAAAGTAGCGCAAATGACCCATTTTTTAATTAGCTTATGTTGTGTCGCACTGCTGGGCTGAAGCCTCCCCTTTTTCCGCCACTCGTCTCGGTCCTGTGCCATTACCTTACTTTTTTATAATTAATTAATTTAAACTTTATAGCACAAAAGAAAAACTTACCGTACAAAAGGATTAATGCCATATGGTACAATACCTGCCAGTCAAACCTTAAGGCAAAGCGGCAAAGATTGTGGGCAGCGCAAATAACAAATTAAAAAATAACATTATTATGTTATTTAAAAATATCTCTTTCTCATACTGTTGCATGGGACATATTATGTGTTGATTGTTTTGTATTATCTACGGTAAGGGATTTTTTTTCCGTACTTATACCTCGCTCAGATTAAACGAATATAAAAAAAAAAAAACATTATATGCGTATAGTCCCGAAGACTCGAAAGTGATAGCGTTTGTAGTGGATGTTGTGTTGTGCAAGAAGACGAGAGTAGAGGTTAAAAAGGCCACATAAACATTATCCTGGTTACATCCTGATGGGACGAGAGCTTGAGGTAGTTACCTCAAGCTCTTGTCCCATCAGGATGTAACCAGGATAATGTTTATGTGGCCTTTTTAACCTCTACTTCATCCGTGTAGACCTAAGCTGTTGCGTAACCACAAGGGCATCAGTAGCTGCAGTTAGGTATCTACCACACAGCGTGTAAGCAACCCAGTAAATACTTGCGGTAAACCGCCTTCTTCTCGTGTTGCATCGTCTCGATATTGTAGATAAGGAGATACAGGTATGTATATTTATAGAAGTTATATAAGTAGGTACCTACTTATTTATATCACTCGTCTCACGATGTGATTATACGGATGACTCAGACAAGGCCGTGTCGAATTCGATCCGATTCCTTAAATTCTCTAAAGTAACTAGATGCCGACCAATTTAGGCTAGTTAGTCGGGACACTGCCTATGAAGCTCGCAGAGGTTCCGGGTTCGAATCCCGGTAAGGTTTACGAAGATATGCTCCTTAGTCTTGGATGTTTTTTACTGGAGATTTTAGTATTACGTATACGCAATTCTCCGTGACTGATATGGTAATCTTGTCAAATAAATACCTTAAGAGTCCGCAGTAAGCTCGATTCTCCATACAAACGTAGTTACGCTCTCATTTTAAAACTACGTGATGGATTGTAACGAAACTTTGCATATACAATGATATGATGTTTATTATATCTATGTCTGTAATTCGTTTATGTAGCTTCAGATACCAAAGTAAAAAAAAATCAGCGAATTTAAGTTTTTCATACAAAACTTGTTTTTGTTGTAGGTATTTCGTTTGTTTTATACACTGGAACCATATAAACTAATTACAGACATAGATATACTTCAGGTCGATGTATATGAAAAGTTTCGCCACAATCCAACACGTAGTTTTAAAATGAGAGCGTAACTACGTTTGTATGGGAAGGTGAAATCCGGCCGAGCTTACTGCGGACTCTTAAACCACAAAATATCTTCTTAGTACTTGTGATGTGTATATTCCATTATTTTCCTTAGTTAAGGACTATTTCGATTTGTGTACGATTTTCCCCGGAATATCCATACTAATAATATAAATGCAAAAGGTTCACGCTTAAACCGCTGAACCGATTTACATGAAATTCCGTATGGAGATATTTTGAGAACCTGGGAAGGACATAAGATTTTTATCTCGAAGAAAGAAGATATTTTTTTCTCGGTAATCACCCCCTTAAGGGGTGGAAAGGGGTGGGAGATAAGAGATAATTGATGTTGCGCCTATGGGAAGTATAAGGCCCCTACCTAGCACACAGCGTATTTTAAACGCGCAGACGACGCGCGTTCCCCTACTAACAGCCTAACAGCATATTTGCAATTAGATTTTGTGCATTAATAATCCCTTAAGTAGTTTAAGGAGTAAATGCGGCCCAAGTTGCGGACAAAAACGAAAAGTTTATTGATCATAACAGCCGAAAGACGTCCACTGCTGGACATAGACCTCCCCCAAAGAGCGCCACAATGCTGCTGCTGGACCGGTGTCCAGCGGGTACCGCTAATACTGTACCCAAGCAGAGGCCGAAGACTGTTGGGCGTCCTATGTACGGGTGGGGTGACGAGGTCCAAAAAGACCGAGTGAACTCCGGGCCGTCGACGGGACATAAACGGCAGCGGACAGGGAAGCCTGGCGCTCTTTAGCGTGAGACCGAGATCCACTGCGGGTCGTTGCACCACAGCAGTAAGTAAGTATTTCTTGCTTCGGCATCACAGCCCATAAGACCAAGAAAAAAGACGGAGCGTTACGAACAGTCAAGTGAAGCCAAACCACATACAAACAAAACCAATCTACATCAAGTTTAGCACACGCTCAAGCACACATATAGAAACAAAATTGCACAAAACTCTTCAGTGCGTGTCGCAATGCTGTCAAGATCATTTATTTCGAGTTTTGTGCGATTTAATTTGTTTAGCGTGTGCTCAACTTATGGGGCTTGGTTGAAAACCGTTTGGCTTCACTAGACTGTTCGTAACGCTCCGTCTGTCTTTTTTTCTTGGTCTGAGCACAGCCCATGTTTAATACTTAGTGATGAAACAATAGTACCTACATTGTTTAACGAGTCTCGCTCGAGTTTGCAATATTATTACGCCCTTGTTATACACAATGTTTTTCATTACACTTGCGAGGAAATAACAACTACAAACGACAGAAAAATCTATGTTTCATACAACAGCACCAATCAAAAATTGACGAAATTGACAACTTCACTTCCAGATCAGTGCGAGTGGAGCGCGCAGCTTCAATATTTCAACCAAACCAATCACAGAGCAGTACAGCAGTATTCTTGCAGTTGCGCGGCGCGTGGCCAACTAGATTTTTTCAACCAATCACAAAACAGAATTCTAGTGGCGCGCGGCCAACTAGATTTACTTAAACCAATCAGATTACACACACGCTCATAACTCCCTGGAGAGTTATGAAAATCCATACCTCCCGTGGGAACATTTGAATAGGGGTGTAGACTCGAAAATTATTATTACTCCAAAAGAAAGAAAGCAAAAAAATATGCCTAGTGAAAGATCCCATTTTTATACTCGACGACATTAATGTTTGAATTAAGACTCCGCACGCCAAACTTAAATCACATACTTTTTACCATGGAGCTCCCAACTCAACATTTCATAACTGTTGAGACAACTAAAATGAAATTGACCAATCACGTGGCGCCTTTACTGAACTATAATGTATTTGACCAATAGGACGCCGTCATGAGAAAGTCAAAAGGTAAATAGACATCAACGCACAAAAAATAAAAATCGGTTGGTTGCACTTCGTTTTCAATAGATACCAAGTTTGTTTAATTAGTTCAGTTGACTCGTAGAAAAAGTATTGTATACAATAGTTATATAATTAGCTCTTTAAGTCTCGTACCTTAATTAGGCCACTCAGCAAGCTTCGTGGCCTAAACGTGGTACTCGACTGAAAAAGCATACATTATAATAACGAGTGCATAAAATACTATGAGATATGTCAAAGAATTATGAAGCTACAACCGTTTTAATATTGCTTGTTAGAGAGAGAAAACGCAAACAGTGTGTGACGTCACATTACGGGATGCTGCCGGGCGGCCGCGTCGGCGCCGGCGCCGAACACGATGGGCAACACATTGCCATCTATTAGTGACGTCACAATCTTCCAGCGTCATCGTTTCATATGAAGTTGCGTTTTGCGAAAAAGGGACAGAGCATACCCCTCTTAAAACTTTGGACACTTATAACTTCGTGATTATTTAACATTTTCACAAACAGTGTGTGACGTCACATTAGGGGATGCTGCCGGGCGGCCGCGTCGACGCCGGCTCCGAACACGATGGGCGCGGCACATTGCCGTCTATTAGTGACGTCACAATCTTCCAGCGTCATCGTTTCATATGAAGTTGCTTTTTGCGAAAAAGGGACAGAACATACCCCGTCTTAAAACTTTGGACACTTATAACTTCGTGATTATTTAACACTTTTACTACCAGGAACCCGCCTAGCGGGCGCCTACGCCGTGGTCGCTTTCGCTACATACGAGGAAAACCACGGGAACGGCTACGAGCGTAGCGCGTAGCGATTCTTGGTACCTAGTGAATGTGTTTTTTGCGTTGTTTTTTTCTCCATTTGACTACATTTTTCATCCTTTTTTAATTATTTTGTTTAGTGTCTACACCCCTATTGTGAATGGACATGCCCTGTACATGGAATAACACAATTTACGAGCAAATGTGATGAAAACATGTTTACGTTAACAGCTGATAGGGGCGCGGCTCGCGTCACTCATTCATAGTCATGGCGATAACGACTATTGCAAATACTACGCGTAGTATCCGACTGATAAGGTTAGTTGGTTTGCGATGATGAGTAAATAAGTTTATCGCATTTGGTTTATTTGCCAGAACGCATCAAAAACGTAAAGGGTGTACTGATAATTTCGTTCATGAGTCAAGTGCCAGCTCATTCTGGGTGTAGGCACTAGTTTGTATCAGGGATGACGCGGATGCGATTTTTTTTTCATTCGCGGATGCGGATTTTTGGAGCCATACATCCGCGGATGCGGATTTTGGGATGAAACGCAACGTAAATAATCAACGTCCATTTTACGATAACACGCTGTTGAGACTAAATTAAAAGTAGCGAACTAAGGTCATTCGGGGCAGTTGCGCCACCAGGGTAAGGGCGATTACATCAAACATATTGAAATCTACTGATATTTTAGTACTACAGATATCTTAGATGATCATCGTTATCATCATATCAGCCAGATGACGTCCAGTGCCAGTCACAGGCCTCCCCCAAGGAGTGCCGCAATGACTGGTCCTGTATGATAGCCGCATTTACCACGTTGGCACACTTGCCCCGACTGACCTTAATCAAAAACGCGGCTCTTGGCCACTGAAACGAAATCAAGTTTTTTGACTATTGGCGATAATATCTAAAACGCGCGCGGTAAGCGCCGTGTGAACTAATTTCTTGTCGTGAATTGCACTACATCCGCACCCGCAAAAACTCCGTTTCGATTTTTGCGGATGCGGATGCGGATGGTGATGTTGAAATGTATGCGGAACATGTTTGTATTTAATTGAATTTTAACTTTCGTGTATCAGGACAACGTTCAGGCGCTTGACCAATAACCTGGCCATTTGACCTGCGTCCATGGGTAACGTCGAACGTATGCCAATCATCAGGCAGGCCTTATGCTTTTATGCCACCATCTTGGTAAAAACCTAAAATGGGTCATATTTCCTAAGGGCCGGTTGCGCAAGATGTGCCGTAATGTTTATTTGTTTGTAGCTATTATTTACTATCTCCGGTCTAAATCGCTCGTTCTTGACACGCTACCAGCGCTCGCTGTAAGGCAAGATAATATAGATACATTTAATTACACATACTTAAAAATGACTTGAAAAAAACATTGATGCCAAAGGCTTATAACAGGGTTGAGGACTATCTAACTGACAGAAATGCATGGCCCAAACCAGAGCCAAAAATAGCTTAATCTTATAATATAGCTTATTCGGACATGTGTTCTTGTAGAACGACGCATTACGTTTTTTTTTCTTTGTATTCATATTCAGTTTGACTTATTTTAAGTAGGTTAAGAGCTATCATTGCGATAAGCTTGTTTTGGCAAAAAATTACTGACTGTTGAGTTTGCTTCGGCGTTTCTTCTTAACAATGTTCTTTTTCAGAAACGCTGGTAGAATTTTGACTTGTAAAAGTCACTTCACCTAATTTCATTTTGCCTTATTTCATTTAACCTTATTTTTAACTTATATAATCTTATTTTGTATGCTGTTTGACTGACATAATTACAGTTTGTCTAACATAAATCTTGCATAATTTCTTTTTGTCTAATCACTCCCCACCCTCAACTCGGACTGTTCAGAAAGTAATGTAGGTTTTGAATAAAAGCTTTCGCTAAGTAAATGGTTAAAAAAAATCGTTTCTGGGTCGCAGTTCTACCTAACACTCCTCCTCGCTTCGCTCTTCGTCGTACCTACTTGCCTTAAGGTACAAATTGAAACCAGTTATAACAGACGACGGGTCGAAGTGTGGCAAAGGGTAAGCAGAAAACTCATAGTAGCTAGTTGAAATAAATGAATTTTATTCTGCAAGTAGGACGTAATGGCACTTTAACAAGTCAAGGTTCTACCAGCGTTTCTAAAGGAGAAGACCACTGTTACGAAGAAACGCCGAAACAAAGTCAACAGTCAGTCATTTTTTGCCAAAAAAAGTTGGACAGTGACAGGACTCCGCTTTAGCCCCCTCCGCGCCTCCGGCTTTTTATATACACTCTAGGGGTAGGGCAGAGAAGACCACGTGGATATTGGGGGGCTCCGATTCGATTCCGAGACAGCGCTATAGCCCTGTGCCGCTCGCCCGCCGCACACCGAAGCGAAAACCGCATCAGTGTGTCAATCGCCTTGAACAAATCTTGACCCCCGATTACATCCAATATGTGTAAAGTAGTTAAATTACATCACAAACTTACGAATTGGTCTTACTGTAAATTTAAACCCAAGATAACAGTCGGTGAAAAGATTGGCATGACTGTTGTGTTTGATAATAAACGATTGCCACACTACGCGGTTTCCACTCCGGTGTACGAAATGCGAGCGGGACAGTGCTATAAGACGTGCAGCAGTGTCACCGCAGGTGGCCCAAGATTAGGCAAGAAGTTAGTATGTATAACAATGGTAAACCGTCTTTTGTACATCATCATCATCATCATATCAGCCGAAAGACGTCCACTGCTGGACATAGGCCTCCCCCAAAGAGTGCCACAATGACCGGTCCCGCGCCACCCGCATCCAGCGGACTCCCGCGACCTTTACCAGGTCATCAGTCCACCTTGTGGGGGCCTACCCTCGCTGCGCCTTCCGGTACGTGGTTGCCACCCGAGAACCTTTCCGCCCCAACGGCCATCGGTTCTACGTGCAATGTGCCCCGCCCACTGCCACTGCCTCTCTTTTGTACAATGAGTACTTTTTGACAAGTAAATATTATAATGAATCTTTTGGCTAATACTGAAGTATTCTATTAATTATTCTGTGGTATTAGTCAAAAGAAATCTAAGTAAAAACGTTATTAGTTAAAATAAGAATCGACAAAGTGATTTATAGATAAAATAATATTTGGCAAAAAGTTATGAAAATCGTTATTTAGGGTAAACTTATTTCGAAAAAAACAATTATGAAAAATGAAATTATGCAAATTAACTTTGAATGAATGAATGAATGAATGTAGTTTATTCATTATAAACATATGGTACAGGTACAGATGTTGCAGAATTATAGGTATATAGTGTTCCTAATATGTTTAGCCATGAATGGAATGTGAAAATGATTACAATTAAAACAGTCTAATAGAATTTAACACAAATACAAAGTTCAAGTCAAATAAAATAATATTATGTCAAGTCAATGGAAATCATTATTTTATACTATAAGACACTTTAGACAAACAATGCATTATACTACAAGTTGTTAGACAAACTGAAATTAGACAAAACGGTATTAGGCCAAAGGAATCCCGTGTGATCCTACACCGTCAACAACAAACATATAGAGAGAACTTTGTCGCACTTAACGTAACAATACTGCGACAGCTGGGATGCGTAAAAGTAGTGAAAGTGACAAGGTACTAAAATGATCATCTACTTTTGCTATTGACTATACCTACCTACGTATGACACATTCTAATCACTATCTAGAGTGCCGCAGTGTCGAATAATATGACATCACTGCGGCGCATGGCAACAGTGGGCATTGTTCTCATGTTGACATAACTAAGAGTTATGATATTACTCTCTCTGTGCGCTGGCGCTGTCGTTGCACAGAGTAAAACAGACTAGGTATTCAATGAGAACTGGACCTTGATTGATCGGTCCTCCGACCAGTGTAGCTGGCTGATTGCGTAACGCATTGTACGCTAAGTACGAAGTTATATGCTTCAGCTTGGATCGAAAATCGTTCGTGTCCGGTGTCTGTCACCACTCACGCTGTCCCGCTGTCACGCTTTCCAGCTGCTCTCCTCTACAGGTCGCATTTCTCAACCGATTCTCGTGAAAGTTTGTTAGTAACCCTTACTAGTATAGATTTTTTTACTGGTCACTTTTCCAAAATTACTTTTTTTGAAAAAAGACATGCGAGTTTAACAGCCACTAGTGTTAGTATGAGAAAATGAAAGTTGATTTGTTCTGGTATCGTACGTTCGAAAAGTTACGTACCTTTACGCGTCAACCAGAGGGGTGATTACGTACCTACCTAATCACCCCTTTGGTTGACGCGTCGTACTTATGTTACGTAGATCTCTTGAACAGACACCTATACAACTTAGGTATAACAGACAGCCCCATGTGCAGAGCGTGTATGGAAGCAGAAGATACAACCAAACACTTTCTATGGACTGCAAGCAGGTAGTGGTTATACAGAAAAAAGCACCTAGGGTCTCTGGACACACTACGGGACGCTGTCAGCAAGACCAAGGCACACACTCTTTCTGGAGGAGTTGGGGTGGTTAGAGTAGCGCTACCCCACCGATTCACGCTAAATAGGCACATTGGATGTCGCCTTGCGAAAAATGCCCAGTATTACTAGGTAGATCTAAATATCATTTATTGTATGCAGTTAAATATTTGATTTGTCCTATCCTAACCAAACCCCGGGGTTTTCGGTGCGGGAATAACTTGAGAAAGAGTTGAGATAAACAGATAGGTTATTCTGACAAAATATCATATTGTGCCTAATGAATAAATACCTTCCTGCGAATTGTAAACAAACCATACAATTTTATTTTAACTTAAGTAGTAGGTACTTTAGCATTTCTACCAAACCTTACGAGATAATAATAATAATAAAATAATAATAATCATTTATCTAAGGCTATCGCTCACCAATGAGGTTATCTACTTATTTTTCATCAAGAAGTTTTCATTGAGATTGAGCAAAGATTTAAAAGGCGAAAATTACACATCGATATCGAGACGGTCGATAAAAAAAAACATTCACGCTCTACGAAAAATGAACGTATGTTTTTTTTATTACTTAATTATATTTTTATTCAATTAATTATTTAGTAGGTAAGTACATTCTGTTTCTTAAGTCAATACCTATTCTTTAGTTAATGTCATTCATTCCCGCACCGAAAACCCCGGGGTTTGATCCTAACACATGTTCGAAATATTTTGTAATCATTCTTGTGGGGCCCATTTTCACGTTTTAAAAATACTACTTAGCCATGTTGGCCAATTTGTGTTTAAAACAATAGACTACTTTAACAGTAGAGTCACTATTCGTTTGTGGCTATTGTGGGTAAACAATCTAGAATAAGAATCCTATGGCCGCGGAAGTCCGCTGGACGCGGGTGACGCCGAACCGGTCATTGCACTGGCATTCTTTGGGGGAGGCCTATTGTCCAGCAGTGGAAATATATCAGCTGACAGATACGATGATGATCTATTACTTGGACTTTTCAATACGAAAGTGAATAGGCGCTGCATACCTAGATGCATGTAACGAAGTGATGCGTACTGCGTAAGCTACCCTACTGTATATTATGATATAATATTTTAAATGCGTAAGTTAGAATGTTTGTTACTCGATCA
Source organism: Epinotia bilunana (assembly GCA_947049275.1). Lineage (NCBI taxonomy): Eukaryota > Metazoa > Arthropoda > Insecta > Lepidoptera > Tortricidae > Epinotia > Epinotia bilunana. Next base: position 6,422,034 of record OX346271.1, on the reverse strand, counting down.
CATTTAAAAACGGCTCTTCTCATTTGGATGAAATTTTGCACAAATATAGTTTATAGCCTGAATTAAAATATAGAATAGTTTTTAGCCCGGGTCTACGCAGCGAAGTCGCGGGCGAAAGCTAACTCGTACTTAATAAAAATAATAAACGATATTTTTTGCAAAAAAACATAGCGTGTTATTACTGCCTTCTAACCCCGCTGATCTAATCTGCAGCCAAGCTATTGTATTTCACGACCATGATCCACATTAATAAACATAATTATCTGATTAGCCAGGTTGTTGCCTTTTGCTTTTTGAACCTTTACCAAGGATGCATAACTCTGTGTCATCCAGCTTATCTATTTACCTAACACCTCTGGAACATTCTAAACGACTGCTTATACAACAGCCATCTTTTCTTGTCTTTTCGTTATCCGAGAAAATATTTTCCGTGATGTGTTGTCAATATTATTAATATAGCAAATAGGTACCTACATAATAGGTATCTCCTATATATGTACATATTACAACAGGGAATTATTCAAATGTGTTTTGTATATCATATAACAAAATACGCTCTACACAGATTGTTACGACAAAGTATTACAACATAAATCTATTTTTCCATATTTGCGACGACGGTAAGGTACCGTCATATGCTGCAACATTGCCTATGAAGCCTAACTTTGCCTACCTTATAAAACGGCATTTTGTTACCTAAGTATGTAACCTGCTTTTTTGTGAGAATGCGAGCAGCTGCCGGGTACAACCCTTGTATCTTACTCACCCAATCGAGTTAATCCCAGTTTTATAAGGTAGGCAACGTTAGACTTCATAGGCGACGTTGCAGCATATGACGGTACTACTAATTCTAAGAAATTTTCAAGCTGCGATTACCTTTAAGTATCTTTAATTGAAGGTTATGTTATAAAATAAGAGACCCGATGGTTTTGAAGTTAAAGAAAGACTGACTGACGACTGTGTGATTGTACAAAGTTGAGTTTAGATAAGTATAACTTTTTAAGAAGTCTGTCAAACACTATATTTTTATTTTTGAAACGAAAGTTTTCAGTGTGACTGACATTGATGCTCATACAAACCCTTGACTTGTATGTATTATCCGTGGAACCATTAAACTTCTCACAGTCTGGCGCGGCCTGGCCGCGGCGGTTAATAGTAAACTCGTTATTAGCTGTAAAATTTACTATTGACCGCCACCGCAGGCCGCGCCAGTGTGTTGCAGGCTTCACTCATAGAGTACATTTGACTGTCAATTTATGCCAGCTTGACACTACTGGCTCCACAAGGCAGTTTGACTACGGATGTACAAGTTGCGGAAAGTTTCCAAATATATGAGAACATTTTTAGAAATTTCTAGAAACTTTCACAAGAATTTACGAATGTTTCCATTTTAGGAAATTCTTTTTACGAAATTTTGAGAAATTACCAAGAACTTTCCATTGGGAAAATTTCGCAAGTTTGGAAAGCTTTCCGTCAGCACACCACACGTCAATCAAAGCGCACTCAAGTTCTTATTATTGAAGAGTGCAACTATCAACTATATGCCAGGCCTAGCCGTCTTGCCAATTTAGTGTAATTCAGTTTTCGCGCACGGCTGAGGTGCTATCATATTTTTCTTGGGGTGCTTAGGTGTTACACGTTTGTCTGTCTGCGGCATCGTAGCTCCTAAACGAATGGGCCGCTTTTAATGTTTTTTTTTCCGAAAGCTGACGTGCTTATGCTTCATACAAAATCGGTTCAACCGCTTGTGAGATATTGAACTTTGAAAGGAAAATGCTAGGGGAAAATATAGGGGGAAATGCTAGGGGTGACAACTTTTCCAAGTTGTCATTGTATTCACAAGCATAAGCACATAGTCTGAATTATTTCGTTTAGCCGCAGTTGGATAAAATGTTAATATTGATATTAATTCATCTCCTCTTGTGGAAATAAAAGTGGATGTCAAATTCTCACAAGTTTTAGATTCAGTGAAACTCCTCTCAAGTGCATGCATTTTTCTCCATGTTTACCTGTCCACGTTTTTTATTACGGGTTTATGCAGAATTTATCAAGCTTTACGCTGCCCTAGATCATGTTTTCATAGAATACCTACATAGTTTTCGCACAACACGTGGATTTCTAACGTATGGAGTTGGTAGTACATTTACCAAGATGGCGGCTGTTGAACAAGGTCCGGTCAGTCGATCATACGTAACGCATTGTACATAAGTACGTCAAGAAGATCTATATTTTTTTTTATTTGGAAAAATTACCAATTGAATTGTCCTAAGGCGTGTTCGAAAATTTACGTGACCTCTGGTGCAGGGGACTTTTGGGATGACAATTTAAAAATGAGCAAGCACAATTTCCTAAAAAACCAGTGGTACTGTAACGGTTCTTTGGAAGAAAATGTTGTCTCAAAAAATCTGAACATTTTATATTACAAAAGTGGCCAGTGCTCAGAGCCTGCCTGGCGAGCGGGTAGGGAGAGAGAGACAGAGTCTGGCTTGTTGAGAGAGTCGAGCGTGAATCAGGGGTCTAAAGAGTTGCGGTTATGTTATGTCCATTGTCGGGAGTCACCAATGTAGAAGACTGCAATAGAGAGAACTCTCAGGGACCGAAGTCCAATGAGAGTAGTTTAGATGTTCAATTTATGCAACTCATTTAAGAAACTTCGATAGCGCGATGCAGAACACGTCCGATTTGACGGGAGTGACGCACAGAGCTAATATGCGAGCGAGCGAGACAAAATTTTGCGGGCTATACAGTCGCCTCAAACGATGAACTTCTAAAGTCCACAACGCCCGTACTCCATACGTTCATTAAGGGCTTGCGTCAATATGTTTTCACCGAGCTCACGGGGTGGCAAGGTCAGCGTTCCACTAATGAGAATAACAGTGAATGTTTGATTTTCTTTAGTGTTATTGTGTACTAGCTTCTGCCCGCGACTTCGTACGCGTATAAATTATGGTTTACATGATATTCTTATGTATAACCGTACTACTGACAAATTTGAAAATAAACAATTTATTTCCATAGACTGTGCGTCTAACAGTTCGAATTCTCTTCAAATCTAAATAAACACCCTCATAAACTTGGTCGTCAATAATATTATATAGATGCCCAAAGTCCCGCAGGTGAGCGGCGAGGCAAGCGAGGCCAAAGGCCGAGCTTTACATCGGAATTAAAGGTCTAAAGCCATCCTTCAGAGAGCGGTCTCAATGCGAGCTCGACGGCCAAAGGCCCGAGGCTGAGCCCCCCCGGATACGCGTTAACCGAGTAACTTGCAAGCGAAACCTGAGGGCCGAAGTCCTGAAGGTAAACGGGGAGGCAAGCGGAACCGAAGGCTGAGCTTTTCGTAGGAATGAAAGGCCCTAAGCATGCTTTTAGAGAGCGGTCGCTATGTGAGCTCGGGGGCTGAAGGCCCGTGAGTGAGCCTCCATGGACACTTACTATCCCCAGGTATCTTGCAAGCGAAACCGGAGACCAAAGTCCCGAAGTTGAGCGGCCAGGCAAGCGAAACCTGAAGGCGAGCCCCCATGTACACTTACCATCCCCAGGTGTATTGCAAAATCCCAGGCCAAAGTTCCGAAGGGGAGCGGCGAGGCAAGCAAGGCCTTTTCGTTAGAATGAATGGCCCAAAGCAACCCTTCTGAGAGAGAGTCCTTAGTTACTGATTATCTTTCGGTGTCTTGCAAGCGATACTTATTAAGGGCCGAAATCCTGAAGGTAAACGGGGAGGCAAGCGAAGAAGCGAAGCGAAGGCTGAGGTTCTCGTAGGATTGAAAGGCTCAAAATATCACTTTGTCCCTCTCCTCTCCTCCGGCTCGCCTCCTCAGTCCGGCTCCTTATGCGCTCCCAATAATATTTCAGAAAGTTACGGGAGTTTTCTACATTTAAAAAATGGGTATCTATATACGTACTCAACTCTACGAGGAATGCCGTTTAGTCCAAATATTCCGACATCCCTTGACGTTGGTGAACTATGATAATTCGAGATTAGTATTCAACTCAACCTATCAAACAACTTTAGATGACCTCTGATTTCATAGGAAATATAGGAAGATAGAGATCAAAGTTGCTGGTTTTTCAATATCAACAGCGGCGTCGTCAGTGACTGAATTTCCAATATAATTAGGTCTCTAATGCCTAACAGTTACTATCGGTGGAGGTATCAACCAGTTTTGGTTAGTATATATAGTATTTAGCCGCCAAGCACTTTTTTACATCCCGTGTTTTTTCACGTTTCATCTATATTTTCTCTATCTGAAAGTTTGAATGGGGTTCTTTTTACTTTCTTGTCAAGTATATGTTTGCCAATTTTTCAAGTCTTTAGCTCATAGATTCAAGGAGTTCCCATACAAACTTCAACCCCATTTCTTAACCCCTTTGCACCCTTATCTATATATTTTTGCAGCCTACAGGCCGGGAATTTTCTCGACGGATTAGTAAAGTTTGCATCAAAATCTGTTTAGCCGTTTTCACGTGATGCGCGTTCACATAAACAGACAAACAGACAAATATTCTAAAAACTTTTGGAACGTGTTCTGTTATCGATTCTTAGTATCCCCAGCCAACTTTTTTTCGAATATCTTCCATGTAAAGACTTTCGACCGTCTTCAGCTTTATTACTTATATGTATAACACTTATGGGTGCAAGCCTGAAATGAATTATTTGAATTTGAATTGATAATATAGATTAGCCAAGCCGGTGTCAATTTGCATGCAACTTACCCAAATTAAAAAAATTAAAATATAATATTGTACCTATGCGAATAAAACCAATTACCCTTCACATCTTCCAGAATTTATTTTGTTATCTATGTTTGTTTGTGTCACTCATTGTTAGAGTCCGCAGTAAGCTCAATTCTCCATACAAACGTAGTTACGCTCTCATTTTAAAACTACGTGTTGGATTGTAACGAAATTTTTCATATACAATGACATGAGGTATATCCAAGTCTTTAATTAGTTTATGTAGCTTCAGATACCATAGAAAAAAAATACAGCGAATTTAAGTTTTTCATACAAAACTTGTTTTTGCTGTATTTCGTTTGTTTTATAAACTGGAACCATGTAAACTAATTATAGACATAGATATATCTCATGTCATTGTATATGCAAAGTTTCGTTACAATTACAATCCAACACGTAGTTTTAAAATGAGGGCGTGAACAACTACGTTTGTATGGGAAGGTGAAATTCGGCCCAGCTTACTGCGGGCTCTTAATGTCTCGACTTAGTTTTAGTTCTAGCAACTTATTACATTTGGTGACATTTTCGGCTTTATGTCACCCACGTGTCACCTTCATGATAGAGGCAGTTACAAAATGTATCATCATTTCAACCTGTCTGATTTTTATAATTAGATTTTTCATTTTTCGTTTTTGATAGTCACGCGGTAAGTAAGGTCATACTTAGGTTATAGGATGTATATTTTGCGTGAGTGAGTTGTTATCACGACTCATACCAACCCAGTTCCACCAGGAAACCTTCGCAGACCCTAGATGTTGCCGACGACTCGGTAGCGACCTCGGCGATCCGAGGTATTTTGCCCAGTATGCCAACCCACGGCATGGCAGGATGACGCTGGCCGTTTCTTCGAAAATTGTAGGACATCTTCAGAAAGCAACGCTAAGAGGGCGTTATTTCCTGGCTGTGCCCTAAAGGAGCGCGGGAACCGCTTTGACGCCTAATACTAAGATTTGGCATAGGCACTAGTTTTCACGGAAGCGACTGCCATCTGACCTTCCAACTTAGACGGAAAACTAGACCTTATTGGGAGTACACCGGTTTTCTCACGATGTTTTCCTTCACCGAAAAGCTAACGGTAGGTAAATATTCCGTAGGTACATAAGTTCCGAAAATCAAATCAATGATACGAGCCGTGATTCGAACCCACAACCGCCGCTTGACAGCCACATGCCTGTACGGTACGGTAGCCTAGTGGTTCCACTAGGCTGCCGTGCCGTTGATATTGTCGTTTGACAACCTTCAAGAGCCTAATTTCATAAACGATAGTTGAGAATTCGGCGTACAAGGAAGCAATCCTCAGTGCAGCAATGTACCGCAAATTGTCGTACGTTTATAGAATCGGCACCCATGTTCCCAGCCTGATCATTGAATTTCGTATATCGACGATGATAATCATCCTCCCATTTACCAATCTGATGACGCCAGACCAAGCGAAATTGAACGTTAAGTCTCCTTTTAAACTCAATTTGCCAGGAGTGTCAGATAGGAAGTATTCGAACACCATCATCGATTTGCACTGCGTTATCGTGACGTTACAAAGAAAGTTTTCGCGGCCTTGCAACACTATGATAGTCGCAATTGACCAACATATTGCGATAGATATGGTTTGAAATTATAGAAGCGTTAGGCAACTTTGTCCGTTTAAAACTTTAAATCAATGACACGTTAGTGCCGAGTAAAGGGTCTTTGAGTAAATAATTGAATTGAATACCAATTGATGATTATACATATGTATATTATTCTACGTCGAGCACCTATCAGGACGAGAGTACGCTACAAATGCCAATCTGATTGAAGCAAAATGTGCTTTTTATTTTTTTTCCTTTATTATCTGTGTTGTTTTTGTCACGAATAAATGTTGTGATTTGATTGAAATCCAGTATGTTTAGTTAAATAAATCTGAGAGTTTTCGTCAACTTGAGGTTTGGTTGCTGACATTTTGCTGACAACCTTCAGTGGTTAGTGGCATGGATTTAGGCGGTTGGTGAAAATAGTACGAACATAAGCAAATTCTAAAAATATCGTTTCTAGTTTCCCTAACCGCTCTAAATCCGTAATACCTGATTTACTAGCTCTGTTTGTTGTATTTAGGAAATTTTCAAATCATGCTTGCATACCGTGTTGTATGTATGTCTCAATCGCTGTGGGTTTTGGACTGAATCAGACGTACATTAAGAAATAACACAGAAATACAGCACTTTATGCGAATATGAGATGAATGGATGGTCCATTTGCAAAGAAAACTGTGTAAATCAATTTCGATACGAATTTTTATATTTCCATACATTTATATCAGGTAATAAAAGTTGTCCGCTTAGCGGCAAGGTACATTGACACATGAATAAATTAACTTAAACTATATCAGTCTGACAGTCGCGCCGAGCGCGTGGCTTAACTTAGTATCACAGATGAGTAGAGCGGTGGGTCGCGCAAATTGCACCCTAGGGGGCCGCGGGGGCCGAGGCGGGGGCGGCGGTCACTCGTCCGATGCGGACGACAGCTGAGTGCTCCCGCCCGAACTGAAGGAGCCTCGGCACGCACCCGCCTCTGCGCCGTTTCCCGCCGGCGGTGCCTCCCTCGCGTTCGCCGGCGACAGAGTCTTCAACAGCTCTAAAGCCGCCCGGGCACGCTGCCCGTCGGCAACGGCCGCCGACGCCGCGCCCGACGCGCGCTCCCACGCGCTTTTCTCAGGCAGCAGTAAGCGACGCGCCTCGCGCTGTACGCGCCGGGATCGCAGCGCGAACAGGAACGGTGACGCCGCCGACGCCAGCAGCAGCAGCGCTAGGGCAGGCGTGCGGGCGTAGTCGCCGAGCCCCGGCGCCGCCGCAGACACCACGGCGGTGACGGCGTGCGGGATGTGCAGCATCACTAGCGCTCCCGTCAGGATGCCGACACGGGCTGCGCGGGACTCTTCTCGGTAGCGGAACAGTGACGCGTTTGAAATACGGCACCGGATCGATGTAATCCTGGAGCCGTTCGTGGATGGAACCGGCGTCCGCGGCTGCACGGCCAGCAGCGGCGCCGCTAGTGACGGGGCCGAGCTCACTGCCGGCAAGCCTTTCCTCAAATCCTCATGCGATTTCCCTTCTTTTCGCGTATTTCTCAAACTCACGACAGACGGGCAACGGCGTGGCTGATCTGGAGGAAGCAGGAACGGGCCAAATTTGCGGTCAGTTTCTTCCGAAGGACCATTGTCGGGTACGTCAATTTTAAGGGTCAGGCCTTCGCTTTCTTCGATGAGATCTGGCAAGTTGTTTTGAGGCTCATGGAGCTGCAGCGCGCTGGCCCCGTGGGCTCGCGCTCGGAGGCCGGAGGAGCGCGCCGCTCGGTAGATCCTCGCGTACATGACGCAAACAACGGCGGCAGGGGCAAGGATGCCGAGGATTAAGTACACGATCGAGTAGACTAGTTCAACGCCCTGCACGACTGGCTCGTCCGGGTAGAAGTGGCGAACGATGGCGATGGTGGCGCGGATCGCAGCCGCTGAAGCGGCGATGAGCCACGTAATGGCGCACAGGACGACGGGGCGGCGTTGGAGGAGGCGCGTGTGGCAGCGCAACGGGTCTGTCACGGCGTGGTGTTGATCCAGGGCGATCAGTGTGACAGAGAGCAGGGCAGCGAGGCTACAAGCTGCTGCCGAGGCATCACCCGCCTCCAGCCAGGCCGTCTGTTCTGTCCGGATCTTGGTCGAATGTTCGCCGAACAGTGCAGGCGCCAGCATCGACGTCGTTAGCAAATTGGTCGCCAGCAAGTTTATGACGAACCTGTAACAACAGAAAGGTACATTAGGAATGTTTGCCACGATCCATGTTGATTTGGGTGTGCTCTCAAACAGCTCCCAAGGTTGTGTCAATGTTCTACGTATTAATCAGTGGTTTTACGGCTTTGTCCTGATTTTGCAGGGTAATTAAATTGGGAACAATCAGAATCAATCAAGCATTGTTTTGTAAATATGGTTTTAAATATTGATTGAGCTTGAAGTGACTCGGTGTGTTCGTTCATAAATTGTTCCCAAATTGGTTCTGTGAATTCTGGAAGGTTTCCGCCCAGTGGACGGCCTTGGCCAGCAATATAGATCTAGTGAACGATAATCTCTTAATGAACTAATTGTCGTTATAATCGTTAATTGAACAAATATAAGTATCAGGGAGCGACCACACCGGTGCTTTACGCTGCGTATACGCGTTGACGTGTCGTATGCGTCACGAATTCTTCATACATTTTGCTGCGTTTTACGGTGCGTTAGCGTATTTTGAGCAGCGGTGGGGTAGCACCTTCATCGCAATAAAAATGTAAAATTAGGGAAAACTTGCGGATTACATCATAATAAGTAAAAGTACCTGTAAAAAAACCTAATTTGACTGTAATATGGACATTTCCCATTTTCAGAACTCTTATTAGCAGTAATTTATGACCGTAACCTCGTTAAAGTTACGAAATCATTGTTGCACTATATAAAGCGACGAGTACGCAACTGCGTATAACTACAATACGAATACATTAATTACATATAGTCATTAGGTTGTGAATAATTGGTTAATATCCATTTATTTATATTCTATACATATTTGATTAATTGATTGAACTAATTAAGTTTTTGTAATACGCGTAATTATCATCAAGACGAAAGACTGGACTGGGCGTGTAAAATGATTTGTAATAGAATATGTACGAGTAAATGCTTGGCTTTAGCCAATTTTGACAGCGTAGTTGAATATAATATCATGTCGATGAATTTAAGGCAGGTTTTTGGAAGCGGGGTGGTAGGCGGCGCGGGCCTCGTGTCGCAACACGCGTAAACACAGACATTATAATATTCTTTATCGCACCTCAAATTACAGAGAGAGACAAGATCAGGGCAAATTTTGCGTACATCTATATGTCGAGGGTTTCGATGCTCCGCTGACCTCTCTCCTTGTCTATGTAACCTAACGCTCTGCCAAAGAGAAAAGTGGCCAACCACACGCCAGTTAAACCTTATGTCAATGCATGATGGTTGCTATCGCACTGTACTCCTCGACGGATTATCCCGTCATTGGCGTTGAACCAGTGGTGCGGATGTATCCGTCTTTAGCTTTGAAAAGGTTCATATAATTATACAAAGATATCAATCTATAAATAAGGTTTAATTGTGCAATATGAAACGTTACATTAATCGACCAGGGCTGTTATTAGGAACCCGCGAATGCGCCTCACCGCACCCGTCACGCGACGAAAATTGATCTCTACCGACGCTTAGTTACTACTACTACTAATCGCGGTGTCAAGATATATTTCTGGGTTAACGGTGAGGTGGGGTTAAAACAAGTTACAGAATAGCGGAGAGTGTTAGTCCCCACACATACTCGTATGTATGGTAGTGAAAGTTGGGTGTGGCAGAAGAAACAGCAGAATCAGCGTCAACTGAATGCAGTGGAAATGAGAGCGTTCTGAAGTATGTGTGGGATGATTCTGAGGGATAGAATAAGAAATAGTGCGATAAGAGAGAGATGTGGAGTGACTGAAGGTGATTTTCCACCGGCGAGGCGAGGCGGGGCGTGGATGGGCGAGAATTGAAATTAGTATGGGACTTACAACCTATTTCCACCGTGCGCGCGCGCGCGCTCAGTGCAAATAGGTAGTAAGTCCCATACTAAATTCAATTCTCGCCCATCCACGCCCCGCCTCGCCTCGCCGGTGGAAAACCACCTATAAGAAGTGACGAAAATTGAGAAGAGCATGCTAAGATGGTATGGGCATGTAGAAAGGATGGAGGAAAGAAGATTAACAAAGAGAGTGTATAAGGGACAAGTTGATGGGACAATTGGAAGGGGAAGACCTCGTCGAACTTTTTCTGATCAAATCTTGAAGAAAGGTCAGGTCAAGAGTACCCTTAACCGACGAGCATGTATGCAGAATGTAGTGAAAGTGAATGAAGCAAGAAAGGTTTGTCAAAATCGTAGCAACTGGAAATCCGTGATCTCTGCCTACCCCTCCGGGAAACAGGCGTGATTATATGTATGTAGACAAGCGGGGCAGCTGGTATAAAAGTACGAAGCTTATAACAGCGGCTCGCCGTAGATTTTCCGTCCCACTGAGAATCTTATAAATTGTAAGGAAACACCTCGTTTATTTTTCTTAACAGTTACCTCGACCGCTGCCAAAACTCAGCAAAGGTCAATGACACATGATCATCGGAACAAAATCACTTCCGAGTGTTTGTTTGTTTATGTAATTATTACGTTTTTGTGAATAACAAATTGATCGTTTAACTTAATGGTTTGCCGAGATTTATAGTGCGTATTTATAAAAAATAACGTAAAATGATGGACACACGATAGATTTAGCTCTGTTCAGAAGAGCTCCAAGGTAAAACAAATACACAAAATAATATGCAATTTTTTCCACCGGCGAGGCGAGGCGGGGCGTGGATGGGCGAGAATTGAAATTCGTATGGGACTTACTACCTATTTGCACTGAGCGCGCGCGCGCGCGGTGGAAATAGGTAGTAAGTCCCATACTAATCGCCGGTGGAAAACCACCTTTATTCCCGGTCGTGCCCTAAAGGAGCCCTTTGGCACCTATTCTCATGATTTGGCATAGGCACTAGTTTTACGAAAGCGACTGCCATCTGACCTTCCAACCCAGAGGGAAAACTAGACCTTATTGGGAATGGCCTTTAAGTGTATTACAGACCATACAAGCAGTGTCAAGAAGGTAGACAACGTCTTCAATGGCTGTGTAAGCCTGGCTGGAGTCCCGTGTCTTCCTCTTAGTCGCTTCACTCCTAATGGCCGCTCCACACAATGGGCCATCCTGACCCATTATACAGGACGCGGCTATGCGGTAGAACGAGACATAAATACGTCTTACTCCCTTTAACGCATAGTTGCGTCCTGTATCAGGATGGCCCATTGTGTGGAGCGGCCATCACAGAGTGGTCGTGATCGTCGTCGGTTTAGTGCCAAGCTTGACAATCCGTCGCCATTCGCCTCTCAAGGATTCCCGTATATTACCATCAAAATGTACATCATACTGACATTGCCAAGGCCTGGGAACAAATAATCCAGGAACACATTTCCCTTTTTATTTCAAGGGAAGGCCTCATTTGAACCTCGGCTCATAAACAAAACCGCAGAAACCTCGGCAGAGTTGATTGAAATAAGTCGCGATCAGATTTGTTTGTACTAATGTTTCTGATTCGATAATAGAGTGTAGAGCAGATATTTTTAAACACTTTTAAATTAGAATATTTAAAAGCAGAATTAGTTTCAGTCATTTTTTTTGGCTGAGTATTAGATTTCAAGCGTCAGAATTTAGTAAGTTATATTTAGTATTTGGTAGGTTATTTTGAAATAACTATTAAAAAATTCTTTTTTGAAGTACAATTGCTATAAATGCCACTGATTACTATCATTCTTGCCTATATAGTAGGTCCCCTCGCAACAGCCCCTATTCTGCTACTGCTGCCGCTATTCTGTTTGTTTTAAGATCATCAAATCATGCATAAATTGTATATAATTGCATTGTATATATCTCGTAAGCGGAAAATCCAATTCAATGTCTACAATTGTATGCATGCATTGAAAAATACAACACCAGTGCCGGAGTCTGCAATGTTTAAGATGAACCTTGTGTGCAGAATAGTTTCATGGTCTTACATTAATTGAAATGTGATTAGAAAGTGTAATGACAACATTTGTAGTGTAATAGGAATTGATTACGTAATTAGGTAGTGCTTATATACACTTAGTCCCTGGGCGACCAAGCTCTGCTCGGGTGAAATTAAAGAAGACGAATTTTCCCAGATACGAGACCTAGCTAGATTGATTATTCGCCCCCGCAAACCTCTATGTTGCAAATTTCATTTAAATCGTTAGGGCCGTCGAGAACCTGATTACAAATATATTGTATAAACTAGCTTCTGCCCGCGACTTCGTCCGCGTGGAACTCGTTTAATATCATAGCTCCTTACAAACTTTCACCCTCTATTTCGCCCCCTGATTCCCGGAATCCAGGTTATACACTATATGTATACCGAAATTCATTTTAATCAGTTAAGCGGTTTTTGCGTGATTGAGGTCCAAACTTTAGCATTGATAATATTAGTTGGATTTGTATAAAATTCAGTGACACGACTCGCTTGACACCCTAGTATGTATAAATATTGCTGGTTTAATAGTATAGGATATACTCGTAGTAAATTAGTCTTAGATTATTTTAATTCGCGATTTCGACAAAAACATCCATGTCGAGGTCGAGAGACCATTACCTCTGCAAGTCTGAGCGCAGATTGTTTGTTTTACATACATCGACTAAGTTGTTGGTTAATAACGAATATAATATATGTTCAATCGTCTTAAAATGCGTGAACTACATACCTATAGTGGACTTTGACACTGAAGTATCTCTTCTACAAAACGCGTTCAACAAGTTTGTTTTTGCTTTTGTATTACTTCAACATCACGTTTCCCGTTTCACAATGAGTCTCGTTAGTTTAGATTTATATTAAAGGTGTAGAATTATCGTCTCCTTCGCCGAGAACAATGTCTGTGACGTTTGCAGAGCGGCGCCAAAAGTTCTAGTCGTGCCGTGGCGATGTTTATTTTTTAAGAAAACGTACAAAATTTATGATTTCACCATTCATTCAGAAAACTATAAACGTATTTATAGTTTTCTTTATTTCTTCCGCCCCTTTTTAGTTATAAATACACCTCGTTAGCTTTCACAAATAACAGTCCTACTAATATTCTCTACTGATCATTAACCCACTTTTTCAACCTTGATATATCATCAAAAACTCGCATAAATTAGACAGTCAATGACAGTTGAAGAAAGCGCAAGTGACAGCAATTTCATATTTTGAATCATTCGTCACTTATATTTTTATGGGTCGTTACTTTTTAACGTGTCAATGATAAAACTATGTTATGCCGTAAATATATGGCCTAGTTTTCATTGGAACATTTCAATGAGAATTGCGAACAAGTGTAGTGTATATGTTTTAACTTTTTTTATGAGCGCGAATCTTGGAGTTTATGTTGTTAGTAAACGTTCAAGGAAATGACTTCCTAACTGGTAGCGATGAATTTTATTTTAAACACTTTAATCTATGGTATTTTTATTAAATGCAGAGCAAGGTTAGGATATCCCCCACTATGTTGAAAAGAACGCATAGATTATTTAGGCTTTTTTCTTGAAGAGTTATCGGCTTTTGCCAGGGTCGTCTTCCCTATTCGTTTTTTAATGCTTTCAATTACCATCATAACATCTGTACCAGTTTCATCAATATAATATGTATGTATACATATACACCTAATTGTTGTTAAGTACAAAAAAAAGTAAGGCAAAAGGAAAATTTTCGCCCCTTGTTTTTTCCAGTATTGACGAACACCTTCCTTTGCGTGACTTTTTAAAACACATTAAAACGAATCATGTGTTGAATTACCATGATGGTAAAAGCACAAATAACTATGATATTACATGCAAACTAGTAAGTACAATATGTAGGCAAGTAGGATCAAAATTTATCATGTATTTTTTTACGTTTGTTATACAAAACCATACAAATAATATGGTCTCCCCCGCGATGACAACCACGTGTTTTTTAATATAATATTTTTTATTTGAATATTAAAATTCCCAGTTGGAAGCTGACAAGTTGTATAGTTTAATAATTTACTTATGTACATTATGCATACATAAAATTCAAATGATATGGAACTGTCTATACTCGTGCACACGCTAAAATATTTCATAGGTATCATACATGTCTATGTGTCTACACGTGCTGTGAAAATTGACAGGTATAAAAGTACTTTTCAGCTATACCGTAATAGCTGACGTTTTACTAACAGTGGGCACTTTATATGTAGGTACCTATGTAATAAATTTGAACGTATTTAAAAAACAATAATGAATCTCTGTTACAACCAGGTGATTCAGGGTCAGAGGTCAGCAGTCAGTTTTCGTAAATAAAAACGTAAGATGACTTGCTGATTATCATTACCAGAGCATATTCATTATATATGTTGGTGAGACGTCTAGAGTTTTCTCGTTCAACCGCCAAGTAATAAACCTGGTTATAAAACGCTGTGTCATGATTATAAAATGATTTAATAAAACCATTAATAACAGATACAAAAATATAATGAAAAATAACATGAGTTATTTGACTCAGGAACTTAGCTCTTCACAGCAGTGTAAGAACACACAATACGGGTGTAGCCTCGAAAATTATTATTACTCCAAAATAAAGAAGGCAAAAAAATATGCCTAGTGACGAAAATCCCATTCAGATATCTCAAAGAATTACGAAGCTAGCGAAAAACGCAAATAGTGTCAGAGTGTGACGTCACAATATGCGAGGCTGCCGCAGATCGAGCCTCGCGCGCGGCAGGCCGCATCGATGGCGGCGCCGACCACGATGGGGCGCGGCACGTTGCCGTTTTCTAGTGACGTCACAGGTTGCGAACGTCATCGTTTCATATGAAGTTGCGTTTTGCGAAAAAGGGACAGAACATACCCCTTCTTAAAAAATTTGGACACTTCTTCACTTTTGCTTTGATTTTTTCTGCATGTGACTACATTTTTAATCCTTTCTTGACAAAATATGACATTATTGATTATTTTATTTAGTGTCTACACCCCTATTGGACTGGTCTACTATTTATGCCGAAGGGCGGTGGTAAAGTACCTATCAATAAAAACTACATTAAATCATCCAGACAGGACTAAAGATTTGAATGAATCCACTTCCTGTCGTCCGTGACCATGACCAGACGCCAAAAGCATGGATAAATCGCTCCACAAGTCACCCGCATAAATACATCAAAATGGCGGCCATGGCGTCTTCATACAATATATATGAGTTGAAAAAACTTATGAATGAGCAGTTTAACAATTATGAAAAAAGAGGAGAACGTTTGACGCAGTAGACTACGGGGCAAGTAGGTACATAATTTATATAACATTTAAAATGGGTATTGTGATTTTAAATCTTGGATTTTTTAGGTGTCTGACGTCGTAAACTCTCATTTATTCATAGAATTTACAAATTTAGATTTATTCTTTAAATATCCATATTCTGGGGATAACTTTATTCATGTAATAGTTATGTTTAAAACAAAATATCAAAAACAGATCTTATAACAAAATGATTCTATTCTTAGTTCAAAATGATTAATGTCAATGACCTTCCAACAAATGACAGCTTTTAAATTTTAAATTTACAATGATGGACAAGCTTTCCGTAAAAAACTGTATTTAGAACCATAAATAGGCGTGTATCCGTGCAACTTTTTTTAACGTTGTATGACTAAAGCTTTTTGTGGAATCGCCAGTTATTTCTAATTACCGGTTGGCATGGGAAAATGTTGCCGGCCGAATGTTTAGTTAAAGTGAAATAAACTTCGAGTCCATTTCCATTTGAAAAAGAAATACAGTTCCAATATTGTTGTGTCTGAGTCCATGAATTATAAACCTTATTTTTATTGGCTTAAGAACTGTTTTCTTTCGACGAGATTTAAATGATTCCGAGCAATAAGACGCATCGATACGTCTCCATTAATTTATAGCCTTGTTCAATGAGATGTATTTACTTGTTTCCATCACAATGAACGAAAGAGTGGAATATTTTGCGATACAAAGTTAAGAGAAATTAACAAATTTACCTAACATCGAGATTTTTATCAAATTATCAAACAAAACATCAAATTAATGTTAGTTAATGGATTCCTCCTCTACGCTTGGTATGTTAATATTACACGAAGTAATATTTCCATGTCCGTACATAAAATATATGCATGTTTGCATTCCCATGACGATAACAAAAAGCTTCTTATTATCACGATCGTGCAGATTAAAAACAAAAATCTTGCTTTGCTGTACAGTCAATGACTGTATTCACAATGGTTTTCGGTTTAAATTCCTTTGCGTTAATTTGGAATCTTGTTCGCTCATCGACTAATTGATAAAGTAGGTTAATGCCAATCTTCACCATGAACTACGTATATACTGCGTGTGAAAGCCTTGTCATATGAGCACAGTAATAAAGTTAATTGCCTCGTGGCAAATTTTCCTTTTATCATTATTAGAAAGACAATTATTTGTATCCAAAAAGAAAGTTATTTTTTCCTTAAACCATATTGGTGCTATTACGGAATACTATGATATCATCAACTTTTTGTACGTGTGTTATAAAAACTTTATCACAATACCCCTGATTGATACCAAAACATTAAATTAAAAGGACTAAGCTACTCGGAGCGCATGACTTGTCAGAATCAGGAAGCATATCGGCTTCCATATAAGCAACTCATAATGAATCAATTAAGACACAATGGTTCCATATGTTTGTATTAAAATCATCAATGTTAGTTAATTTAGAATCGTTTTGTGGGTGTCTAAAGGGTTTTCCTTGCATCCGTGTTCCACATTCAGGGTCTTCCCACTCGACACGGTCATTATGTGACACGCGAAGGATGATGAAGGATCTTTAAGAATTAGCATTAATTGCATGACTCTATGTTATAACGGAACCTGTGGAGTGTGGAGTTTTAGTTCTTGTTACGGATGCGTCCGCGAATCTCCGTACAAAGCAAAATATTTTAACAGGCCCACCCATGTGTGCTTTGGGGTTAGTCAAGGCTGATTCGTCGAGTTCTCGTTAACGATTGATGTACTCCGCCTCTTTCTTGCATAACACCAAAGAAAATAACCGTTGATGCACTAGCCATTGTAACATCGCCATGAATAACATTTGACGGAACCACGTTCTGATATTTTTTTAATAATTATCACCTTTGATATGGTTTCAATCCCCTTAGAGACGTCACTAGGAAGGGAAAATTTCCTCAATTAAGTTCAATTTATTACACAACAGACACAATTATAGAAACCGCTTATTTCCACCTAAGGTAAACAAACATGGCGTCATGGACTAATCCCACAAATTATGGAGTAGACTTTAACATAATATATGATTTTACTGATGACTAAGGAATGACGTCTTGGTCATTCTCATTTTGAGGTGCATTGCCTTAATGATTACTATCTGTTTGAACCGTGTACATTTAAAATTATTTAAATTTGTCAAGACGACGACTTACTTACTAAATAAAAGATGTTATTGTTTTCAGGTATGAATAGATTTCATATTTTTATCCAAGCATTACATGGATAACATGAGTTCATCAATAATGTACGAGGCTTCTGGATGAGAAAAACAACAATATGATATTCCCTAAAGTATAGGGATTTCATTACTGGCAAACCACTTTGGGAAGGAGTATAAATAGACTTTCGATAAAATCGTGTGACTTTCTTGTACAATGCGTTATTTATTTAGAGTTGCGTCTGCACTACCTACATCGTCATTATTCAGTGTTTTGTTAGATCAAATAGTTAGAAATAATTAGGACACAATTAGAACAAAATCTTTACATAGAGTAGATACTAAAATTATTAAACAATTCCGCCCCCATTGGATTGCGGATCAAGAAGGTATGTTGACGATAATAAAAAAGTAATGTAGAAAACAAAAAGGGCTTTAAATTTTTTTGAATATGGTTGACTCATATAGGTAATGGTTCCAGTGAGATTATGGTTTTTAAGGATCGAAAGGTACTTATAGTAATTTGGGTTACATTATAGTAAGTCGGAATGATGGATGGGATGGTTTAAATGTCGGAGCGGTTTTTAATGAAGCCGATAAATTAGTTATTAAATGTAATGGTTCATTAGATCACGTTTTGATGCCATACAATTAAGTTAATTGTAATTGTGAGGTGAAAAATACATTAAAATTATGTTTAAAATAAAATCTAATGAATAAATGGAAAATTGAAACTATGATTTAATGTTTGACCAAATAAAAACCACAGTGTTTGTCTATCGGAATTCAGTCTTAATTAAAATATGAGTAAATGTTATCATAAACGAGCAACTGAGAACTTTAAGTTGGTAGTCCTGCACACATTCTTATCTGTGGTAACGTTCTATTGACCCGCTGTGTTGCCAGTATTGCGATAAGCAAGTAATTTTCTTAATGACACGAAGCATTTGAATGCACTCTGTGTTTATGTAGCTCTTAATGACTTAAATAGAAGCTTTTAAGATTAAAAAGTTTAGTTATTAGAAGTTTGGCTGATCATGATTTCTTTTTAAGTAAGTATAATTACGGCAAGATACTTATTCCAACTAAATCAGTTTCACAAGATAGAAATAAGCGTGTAGTACTTAATTAATTTGCAAAAGATAATAAGGTTTACAGTGACGTCATACGAGTCTTTTTCATACCGAACAAAACGCTGTCGTCACTGCGTATCGGTGTTTGCGCACGGCTCTCTTGCTCGCACTTCGGCGAATCCAGTTCGGCAAATTTATATTTACCATCGACAAACGCGGCACCCGCTACAATTCGTTGCACAAAAATACGAGTTGGCTGCAAACATAAATTGTTCTTGCAACCCTGTCCTTTAACGGCTGAAAAGTTGCCATACCAAAAAAACATTCCAACATGGGTTCTGATTTGGCGATAATTAGCCATTAAGTATGTGATTAGCGGTGGTAGCCGATGTAATTTGTTTTGTTTAATATCAGCTGTCAGATCCGGTCGGAGCGGAAAATTTTAGAGCTTCTGCTGCATTATAGTCTGTGGTCTGTGATTCGATTGTCTATGGCTCAATTAACGACGGAATACTTGGCAACCGGTGACTATTAATCTTTTTCAAAAATAACTCGATTTGTCTCGTAAAAAGACATTGGAAGTGAAATGGAATAATGGCTTCATTTCTTTGAGCAAGCGCATTTATAAACTATATATAAGATTTATTTTTAATCCTACAATAGTTTATGCAAGTACTCGCATACCATAAGACCGGTTTCTAGTGTCCTGAGTTTAAATTGTACTCTCTCTCGAGTCTCGATTCACTGTATCCAATAAAGGTACATTCTCAATGTGAATAAATGATGTGATTCTCAATTGAAACAATAATCTGAAAAATCAATCATTTGAATCTGCAAGTCAATTAAGAAAAATAAATAAATCAAAGCCGTATTATATCCCACGAAAAAAAGGAAAAAAATCGTTCCTTTTCAGATAAATTGTGTTCTATATTTAAATTTGAAATTCGATCGTAGCCACGTGATTGGACACGAATGTTTATAGATGCCCGTAAATTGGTGCCGGTACAGCGCTTTGTCAAATGGTATTCTATCAGATCCGTCGGACAAATAGCTTTATTGTACTTAATTGCGTTGGTTGACATTGACATTGACTTGAAAGCATTTATGTTTTGAATAGTTAATACAGGATTACATAAGTCATGATAAATGAAATTTAGCGTACGTCTGACGTGGAAAGGATTTTAAAATCATACGTTTATGGTAAGTAATTAAGTAGGTATAAGCTTTCCAATTTGACCTTTATCGTTATCTACGTATTAATGGTAATGTCTGACGCAGGTCTAAATTGACACAGGAAATGTTAAATAACACGTAGGAAAGGAAATACACTTGTACATGTAAGTACACTGCGCGCGTCTTTAAAAGTTGAGGGCATAAGGCGTGTTTTCTCCAAGTTCCTCAGAGTTGAACAGTCTCATTATTTTTAATAATCTCCCCCATTTTTCAATTTCCCCGAAAACCAAGGTTCTTAACGGGAAAACAACGTTAGCTCCTGTGAAAAGTTTGATCGTTACTCAATTACGTGCATTAATTTAAGGACTCAAGGAGTCAACGACTTTGAGAAAGATTCTTCGTTTAATCGAAGGATTCAGAGCACTAAAGTCATTTGTTGACTATTTGTCGAAAATAACATCAAAGGTACTACATACTTACAATATTTTGTAACAAGTAATTATATAACTAAAAAGTCTTTGTTGGCCTAATGCTCGCAGTAAGAGCAATCTATCACTTTCAAGTTAAACGTCACGAAAAGCTTACGTTTTCACTTTCATTCACATTTTATTAGAAATTGCGTATTTGGCTAACAAAAGACCGAAACTCTTTCGTGTCCATAGACAAAAGCGATGTTATTAAAAAGTTACTGACATTCAAAGCAGCACCCATCTTTGTCTACGTTCCGATGCACACGGCCTTCAGCCAGGCTCAATGTTGAATAATGTAATTGATTACCTAACCATTTAGGAGTGACGGCACCGCCTTTTATTTATATAAAGAACTACTGGGCTTTTTAAATTGTTCAGATTATCGGGGATGTTTCGGACATAAATAAATCCAAACTGCCTTATCTATGATGGTTTCATTGTTGACCGCAAGGTAAAGGATGACTTGACTTACGAAATAGTATGCGCGTAGGAATAGCAAGTTTACGACGGTACGTGAGGGGAAATCGACTTTATTTCTGGTCAGTTGGTTTTGTTGTTAGTTTGAATTAATATGCTTAATTTTACTCCCGTTTACATGGCTGTTATTTTAAGCCAGCGGCGGCAGTTTCTTAATAAGGACTGAGCGATACTGGCTGTTAAGTTAATATCAAGGAAGTGAAGGTAGACGAACAAGGCTCATAGGCGGCGAAAGGAGCTATTTTTGTTTGAATAAAATCAATGAACGCATGCCAATTTAAAGCTACTTAGGGGTCTGAAACAACGGACAATTAAGCACTTGGTATTTAAATGTTCTCTTGAAAAATTATGGACGGGCGTTATCATATCGAGCAGTAATGTGAGATCGCCCGAATGATACAGACATTGAACCCGGTTTAAATGATTTTAAGTCGGTTAAGACACAGACAATGTTAGGTATGTTGCGCCTTCACAATACGGGCGCATTGTTCCAACGGAAACGGTTCAGGTGCCGCCTATTGTTCGGCTAAAGCCTATTGTTACAAGTCTACTCAAACTCGGATGAACCTGAGCGGGAAAATCGTTCCAAATTCAAAACTTGCTTGAAACGCCTTAAGCGACATAAAAAAAAACTATAATCAGGTGAGTTTATATTGAAAGCATAAAAGACAAACGGCTCTAATCTTAATATGAGCAACCTATAAAAATATGTCTATTATTACTTTGTAGATTTACATTTTAAAACTGTTGGTAATTCTATTATCAAATTTGGCATTATTTGTTACGTTTAAAAAAAGAAAGGTCAGTAGGTTGTCTATGTGTATAAGTATTTATGTAAGAATTTATGTATGTTTATTTGTATGCTTTATGTGTGTATGTTTATTATTGATGTAATTGTGTATATTGTAAGTTAGTTTACTGCCAATTTTGCCACCTACCTATTTGTAATTTATTGTTGCTATTTCTCTGCTACCTAAAGGTTGTTTGCACGGCTATCACAAGACGGCGCGCGAGCTCTCTCGACTTTTCTCGCACTATCCGTCTCTCTCTCTTATTAAAACACTTAAAACAAGAGGTACTTATAGTGCGAGAAAAATCGAGACTATGTCGCGGCCGTCTCATGATAGACGTGCTGGAAGAGATCGCTCTTTAGCGATAAGAGCGTCTGTTGTTAACCTCCATTTTTAAGTTGTTATGTCTATTTGATTCATGTTTTGAGGTGTAAAATAAAGAGTATTTGTATTGTATTGAGTTGTATTGTTGTCTGTGCAAATTCGAAGTTTGAAAGAGGTTTTGTTGGCAACGTTATCCTTTTAACGCATCAAGGTCACACGGTCAACAGTCGTTATTTAAACTCGATTGCAATTAACTGGTAACCGTGAAATGGTTTTGATTACTTACAAGGAAAATTTACGGTATACAGACAAAGGCAAACCCAGGAATTGGAATGAAGCAACGCTTTTTTTAACTAGATCTTGGTACATTAGGTACTCGGTGTGAATAATAACTAAAACTTGCATAATTAATGATGATTCGCGGCTTTGAACACTTTGCAAGATTTAACTCCTCTTCTTCTGGTGTCTGTGGGTTCAGACTGTGACGACTATTATCTTATTGATGAATCAATCAATATTCAATAAGATAATATAATATTTCTCATGTTAAAATCGAAAGTGTTTCTGTAAGCAAATGTTGCTAAATATTTAATTAAGCCTCGTACAATTACCATCATTGAGGTCACATTAAGACAATGGACCGCAATGGTATAACCATGGAGTTTTATGGAAGGTCAATACTCCTTTGTATTTGCTAATCAACCTCGTTTCCATGAAGCTTTGCTGTGGCTGACGAGTGTTCTTAAAGATTTTTGGAGGAATTCGTCGCACGAGACGGCGGATTATACATGTCCGATAAAGTTAATTACAGTACTATATTAATCCTTGATAGCGGAAAGTAACCGAAATAATTTGAACGACGTCAAACGTGTAAGATTAGATGTGCGAATTTAGCCTTCATCAATATTGCATACTTATTTTAAACATGAACGCGTGAGTGACCATTTTGTTTCTTTTAACTTCTGATCTCTTAGAAGAAGAACAGACCAAATTATCATTCATAAGGAAATCGACTTACCTAGCACCAAATATTGACACTTGAAACAATATTATTTTAACTTGTTCAATCATAAGTAGTAAATACTTTAATATATCAATACAAAAGAGTTGATAAAATGCCATGACTTCCATTTGCTTTTGTTAAATATCCCGCACTGTATTTGTCAATAGCCGATAACGCGGAACGCTGAGTTCCCGACTTGCCTTCACCTTGTTATGGCTGACGACTGACCCAATTTTAACATATTTTTAAACTGTGTACTAAATAGCTTTAAATAAGTAGGTAAGGTATCAAGTACAAAGTCTGGTCAACATACAGGTTAGGCGCTGAAAAAATGGCAAATAAAATGTCATTTGATGCGTGCGATGAGGCAACTAAAAGAAATATGGGGATGGTTTATTTTGGGTTTTAGCTGCAGGATTCGACGATGCATTGGTGAAGGCTCGGCTAAACTACGTTAAAGCGGTAACCATCAAATGTTCGTAAACGTATCGACGATACGAGATGACGGATGACTCATTGTTAAAGAGCAATCAAACTAAATATATGATTTACCATATCTAGGCATTTCCAAAGCCTCCTCCAAAGCCTTATTTCCGTATAAATGCCCCTTTAACATTCACTACGATGGGAATTCCCTGCTGTTTTGTATTGATTTATAGAATACATGATTATGATAATGTATTTATTGTTAAGAATAACACAATGTGCACTATAGGTAAATATTTCCCATTCAATTGTCAAATTATATCTGCAACATAATTAATTGCTTGGACAAAATAAACACCGCTTAGTAAATATCCTACATATTTTTATCAGAAACTGATGGCATGAAGATTATTAGATTTATGCTTACTTTATTTCTCCAGATAGACATACCCATCTTCTCAATTATAGTAATATATAATTAATTATCTTTACACAGACTTTGTTGAACTGGCCTACTTTCTTAAGATAAAAGTACTCCCATCCCTGAGGAAAATAGGCTGACCCATTTCAGCGTCTAACAATATAACAATCTAAAAATAAACATTAATATTAAGTACTTAGCATTATGATTTTTTTACAAAAAAAGGTTTTACGGCTTATTAGGAAATTTTATTAAAATGTTTGGATTTTTCGTGTTTTTTTTAATCAGTCCTGTCGACTTTATCATTCTATTTGATTCTAACGGTCTTTTTGATTTATTTTTATACTTACAGCGTTTGTATTAAATTTTATAGCTTTCAAAATAAGTTAAGCTTAAAAAATTGTTAACCCTTCGTTACATACTTGAACTATTTTTTTACCAGAGTATTAGTAGGTTTAAATTGTGCTATTTTTTATACCATTGTTTAATGTGAGATTTTCCAATCAACGAAGTTACGCGACCCATTGTTAACTCCACGATTTCTATAAAATGGTGACACAGTAATACCAGTGCCATCGTCGCCACGACAGCCACCGAGGGCTCATAATTGTTAGAACAATGGTAGTCCATGCCAACAAAAAACGAGTCGTATCCTGTTGAGATTGTACCAAGTCAAAACATTCTAGTTCTTTCCTTATTCGACAGATGGCGCTTATATCTGTTGGTGTTGTATCAGACCGTTGATTTTCAAAACACCGTAATCTTTTAATTAATTATAATACTCATTATTTTGGAAGGAAATCGCTGATAGAAAACCCTAAATGGATGTTAACTTGAACTTATTTGGTTGCAACGTGTTTATATAGGTATCATTTAGGTTTTTTTTTTTCCTTACAGGAGATATGTCGAACCTGTATGAGCTAAAATGATTTTACTAAATATGCATTAATTTTTACTGTTGTTTTTGCTTTGCAATTAGATCCATCGATTAAAAGCGATTACATGATAAGGAGTGTGCCAAATTCTAACATATCTGACATATCGACCGATGACAATCAGGAAGGAAAGTTACGGCATGCTACTGAAAATCTGATAACGAAAACCAAATTTTTAGTTTCACGCTGGTGAGCTAGAGCTAGTTTTTAGTTTAGCTAAATAGGTCAATGGAAGTACTAAATGCAGCTGCATCAAGGCGAGTACATTTACCTAGCGTGCTAGAACAACCTCGCTGTACAATTTGTTTGTCACTGCCTTCATGAGAAATGTTGACACAAGACCCTTCAAGCCATTGTACTGTATGGCCCGGTTGGTTCAAACCAGCGGCAATCGTTTGTTACGTTCGTGAAAATCGGTTTGTATAAGAAGTTTGACAGTTCTCTAACATGACAGCTGCGGGCGCCATATTTATCGTTTACTGCACGGCTATCACATTACGGCCCGCGAACTGTGTCGCGGCAGTATAGATTATCCGTCTCTTTCTTTGCGTTCTAATTAGAAAGAGACGGATAGACTATTTTGTCTTGCTATAGCCTCTGGTCAGTAAAGTATGGTTGATGAGACTTGCTCTACGTATATTCATATTCGATGAGGTGGCGCACCTGCTTTCTAACGCGCATTTAGAAACAAATTATTGGATTCTAAATTTAGAACAGAAGTGATGTATGTAGTTTTCCTAGTGAATCACGCATGAAACAAATGACTTAAGATTGTCAGATTGCTTCCGTGTAGCTGATGGAATGTCGAAGAGTATTTTACATTTACCCCCTTATTCATAAAACTTAAAATGCCTCTGCTAAATAAAATGTGCTTTGTCCCTTTCTTACGAACACAAATGTCAAAGTGACAGATAAGGACAAACGAATTTTAACGCCATTTTAGTTAATACGGCCGTTAATCACGAGATTTCATCAGCTTTGTTATCTTCTTTTGCTTCGCGTTTGGAGTTCATTGCTATGTTATCACGTATTTATATTACCTATTTAATATTTATTTAGTTTCACATTTGAAATTCGTTTCCCGAATTGGTATACGTTTGTTCATGACAAGAAAATTGTGTTAATGTCAATACCAAACAGTTTGGCCGAGAATGAACTGAAGGCATCAAGAGAGTAGATAATCACTGGCGCTGAGCCACGACACTCGCACTGAGTGAGTCACTTAGGAGTTATTCTAATGCTATTCTCGGAGTCGAGTGGCCGGGTAGTCCCACTCCCAATCCAATCCTACTTAGCCTTAAGTAGGCCTTTAAAAAGGACTTTCCTTTAAGCAAGCGCTTTAAAAAAAATACGATGACTTGTAAAGCCTGCATCACACTACTGGCGCGGCCTGGAAGCAACAAGTTACAAATTACAAGCGGAAGTCTCTTTTGATAGAAAGAGACTTCCGCTTGTAATTTGTAACTTGTTGCTTCATGAAATGGGCCCCTGGCCGCGACGGACAATAGTAAAATTTTCATTAGCTGACAAATTTACTATTGTCCGCCACCGCAGGCCGCGCCAGTGTGTTGCAGGTCTTAAACGAGCTAAGCGTTTTATCCTGGATATAATGTAAGACTTGTCAAAAACAGCTTTTATTTTGTGTTGTTGTGTGGCCGAATTAGTGTATTCAGTAATGTCTTCGCGTCACTTTAGGTCGTCCTTTCAGGTTGTTCTAAAAATAAATGGTTCTAAATACAATGCCAAACATATAAGAAAAAACAACTAATTAATGAGAAGAGTACTGGAAAATAATGTGAAGTGACCGCTGCCAAGAATGGACACGCGACTGCGACGATTTACTTAATTGTAAATAATGGGTTAAATGAATTACAGAACGCATTCATTATCCTTTTGTATTCTTCTTCTCACGATCGCGTGCAAAAACTACAAATATCTGCCAAGAGCGATTAAAAAGAAGTATTCATGCGGTTCAGAAACTGACATTGCGTAAATTGTCTATGGCTTTGCTTCAATGCAATTTATTTTAAGGTTAAGATTTATGAATAAAACCTTTGTTCAGGGTTAGAATAGTTTAGTCTATAATTACAGACCCTTTAATCTTTTCTACATTGAACGATATTAAAGCGCTTATGTAAGGCCACTGACCATAAGAGGCCGCATACGCTCCCTTTTTTATAACGGCCAATAATTATTAAAACTGAGAACGCTTGACTTTTTTAACATGGCGTGACGAAGGCATAAATAATTCGCTAGCATTTGTCAAATGCTCAATGCGATATTTTTCACAAAATATAATTAATAAATAACGTTAACGTTACGCTGCACTATGCTTAACGTTAATTATTAACTAAGAAGAATGGAGTTTCTCCAAGGTTCTTCCATACAATTCTGACATTAAGCCTCAGGTTAATATCTTATTAAAGTTGAAATTAAAATAAGATGCACCGTGCTTCAGTGAATTTCAAACTGGGAAAATATTGTGAGAGGAATATATTTTTTCCTTAATTCACTCCCTGTATCCAGTACATGTGTCTATGTTACCATTTAACACATAACTAAATGACATACTAAGCCCCAACTTGACCATGAAAACAGCTATTCAATTAAAACCGAACTTGTTGATTTAATTCTCTCATTATTCCCCCTTCAATGTCTTTTACCTCCATCATAACTACGGCTTTTATCTAGTTATAGAGTTGCATTAAAGACTTAGGTCATTTGTAATTAAGTAAAGACTTCTTATTACAGCAAACTTCACAGAAATTGGATCTGAGGTATAATTTACGCAGAAATGTTTGTGTCCTGCCCGCGTAAGTATCAATTATCAGAAGCGTGAATGTAAATTAGTTGGTCGAATTTGCCGTTAGATGGCGCAGTACCGCCTGCGTCGCTTTCCGAATCGCGCTGTTTAAGATTTTACCTAATACAATAACCTTTAGTAAAAACGATACTAAACTAATGAGTTTAGTATCGTTTTTACTCGTTTAAAAATAATTTGATGCTGTTCTTAGATAGAGAGCAGTACTATCGTATCATTTTGTGACCCCTTTGAACAGTTTCTCGTTATAAGTCTATTTTAACACATAGTTACTATTGCAACCGGTCACTTTAGCCATCAAATAATCAGCTACGATAAGTATAATGATGAAAATCGAATAACGAACCGACTATCCATTAGCGTGATTTAATACAGGTTTTTATGAGTTTTAGTGAGTCATAACTCGGATAAAAGGTCACTAACTGCTTAACATCTAATATGGTGAGTAGTCTCGCCAAGTCTCGTGCCCACGATATTAAACCGCGTTACCAAATCCAAAAGCGTCGTCAAAAAAGTTGTCTATAGTTTTTAAGTTTATTTATAGTAAACTAGCTAGCAAAGTAACAAAATTCGCATAGTAATGACTGCGAAGATAGTTAAAACAAAATCTAGGTAAGATGCGCTGCGTTGGGAGTGAGACACCTGCATTTTTCTTAAAGATTCGGCAATGCGCGTCCATGAGCTGCGGTGTCTGCTTACCATAAAGGAGGCCGTATACTTATTTTCCGTCGTGAATCAATAAAATTGCACAATTTATTACTGTTAGTGTATACTTATTTGAATCATAGGTTTATGTACTTTCGCATAATCGCATAAATTATTTAGGTAATAAAGCGGTAAATTTCAACAAATTCTAGAACGCACAACGGATTCTTTGGAGTACCAAGCTACACGCGATATCCGCTCTCATGTTGATGTTCACACGATGCATTTTGGACTGCAGCAGTATAAACATCCTACGGACAGTCAATCCTATATTAGAATTAACTCTAAACATAAATTATCTAACTTCCGTTTGAATGCTAATGTAAAGCATCCTGTTCAAAAATACTTCCATTAATAACTAAGTGTTACTTAAAATACTTTAAGAATATATGAAGATTGCTACCTGAATAAACAATTTGATTGGTCAAAACACATCGGATTCTACATGGCAAAGTATGAACCATTATCATCCTACATTTTAGAGATCAACTCTTGTCAAGTTTTCAGTGTAGCTGATTAAACAGGTACAGCTCTCCTAATGATTATGACCTATCTGAAGTAGCCATTTTGATATCCTTATAAAACATGATTGGTATTCTTTAACGTTTCGAGATTCGGAAACTCATTCAATAAAAACTTGGTGATGTATTTAAAAATTTGATGATTGTTTTGTAAACCTACCACGATATTAGTTACGTTCGTTTACGTTCAGTACAAAGCACTTTTACTGATTTACCGTGATTTACATTCGTACTGCACTAAACAATTCAATAGTTTGTTCCTTGTGCCCCAGTTGCGTCAATAGTAAAGTTGCGAAATTATCGACTGTAACGCTCTTTTACTATAGCAACGAACGGTCATGTACTTACTGCCACCGCATACGCAATGTGTCAAATGTCAAAGAAATTACACTTTTAAATTGTATGTAATGGCGGTGGTTGAACCGATGCACGAGGAAACCTCACAATACTTATAGCTGCCCTCTTTTTAAAACAATTGAGAAACAGCTTTATTGCAACCATAAACGGTTTATATTTTAATGGCGTAGAGAAATCAGATCGTACTGATAACAATTAAAATGAAACCTAATTCTAATGACGATATGGTTGTTTTTTCATTGATATTTTAGAGCTAGGAATTCGCTGTATGGCCAGTAGGGACGTGTGATGCGTGACTCCGCATCCTGATTAAATCGAAACGATCTACATGCATTCGATTTCGAAATGGTGTTTAAAAATAAGTCCGTTATTTTTGAATTTGGAATGCGTTTCCTTTCGATGTTATTTAAGGAATTCAAGTAAGACTCAATATTGAGACGTTGTTAAAGCAGGCCTTTTTACTCAATATCCATTTTATTTCGATATAATATTCTTTTGGAATTTCTATACGTGACAATCCAATGATTAAACCAATATCTATTGTGTAAATCGTGATTCTGAGTTTCTTCTAATCTAAAACGGGCGCGTTTGAAAGTGACAGTTGTTTTTGTTCTAAAGAAAGCTATGACATCACTCATTTGTCAAAACTGACAACCGGATCTTGAACTTATGTAGTATGTCTATTAATAGAACGAAGCTCAGGGTTCTGTATGTTATCGATTAATTATATATTTTTTCCTAATCGATGTTCTTATTCTGGCAACCCACGCTCATATCGTATGATCTATTTGGTCGTAGCGACGCGAATAACGAACGTCTATATTTATGTGCATACCCATACACGACTGTGTTAATATTTAGAATATTTAAAACGGGAAGGCGGGCGTTAAAATCAAACAGGATTTATGAACCCGCATGTCGAGTGAGAATAGACGCTTCTAATTTTGAAAAACTCGGTGCTTCCCGTTTGAATTTCGAACGCGTTCCACATCTTAAATGGCTGCGTTAAGTTGCGTCTAGCCAGTATCACGGTATCACGAACTGTGCTCATAAACATTTGACAACTCATTTAGATACTGTAAAAGGTGAAATGCTTTCAAGCACTCTGTGTCTAAGATTACGTCGATGATTGCCCAACTAACGATTAAGTAAATAGCTTACATTAGACATTTCACGGTTTTGGACTGTCATTTGCATTTAAACATCAATAGATAGAATAGTGATGGCACATTTATGTAAGTACATTCGAAAAATATCTTGAAAACTTCAGGAAAAAAGTGCGGAACATTCCTTGTATGACCAAATAATAGCTTCATCCATTGTCTTTGAAGCAGCGTTTGAAAATTGTATTACCGAACCAGAATTGAATAGGTACAGCGTATATTATCTAAATACAAACTCTAAGCACGTAGACTACGATTTGTTTTTTTTTATTCACCCGTCGAGTGCAACCCTCGGCGCGCCACTTGACATAGTTTCCTGCCAATATGAATTGATTGCTCAGGCCTGTACAATGTCTTTGTCAAGGAATTTAACGAGTATACAAACTTATCTCGACTTAATGTTTCTTTGTTATCATTTAACCCAATTCAGTTTGACCTTTTTACTACCGCCATCATGGTTTACTTTGACTTTAGAGTTTCCCGAACAATATTTGAAGTTGAATCTTTGTATTTCCTAAACTTACACTTACACTTTATCGCTATTTAGTAGGCAAGATAATATTGTTGCTTATATAAGTTTTCTTCCAGCAACTCGCTGTTTAGTACAGCCTCATCATAAGTCTTTCAATACAACGTTTTAACTGTCATGATCAGAAAACAATATTTGTTTTCATATAGCCATTATCTCTCCGTTTTTTAGGGTTCCGTAGTCAACATGGAACCCTAATAATATAGGTTATAAAATAGTTTCGCCATGTCCGTCTGTCTGTCCGTCCGTCTTCAGCTTAGGTCAGTAACCCTTACTACTAGAAAACTGTAATTCGGCATGGGTACATAAATGAAACACGCCGACAAAACACTAGAAGAAAAACATGAAAATATTTTTTTACGGTGCTTCCCCTACATGAAGAGGGGATATTTTTTTTTTTGTTCCACCCGTAGTGTGGGGTATGGTTGGATAGGTTGTTATAAAATATTATGGGTTTCTTAAAACCATTTTTCAACTAAGTGATTCGTTTGCGTGATTTTGGGCTTCAAACCCATAGTTTTTGTTCAAGTCATATGTCACCCCCTTAAAATGTACTTAGAAAGGCCAACTTTCATACAAATGGAGCGCTCGTGTCGATGTAACTTAGACAGACAGGCGGAACCCTACACTGCGCGTGGCCCAACACGCACTTGGCCGATTTTTCAAGTTCTCTACGGTAATCTCTAATTTTAGTTTGTGTCTGTCAATCTTCTTGTACAGAATTAGAACATTTACCAAACTTTTTTCATCTAAAAATTGAAAAGAACAAACAAATATATTGAAATTCCAATCCGCGACGACCAGTCGTTCATATGATAAACCAAGCGTTTGTATATAACAAAAGATTTTAATGGATATTAGAATTCTTTAGTTCAGCGTTTTGTATAAGTAGCTGAGTTAATGGCGTTTTACGTAACAATTGCCATCGAAAATCAATAATATATGTTCTACTATGCGTCTGTAGAACACACATGTATTTTTGATTACTGTGTGTTCCTTTTCGAAATTCATCATAATGCTGTTTCCTAGAGATTCCTGCATGTTTTACTAGATTTGCTTCTTCCTAATATGTTGCAATTGCTATAAATTCTGAAGACTCCAGGAGACTGGTACTTGTTTTGTATGTAAGTGGAGTGGAGTAGATTTCATTAAGTTCTGTTACGGTAAGGTATCTGCACATACTGACACTGTACTATATCCATTGTGAATCTATAGTTGTTCGTTTTCTCTTCGCTTGTGCTCAGCCTGTTTTACATTTATTATAGAATTTATAGATCTCGTCTTCAGTTTGATTTTCAGGTACTATAAAATATGCCTGTAATTTGGGAAACTGTTAAGCGAAAAAGCCATACGTTATTTGAATTTGAGCAGAAAACCAAGTTACATTTTTGCTGGTCAGGATATCCGTATCTTCGGTTTGTTTGATTTAGAAGCGACTATCAATAGAGCGAAGTCCATATTGTTTTGTCAAATGATCCTTACTGATACTAGGCAGACAAAGAGATAATGTAATAGACTTTACTCTATGTGCTTTGGTGTTAACGTATAAATGAATGATCAAACATTCGATATTTTTTATAATTGGTTATATGAATATGAGAGCGAAAACAAATTTTGACGAACTTTTAACTGAAGAAGTCGATAAAGGAAACTACAAAGAAAAAATCTGGAAAATGATGAATAAATTTTGTCTGATGTATAGGAAGTAAAAAACATATGAAAGTATAAACATAGTACATAACATGAATTACTCCAGCAAGATTATTGAATTACGAACTAGTCGGCCAAAGTATTTCAAAGATAACATCTTTTGCAACCATTGTCGCAACAGTTACCAAGAATTACATACACGTGAACTCTACGTGAAGTGTGAAGGTAATTAGGAAATATTGATATACTTAGTTTACTAGACTGGTTAAGTGCCGTCACCTTTG
Organism: Epinotia bilunana; assembly: GCA_947049275.1. Lineage (NCBI taxonomy): Eukaryota > Metazoa > Arthropoda > Insecta > Lepidoptera > Tortricidae > Epinotia > Epinotia bilunana. Next base: position 6,389,084 of record OX346271.1, on the reverse strand, counting down.
TCAACGTTATGATTTGGCTGTGATCCAAATATCCAATTGACATGTACAAAAATGCGAATAACATTATTTCGTGAATGAATCTTTTACAAACTTAAAGGTTAGAAACTTCAATGCCAGGATATTACACAATGTCTTGTGATATAAAGATAGTAAGTGCGTACTAACAGTTTGAGTCAATTTAGAAAAAGATGAACCTTCGGAGTTTCATTGAGTGGTCGTGATCTCGCAATAAACGCGTGGCGACATTCCTCACTTAGCAGAATCTGTGCCAAAACACGTTTAGTGACCAAAATTCAAAAGTTCGTAAGATTCAGTTAGTGTCCGAACTGTACTTTAATGTGGGCCGCCGACCACCATGTTTTTTTAAGTTCCTTAGGATGTGAGTAAAGTGTGGTCATGTAAAATTGTCAAACGATTTTGTTAAAATTTTTCTTTATAACTAATTAAATCTGCGACGGAAAATCTTCTGTTGGTTGAGTTCATCACAGAGATATTGTTTTTTTTGAGTGCAACTCGAGGTGTTAGAGCATGTCAGATATGTCTTAAACGTCTTGTCTGCTTGTACGTTAACCTATGTTTACGTCGCCCTTTGCTTCGCAAAGTTCACCTTTGATTTACTCCATGGTGCATGTAAAAACATTTGCTTGGCGACAAACGACACGTCCCAATCGCTAGAAGGGCATTCATGTCAGTAATGACTATCCCAATATTCTAAGTTAATAAACCACCCGATTGCAAAATTGAGCTCTCTTGAGAACAACCCACGTCTATTACGGCATTTTCAATTGGTCGCCTGCCATTATTTGGGGTCAGGAATGAGTCATAAGCCATATGAGCGATACTGGGTCTCAGCTAGTATCTAAAATAAACAGAAACAATTACGCAAGTGGTCAGAGACCTCGTATAGAAAAGGATAACAAGCATACGTTGATAATGATAACAACAAATAGTATTTTACTCGATGCACGTGGATATTGGCCATATTGTAATGGACTCTTAATGAGGGGATTAAAGACGTTGAGAGAAGATTTGCGTATTATTCAAATGAATCGTGGAGTGGCGCGCTCATCGTCTAATAATCTGGTGGGGTGTTTGTTTGAGACGTTGGGAATGTATACTCGTACTTGGATTACAAATGACTAGTGTCACTTCGACACGAGATACCGGCATGATCCGTGGACCACATACAACGAAGAACACTAACGACTATCTAGAAATGTCGGAATATCTTCCACTAAATATTTATGTGGAAGCGGTTCTTAATTAGTCCCAATATTGATAATCAAGCTATTCGACTACCTACTCATATCTTGTTCTAACAGCTCCGGATTTGTTATCGAGGTAAATAATTAACGCATAAATGAACTTGAAAATCTTGTTGCATTCTTCTTAGTGTGCAATATTTTTCATTAGACCCAATTGTTCGGGTGATCTGGACGTAATTGAGCAGTTCTGGATAATAATAAGTTCAAGTGGTTTTTAATTGCTATCAATGCCCGAAGTACGTCAATAATGACTATGTAGGTATTTATGTGTGCGAGCCCAAATAAGATTTACGTCATCGAATGTGAGCAAAACAAACAAAAGACACGAGTGGAGTTGGCAACCAAGTTTGCAAAATTGATCGTGCGGTCCGCGTTGCAACTTGCATGGTATTAACTTAACCGTTACGTCCATCGGTTTTTTACCTCTGGGAGCTGGTGATGGGGCGAATCGTGACCTTGTCTTCTGACGAAACTCGTCAAGCGACTGTGGGGATCTAGTGTTCATTAACCGTCACCGTTGAAATATTTAAAAGATTTACTAGTTCACTTTACTACTCATAAATCAAGAATCGCAAGCGCTACATAATAAAACAAACATGGGATCGCAGGTAGACGGACGGACCGGCACTAATAGTCTAATAATACTGCGGGTTTTGGCTCCCGTCCCGCTCTAGGGATGCTCCTAACAAAACCCTCAAAAACAATAGACTTTTAAAAGACGTGTCGTTCTAACACGAAACATGCACGCAATCGGAGGTCATTTTTGTTTGAAAATTATGTTCTCTACAAAATATTGAGCTTAGGATGCCGATGTTATTGCTTGCGTCAATGTTTCGCAGTGTTTGGTCCGTTAGCAACAACCCTAAATTTCTTGTCACGCCGTCTTTCTTACACGTTGATGCGGTTTTGAGGAAATTTGCTATTTATTATTTTCTCACGAGTGTTGGTCATTATGTCGCTCATTCATTTACTAAACTATTAAAGCAAATGCTTTAATAGTTGTTTCAAGGATACGCCAAACGATTTATGACAACAGCTCTCTCTTCTCGCGCTACCTATGTTAATTTATTCCGATAATCTTTGCAATTTTTCAAGTTGCCCAGAGTTTTTAAAGTCCGTAATACCGCTAAAATACCAGGAATCCAGAAAAGTTGCAAAGTTTCAACTTACCTATTCGATACTGTTCTAAGCCCGGGTCGTCTGCAGAACACCAGCAGCGCCAACGAGTTGGCAGCCGCCGACACGAGATACAGCACTAGGAGCACGATCTCCTCAATCAACCGGTCCTTAGCTTCCATCTCCTCTGACATTAACGTTTGTCCAGGAGACATGAAAGTAGTTTCCAGTCAACAGTCATCACTATAACAAAACACTGCACGTAACTAAACACTTTCAGTACGAAATACAATCCAGATTTGAAGCAAGTCGCTGCAGTGGTAGTCGCGTAAAGTTTTGAGAACACAACGGTCGGGGCGTCCGCGTCTTTCTCGTTTCGCTGTCGGTTGACAACTGAGCGCCGTTCGGCCGGCCACGCGTGGCAAGCCGCTATCCCCACCTCCGTGTATATCTACTATGTCTATACTTTTCAGATCGCTGCCACGGCTAGTAGACTTGTTTTAAGTATGCTAAGCCAATAGTACGTACCTATAAGCTAATTCTTGCAAAGGCTTGTTCGGGGAACGGTTGCTAAGGCGTAAGTCCGACGAGTTATTTTAATACTAAATAGGTAGTACTCCGAGTGCAATATAAAATGTATGGCCGCCAGAGTTACTTACATCCGCATTTTGTTTGTTTGTCCGTTAAAGACGATTTAACTATCAATTTTTTGGTACTTAGATTAATTCCAGAGAGTTTAAGTGCAACCAGTATATTTACTACAAAGGTACAAAGTCTATATTAATTTGAAAGTCATTGTGGTCGTTGGCTCAAACGTACGTAGAGCAAACGCTGGTTGATTGGTTGCTTTGGGGTGTCTCTATGTACAGCCCCGCTATTCTGTAACTTGATTTAAGATCACCTCAACGCTCACCCCCTAATATATCTTAACGCCGCGATTCGTACTAACTATTAACGCCTCACCTCACCCAACACGTCTAAAGAAACTACACCTCTACCTACGAGCTACGCATAGTAAACTACGAATCGCGACGTCAGAACGGTGAGGTGAGCTTAAAAAAAGTTTCAGAAGAGTGGGGCTGTAGGGAGTATTCAAGTTAGATACGTTTGACGCGTCACTCCGGTTCCGCTTACTGCCCTGTTTACAATTTTTCCATTGGCCGCTGACCCAAATGTAACGGAAACCTTAAGTTATTCTCCGACCGAAATTCAGGGACCACTGGTGACCTTTTTTTGCGGTTTCTATAACATTTGGATAGCGAACCCGCATTTTTACTAAACACTAGCTAACTGCCCGCGACTCCTTACGCATGGTAAGATATGGGTAGTGGGTAAAAATAAAAACCCACGGGTAAATACCGGGTATTTACCCGGTACAATTTAATTACCCAATCCACCCGTATTTACCCGTTTCTTCCCAAAAAGGTGGGTATAAACTCTACCGATGCGATTTTTTTGCTAAATATTATAATGAAAAGGTTTTTAAGGTATGAAGGAGTGTATAATCGTTGTTGCCATTGAAATTACGCATGTTGTTAATAAAATAAATGAAAATAAAATAATATGTTTGTTTACATTCATCCGAGCTCAGAAAGAAGTGTATCAATTACTTAGCTAGTTTTTAAATTACTTTGGAATGGAATAGTACATTACGTACCTAGGGCGGTGGCGGGCTTCGGTTCGGGCCACAAACACCTGCGATCTGGGGCTTTACGAATTACCGCCCGTGGTGCGTACACAATTTTACGTCTTCTCCAGGGTGTAAAGTGAGATTTGCTGCTACGCCCGTGGGCGGCAAACCTCACTTACTGCCCAGAGTGACGTAAAAATAAAAGTTGTAGGTAAGTATCATATATTGTTTTTTGTAAAGCTAATCCAAATGAAGTCCATTAACGTGCGCTTTTACCACAAGCAAAACAAAATAAAATCCGTATTTAAAGCACGGGTCAAACAAAAACCACACGTGGCACTTAACCACAGAATAGATAATAGTACAAGCACAGAAGGCACACTCCTCTGATCTTTACAAAAGCCGCTTTTTTCTTAGCCAAAGCATTATGATTTTCGCTCTGACGTCGACTGCAGCGCAAGCCAAACGGAACGTTAAGGCTGTGTACGAACGGTGAAAATGAATTGGCTCACTAACCGCGTCGCCGATAGTGAGGGCTGTCAACGACTAAAAATAAAATAATAATCTATTGCCCATTTATTTCTTGCATTCAATATAGAGAGCAATAAACGTATATTCTTCATACATTATATACACTACTTCATTATTTATCTCTAAAATAATAAATCTCACAATTTTGACAAATTGTATACACCAAGACCGCCAGGCCACATTTTATTGGCTTTGCTACAACCCACAGTAATGCAAAAGCTTGTTGCTTTATTTTTAAACATTTTAATATGTATAGTAAAATAAAATACCCAACTCTAAAAACTGCGTCAGTGCATTTATGCCGTTCATAATAGTCTTTGCTCACTTCAATTATATTTCTTTAATGAATTACACCATTTCGATTTGGGTTATAATTCATTAAGTATATATTTGACATAAATGAAACTATCAATCAATCATTTAAAAAATAAATGATTAATGAAGTGATGAATAAAAATTCATCACTGGTAATTTTACAAAGGTGACATCTAATATTATAAGAACCTGTATGACTATGACGTACCCTTTATAGGCATACGAAGTTGTTGTTTTAGTTAAGTAGGTATACTTTACTACACTAGAATTTAAATTCACATAAGTATTGTAAGTTCAAAGTTGGTTTTATGTAAACATAACCTCTAAAACGTACTAAATATGTAAACAAGACGAAAGTTATCAATTCACTGTAATTGTAATATAACGATGAATAAAATTAATAATAATAATATAATATATCAGCCTACGTATATTCGCCCCACTGGGTACTGAGGCTCTAGTATAAGTTTTACCGAAACAAAACGTTACGATCGCGTTTGCGTTTTACCCTCAATTTGTATGGGATTTGACAGCTAAACGCGAACGCGGTCTTAACGTTTTGTTTCGGTAAAACTTATACTAGTCTCAGTACAGGCCTCCTCTCATGGATGAAAGGGTACGGGCAGTAAACACAATAATCAAACCTCAGCACGTCTAGCACACGACGGCAGCGACATACTCTCGATTTTTATCGCACTATACCTGTTCTTCTAAGTGTTCTAATAAGAGACAGACGGATAGTGCGAGAAAAATCGAGAGAGCTCGCGCGCCGTCGCGTGCTAGCCGTGCAGACCAAGAAAAAAATACAGACGGAGCGTTACGAACAGTCAAGTGAAGCCAAATCACAGCCAAACAAAACCAAGCTACACCAAGTTTAGCACGCGCTCACGCACACATATACAAACAAAATTGCACAAAACTCTTCAGCACGTGTCGCAATGCTGTCAAGATCATCTATTTCGAGTTTTGTGCGATTTCATTTGTTTAGCGTGTGCTAAACTTATGGGGCTTGGTTGAAAACCGGTTGGCTTCACTAGACTGTTCGTAACGCTCCGTCTGTATTTTTTCTTGGTCTGAGAATTAAACCATGTAATTTCAACAGTTTATCTAAACATTGTCCAATTCCGACAAAATCTTTCCGATGCCGCAAGATATCGCTTGCTATCGCATTGCTACATTTGCTACATTATAAGTTACTTTCCGAGCGGAACTGCGTATTGTCTTGTCTTGCTCATTGTATGGATTTTTTGTTGATATTCAATGCTAATAAATCCGCGACATTTAATAAATACGGTAAAATAACAACAACACAGATGACAATACGTCTTCTAGCATAAGAGCATAAGACAAGTTTAACAAAGTTACCAGGGTCGAAAAAAAATAGTTCCGTTTCTAGACTTTTCTTGCCAAGCTGTACCTACGCATTTACTAAAAGTGACGTGTGTACCTAGTTTAGTAATTATGATCGTCAACTTACAAACAATAATTAGACTTTACAAACTACAGAAAAACCTTTTTTTAGAGAATTCTTTATTTTTTTCTTGCGCAATAAGTAGATGGTAACACTATTTCAATATTTTTCATACATTTGGTTTAGGCTCAGAATATGTTCAGAATAGTATTGGCTCCCTTTTTCACATTATCTAATTTCGGAAAAAATACATGTGGTATTATGAGTTTAAAAAAATATTTTATTAATAGTTAATATTTCATAATAACAAAAGTTGTTAAAAAGGCTTTGAACATTTCATTAAACAAAAACCCACCCGTAAAATGTCAGTTTTTGAAAAAATCCATACGAAATATTTTATATCCACCAATTTGGGTAGATATGGGTATTTACTGGGTGCATTGGCCCACCACTACATGGAACTCGTTTATATCGCAGCTCCATACAAACTTTCACCCCCCATTTCACCCCCTCGGGAATGATTCCCGGCATAAAAAATATGCTATGTCCTTCCTCGGGACTCAATCTATCTCATTACCAAATTTCATCTAAATCGGTTCAGCGCTTTACGTATTAGAAAGGCAACAGACAGACAGACACACTTTCACATTTATAATATTAGTATGGATATAAAATGCCACGTTATGACTGTGTTCTGCATAACGTGTAACTGCATAATGTGTTAAAAAAAATATTTAAAAAATAGGTTAACTTAAAATGTTACTAACCGATATGGAACTTGCTCCGAAAATAAATGTTTTTCAATTTTCATTTTCAATAAGCTTGCATGCAAGTTGGATATCTAAGAAAAAAATCGGTCACAGCAAATTGAATAAAAGAATCAGTATTCAATATTTTTTGTTTTACATTTCTAGTTTACTGGGCTGGGCTGGGCTATACTTGAAACCATAGTTAGATTCCTAAAATATAACCTTAAAATTGTCATTAAAATGAAAAAATAACCGACACTGGCAAACTTACACTCTTCCAAATGATGGACGTAGCTAAAAACTAGCTTCTTTAAGGTCGTCTTAAATTTGATAGGACTTAAATTTGTTTTAAAACTTTAAAAAATAAATAGGTTGGTACCAGTGACGGCGCGTGAGTTTACACTGGGCGTTGTCCAGTGAAAATTCTAGCTAGGTGGAGCTAAAAGGGTTGTTTTTGATTATTTACGAGCTGGGCAACGGATTGCCTATATAGTAGGAAGTTTTAGGCAAGGCGATGGGAATCGGCTTATGTGGGTGCTCGGCCACTGGTAGATACTTTAAAATTATTTTAAATACATTGTTCAAGATTTCAATTTTTACCCTCTGTATACTGTATATATGGACTGTGTAGGCAACATACCGTTCGATCGTCTTTCAAATTAACGTAATCATGCACTGTAGCCCGTAGTCTACAGTCTACATTAGCTGAGAGAAACTAGAACAGCGGAACACAACTAGATGGCGCTGTAAGTCTTAAATTGAAGTTGGTCTCCCGCGAGTACCTGTGAGTTGTGACAAGTTTGTGCGAACCGGCTCCGAATTCAAAAATTGAAAAAATAATGTTTTACGTTTGCTTGGTGTTTTCTTTTGAAGCAGTGAAGAGGTATATTTATCGAATTCATTACGTAATATTGTTTTTGACCGAATTTTTCGAATTATGCAGTTTTTTCTGGTAATTAGTGTTTGTTGCCTGTAGGCTACATTAGGCGAAAAGTGTTGTAATTTTGTTTGATTACTCTTTTACCTATCATAGGGTTTAATCAGATGCAAGTGTCCGAAGTGTCCTGGATTTACGCACGTGTATGAAAAATGCGGGGTTGCCTTGTGTTACACGAAAAACAAGAATCGCTTTAGAAACTACCACCTCTCGTAACATGTGTGCTACAATGTAATTTCTGTAATATTTATGCATTGTTGCTTCCAGGCAACACTCCCTATTTTAATTATATTTTTCAAAATTAACGACATTAAAAAAAACCTGAAACACGTGTATTTTATTATTCCTTTATTATAAGAAATCAATAAAAAGCACAAAAAAATAAGATTATGAGTTAAAGAGGTTTAAAGCAAAATTTCGTTTTTAGTACGGACGTGGCGACCCCTTTACTATCCTTTTAAGTTCGTTGAGTCTAATACGAGAACAGACCCTCAGTGCACATTACCTGCTTCTGTTAAAACAACAAATACAGATGATAAATGTGATACTTTAAGGCCCAGTTTTATAATAAAACCTTATGTCTGTATTATATTATCAAACATTAATAATAGAATCCGGAAACTGATATGGATATTTAAAACATTAAGACATGTCGCGTCAAAGAAATTATTAAGCCAACTATACTGTACTCTAGCATAATCCATCATGTGCTACTGTATCACTGTATGGGGTGGAGCAGCAAAAACTAAATTTATTGAAGTAGAGAGAGGCCAAAGATGTCTTATCAAGATTATGTATTTTAAGCCGTATACATTTCCAACCAGCGAACTCTATAGCACTTCAGAACTACTTACCATGAGAAAATTATTTATTTTACAATCAATACTTAAAGTACACCAAATCTTTGACATCCGATCCACTATTAGTAACAGGCAGGCGCAAATACAATGTTGCTCCGGTTCCTGCCTGTAAATCTCAATTTGCAATGTACCAATTTTGTAATATTTCTGCTCGTCTGTATAACAAAATAAATAAAAATGTGAATATTTATAATCTACAACATTATAAATGTAAGAAAAATGTGACGAATTGGCTAAAAAGCCTAAATTACGAAGAAATCGAAGCACTACTCTGCAGCACCACCTGAACGGAAAACGTACACACGTATTCAAATTCTTTAGAGCAAAAAAAAAAACACCAACAACAAACACGCATACACGCGCGCACGCACACACGCACGCACGCACGCACGCACGCACACGCACACGCACACACACACACACGCACACATACACACACACACGCGGGCACGCACACACACACACACACACACACACACACACACACACACACACACGCGGGCACGCACGCACACAAACTTTTCTAATATTTTATATTTCTTTTGTCAACGTTTTCTGATCTCAAATATAAATAATGAAAGTCAAATAGTGTTGGTTGACTCGCTAAATTTAAGCCTAAGTTTGTTTTCATATTAAGAACATTGTTATTTTTTGTTAACTTAGCATATGATATGGAAGAGCGGGATCGCCTGTCACAGGTATATGTATACTTACTAGGAGATCCCAACATTAATTTGTGTATTTTACGCATTTTGTTTTACAAAAATAATTTTTTTTTTCATTTTTTTAAACAAGTTTTTGTCAAGTTTCATATTTGGTACAAGCTTTTATAGCCGACTGTACTTTTCTGTATACCATCATCAACTACTCATTGAGACGATTCTAACGAGCTCAAACTCGGGGGGTTATGTAGTTTTATTACGGAGTTCCTATGGCCACCTTCCAGCTCCACGTCATCATAATATTGCATTGTCACGCGATTAGCATATTCGTGCAAAATTTCAACTCGATCGCAAACCGGGAAGTGGATCAAATTTAACTTGCAAGATTTGATTACAGACAGACAGACAGACAACGGGACAGGTGAAAGTAAATAAAAGCTTGTAAAAATGTACACTACCAAGTTAGGTCCCTACTTGGTCAGATATTTGGTCTAACGGATCTTTCTTTTAATGAAATAAGGCCTGAAGTAGCTATGTATAGTTGAACAGAATATAATCAATATCTAATCAAACAATCTAGAACCGAAGAATGTAGAGGCACGTCACGGTGTAGGCATGAAAACACTTGAGCCATGTAAACTCATTGAAGCTTAGGTGTAATGAATTTTTCAATGTACTAGGTGCATGACGCCGTTTCACTACTCAACCGTGAGAAAAAAATATTAACTGAAAAAAAAAACGGTAATAGCTGAACGCCACGACATCCTCGGCTCTCTTATCACGCTCACCCGTGGCTCGCGTGAACAATTGCGCCTCTGATGTAATTATCAACATACCTCACTTGTATCACAATTTATTAAACTAATTTAAACCCCATTAAAGTTTTAAAACAAATAGAATTCCTACCTAAGACAGGTAACTATGATTACGATGCTGTTTAAAAGCTGTAAGGTCTATCTAAGCCAGAAGACGTTGATACCCGCCTTAGCCAGTCGTCCCGTGCCATGGATGTTGTGATATGACACGGTCGAAACGTAGAGAAACCTCAGAGAGGTAAATAAATAAGTTAATTTTACGCGATTGAAGTCCCGTTTGGTAACAATAACTACAATATAGCCCTTTATTCTGAAATGTGGATAACTATGGTTTACCTTAAAATTACACTGATTAAACATCTTTATTTCGTATTTTAGCATGCCATTATTAAGGTACTACGGGGCTATAGTTAGATTTTTGTTAGATTGGTCCCTAATATTTATTTATTTATTAATGACTAGCGTCCGCCCGCGACACCGCTCGCGTGGAACTCGTTTATATATCGTAGCTCCATGCAATTATTCACCCCCCGTTTTACTCCCTTAGAGGTTGATTTCCAGAATAAAAACTATCCTTTGTTCCCCTATATTCAGCGAATCTTTATACCAAACTTCATCTAAATCGATTCAGCGGTTTAAGCGTGAAGAGGTAACAGATAGACAGACAAACAGACAGACAGACAGACAAACGGACAGACACGCTTTCGTATTTATAATATTGGTGTGGATACAGGAAAAAATGTTGTTAGTTATAAAAAAGCGATTGATTTTATCTGATGAAGATCCGAAATCAGATTTAACGGTTAGTAAACATGTTTACACAGACATACTTACACCAGCCAAATAAAAGAGAAAGTGTCTGTCGAGTAATATGAAGACGTGAAGAGGCTATCAGAGGACAAAAATCAGTGGCGGTTATTCCACCGACAAGAGCCTAGCTCTTAAATAGATGATGATGAAACATGTTTAGGTATAAGCTTTTTCTTTTACTTTATTGTCGGCTACACTTTAATTAAACACATTAATAAATATAATTTAATATATTATATTAATTAATAAAATTGGGAGTATTTGGGAGCAACAAACCACACACAAAAAATAATTACTCGAATCAAGAAATTGATAACTATCCGCCATTGGTTTGAATGAAAAGATGACGGTATACAGAAAAGTACAGTCGGCAATAAAAGCTTGTACCAAAAATTACATTTTTGACAGAAACTTGTTTCAATTAAGATGTGGAACATTGGGTAATTTATCATTATCCGGATACTTATTCAGTATAGCAGGAACTTTCCTTTGCAAGACGTATAATAATTCCTGTACAGCGAATTATTCCATAGCCGTACAAACCGTTGAAATATTCAAGTTACCACAATAAACCACATGGGCTTAACCAAATGAATAAAACATATACAACCCTAATGTGATTGGAATAAGGTCCAAAATCGCACTCATGACACATGAAAATAGCAATAGGCATTACAATATCGCCCTGAAATACAGCAAATAGTAAATAATAGCATTCGCACCTCGTAAATGTATGCAAATAAATAAATATGATGTACCTACACAATATTATTGCGAATAATAAAGGGTGCAAAGTATATTCAACTGTATTTTGAAGCACACAGAACTCATAATACAGTGGCGATTGTTTTTGTAACACATCCACGAGACTTCTGCATGAAAATTTTCACGAGAAATTTTCGGTCAGTGAATGGAAGTGGGTGGCCCAATAAAATAATAAAAACCTCTATACGCGATGCCAGAATTGGTTTAATCAATTATGACTTATTTATATCTAAGCTATTAAAACACGCACATACGTACGTAAGATTGATTCTTTAAAAAAACCTTCCGTTATATAGGTATATATACAAGTGACCAAAAAGTAGTCCGAAAAGTAGTTCTGGACTGGAGATTATTATTATTACTAGCTTCTCGCGCGGCATTGCCCGCGAATTGCAAAGAACGCAGGCAAACCTGTGGAATAACATATTATATCCTTCGTCCATGGAATGGAATGTTCATTCTATACACAGGTGAACGATTTTTGATCTGATTAGTGGTTCCGGGTAATACCCCTTACAAAAAAAGTCACAACAAAGTTAGAAAATTAGTACTTAGTATAGATTTATAAAATCCAATAGCTATTATAAAAAGTAGTGTTCGTTTTATAAGTGTAGGATTCAATAGGGTATTTAACAACTGAAAAAAAATGTGTTTTTATTAGCAACAGATTGATACCGTCCGAGTATTTTTGTAATGTCTACATTACAAAAATACTCGGACGGTATCAATCTTTCACTCGTGTTTGCTATTTTAAGATTTTTTTATATAAAAAAACTATCAATTAGGACGCTGTTTGATTGTGACGTCACAAACAAGTATAGTCCTTACTAATTCCATAATAGTTTCCATACTTACAAAGCGTTTTTGACGTGTCATAAAAAGAAGCTGATTTGACTTTAGACAAATACCGTATTGATTCGCCGGTATCAATAAACTGAGGCTCTAGTATAAGTTTTACCGAAACAAAACTTTACGATCGCGCTTGCGTTTTACCCTTAATTTGTATGGGATTTGACAGCTAAACGCAAATGCGGTCGTAACGTTTTGTTTCGGTAAAACTTATGCTAGAGCCTCTGATTAACTAAACCAGCGAAACATCAATGTGACGTTTCCCTAATGGTGTGCGTGATTGGTCCGGTAGACAGCAAACGTCGCCATCCGGGCGGCGCGGGCGGCTCAGCCCCCTTATTCTGTAACTTGTTTTAAGCTCACCTCAACGCTCACCCAAAAATATATCTTGACACCGCGATGCGTAGTACAGTAAGTAAGCGTAGGTAGATGTCTAGTTTCGTGACGGGTGACCGGCGGGGTGAGCCGCATTAAGCGCGTAGCGAATAACAACCCTGGTCCGGACCCACACCGCAGAATAAGTAGTATGAGTTCTACAGCTCATATAGCCACGTATTTATACTATCTCACCTTACTGCACAAAATCCCACAGCGCAATGGCAACAGTGCAACAATTCGAATTAGTGAATTGAGCATTGGGTGGTGTTCTCGTGTTACTCGTAAAATGCATAAGCTTCTGCCCGCGACTCCGCCTGCGTGGAACTCGTTTACATCGTAGCTCCATACATACTTTCGCCCCCCCATTTCACCCCCTTATGGGATGATACCCAGGGTAAAAATTAAATTAAATGTTTTTTCTTCTGGCCTGAACCTAGAATGTGTGACCAAAATGCATTTGGCTGTTTTTGGGCGATTGAGTAAGAAACATCCCAACATCTAAACATCCAAAATGGTCATCATCTAAGGGTCCCTGGATGGTATTGTGGAATTAAATGAGAAAAGTCGCGATTTTGGAAAATAAACATTTTACTGATATTATTAGTTGTCTTATGAATACTGCCTGGAAAACACAACAAACAATGCGCTAATATACTCACCGGTAATAAATTTGGCCAAATTAGAAAAATGCATTTAATTATTTAAAACATTATTTAATCTATTCAATTTATAGTTTGAAATCACGAAAAGTTTTTGGGCCAAATTTTCTGCGTAGTTGCAGTGTCGAAGAGGCAACTGGATGGCTGGATGGCGGTATTTGAGCTCCCGAAGTGTTGTGGAACCGCCCTGTACAACCCGAACTGAGCCAACTTGCACTGGGGTGGAAATAGAAAAACTATAGGAAAAAGATTTTTTTTATCGCGAGGCAGCCGATTGAAACAGCGGTGTGAAAGTGTGCGTTGTTTATATAATGAAATGCTGTTTCAGTCGAATACCTGACAACAATTTTTAATTTTACCTCCAATTTCTGCCCAAGTCCAAGTTGGCTCAGTTTGGGTTGCACAGGGCGGTTCCACAACGCTTCGGCAGCTCAAACGAGGCAGTCTATAGCCGGAGACTTCATTCACCTCTCAGCAAATGTTTGCCGGTATAAATCATATTAATAGTATATTGCGTCAATGTTGCTATGTTACTTTTATACCACTTATTCATTATACAATAATACCTACTTATATGTATTTTGTATTGTTCTTAAATACAAAGAGCCCTTGAGATGTAATTGCAGAATTAATATTTGGATTTTGTTTTTTTTATACCTTGTCTACGTGTGTTTGCATACGGACTATCAACCAGTAGCGACGCGTGAATTTTTGCGATGGGGAAACTGGAGCAAAAAACAGTTATGAAAAAGTTTAGAGTAGGTACCTATCTAGAAAGAAAGAAAGAAAGAAAGAAGACATTTATTCACTACACAAAAGACACACAGAGACAAAGGGAGTACAGATACAATACAATTGACACATAATGTGTGTATCTAAACTTTTTTCATAACTGTTTTTTGCTCCAGGTTGCCCATCGCAAAAATTCACGCGTACCTACCTAGGTATGTATAATTTATACATAAATAAAATTTTAATAAATCAATCATTTTAATCGCTCTTCAGCAATAAGACCGCCTGTTGTCTACGTCTACCTACATGTTATTGTATTGTTTCCCTTTCTAACTGCTTTGTTTGTGTGAGGTGTGCAATAAAGATTATTGTATTTTAGGCAAGCAGGTGGGAATTGGTTTGTATGGGCGCTCCGCCACTGCTACATACTCGCACTTTCTGAAACCAATGTAGCATATGGCACTGCATGTGTTTGAAGTGTACCCAGTGATTCACCGCGAGCAAGCGTAATCGTAAATACTCGCAACGCTATATACACACAACTGACCTTACTTATTATACGCTGAAGGACACTGAAAACGATTGTTTGGGCCCTATAGACGCGTTCTCATTGGTCGATAGTGCCCGCAGTCGGGGTGCGGGAGAATAGGGATCTTCATCGAAAGTGGACGCACTGCTGGACATAGGCCTCTCCCAAAGAGTGGCACAACGTACCGGAAGGCGCAGCCCCCCACAAGGTGGACTGGTGACCTGGTAGAGGTTGCGGGAATCCGCTGGATGCGGGTGGCGCAGAATAGGGATGGTGACACCAAATAAAATAATCAATAATGTTGGATTTTCTCGATAATAAATATAGTAAGTGGCATAAGAAAATAAATATACAAAGTTATACATAAGTGTCCAAAGTGTTTTAAGACTCTGTCCCTTTTCCGCAAAACGCACCTTCATTCACATGAAACGATTGTCATTTACTATCGAGACCAGTGACGTCACGGTACATCTTAGTAATGTTTTGAGATATTTGAATAGGATTTTCGTGGTTATGCATATTTGTTTGCCTTCTTTCTTTTGAAGTAATAATAAAAATAGTCCCCAAATTATCCCATCCATGCCTCAGCGCCCGTATGACCTGTTGTTTAGGTCGATAGCGGCATGCAAAAGTTCACTTTTAATTGACTTATATTGAGTAGATAATCGAACAAGCGAGCGAAACGAACGAAGTTGTATGCTTCAACTTGAGCCGAAAATTGTTTGTGCGGTGTCCGGTCCGGGACGCATTTCTCAACCGATGGTCGTGAAATTTTGTGACAAGGTTCGTTAATTATATAGATTTTTGTTATCGAGAAACTTTTTCGAAGGAGAAAATAAATTCTACAGCTCACAGTCACTATTAAATAACATTGATAATTAGGTATTACTTAGATAGATTTCACTGGTACCTTTACCTACGACTCCTACGAGGGATGGCCGCAACCCGCAAGCAGTAGAACGAATGTGCTCTTGACCGACGAATTTCATTAGACGTTATCCCACCTGTGGGGCTAGCACAACTGACGCCGCGCTGCGACGCGAGTCGAGAAAGATCTACCCTCCTCTTTCTAATATGCATGGTGCGAGTGAGATAGGAGACACTCAGTCGCGCGCGAAGCGACAGAGCAGCAAGTGGTGCTAGACGTACAGCGGAGACCACCCGCAATCTATATCGACAGACCTATCGGCTAATGAGGATGCGCCTTATTCGATGACACGGAAGCTCCAGACGTTCTTCTCAGAAAGCGTCAATATTCCGAAATTGCAACATTGTGAATGTAAGCATTTTTACCAGATAGTCCAGATATTATTATTTGTTTCGTTTAGTCAGATTCCTAGAAATTCTAAATAACTAATATCAAGAGCCATCTGTTGCTGTTTTGTATTGTCGGTGCCTGATACACAGCTCCCACGTCATTGGTATAACGGGGAAATGATGATACGTATCAGAATTGGTTTTCAAATATTCCAGCTTATCATTGGGTAGTATATATTTTTTTAAATAATGTATTTAAAAAAACTATGGCCATAGTGGTTAACAATCACTAATTAAGTCTATTTAATTCTTACACAATTATTATTTTGTCAATTTGAAAACAGCTCTGGGAACCCGAATCGATTTTAAAATCAGCTGTGGGTTTAATTTCAGATGTTTTACCGTATCCCTCGGCCGCTTAATATCCATTTTAGAGTTAATCCAGTGAATGTCAATATATCGCCTAGTGTCTGCGATACGGCCACATCTCAAATGTATTTTACTTTCGAGATGTGACCGCATTGCACTGTGCAATAGAGCCACATCTCAAATGTATTTTATTCTTGAGATGTGGCTGTATTGCAGTCACTAGGCGATATTTTTTATGCTCAAAGGTCAGGCGTATAATAAATACAAATAACGGTGTCTATAGGCATTCAAGAATAAATAACGTTACGTAATGCTGAAACTGTGACACCTAATATAGCTGCCCAGCTATTCTGTAACTTGTTTTAAACTCACCTCAACACTCACCAACAAGTATATCTTGACGCCACAAATTTTAGTAACTAAGCGTAGGTGGAGGTCTAGTTTCGTAAGGCGTGACGGGTGGGGTAAGGTGCATGAGCGCGTAAGGAATAAAAACCCAGCACGGCTAACACGCGACGGCGCGCGAGCTCTCTCGATTTTTCTCGCACTATCCGTCTCTCTCTTATTAGAACACTTAGAACAAGAGGAGTACGAGAAAAATCGAGAGTATGTCGCGGCCGTCCAATGATAGATGTGCTGAGCTGCTACCGCGAAACGAAAACGGTCATCGTTAGTGTATCTCCCTCTCTGTCACTCGAATGGGCAAGTGCGACAAAGAGGGAGATACATGGCGATTCACGACCGCTGCAACAAGCCTAATGGAGTAGTGCCGCGCCAAAATTCAACCGTGGAACATCAACTTCGCCGTCCATCCATTTGGATGCATCCATTGGTCGCCGAGACAAAATATCAGCGGCGAAATAACAGGACCATATTTTGTTGAGGGAATGCGTTTACGCGCCCCGTCCTATGCGGAGCGGCAGAGAGACGAGTATCCGGAGAGACCTTAGAGCATTAAACCAACGGAGAGACGGGTATATCAGACTAACCGAGGCTGGACTACCGCCTAAAACAACACATCCGGCTCCACCTTATAAATGGGGGCGTCGCAGGATCGCTTCACCCAATTCGATAGATTCAACTACGTACTAAATAACAGAACATATAAGGCAGCTGGCCAGCTGCCTCGGTCAGCTGTTGTGGGGGGTCCCCCACAAGGTGGACCGAGACCTGGTAAAGGTCGCGGGGGTCCGCTGGATGCGGGTGGCGCAGAACAGGTCCCTGGCACTCTGATCCGCCTGCGCCATATTTCCAGCAGTGGACGTATTTCGGCTGATATATTGATGATAATGATGATGATAATGCAGCTAGCATGATCGATTTTACGGCAATTTAGTACGTGACGTTTTGAGTCAAGAGAGCTGTAAAACTTGACCATAAAAACCTATAGTGCTAGCTGTGCATGTGCATGCTTCGTGGCGCACTCGTGAATGCAGTCAAAATATTACGTCCATCCATTTGGATGTATCCAATTGTTACCGAGACAGACACTGCGCGGCGCCTACGGGTGTATGCTCAGCTTAGAACGGAATGCGCTTTTTATGGTGCAAGACTGATTATGGCATATATCCCATGCGGTCTGTTAAAAAAATGTTCAGGCTCCGAAACTAAGTTATCGAAAATTCTTAAAAATATAACTGAGATATTGGTAATTGGTATGTGAAGGACCGACCTTTTCCAACAGGTGAGGGCCCGTAGACCTATCGTGACCGTGATAACTGATAACACTACTGTCTACTTGTAAGATACCTAGTTCAAGAAGAGTGTGTTCGTTATCTTACGATCCTGGGAAGGCCCCCTTTACAAGGCGAATGCAGATCTCGCTGGTGGTTTTATAATATAATATATAATAATAATTTCTTTATTTCAGGCCAGTTTGCCCATAGATTGTTAGTAACATACAAACTTACGATACTAGAGTTAGTAGGTCTTAGCTTAGGTCTCACAATTTTTCGATAATTATTTTGGGTCTTTGTACACAGGACAATGAAAAGATGCCCAGTGACTAAAAAACGGACAGTCGAATCTCTCCGCTATATCTACCAGCAAGCTGTTGGTGCTACCACAGCACCATGTCATCGGCGTAACTTATGTTGTTTACCATTTTACCACCGATCGAACAGCCAACCATGGTGCTGCTGAGCTCGACAATCAGCTGATTGACATAGATGTTAAACAGTAGTGGAGATGTAAGTCCCCCTTGCCTTACTCCACACTGAGCTCTATAACCGTCCGAGGCCGACATCCCCCACCTCACAAAATTATACTGATTGTTGTACCAATATTTTAACAGCCTTATCAGTTCTTGAGGAAGACCCACCTTCTGCAGCTTCTCCCATAGCTTTTCATACGACACTAGGTCGAATGCTTTCGAAAGATCGAGAAAAGCAGCGCACACGGGGGTCCTCCTGTCAGTTTTAGATTGTAGTCCAGCTTCGGTTAATCCGTTATACTCGTCCGGCCTCCCCGGACAGGGCACCGGATTTCCCTAACATTTTTGTTTGTTCTCCAATAAATAAATATTAGGGCAGTACCAGTGTTGGCGGTAATGCAGGGTAACCGCGCAACTTTTAAACGTAACTGACAGTTTGTAAAAGGTCGACGATCACCGGATAAGACCCGGCATTTTACAGCCAAATTACCCAGTCGTGTCCAAGGAAAGGTATTTAACCACATAAAGCTTTAAGCAATATTAAAATATGATTACGACCAAGTGGGAGCGTCGTTAAACTAATTACGAGCGATAATAAACCCTCTGAAAATATGCGCGAGTTCAACAGTTTTGGGGTGAAGGTTTTGAGTCTTTTGAGCCCGGTCGCGAGTTCAGGGGCTTAACCTTACGTTAGAGCAGCACTGATCAGTGCGATTGACAATTGCCACTGCGAAAATAACGAAAAATGTAACATAATCCTTCAACGCTGTCACTGTCAAGGCATCTGAAAGTTTAAGGCCGGCTGTGGCACTAATGACGATCTCCGGGTGACAGACACGGAAGATAGACACCCTGTCGGTGCCGCGCAGTCAAATTCGAGCAATGTGACTTACTAAGCGAAGTCCATTACGTGTATAATTTATAAGTAAGAAAGAAATAAGTACTTATAATATCTCTGTCAAATTCGAAAAAACCGGGTGATTTCGATAAACAGCGGCGCTACCACGAACTTCGAAAGTCGCAGTTCGGATTTTTCCATCTCTATCGCACTCCTTTACCTACTCGAGTGACAGGGATGCATGTATATGCTCTTTGTCGCTTGAATATGCACGTGCGACAGAGATAGATATAGACGAACGAACGAAGCGTTTCATACTAACCGCACTGAGGGCCTACTGCGAAGGGCATTTGAAGTTTTCCCCCTATGTCAGACTTGAAAGTTCGTACGTAAGTGCGACAGAGAGGGAAAACTTCGAATGCCGTTGGCGATGGGCCTCCGTTCATCTTGCCGCTTCGCTAACTTCGTCTTTCGCACCTCTTTCTATACGACCGGTCGCGATAGGTACGAAAAAGCACGACGGATTTCGACATATGACGTATCATTTAATTCGTCTCAGTTGCAGAAGTGACATAGGCTATAAATTTTTCCAAAATTTACACGAGTATTGCGTGAAAAACGGGCGTAAAAATAGCGTGGGACAATTAAAGTCAAAGAACTATGACAATAGTGGGGTATCGCATTAGGCATTTGATTTAAATTAATTATTCGGTTCCTTGTATATTTTTTCTGATTAAAGAACCATTTAGGATTTATAGGTATAATTAAAATAACTCCCCTGTCCTTCGACATTCATTTTTGTACTGAAAATGCTTGTGCCGCACAGTGCCGCACACCGATGGAATCCCGCCTTTAGCTACACTAGCTGATGCCCACGGCTTCGCCCGCGTGGTTATAGGAAAATGTAACATATTGAAATTTTCCCGTGGGGATTATATGTTTTCCCGTTGGAAAAAGTAGCCTATGTCACTCTCCAGCCTCTAAACTATCTCCATACAAAAAATCACATTAATACGATGCTCCGTTGCGACGTGAAATAAGGACAAACAAACACACACACACACACACTTTCGCAACTTATTTCACAACCTTTTCCAATCCACCACACCATTCAATATCACCTCGGCTTATGATATGACAGAAACGTCCGTCGCTGCCAACCTCAAAAAAAGTATTTCTACATATTCTACTATAAACCTCCTGACTAGTCCGGACACACATATCCCATATAATAGCCGCAATAAAGCATAATTATTATGTATATGAATTTATGCCTCCGACTGCATTTTCAAATCCACACTACACTACCTATAGTTCTACATGCAAACATATAAACAATACCACTTTATATCATTAGTAAAGATGTATTTGTTTGAGTTAATTGATTCTTTAAATCTTAAATCATGTTTCTATCTTTTGAGTTATTTTATTACGCAGTCGGATTTTTTTTAGTATTTGTTGTTATAGCGGCAAGAGAAATACATTTTACCCTTTGGGTACGGAACCCTAAAAGATGAGAGAGAGAAAACCCTAACAAAAAGCCCATGACGGGCTACTTTCTGTATATAAGTCAGTATATAAATAAATAAATATGTTTTGTTATGCTTTAATGCCGGTGCTTCTAGGATTACTGTTTAATAGTGTTCAATTAAAGATAAGATGCAATAAAACAAAGATAAAAGAAACTATAAAATAAAAGAACGCTCAAGTTTATATTGCTACATTGGCCATAATATTATGTAGAGATTGATGTATCTTTAATCGATTTCAAAAAAAAGGAGGAGGTCCTGACTTCGGTTGTATTCTTTTTGTTTTTTTTATGTTTCTTATCTCAGAACTCCGTCATTTATGAACCGAATCGTTTTTTTTTGTTTTTTAGTATATGCTTACGGATTAGTCGCTATCTTTTCAAAAAATCACGAGGAATTGAGGGAACTCCTCAAATATATTAGGCACGCATACGTAGTAATTTTGGTATTTTCTATTATAACTCGTGATATGATTCCGTTGAAATAGCTACTAATGAAGTGCCAAAGGTCTCAGAATCACCTTTCTTGATGAATCGACGGAACTCCTCAAATTGTATCGGCCCACATACAGCGATTTGTTTTTTTTTGTAATAATCAATGTTATTTTGTCGATCTTTTATACCCACATTTATGCTAAAAGTGGCGCTGGAACATACGTTTCATGTGCTCTGCCTACCCCTTTTGGGAATAAAGGCGTGAATGTATGTATGTATGTATGTAATCAATGTTCATGTGGTAAAGTGGAAAGGAAATCTGGAAATGTTCATGTGGCTTGGCGGAGTTCTGAATTGAAGCCGGTTAAAACTAAAGCCAATTAATATACACAAGATGATAACTGACGTTAACTAAATTAAATTAAAACTAAGTTAAATCTAAAAAAGGCCCACGAGGCATTGTACCGAGGATGCTGGCGGCATTTCATTTATTTGAATTGCAATGCTGATGCGTTGCGCGAGAAAGCCGCCAGCTCTTCGGTCACCAGTTACTTCAACCAGACGTTTCGCGATTTCCGCAAATAACTTTTGCGCGCTGGGACCCCACGGCCCTAAACCCCTTTGTTTTTAAAGTAAAATATAGTTTAATGGCATCTATCTCAAGGTGGGCGCCTAACTATATGTATATTTATATGCAGTGGGTGTATTTTTAAAGGGTAGATCTTAAACTATAAGATATACTGTAATTGGTTCTTGAGTGCCACTAGGCCAATTTGTGGGTTATGAAAAACTATATCCAATAATTTATAAAAGCCTCACCTCTTAAAAAACCACCGAGCCCAGGATAGTTATCTATAGAATGAGAAGAGAGGATGAGATAACATAACATACTTTAAAAATAGAAAGAAGTAAATATGACTAATCTTACTCGTAGTCCGGAACTAACCAAACCTTGCGTTATGGGTTCAGGCATGCGGCTATCAAGCAGCGGTCGTGGGTTCGAATCCAGCTTGTTCTAATGAGTTTTTCGGAACTTATGTAAGGAATATTTACCGTTGGCTTTCTGGTGAAGGACAAATCTTGAGCGATACCTACATATTATATTGGTTTTCCCTATAGGTTGGAAGGTCAGATAGCAGTCGCTTTCGTAAAACTAGTGCCTATGCCAGATCTTGGGATTAGGTGTCAAAAGCGGACCCCGAGCTCCTTTTGGGCACAACCGGGAATGACGGTAGCTCAGACCCCGCCCGCTGCAGGCGGCACAAGGTTAAGTTTTTTTATATATAATGTTACTTCTTATACCGATATTGTAAAAACCTAGCCTGAGACTAATTATAAAACAGAACAACCTTGTACAAATTATGTAGTTACAATTCGGGGGTCATCAGTAGCAGATAACAAGCGAGCCAGTCGCCTAAACGTGCCTCGTTTGCTAATGCCAGCTAATTCTGTATGTTGTTTTAACGTCACCTCACCCGTCACCCACAAATATATCTTGAAAGCCGCGACTCGTAGTAACTAAGCGTAATGAGACGTCTAGTTCCTTTAGGCGTGATTGCTAAGGTGAGGCGCATGAGCGCGTTTAGAAGAACAGCCCAGTAATGTGCAGCCATTTCGTACTAATGCGTAGAAAAAGAATGTCAAGGTTTAGCGTTTATCTTCTTCAGTACCTAGCCTATTATTATCTGTAAAAAATAAATAGGAAGACTGCAGAGTAGCTTTCTGAGGTCGTGAAAGCGCGTCATCCGCCATTAGATGAGGTGTGAATCTAATGCCAAATGACATATTTATGCATACATAAGTAGGTAAGTGTACTTTTGAAATAAAGTTTCGATATGGATATCCGCCGTTTACGTGCTGCACCGGACCGGCCAATGCTTGGTTAAACTGCAAATTAGCTAGCTATAAGTAACTGGCCTCGTGTTAAGCAACAATGCTTTTAGAATCCTGATGGGACAGGACATGCTTGTGACAGCTCGCAGGGATAGTTTTCAGACTTAGTCTCTTTACTAATTCGTGTGCGGCATAGTCCCATTCTACCTCTTAGGAAATGGCTGACAGGTTTGATTGTCCGATATTAAAAGATTGGTCCAAACAAATTAAAAGCATAGATACGATGCTGGAGTTGCATGTATATATTGCGTTAAATACTTACACTAGATTAACATATTTTCTTTTGTTTACTGACATAGATACATAATTTGTCAGAAATAAAGAATTTGAAAATGGAAATTAAAATAATTCAGCGGAGAGCAGATATGTACTCCAGGAAAAATACGATAATAACATTAATTTACAATAGCTTTTTATCTTTATTTAATTTTAAGACGTTATTCTGAGATTCTTATTCAAGAATCCGACAATCTTTCCACCCGGATTACGGTTACAGATTTAAATAAAACATGCATTGTTTTTTTTTGTATGATTTAAACTCGAATATTGTAGAGCAAATGTAAATGAACCAAATTAAAGATTAAAACATATATTATTATTTTTCTGACGTGGTGCAAGTGTTCGACCCCCGATAATATATGCGTTGCTCAGCTATTAAGTCCGCAGTAAGCTCGATTCTCCATACAAACGTAGTTACGCTCTCATTTTAAAACTACGTGTTGGATTGTAACGAAACTTTGCATATACAATGCCATGAGGCATATCTATGTCTATAATTCGTTTATGTAGCTTCAGATACCACAGTAAAAAAATACAGCGAATTTAAGGTTTTCATACAAAACTTGTTTTTGCTGTATTTCGTTTGTTTTATACACTGGAACTATATAAACTAATTACAGACATAGATATACCTCATGTCAATGTATGTGCAAAGTTTCGCCACAATCCAACACGTAGTTTTAAAATGAGAGCGTAACTACTTTTGTATGGGAAGGTGATATTCAGCCAAGCTTACTGCGGACTCTTAAGTATAAATTATTTCCCAAATTGTCATTATTTCCATACAAGTTGTCAGTTAATTGACTGGACTGAGATACCGTGGCCTACGGACGCTTGCCACTACAGAGAAGTCAGAAGCGCGTTGCCGAACCTTGAAACAAATTGAATGACGAAAACGATTAAACAAATAAATGACGTCATGTAATAGAAGTGGCCAGCCACTTCAGCTGGCCCTCGAAAGGGGAAATTACCTTGTTATCTATTAAAAAACCTTGGCTGCCGATTAACTCAAGTAATTACCTAATGAAACTGATTATGATATTGCCTTTACCTAAATACTCGTGTGTCCAAGCAAGTTAAACAATTAAGATATCAATCCTTAACCTGCAGGTTGATTGCGTTGTGTTGAGAGCGAGGGAATTTGTTCCTTCAGCTGTCAACACGGCGAATCCTTAAACATATCAAGGGTCGGCTACGCCCATGTTACTCATTTGGAGTTGCTAGTTGCGTTGTCCGCTTACCATCAGGCGGGCCGTACGCTTGTTTGCCACCATCGTTGTATAAAAAAATAAAATGTTCCGGCCGTATGAATTTTAGTTTTTTAATGATCATTCTGTTGTTTAATTTCATAGTTTTAACGATAAACACAAAAATTGTGTGAAAAATCCCACCTGAACCCTTAGTGGAGTTAGAGGGGATTAGCAATGGGATGAGCTTGGAAAATGTATGGGGAAAAACTTTCGGATTCTGAATTTTGGCTAGCAAGCTGAAGCTAATGCTTGCCTGGATCCGCGTTCCGTCCCACTCTCCGCTCATATTTATCGCCCCTCTTGCGCATGACCGCTCCCCACAACCCTGGTTCCACTCCAGTCCACATATCTTTCACCTCTCACTGCTCTCTAGAAGTCTCTCTTTTTTGTGGAGTTTCTACTCCACCTTTTTAGTGTTCCGTACCAAAATTGGTCCAACGGAACACTTATTTATATTATATTTGGCTACTCTTTTGGTGCCGCAAGATAAGAAAATATCCGTGTAATAAAATTACTTTTAGAGCAATTGGGGCTTGGTAGATTTGTGTAAAAAAAAAAAATTTGACCCCTTATATTTATTTATGAAACGTCCGCTAAAGAAAGCCTTCGAACTAATTCGAAAATTGAAAATTATTCGCCACGCGTCCACTTTGATCGAAATTTGTCTCTAGATCCGAAATATCCACTTGATATTAATAGTAATTTAGTTTAAAAACGTTCAGTTTTCGTTTCAACATTATTACTTAAGGTAAGTAAACGATCCAATAATTCACCGCTTTGACGAACGCTTTAGCCTAGTTGATAGTGACCCTGCCTACGAAGCAAGAGGTTCGAATCCCTTTTGGGGCATTTATTTGTGTGATGAGCACGAATATTTGTTCCTGAGTCATGGATGTTTTCTATGTATTTAAGTATTTATTTATCTATTTAAGTATGTTTATCGTCGTCTAGTACCCATAGTACAAGCTTTGCTTGGCTTGGGATTCGGTCGATTTGTGTAAGATTGTACCCTAATATTTATATGTTTATTTTAATTGACACCTTAATGACAAATAGTTGAAGCCTATCGAGCAGCATGTAACAATTACTAGAAACACAATCAACTAAACATTATTTACTAAAAACAGTTTTAACCGACTTCAAACCAGTAGGTACGTCTAATCTTTTCAAATGTGCCTATAAAATTTGAAGAGTTCCTTCGATATATATCCGGGATCCCATGACCAGAGCCTGACCTGATGGTGATGACCGTGGAACCATCTGGGAAGGATCTTTCAAATAAAAACAGATTTTTCTAAATCGGTCCAGGTGTGTTCGAGTAATCATAACCATAATCTATTTATTGTCAAGTAATCGGGGAACATAAGATAAAACCCGGATAGATGCCCCACTTTTTGTTTGAAATTACTTTATATTTCTTTGTACAAAAAAAAGATTCCTACGAATTGAGAACCTCCTCCTTTATAGAGTCGGTTAAAAAGAAGTAGTAAAACTATTTTGTGAGTACGTATACGTATAAATCGAAGTTATTCGATGTTTAACAAGTTTTAACTATTAGAAATTCCACAATAAAAGATAACACTATCTACAAGTAGGTATGTTGATTCACTTTATTGTTTTATCTGCGCGGGTTTTACCACACATTCATAATGCGTCCGTAAAATCTAATTTTGGCAATAGGATTGAAATAAGAATAACTCCAATGTGTATCTGGTGTCTCAAGTTTTGATTAGAATCTGCATATAAATAGACATGAAATCATGCGTGATTTATATGACGATATCACTGATAACTATTTACTATCACGTTACTTTATTTCGTAGAGTATTGTTTGTTATATTTGGTAGATTATTTTTACATTAAGAGTCCGCAGTAAGCTCGGCCGAATTTCACCTTCCCATACAAACGTAGTTACGCTCTCATTTTGAAACTATACGTGTTGGATTGTGACGAAACTTTGCATATACATTAACATGAGGTATATCTATGTCCGTAATTAGTTTATATGGTTCCAGTTTATAAAACAAACGAAATACAGCAAAAACAAGTTTTGTATGAAAAACTTAAATTAGCTGTATTTTTTTACTATGGTATCTGAAGCTACATAAACTAATTATAGACATAGATATACCTCATGAAATTGTGTGTGCAAAGTTTCGTTACAATCCAACACGTAGTTTTAAAATGAGAGCGTAACTATGTTTGTATGGAGAATCGAGCTTACTGCGGACTCTTAAATCAATCTTTTATACCTAGTTACTGCAATTACTGATTACCTACCTGTTAACTTGTTATGACACAATTCGACTATTTTAATGTAATCCTGTAATCTAAAGAATTTACTAATATTATTTGTATAGTACAGTCCAGTTTTCCAGTGCACAGACAAATGATCAAAAAATCTGCACACCTTGCTCTTTTTATTTATGAACTTGACAGTACTTACGTCCGAAACTGAGTACATTCTGCCACACGGCTACCACAAATCACCTGCCATAATCTCCATATTGAACATTGAACCATATAACTTGCAGGAAATCGTTCGTAAAGAAACTATAATAGCCTCTTTTTGCAAACTCGCCTCCTCCATAGTTAATAACCTGAAAAGTTCAATGGCACATATGTAGTACATACTTCATTTCACCCATCATCCATTACAACCATCGCTCATCATTCATACACAGAATCTGGGGGCACGGCAGTGCCCCCGCCAAGACGAGCCAAGCGACGCGCAACGCAAGGGCACTACCTACCTTTTCTCGAAGCGGTTCGTCGTTTTTTGAACCCTCTTAACTTGGGTTTGGATTATACCAGATAAACAAAATTCTCGGGATATGATGTCAATAGTGGACTTATTAAACATATACGGCCGTATTCATAGATTTAGATTTAGATTTAGATTTCTTTATTTCATAAAATAAATTTACATTATAAGTTAACTTTAAGCTAATTTACACGAATTTATTTAATGATCGTCAAATAATGAATATTAATTGAATGAAATGTCACAGGTACAATACAACATTCATATGGACATATATTACAAAATGATTCATGATAAAGTCAAAATAGGGAATATAAATATTGATATTGATACTCGTATCTCGTAATGATCGTCAAAATAAAACCAGAACATTATCATATTATAAAACAATTTAAATTAAATGAACCATGTCAAATATATTATATGTCCATATACTCACATACAGAATACATAAACTTACTTCAAGCCTATTTTAACTAAAATGCCGTTAGTTCGTTTGTCTTTATCTGTCACTTTGACATTTGTGTGCGTAAGAATGGGACAGACAGAGCATATTTTATTTAGCAGAGGCATTTTAAGTTTTATGAATAAGGGTGATAATGTTTCAGTAACATAGCTCTTATACCTAATAAAAATATAAATATCTTATAATCATCAACAGATTTTTTTTGATACCTAAAAAACGCCGATTTCGTCACTGACTCACTGTCTCACTGACTGATGTTGATCATCAAAACCTCTAGGGTACTTCCTGAAGTCCTAGAAAGCTGAAATTTGGTATGTAAGCTAGTATTAGTACACAATCTACAAAATAATTAAAAAAATTGGAACTTCTACCCCCCAACCCCTTAAAGTAGGGGATGAAACTTTGTATGTGACTTCCGCAAATTTTGATGCTAGGGGTCTGAAAATGTATATAGGGACTCCTTGTTATAAATAATAAAATACGTATTTCAGGATTTTTAGTAAATCACCCCCCACCCTTTAAATTAGGGGGTTGAAGTTTGTATTTTCCCGCAAATTTTGATAGGGATATAAAAAATATATTAATATTTCAGTCTGATATCTTTTTAACGCTGAAAGCTATATACGTATGAGCTAGGGAGTCTTGGCAATCACTTTACTTGTAATGTTTTTGGTGGGATCACTTATTCCGTTAGAAATCATTTACCATACAGTAATCGCGGATTCAGTGAGCGGAGCCCGTATCCTTCGCGGGGACTGCTTTCTAGTAAAATCAAAGACAAAAAAAAACTAGATGATAGGAGAAAATTTTAGCATGCCTACGACAACATCGTAAACATTTCTTCAAGAATGTCCCTGGTGTCTGGTTTCCTGGTAGCATTTGAGTAAATCTTTGCAAAAAATCGATTACTAACTCGTAATTAGTTCCTGTATCTAAGTTTTTGCGTGTTTTCTTATAAACATTCTGTAAATAGATATTAGAAGCCACTAGAGAACCAATGTCCGTTATACTAGCCTATTTGGCAGAGGTCGAGGTCTCTTCTTTTGTAACAAGCATCTCGGTAATACATTCGGTTAAATTCCATTATATATGGGATTTAAATGATTTGAGACACTAAAGTAAAAATGCATGAATTTTTAGTTGCGAAAGCATAGTAGGTACACTATACAATATTTTTTATTGCAATCCTTCTTTATTACCAATTTTATTTTTAATGTAATTCCAAAACATTGTCAGTGTTATTACATATTTAATGTCAGGTTAAATGTATTTCAAATTTTAGATTATTTTGAAAATTAATTATTTTGAATGATAGACAGATAAATCATTTATTTGGCATTTTGCAACAAAATAAAAATTAAAAATACAGAAAAAAATGAAACAGAAAAAAAACAACAATAAAAGAACAAGTAAAACAATTGTGGTACGGAAATAAAATTATAAATTAAATTTAAGGCATGCTTGTGCGTTGCAATAATGCCAAAAAGGTACTGGCTCAGTTTTGCTTTGCTCGTGTGAGCTAGCACTGATATTCTGCCAGTACCTCGGGTGCAGGTGAAATATTACAAGAAAAATAATAATAAATAAATAAAGCTTACAAATAATATCGAATAAATCAAATAGATCTGTGTGATAGGTGAGTAATAAAAATGACAAAATATAAGGTGTAACTATGTGTCGACAAGGAGTGTATATATTATGAAAAAACGTGTGGTGAGATGTGTGATGTCCCTTAGAAGCACGCCTATGTTACAAAATCTTAGTTTGTAGCAGAATGTTAGTTTGTTTCGAATTATATAATTCTGTACGAATAGTATTTTAATGATAATATTTTAAATGGTTTTTATTATGTTTTTTTTTATTGTGATGTATGCTGCATGCTGATTTGTACATAGAGACCTCATTGTACCTAATCCAAGAATAAGACCTTCATACCTATGTTTGACTAATAAATATTTTGAGTTTTGAAATTATACGCTTGAAATAGAACTTGCGTATCTTGCCCCATAGTCGCCGTATTACTTTAAAACAATAAATTCTAGTGATTTCCAAATTACTGGGAAACGGTAGCCGTCATACCAGTACAATTTCGAACATTAATATTTAAGGTTATGAACTGTACCTATTATGCATGGCACCTAAATGACATGCGTCACACAGAATAAAGTAAGTACACAAGTACTTGACGCGGGGTAAGTATTCTTGAATCAAGAATTGAATGAGGAAGGTAGTCAATTATTTCGAACTAGCTATTGCCCGCGACTTCGTCCGCGTAGAACCTGTTATCGCCTTAGAAATATGATTATCTTAAGGGATTATTTCCCAGATAAAAAACTATCCTTTATCCTTCCGAGGGTCTCAAATTATCTGTACCTACGGAAAATTTCATCTAAATCCGTTCAGGTGTGAAAGGTGCGATGAGATCGTTAGTTTAAAAATCTAAATTGAAAACTCCGTTTTTAAAAATATAAATATCTTATAATCATCAACAGACGTTTCTGCTTAAATTGTATTTTTTTTATAATGAATAGCTTCTGCCCGCGACTTCGTTCGCGTTGACTGTTTTTTTTTTCATTATTACTTATACATTAAAATCTATGCACACCGCGTATTTTTAACCGACTTCAAAAAAAAGGAGGAGGTTCTCAATTCGGTTGTATTTTTTTTTTTCAATGTTTGTTACCTCAGAACTCCGTCATTGATGAGCCGATTCGTAAATTTTTTTTTTCGTTTGTACGTATATGCTTCCAGGTGGGTCCCATTTTTTTTCAAAAATTCATATGGACGATGGGATCCATGAGGAATTGAGGGAACTCCTCAATTATATTAGGCACGCGTGTAGTGATTTTGGTATTTTCTATTATAACTTGTGTATTTACACCCGGAAATCATAAATTTGGTGGAGTGGAATTGATGATGAAGACCACAGATGACTTATGGAATTCCTCAATTATGTACTTAAAAGTACAAAAGTATATCACAGATTCTGATAAGATTCCGTTGAAATAGCAACTAATGAAGTGCCAAAGGTGATCCTTGTGGAATCGACGGAAGTCCTCAAATATTATCGGGTCACATACAGCGATTAGGTTTTTTTCTCTAATAATTTGCTCTTGCTCTCGGAAATCAGTTCATGTGGTAAATTGGAAAAGAAATATGGAAATGTTCTCGTGGCTTGGCGGAGTACTAAATTGAAGTCGGTTAAAACTTTGTTTTTTAAGTAAATTATAAGCGTTTGTGTCGATTTCTTTACACGTAATTCGATACAAACGCGCGTCTACGGTGCATAGGCTCTAAAAGTACTACACAGACTTAAATGACACCTAAGTGGAGCATGAAAAAAATTATACAATTCATATTAATAAATATTAAATATTAATTACATTTATGTAAACTATTAACACGTTATTTACACCTATGTTATGTACCCAACCCCCGAATTTTTTTGTTCGCGTACAGCCCACCTTTCCCAGATGGCGTGATCCGTCTCCTTTTCTGGAATATTGCCTTATCGTGACCGAATAGCGCGAGTGTTATCCCTCTGCGGCTAGTCTTCGCCCAGTCGCCGTGCTTCATATCGGCCTTGTATCTCTCGAAGGACACGAAGGTCATCATAATGCCGATAAAGAAATATTACAATTATTTTGGCATCAATGTACATAGTTAATGTAACTACATTAATATCAATATACAGGGCGTCCCAAACTTATGGGACATGAAGGGGAAGTACCTTAAATATCGTAGATAGTGAATTTTGCTCAAAGAAGACTTTATGTTATTTTTAAAAGTTAGTAATTCTGCATTCATAGATTTTCTAAAAATTACTTGCTTCGTCTGGGAATCGAACCGACTAAAATGTGAAAAAAAAATCACCCTTTTTTATGATGCCAATCGAAAGAACAGCTAAAAAATAATAACTCAGCTTAAGTAACATAGTATTTTAAAATAAAGGAACACCATAAAATGATTGAGTCAAATTTCAAGAAAGTTATTTATTGCCGAAGACGACGTTCGAAAAGTAGCAATATTATCATTCCAAAGATAGCATTGATTATTCGTAAATAAGTACCCACTTCATAAAATAGGTACTGGCATAAGTTTTCCTTATTATAAGTGCACGTGTGGATAAAATGATAATTTGATAAAACTTAGTATTTCAATACGTCCTCTGTAAGCTAGACAGAAGGCAAATTTAAAACAAAAATAAATAATTGTTAAAAAAAAAAAAAAAAAATTTAGAAAATCTATGAATGTAGAATTACTAACTTTTAAAAATAACATAAAGTCTTCTTTGAGCAAAATTCACTATCTACGATATTTAAGGTACTTCCCCTTCATGTCCCATAAGTTTGGGACGCCCTGTATACTGCTCAAAAGAAAATAAGGGCCATTGAAATTATTGGACATAAACTAATTGATAAGTGGCTAATTAATGAACTCCCGTATAAGGATACGAATGTATTCTGAAAGCAGAATCTAACCTCTTTCATGCTGGAGTTTGTCTAAAAGCTAGAAAAAATATATATTACTGTTTAATATAATTTTTACGTAACGATCACCATACTTGTGGCCCCTATTTTCTTTTGAGTAGTATAATTACAATACTTCATTATATACAACATTTTTAGTTTTCCCAGTGGGCATCAGCACAAACAGTTGTTCGCAGCTGGTGACTCGCGAGCACGCGACGTACAGCTGCCCGTGAGAGAAGCAGTCCGTGCGCAGGTCGACGCCGGCTGCGCGGAGATTCTGCCCCTGCGACTTGTTTATGGTCATAGCGAAGCACACGCTCACTGGAAACTGCAATCGCTTGAACTGGAACGGGAAGTTGTTCGGTATCAGTGGAATGCGCGGTATAAATACAGCTTCCCCAGCACCGCAGCCCGTAAGGATCTGAGCCTCGATGAGATGCCGCTGCAGTCTCACTACCTTCAGGCGGGTGCCATTACACAGCTTCGGCTGAGATAGGTTCCGAAGCAGCATAATAGGGACTCCGATCTTCGGGGTCAAATTGTGCGCTGGCAACCTTGATGCGCTCAAAGAGTTTAAAAATTCCACAATTCCATTCCGTGGCAGTTCCCTCAACTAAGACAGTGTTATTCGAGCTGTAGATGTAGACAGCGTTCTCGCCTTCAATTTGCGTTAAAACTCGAGCGTTAACAGCAGCAGCCTGGTAATTTTTGGGGGTAAGTATCTTTCTTGACTTGCGACTTCTCTGAGAGGTCAAGCGGTCTTTCTGTTGTGTAAATGTTTCAGAAGCCCGAGAATCCGCTGTTAATCTTGTTTCACGTTCCGCAATAGTCTCGGAAGCTCGCGACAACGAATGGCGTTCACGATCGTGGCCGAAACGTGCTTCCCTATCTTCACTGTTTTCAAGGAATTTAGAAGCCCGGGAAGCTTCTTCAGACTCCTGAGATCTTGCCACTCGTTTTATGGCGGCGTCTCTAGAAATTCGTGTCAGGTTCGATCTCTTTCTTGAAGGCATTTTGAGTAATAACGTTTTTGGGGACTTTTGACACATAATTTTGTGATTTGACAGAAGATTTGACAGAATAAAATAAACGTGTGAGTATTACTCTACATAAAAAAAACTATTTAGATACAAAAACATACTTACTGAATTCAACCCCATTTTTTAACCCCTTTGCACCCTTATCTTTATAATTTTTATAGCCTATTGCGTGGCCGAAGATCCATTGAACGTTTTAGTGAAAGTTGCATATTAATCCATTCGATAGTTTTCCCATGATAACCGGACACAAACAGACCAACAGAAAACAAAACACTCCTTTTCGTTGGGCTGTCGTTATTAAAAACAGATAGATGGCGCTGTTGCGTAAAGTAAAGATGCCTTTATCCAAATATTCCCAAATTTGGCTTGTGGGTCACCGTAACTCCATCAAACTTTGTTATAGTTTAATATGGTTTGTTGGAGTTCAGACGCCGAAAAAAATCTGGAGAATGACCTTCTAAATGCGTGGAAATTGGTGAAGTTCTGCATCGCGCTATTGAAGTTTTTAATGTATGTTGTATAAATACAATTTTCTTCAAGCTCTACTTATTTTGTCTCACTGACAACCTCAACGAACTTTCACATTTATTATATGTAGAGATAGAGATGATACGAAATTATCTTGAGCCAACTTTTCCTGTTGGTTGAAGAGAGTATCTGAATTCAAGAGGATGTCTGTTTAATTCAAGCTATCGATGGTCTTCCTAATTTATTTCTTGTGTGAAGTAGGTATATTTTTTCTGTGTACCACACCCAAACAATATTTAAAGCATAGTGTTAATTTTCATTCATTTTTTTGATGGAATGAATCAATGATGTAATATAAAAAAGAGGTAGATAGGTTATAAGCGCTCCAAAAGTGGCATACTAAAACTGAGTCAATGGCAACAACTTGCCTCAGTTTCGCGCAGTGATGCGCTTTTGACTCCTCTCGATTCCCAAACGTCCATAGGCTACTGTGTCTGCTTACCATGAAGCAGGCCACTGCTTTGCCTGCGACGACGTGGCATAAAAAATATGTGTGTATTTTTATATTATGTTTAAAAAAACGGAGAAGGGAAGTAAAGAGGTAGACAGCAAAAATAGCTCACAGAAAAAAATCTCACGCTTTGCGAGTATTATTAAGATCTGAGTGCACACAATGCGGTCTCGTGGCAGGGCGCATGCGTATTGCGAAACGGTCGGCGCCCGCGCGCATGAGGAAGCGTGGACCTACGGGCGGCGCAAGACACAGGCGGCTAGCGGGATCGCAGCTACAAAGCTGCAATTCATAACACATTGCGATGCCACGCTCCGCTCTTGCTTCCGCACATGGCACACTACTGTTTTCTATCCCCCTGTGTCGCTAACAAGGTTATTCCACAACATATCTGTTACACACAGTCCAGCAGGCCAATCATCCTCCTAGCGTTATCCCCGGTTATGCCCTGAAGGAGCCCGAGGTCCGCTTTGACATTTAAATTTTAAATTGACATTTAAACCAAAGCGACTGCCATCCGACCTTCCAACCCAGAGGGAAAACTAGCCCTTATTGGGATTAGATCGGTTTCCTCACGATGTTTTCCTTCACCAAAAAGTTTACGGTAAATATTACGTACATAAGTTCCGAAAAACTCATTGGCACGAGCCGGGATTCGAACCCACGACTGCCGCTTGACAGCCGCATGCCTGAACCACTGGGCTACCGTAGCTTAGCTCAACCACAGCCCAGCAGGCTAAACAAGGCAAGAAAATTGGCGCATCACTGCTAGTACCGTGGTAGCGCTCGAAGTCATGCAGCCGACATGTCTAACACAAGACGCATTTCATAAGAAAAGGTGCTTATGTCACGACTATTCTTCCGTTTCGTACTATTTACAACGGTCTTGTGCTGTTCATGTAACCACACCAGCATTACATAGAAAAAAAAACTTGAATTAAGAAATAAATTAGGAAGACCGCCGTTGAATCTTGAATAAAACAGATATCATCTTGATTTATATGATACTCTCAAACCAAGAAGATAATTTTGCTTCATTCGAGATTATTTATTGTCTTCCCAATGTACTTCTTTGTTCAAGAATATTTTCCTTGAATTAAGAATGTATTTTTGTTTGCGCAGTGAGATCCACGTAAGTAGTCGAAGTCACTTAATCCGTTTCAACTAGTTGTTGGTACCTAAGCGTGAATATCAGGGCGGTGTGTGTAAACCTACTGAAGTCTAGCTTTATACACACAGCTAGGTGTATACATAGGCAGTTAGTATGAGTACTAAGATACGGGGAAGAAACATAGAATTCGTAGTTCAGAAGCAGCAGAAGCATTCTGCATTTATTTAACAATAACATACTGTAGATAAGTAAACGAGTAAAGTTTGTTTGTAATGTCCATACAAAATCACATAGTATTGACAATTCATTGAAGTATATCTTAATCTTAAAAAAAAACACATTCAGTTCACAAAACTAGCGCTACAGAAAAACTTATAAAAAAAATAAGAAGGGCACTTGATTCTAGGGTATGGAACTCCAGCTATAACTTTTTAGCCCCACACTCAGTGACGTTTGAATATAAAGCGCCTTTCAGTACTAATAGACACTTGCGGAGTATTCGAGAGACGCTGTAAGTTGTTGACTTGCACTAATAACGGAACGACCTTAAACATTGAAGTTAATTAACGTTTTATTAATTCACTCGTCGTCCGTTTGTCACTTGCGACTTTATCAATCCAACCGGGGCCGTATTCGCTGCACTTTTTACGGCTCAAACATGAACAATTTTATGAAAAAATATGTAACAAAATGACGAGTTTTGTGAAAAGTGATGTAATTGGTGATTTTTCTATCTGAATTTCATTTAGTCATTGGCTGTGACTACTTCCTGACTTGGCCGTTCGTATTGTATTGTGTAGTTAACCGAGTGCTTAGTTGCTTACTGCAGGTCGATCACGTAACGCACAATGCGTACGCGCGTCAGGTAGATCTAAATGTCACTTTTAGTATGGAAAAATGGCAGTTGAGTTGTCCTAATCCTAACGTACGTTCGACACGTTAAGTGATCACCCCTCTGAAGTCGCCGATCTTTACTTACTAGTTTGTAGACTGTAAGTAATATATCTGTCCGGTAGCGTAGCGGTATACATACGCGTGTATCTTTTATAAAATATAACCTATGTCCGTCCTGAAGTGACGTTCACACGGATGAAAGATTTTTTGGAAGCAGATGAATAGTTCCGGAGATTACCTACATACAAACTTAAAAAGCTATAATATCAGAGACATTTCCTCTACCTACACCATAGGTGTAAGTTACACACAATCTTGTATGTAAACTAAACTACAATATGAGAAAAACAACACCTAAAATTCAACATGAACATTAGGGAGACAACAGGCGAAATGCATAATAATAAAAATAATGCATTCTGTAAAACCCCCATTGATTCTATATCGAGGAACCCTACTGTCGCTAGTGTGCTAATCGTCTCTAGACCAACTCACGCGTCGCGCGCGCGTTTCGCAACAACTCGTGCGCAGGTCACGCGACCGCGTGTGGACCTGGTGGGCCAGCACAGCACAACTTGCTGTCAAGTCGCGTCGCACTCGATGGGCTTGGTTGCGAGATACTCATACTAATACTCATTTCTTTATAAAATATAAAATTTTACATGTCAAAATTATTAATAAATAAGTAAATCTTACTTACTATGTAATTTTTTGTATTCTAGCTTCAAAAACTCATATTACTTACTACTAAGATACTTGAATTTGTCTCTCCTCAAATCAATGGCCTACAAACCGCGACTGCCGTCTAATCTTCCAGCGCACAGGGAAAACTAGACCTTGATGGGATGAGACCGGTTTGTAAGTTCTTCAACGATTATCTTTTTTTGAGGGAACATTGAGTGGAACACATGACTCGAACAAAAATTAGGGCTTTAAAGCCCAATATCTCGCAAACTAATCACTGATTTGAAAAAACCGTTTTAGAAAAGCCATAATATTTTTAAACGAGCTATCTAAAGATACCCCAGACCATGGGTTTAACGAGAAAAAAATGACATCCCCGCTTTAGGCCCTAGAAAAATTGTTTTTCAAGATTTTATTGTACTTTTTGGTCGGCGTGATTGATTTATATACCCATACCGAATCATAGTTTTCTAGTAGTAATGGTTACTGAGCTAAGCCGAAGACGCACAGACGGACGGACATGGCGAAACTATAAGGGTTCCTTGTTGACTACGGAACCCTAAAAACGTACATGCATATCGAGGGTTTATACATGACGAGGTTTAGAGTGTTTTCAATCAGTTTAAACCGTATTCGTTTCTCAACTGATATGTTATCGCCGTACTAAATTATTATCACAAAAAAATATAATAATTGTCTCGTGATCTCTCACGTGCGGCGTCCGCGCAAGTTTCGCAACACCACGTGTGCAGGACACGCGTGCGCGGAGCCTACACGTGGCGACCGTGGGACTTCGCCACGAATTATACACATGTATATAATTAATTTGTATAGGAATGACAAAATATGCGCATTCATTCATTATTAACTTCAATGCGCCAACGAGAATATTCCTATTAGTAAATGGCGAAACTTAGAATGTGGAAAGCTTTCGGTAATTTTATGACATTATCCTTACAAAAATATAATTTTCCAGGGAAAAAACCACGAATAAAATACAAAATATATAATAAATTTACCTTCGGAGAACTTCCTAAACACATGACATGCCTTGTTCTCGTAAAATTTTCCAGAAAATTCTCAAATTATTCCTACCATTTTGAGAATGTTCTGTAAAGTGTAGGTACATTGCTAACTCCAAGGGAATATAACAAGGGTATGGAGATGATGATTATTAGAGAAGGCATAGTTGAATGTAATCTCACTCATTAATGTAGCCAGCCCAGAAATACACAGAAGACCCCAGCCGTGACTAAATAGTAATTTATGCAATCGTTATATAATGTATGCTATTTCAGTTGAGTACCACGTTTAGGCCACGAAGCTTACTGAGTGGCCTAATAAAGGTACGAGACTTAAAAAGCTAATTATATGACTATTGTATACAATACTTTTTCTAGGAGTCATTTGAACTAATTAAACAAACTTGGTATCTATAGAAAATTAAGTGGAACCAACGGCTTTTTCTTTTTCGTGCGTTGATGTCTATTTACCTTTTGACTTTCTCATGACGGCGTCCTATTGGTCAAATACATTATATTTGTCTCAACATTCTGTCTATTTCATTTTAGTTGTCTCAACAGTTATGACATGTTGAGATGGGAGCTCCATAGTAAAAAGTATCTGATTTAAGTTTGGTGTACGAAGTCTTAATTCAAACATTAAGGTCGACGAGTATAAAAATAGGATTTAATGCCATGATAGATCTATACGTCGAGGAACATTTGTGTGTTTGTATGTAAATAGGTTCTCGATAACGGCTATGACACAATTTTAATCAGATTCACAGTAGCTACGAGGGTTTACGGGAGCGAATCGAACTAGTTAATTCTCAATTACGTGAATATTCCGAGGCACTTAACAACAAAAATTATACAAAATTGTCAGTGTCTGGAAACTATTAATTTAACTATTTTTTTTCCCCCATGAAGACCGAGGTCCGTGGGGGTCGACGTTTGAAAATTATGGCTTCAAAGGTACAATAGGCGTCAAAGATAGGTATACAATTTCGCCTCATTAAAAAGGAATAACGTGCAAAAGTATAATCCTACCTGGTGACGCCGACCGTGCAATCCATGTTTATTACGAGGCTATTAGAGGAAGACCCTGGGTGAAGGGTGCGATGAAGCTTGGTTCTGTGGTAACATACTTAATAACATACTCGTAGACCCTGCTTAAAATAAACCATCTTACATGATGATTGATGACGAATCAGTTGTCTTAATTTTCTTTACCAATTTCATCATTATCAATACAATACAAGGTCTTAATTCTAAAATTAACTTACGAGGTAATGTCAAGTTTGTCAACATCGCAAAATAATTGAAGTAGATTTGAAATGTGATGATTGCATCATAATCACAACCACATTGGTTTATATTTCAATTAAAATCCTTTTCCCTTGTTTGGCATTGCGCTGTACAAGCGTCGTCAAAGATATTGCATTTAAAGCCTTGTTACAATAAAATAAGGTGCTAAATTGTAAACATACCTTGCACGTCGGCCCTACATAGTTCATTAAGTAAGATTGACGGGAATTTGCGGAAACATGGACAGGCGCCGCGAATCTTTTATTGTGTAAATTAAATGCGGTTGTTATAATTCTTGCATTTCACGAAGGCGAGGGGATTTGACGAAATAAGACTTTAACGTCATAATCCTACTATAATATTATAAATGCGAAAGTTTAGATATATGTTACTCAATCACGCTTAAACGACTGAACCGATTTGAATGAAATTTTGCACGAAGATAGTTTATAGCCTGGATTAAAATATACGATAGTTTTTATGCCGGGTCCACGCGGACGAAGTCGCGGGCGGAAGCTAGTAGTTAATATATTGAACCCATGACCGCTGCGGATGCATTCACAAAACAATTTTAACTTTAGCTCTATCAAAAATCAACCGTCTCTGTTCATCTGCATCAAAGTTCCTTTTAAAAATGACTCACAATTAATAAATGAATTGCCCATAGAAACGTTGTTTTATATTCTGTGCATGTTGCCCAATCGTCGCACATGAAAGTAAACGTGGTCGTATAATACCGTATAATACTCGAGCTGAGCAGTGTGTTCGTTTGATCGAGTCACATTTCTAATTAAAACTCCGGACACATCTTACGTAATACGTGTAAATTGCTAGCTGGTTATAATGATCCTCAATATATTGAAACCTATCTAATAAAATGACATTGTAAATGACACCTTCTTGATTTATTATGACTTTTGAAAATAGCTTGGTTTTTTTTGACGTTGGGTGGTAGAAGGGTTAGTTTAAAATAGTTAGATACCTATTGGCATTCTTTGGCACTCTTTGGGGTAGGCCTATGTCCAGCAGTGGACGTTTTTCGGCTGATATGATGATGATGGTGATGGTGTTGATGAGATACCTAGTTATTATTAATGTTTACTTAAAAAAATGGCGTCTGCAGTAGGTTGTTTTTTACTTCATTTACTTATGGTTACAGGTAGCTTACGTACTCAATGTTAACTTCTTCTTCGTAGTCGTAATTGCTACTTTATATATCACATTAAGACAACAGTTCATCAAAAATTAGTTTTCATCTGTATAGCCAATCTGTGATTACTATTTTCTTGTTACGATTTGATCTCAGGGCACAATTTGGCAATTTGACATTGATAGATTGTTTACGAAAAATAGTGTGTTATATGTGAATAGGTTTGGTGGTTCACGATTATTGGACAGTTTATAGTACCGCGAGAAAAAATCTGACGGTGTCATTATATTAAATGGTATTGTTGCCTCATTTTCAAAATAAAAAGCTTTCAAGGGTTGATTTCCCTAAATTAAATTGATTCAAATACCACCGACAAAGGTCGTAAAGTAGGTGTCAGCAGGATACTTATCTAGAATATTGATTCGCAATAACAAATGCTTTTACCTTTATTAGGACTTACCCACTATTACGTATTTTCCCCCTAAAACCCGTTAAATTGTTGCCCACCCAAGGGACAGCCAAAATAGTGTTCCTTGAGAGTTCACTTGTCCTTCTAACTTAAGTAATTAGGAGTTTCTAGGCCGAGCATTGAAAGGGAATCATTGTTTAAAGCTATGTACTAACTAGCTGGTATTA
Source organism: Epinotia bilunana (assembly GCA_947049275.1). NCBI lineage: Eukaryota > Metazoa > Arthropoda > Insecta > Lepidoptera > Tortricidae > Epinotia > Epinotia bilunana. The sequence continues at coordinate 6,347,565 of OX346271.1, read as the reverse complement.
CAAAGAAGGCGGGATTTAGCCTATTGCCATTCCGAAAACCATTCTTTATACTGTTCAAGAATCTTTGAAATCTGATAAGCAGTTGCGGTGATTCCCTCCTACATACAAAGTCTAACCAAAGTCTTCTTCTTCTACTTTCGCGTCGAGGTTCCGCAAATAAGAGATGTCCGATGGAAAGCGGTGTGCAGAGTCCTGGCAGTCATGTCTCTCTGCTCGTTTTCCAAGGAAGAATAAATATGAAACATGATGCAGAAAATTGTCTCTCCCAATTGCACCATACATATGTGGGGTTGTGGAAAATCTGTACCACGTTACAATGGAGTGTAGCCGTGGCGACGCACAGCGGCGCCTATTAAAGATAAGTAACAATGACCTTGGTAGGATAAATAGTATATTAGCTTCTCCGACCTCTGAAGAGGCGGAATCAGTGTACAACTTAGTTAAGATTATATTAAAATTAAGAAGTAATTAGAATTTATTAGAATAAGAGAGCCATTGTGAGGGTGGCTTTTGTAAAACCCTCGTTAAATAAATAAAGATAAAATAATAATAATAATAAATCTTTGGAAGAAATCTAACACTAATCGACCTAGTACCAAACTAAGTAAAGCTTATACTCTAGTACGAACCCATGTTCTTACATGGGTTCGCAGAACTATTATAAAATCTGTATCATGGATGGGTGCTAGGCGACGACATACATACCTATGTAGATAAGTAAATGCTTATAGAAAAACTCCCTGACCCAGGAGCAAATATTCATGCTCATCATACAAATAAATGCCCTTACCGGGATTCCAACCCAGAACCTCCAGCTTCGTAGGCAGGGTCTCTTTTGACTAGGCTAACTACACTCGCGGACAAAGAATACGGGTTGGTAAAATACCGTCATATTTCCTAAAATAGCGCGTAAGAGGTTGTACAGTTAATCCTGTCATGATCTTTATTTAATTTTACATATAAACTGCTAATAACAGTGAAAAATATAACGTTACCAGGTTTAAATCGGACTCGTAAAAACCCATGAAAAAAAACAACGTTAACGGAGCTGAGATATCGCAAAAATCGTGATTTTTGGATATTGATATTTTTATGATAGGATCCAGGAAATTGCTAATACAGTTAACAACAAGCATACAGTTAGTAAATAAAACAAGTATTAAATATTTTAAAAAACCTATTGCAGTTATTTAATTTAGGGTGACCCGAAATATTTGACCGCGAGTGTAGTTTTAAGTGGAGTGTTGCATGCGGGGCACGTGATCATCGTCATTCAGTCTATTCCCTATTTTCCTAGTAGGTTAAAAATGGCATGAGATTGCTCACTTTGAGAAATAAAACAAAAGCTAGTCAGTTTTTACTTTAATGACGCTAGACGGCGTTCCCACGCTTGGATCTAGTGCGCTCACAGTGTATGTAACTAAATAAACAGAAGATAGCAATTGTTTCGCAAGCAATTACTGTCCTAATTAGTTTGCGGTCGCTTTGGTCCACCTTTGCTCACATTTTTATTGGGGTTCTATTAAGACATTGCAACGATAGTACAATTCCCAAAACAACCCTTTAGTGACGAAATCGCGGCAATAGTCCGCAGTCACGTCCTTATTCCAATTTGGGCATAGCCTGAGTGGTTCATCATCATCATCATCATATCAGCCGAAAGACGCCCACTGCTGGACATAGGCCTCCCCCAAAGAGTGCCAAAGTGACCGGTCCTGCGCCACCCGCATCCAGCCTGAGTGGTTATAACCTTAATATTGCATTCAAAATTTTACATGTGATTCGCAATCCAAAAAAGCAAATATCTACACTTTATTCCCTTTTATTCTACACCTGGCTCCTTAATTTTACTTATTTTAAATGTGGATTGGTTGTCTTACCAGAGTTGGTAATGTCAATACTTTCGCCGTTTAATCATTGAATCATTTGACGTCTGCCAGCTGCCGTGTGTTATTCCGCCACATCAAAATACCGAGAGCACAAATAATTATTTAGCCCACGTCAGCAGAAAAGAAAGAAAAAGCGAGTGATGTTGTGTGGTATTTAAATTATTTTACAAAGGGGCATTTAATAAAAATCGTATACCCAATAGCGTGGTGTTAAATAAAAATTAAGTTTTGTGACGAAAGCTAAACATACAAATGATGAGAAAATGAACTTGTTTCACATTTAAATGACGTTTATCATTTATAAATTGAGAATAAAAGTAGTTAATTTTTATACAACCTGAAAACTCAATTGTCGTCACAAAACTGACACTTAGTTATTTTTTGTTTAACAACTTACGATAATTGGTTACCTACACGAATTATTGAAAATGCCCATAAAAAGTTCGTCTTTATGCTGTGCGTAGGCGACATAAAGTCGCTTTTTATGCTCTAGTGCATCAAGTAAAATCTTCGTCGAAGACCAAGGCAATCGGTCCAACAGCCACACGAGCAACTTTAACTTGATAGAATAAACTCTTTATTTTTTTATGTTTCGTTAGTATTCTAAGACCAAGGCAAGGATACCAACTGCCAAAGTACATAATAAAACTTCATGAAATAAAGTTATAGTTTTTAATTTTCATTTCATTTCCTCTCAATCGAAGTGAAAAGGAGAGTGTACAATTCGTTCATAAAACCCATTTTAAACATTTCGCGTAAAATGGTGCATTTTATGCACTTGTTGTACAATCTACTATAGTATTATTACACAATATTGATGAAATAGTTCAAGGAAGGAAATAATAAAAATATGTTGTAACAAAATGACAAAATAGTCGTACACATACTAGAAAATACTTCGGTAACCGGTCGTAGAGAAAGTACTTAATTTTGTATCAGTTCACGGTCAATGTTGTTTCAAATGGAATAATCGTTATTCATTAACCCTTTGCCTACGGCGGGGCCTTAAATCGCTCTGTTTTGGCGAGAGTCAGCGGTTAGGCATAATTTCACTTACTTGTAACTTTTGAAGTATTACAGCTACACACTTGAAATTTCACACGCACAATAAGTATAATGTGTTTAATCAGTAAATAATCACTTGGAGTAATAATATTCATAATTTTTCAGATATCAACCAATATATTCGTCACTAAGAAATTGAAGATTTTTAAGTTACTACTCGTGGATTTCACTAGTTTATGTTTAAAAACATTAGTTTATAGTATATTTAACAAATAATGCATAAATATAAATCACTTAAAACGTTGCATATAAAAACAATTTAAGAGTTATGGAAAATAGTGATGTGCATCTATCGAGACAGTGGTCGATATATCGATAACCTAGTACACCATCGACCAAGGGAAAAAATCGAGCAATAATTTACTACGAATAGTTTTACAAGTGCAGAAAACAGGAAATTACCTGTTCGCACGTAATAAAGCGCAACGTTATAAAGTTCATATGGCTTTTTCAAGTTCCGACATATGCACGGAAAGTGCTCATTCCCACACGCGTGCTGGAAACTAGCACCATATGTACTTTAATAGTACTTGTGATACAAGTGAGGTATGTTGATAATTACACCAGAGGCGGAATTATCACGCGAGCCGCAGGTGAGCGTGATAAGAGAGCCGAGGATTGTAATTATCAAAGCTCACGCGTTTCATACGACGTTTTTCAACACATTTTGCGAGGGAAAAATCCTTTTCATAAGATGAAAATTTGATACGCCTGTCAAGTTATTTTCTTTACTTATTGATGTCAACAGGTTTTTACTCACATGTTGTATACATCGTCAAGAATTTCTAGTGGCGTCCATTCTTTTTATCACTTTTCTAGTCACCGCGAATCAACATTTTTGTTAATAACCCAACACGCATTAACAATGTTTACAAATATCTGTGAAATAACCTATAATGGCGCGCATCAATTTTTTTGTGAAGTTTGCGCAGTGCGCGCGCATTAGATGAAATCTCTAAACAGCCAATACAAAATAAAATAAATAATTTCGTTTTAAAATGTTATCTTTATTAACTCATGTAAAATGTTATCAAAATTGAATAGTTTTACTAAATTAACCGTTTCTATATCATATACAAAAAGAAATAGTCAATTAATTAATAAAAAAGATTTAATTTGTTTAGCCGAGAATTAAAAAAAAAGCTGTACATTCTGTACAACCCGGTTAGTTTAAGAATGCACCGTGTGCATGCATACATCTTGCTGCAAGGTGCCAACGTGACTTAATCGGGATATAACCATAACACACAAGTATCGTAATGTTATTAAACACGCGTGTTTAATATGCAGGATTGTGAGCCTAAAAGCGACACAATAAGAGGTACGTTACGAGCAATTGTGTTGAAAATACCTTTATTCGATTCTGAAGTGAGTACGAATGTGCACTAAGGTATAATTTATGAACCAAAAATGGTAAAAAACACTAATAATAACACTGCAAACACTCCCGCGCCGTACTATTACAACAAGTCGATGAAATTTAAAACAAAACTATTATAGAATTCAATTATTTGCACTCCTGCAGTACGGGTGTCAACCCCAGTTGACAGCAAAAATGCGGTAATTTTAAAAATATGTTTATGTCAGAGCCATCTACCGAAACATTACGATATTTTTTTCTTTGCATCTATACTAATCCCAATGCATAATGTGACCGCTATTACCAAGACATAAGGTCTCGTTTTGACTTTAAAAAATATTGAACATGAATGGTCATGTTCAATATTTTTTATAGTCAAAACGAGTAATCGAAGTAATGGTACTTCGATCAACTATAGTTGACACCCGTACTGCAGCGGTGTTGCCTTACTGGCAACTCTGGTTGACACCAGTAGGTAAAGGGTGGTTATGTTATACGCGTTTTCAAGTCTACCCAAATTTATTTATGCTGATTCGAATTATGGCATCCACCGACACCGACTGCCCGGATCTAGTGGCACGAGCCGTAAAACGTACGTTACCTTTTGTGCCTAAAACGGCATGAGACCGAGACATTACAATCTCCTGGCAGTTCCATTAACTTGCACTGTAGCACACAGAAACTCTCCTGCTGTTCGGGCGCTAAAAGGCATTTTCGCGAGAAGAGATGCATCGTTAGTGACGTCACCGAGTTTAAGTTGAAAATGTGCCATTTTGCATGACAAATACTTTTATTTGTCATGCAAAATGGCACATTTTCAACTGTTACAAAATGGATCACTTTAACTCGTACTCGGTGACTTCGCGCGAAAATGCCCTAAAACGGCTGAACTCGCTTCTGTGCTTGTGACAGAATGCGATTTTTGCTAGTCGATCGGCGAATGTATGTCATATTTTTCTGAGGTACTGCGAGACGATGGATGTTTAGATATTATATTTGTTTCGGTTTTTACATGTTAAGCATTTTAAATTGTACAGTGCTTTGGATCCTTATTGTCAAACTGTAAAAATGTTGTATGATTAAATAAATAAATACTAAACATAGTAAATATCTGATGTAAATCAGCGTTTTATTCTAAAAATAATTACAACTTGCTGTTTGCGGATTGAGCTTGCTATTGGTACGAAAAAACAACAATAATTTCAAAGTCCCGCTGTCATTCTAATTTCCGTGACGGGTGACCGGCGAGGTGAGCCGCATTAGCGCGTACCGAATAACAGCCCAGTCCCCCTATTCTGTAACTTGTTTTAAGCTCACCTCAACGCTCACCCACAAATATATCTTGACACCGCGATGCGTAGTAACCAAGCGTCGGCGGGGTGAGCCGCTTTAGCGAATAACAGCCCTGATGAAAACGATGCGCTGGGCGTGCGGGAGGAGCTAACAACTTGAAATCGACATTGCTTATCGATAGATAAGTAATGTCGATTTGTTGCACAACCTTGTTGACAGCCCGTTTTGTAGCGCTACGTATATGTTGATTTTGGTGCTACAATAGTGTATGTGTGTTCCCTTATATTTTATTCTTAAGCCAAACGTCTTACGTATATATATACCTATATATATATCTTACCATATTGTCGTGTTGCTATGCTATAAGTACATTGATAGTTAACATTCACTAACACACACATTCATTAACATTCATTCTGCATTGTGGAAATGGTTTGTATGTACTTTTGTCACATTCAATAAATGACGTTCATAAAAAGATGTCATGAGATTTGAAAGTTCCAAAAAAAACTTTTTTATATCGGCCTGTAGCTAAAGAATTCTTACACTTCAATGAAAAAAAAATGTATTTAATACAACTGTGTACTTCAACGCAGTACTTCACGACTAAAATAGCAATTTACGTGATTTGCCATAGGTACCTACAACGGTTAACTGAGTACGAAGGTAATACTATGTCATTTTAGTATGAGCCTTTTGGCTGCGCCAGGGAGGATCCGCCTTTGACCCTGTTTATAGTCTTTTTCGTGCTCTAAGCGTAGCTAGTCATTCACAAACATTTGTTCCACTCAGAAAACTGGTTCGAATGCCACCGTGATTTAAAAAAACGAGCCAATTAAAATCAACTAACGTACTTCAGGCGAAAACGGTTTTTTGACCTTAGTTCAATTAATTCACTAAGTTTGCCCATCCATCAAAACGTCGATTAGGAAATCAGTTGCAGACTAGTCTGTCTATAACGCAATAGTGAAAGTCTGATTAATTAGACTCTTCAACAAGCCCTGTATTTTTCTGCGAGGAAATATACTTTTCTCCAATATGCTCGGAAATGTTCGCCTCACTGTAGCAAAAATAGTACGTGAAGTTCCTCGTTACTGTAGAGCGCAAATTTAAAGTTAAAAGTCATTACTGTACAGTTTTAAAATCCACGAAAGTGTATGAAATCCCTTTACTTTATACTTTTTTACCCTTTAATGCCGAAATGAGTATTCTATGGCATTTGGGGGTAGTTCAAGGCACAATGGAATAGAGTAAAAAAAATAGTGAATTTGTTTTATTTAAACTGTTTGGACACTTATTTAAATTCTTCTAATGGTATCTTAGGAAGGTTTAAGGTCAGGTGACAGTCGCTTATATAACTAGTGCCTACGCGAAATCTTGGGATTAGGTGTTAAAGAGGCCCCGGGCTCCTTTACGGCACAGTCGGGAAAATCGCTAGAAGGATGATGATGGTATTTTGTAAGGTTTTATAAAATGTTTTATAATAAGGACCTACTTAAATGTGTAACAGTGACAAGAATATAGCGAGACTAAGCTTAATATGACAATATGAATAACCATTTTTGTTTTTTTTTCATTTAAAATTTCACCCTTCTGGTGTTTATCGTGTCTAATTAAGTACGTTTAATGCAGTACTTTAATCTGCTGATCTTATTAACATTTTGCACCTATTATGTAAATTTCACTTTTGAATTGGCTACCTACAGGACGGGCTATGCCTAGAGTAGGGGTCAGTGTATTTCTCTTCTGAAAAATGTATTGTACACAATGTTCATTTAGTCCTAAAGAAGCCCCATGTCTGTTAAGTGTAAAGTTTGTATATCCACGGAACTAATTTATATTGGTGTAATAAATTACTATTATTATATAAAAAAAACAGGCAACTACAACCATGGCTCTGTTGCGTTGACAATTCCAGTGTAGAATTCGGTAGTATGCCCCGAAACCGCCGAAACACGACACCCGTCGGCCAAAAGTCAGCACACGAGATGGTCTCCTGCAGCGGCCGCGGCTCTCGCATCACAAACGAGCCGAAGTGCACGTAGTGGCGCGAACGCAGCTGGAAAACCCTCAACAACAATTGTAATTGATGTGTATACTTCTATTAAAACACACTTCTTGTAATAATACTATTTATTTGTTCATTCCATTTAGTATATCTTCTCCCGACTCTCAGCTTGCAATTATCGGTATACTATCAGTATTGTATTAGCGCAGTAGTAATATCACGGAAGCGGGACGATCTGCTTGCGGTACTGTACTAGTACGTACGTACCGCTCCGCTTCCGCGCATCCTGCGCCAGTCAGATTAGTCGCTTTTAAGGACCTATGCAGACTGCGTTTTTTTCAAGCGCCGTCGACGCGCGTCCTCTTACTAAAAATAACGCTGTCTGCATAGGCCCTAATGTTAGATGTGCAGTAAAGAAGCTGTAACGACTTGACTGACTGCCTACTGATACCTCACCGAAACCACCGCCACAGGCCTTAGTCATTCGCTTATCGAACGAGGGAGCGAAGCAAACGAACGTGTCAGCGTGGCCATACATTCTTTCGTAAGTCTGAATGTCGGGCTGTTTTCCTCTACATGTCGCATTTCTGAACCGATTCTCGTAATTTTGTGAGCATGGTTCAATAATTATAGAGTACTAGCTTCCGCCCCCGACTTCGTCTGCGTGGACCCGGGTTAAAAATTATCCTATATTTTAATCAAAGCTATATAAACTATCTTTATGCAATTTTTTATCTAAAACGGTTGAGCCGTTTAAGCGTGATTGAGTAAGAAACGTCTAAACATCCAAACTTTCGCATTAAGAGTCCGTAGTAAGCTCGGCCGAATTTCACCTTCCCATACAAACGTAGTTACGCTCTCATTTTAAAACTACGCGTTGGATTGTGACACAACTTTGCATATACATTGACATGAGGTATATCTATGTCTGTAATTAGTTTATATGGTTCCAGTTTATAAAACAAACGAAATACAGCAAAAACAAGTTTTGTATGAAAAACTTAAATTCGCTGTATTTTTTTACTATGGTATCTGAAGCCACATAAACAAATTACAGACATAGATATACCTCATGTTATTGTATATGAAAAGTTTCGTTACAATCCAACACGTAGTTTTAAATTGAGAGTGTAACTGGGTCAATTTTTGAAGAGGCCGTTTTTCGACATTTGTATGGTTTTTTTATTTTTTTGGAATATCAAATTCGTACCGACAACGTGAGGTAGGGCTTTTAAAAAGAAAAAATATGGTGCACGAGGCACCTCTCTGCTTCTAATGGTTAGCTAGATATTGACGCTTTAAAAACACCGTGCCATACCAATGTCGTCAGCGCCATACAAATGTAGATTCTGCCATACAAATGTCGATAGCGGCATACAAATGTCGGTGAGTGCCATCAAAATGTCGATTTTGCCATACAATTGTTGAAAAACTTTAAATATTTGTACCATACTAAAAAACTCACTATTTCGATATAGTATCTCCGGTTTATGGTTTATGATGATCGTTATATTTGTACTATTACTTATTCTGTGGTTATATTCCAAAATATTAAAAATCACTTAGAAAACAGATTATTTCATTCTGCCTAAGAGAAGGTAGCAAAATGACAGCAAAGAACCGGCCAAGTGCGAGTCGGACTCGCGCACGAAGGGTTTCGTACTATATCTACAAAAACGGCAAAAAATCACGTTTGTTGTATGGGAGCCCTTAAATATTTATTTTATTTTGTTTTTTAGTATTTGTTGTTATAGCGGTAACAGAAATACATCATCTGTGACAATGTCAACAGTCTAACTATCACGGTTCATGAGATACAGCCTGGTGACAGACGGACAGACAGACAAACACACGAACAGACGGACGGATAGCGGAATCTTAGTAATAGGGTCCCGTAGTTTTTACCCTCTGGGTACGGAACCCTAAAAAGTAGTAAGTAGGTAAGGTAGCAAACAACAAATGTGTCACGGAACCAGTGCCTAAATCGAGGCCAGTTTAATCCTTTCCAATTTCCATTAATTTCGTGCTTTACTTACATTTTGTTTTAAATCGACATTTGTATGCCACGTTCGACATTTGTACGGCCAAAAAAGCCGTACAAATGTCGCCATACAAATGTCAACATGGATGTTTTTTGGCTGTCCTTCGTACACTATTAATTGAATTCACTAATTAGTTAAACACGAAACTCTTACCCCATATTGCTAACCTTTCTTACGAAAGACACATTTTTATTTCAATCGTATATTAATAAATAAACGCCCATACAAATGTCGTCATAGCCGTACCAAAATACTTCGTATAAAGAAAACCTGTTTCCTCCGTCAAAAATACTGGCGCTCCCTCCCCTCCCGTTCGTGGTTGAAGCCCAACTAACCTATCTATCGTATCGTAAAGTAAATGTAGGGGTGGGACAATAGAAAACCAGATTTTAAGGGTTTTGAGCTTGAGTCCTAATAAATGGGTCGCGCGTGGGACAACTACTAAAACACTTCACTGGTTTTAATTATTCGCGCATTAATTTTGCAATATACTTTAATGAATACGCTAATAAATCTTCTTTATAACAGTACAAGTTGTTTATTTACACGTTGTCGAAATCTATAGTTATGAATTTTTGTTTGAGCAAAACCGCAAGTGGGACACGCGAAAAAGCGGTAGATTTCGCCGTTTTACGATATCAAAATTTTTTTTTTTCAGAATCTATTAATATTTAAGGTATTGTTATATATATTTTAAGTACAATATAATACACGGAATACAAATATATATGTATCAATACTCCATGTTAAACTGACTTGAAATGATAGCCGTGGGACAGCAAAAACAGCTCGTTTGAAAATTGACCCAACTACGTTTGTATGGAGAATCGAGCTTACTCGGACTGAGGACTGCGGACTGCGGATATTAGTAGGGTTCTTGTCGATTCAGTCTTTCGAAATAACATTAAAAATTAAAATCACAGAACCAATGGTAATACTAGTGTATTCTGTGAAAAACACAAACAAATTGATTAAGTCCCTGTTTAGTCAAACATACATACCTAATCTCACTCCCCTAGCAATAGAGGACGGATACGTACGTAGAACTAGGCTAGGGTTGACACGTGCATGCAGGCCAATAACTTTTCCTCTTCATCCCACACAAATAAATATGGTAATTCACCGACCACGGTCCATGGAGTCCATACAATGTTGTTCAGTCATCACGTGACCTAGTTAGCTCCGGGTGGTCACTATTAGGAACATCTGTTACGTAAAGGAAAGCAGATAATGTTTTCTTAGCGGACTTCTGGAGCTAAGAGTCATTGAACTGGGTTTATCTAGGGATCTTGATTATCGGTGCACGTGTCCCACTCAAGCACACTTAAGAGTCCGCAGTAAGCTCGGCCGAATTTCACCTTCCCATACAAACATAGTTGCGCTCTCATTTTAAAACTGCGTGTTGGATTGTAACGAAACTGCATATACAATGACATGAGGTATATCTATGTCTGTAATTAGTTTATATGGTTCCAGTTTATAAAACAAACGAAATACAGCAAAAACAAGTTTCGTATGAAAAATTTAAATGCGCTGTATTTTTTACTATGGTATCTGAAGCTACATAAACTTATTACAGACATAGATATACCTAATATCATTGTACATGCAAAGTTTCGTTACAATCCGACACGTAGTTTTAAAATGAGAGCGTAACTACGTTTTTATGGAGAATCGAGCTTACTGCGGACTCTTAACTTTATGGTTACGCGTGAGAACGCATTATTAACCAAAATGATTTGTATGATTTCAATACTTTGGTACAGTTAAGTGCAAAAATACGTATCGATTTAATCCTCTTTATCTTTTCCGCTGAGACAAGAGCGATGCAACATATTTATGAGGAAGTTCGTCTGCCCCGAAATAGGGAAATACATTTTCAATGTTTGTAAAGGGTTAGTAGATATTCTACCTATTTATGTACACTTTTTTACCTAAACATGTGAACTTTTTAGCGGCTGACACAATTGACGTTTTTATGCTGCCTAGCGGACGTAGCATGGTTGCCATTTTATCACTTATCGTTGTGGGAAAGACGCCCATCACGCTCTGACAAGTATGCGAGTGCGAGAGTGACGGATGCCTTAACCACAACGATAAGTGATAAAATGGCAACCGTGCTACGCCCGCTGGATAATTTTGGTCTGATGCAGATACTAGGTGTTGAGGCGCAGCCGACGTGCCAATAGCGTAGCCAATAGGCTGTTATTCGCTACGCGCTAATGCGGCTCACCCCGCAGGTCACCCGTCACAAAACTAGACCTCTAACTACGCTTAGTTACTACGCATCGCGGTGTCAATATATATTTGTGGATGAGCGTTGAGGTGAGTTTAGAACAAGTTACAGAATAGGGGGGTGATGTCAGGCTGCTTAGTCCTTATAACATAGAATTTTCAAAATATTTCGATTTCTTATTTATGTTATGTTATGTCTCTATTGTAAAATTATTGAACGTAGAACGATTTTTCAGAATTGGATGGTTAATAGAGTACTTGCAGCGGGGCCCCGATGTTAAAATCTTATTTGAATTTGAATAATTGGTGGGAAAGATATTTTTTTTCAGTTAAATAAATGTAATCATTCACCTAAATTCAAAGCAATAAGTGAGCCAAACAGGTTGTCAAATACTGGAACTAGGCGGTCTGCTGTAGTTATTGTTTTATATAAAAAGCTTGAAAAGAACAATTATTAATTTTATGTTGTTTTCTCTTGTAGTTTGAAAGGTTTAAATACATAAAACTAACTCTTAGCTTTGATTAACTTGGAAACTCCGAGAGCTTTAAGTAGAAGTAATAGACTCCAAAGCTTTAAAGCTCAAACAATAGGTATTGTTAAAGTTCATCATTTCACCTTTATAGTTACCGTGCAATGGGGTTACTTTAGGAAAGCAGAACTATTTGAAATTAAGAAGATTTGATCGAGTAAACAGCAAGATAGAATACTAATATATTCACAGTTCACCCACAACCCACAAGTAAACAATGATTTCGGAGAAAAAACTATTTGATCAAATTCGCCCCTCGAATCAACGTAACCCCATTCCACCGATACTTAGCGATAAAAGACAAATGAACAAGAACTAACCATCACTAATTAAATTATATTTAGAATATCAGAATGAATATCGTTCTCTATATGAAGCATGAGTCGACAACCCTGGGGCACGTGTATACGTGATGGATATACGGTGCCAGCGGTTCACGACCCCTCTGTACCTGAAAACAGAAGTTTGAAGGACAAAGCATAACTTACATTGTCATTGGATACAGAAATAGAAGCTTGGATGTTTTCATTTGAACGGGGTGTGGGCGTGACAGGGTAGCCACACGTTGTGAAAGCTAGAGACCTGTACTTAGTACCTATTTTTAACCGACTTCAAAAAAAGGAGGAGGTTCTCAATTCGCTTGTATTTTTTTATGATTTTTATTATTTTCAATGTTTGTTACCTCAGAACTCCCCAAACAAAGACATAGATATACCACATGTCATTGTATATGCAAAGTTTTGTCACAATCCAATACGTAGTTTTAAAATAAGAGCGTATCTACGTTTGTATGGGAAGGTGAAATTCGGCCGAGCTTACTGCGGACTCTTAAACCAGATAATTTGGCCAGGTTTTAGTCTTTATAAATTTAAAACACATTATAGTACTTACGTACATACTGCGTTATTGCCGAGGCGCGGAAAGGAAGGCGTTCTGCGGAGGCCTGACAAGAGACGCTTCAGGCAATCCCGGTTTCCGCCAAGGTAATAGAGCTTTTCTCAAACATGTGAGGAATAATAGAAAGTACTTTGATTTAGCTGAAAGCATTTTTTCTACGACTTTTTTCAGAGGTGGTATTTACTTTCACACTATCTTTTACACTTAACACGGATTTTAAGTACCTACCTAATTATAAAACATTTAGTTAATTTCAATGATTATTTATCCAGAATTGAGCTCCATTGTAAAATGTATGGAGAAACATACTTATAAAACTTAATTCCAACAACTTTTTCAATTAAATATGCCAAAAAAAGTGATTGCTTCCCAAGTACGTAATACTAATGCAATTTTGAAAAAAGCAAAATCTTTTCTTCAGGAAAATACTTTTTACGGCAGTCGTGCAATATTTTTGTTTGATCCGGTAATTGGCATGAAAATAGAGATAGATTAGCCACTTTTTCGCCATGGACAAGTTAAAAATGAAAGCAGTGGTTTGTTATAATTATAACACAAATGCATTATTTTCGTGGTAACCGGGTTTTTTTTTTCAAAAACTAGTCCGTGTAAGTTTTTGCAATTTTTAAATACTCATATTCTTATTCATTCTATAATACATACATACATACATACATTCACGCCTTTATTCCCAAAAGGGGTAGGCAGAGCACATGAAACGTATGTTCCAGCGCCACTTTTAGCATAAATGTGGGTATAAAAGATCGCCTAAATATGATAAATATTACAGTGATAGGTTGCTAGCCCATCGCCCACAATACACTTCAACCCTGGTCCCTTAGTCGACTTTTACGACACCCACGGGAAGAAAGGGGGTGGTCATTCTATAATGTACGTATATAATGTTAAATTCAAAAACATTCTATGTACAAATTTAGACTTTTACTCTATACAAAAGACCTTCTTTACGTATAGCAAAGATTATTGAGAGTATAGTTTGTTTCAGTTGAAATGACGAAAAGGCACTCAATCTTACAACACCTTTTCTAGCTAACTATGAAAGGAGAAGATAACAAAGAGACCTCATAAATCTGACCGAAGTGTGGCACGTGTACAAACGCCAACACAGTTAACTGACCACCTGTATTTATATCGAACCTTATTACAATGGATATAAAGTGCACGGATGGTCAGTCAACTGTTTTGCCGATGGTACTGGAGTAGCTACTGTTTGTTCTACTACGCTTACCTAATTGTTTTACAACCCTACTTGAATATAACAATTAAACAAAAGATATCGGTAATGATTGATTTTAAGCACTTTTTGTCATCTAAACGTAAACAAACTATATAATTTATTCCGTGCTACAGGCTAGGGCTGTTAACACGTGTAGTGGCATGGAAAGGTTAAAGCACTTGTTGATGAGAACTAGGATACAGACATGAGTTCATATGAGTATTACTAGGAATGTTCTATGTACACGTGTAAAAAGGCTGTTTCAATATTAGCCCTCGGAATTGTGATCAGCGAACTGTAGCATGCAAAATTTGCACGATACGGTATTTAACACAAGTAGTTTACATTCCTAAAAAACGAAACTTACGAAAGCATTGTTTTTTTTATGTTTTACCCCTCTAGCGGTTGCCTACGCCGTAGTCTTTGTCCGCTACTAACAACGAGGAAAACCACGGGGTCAGCTACGAACGTAGCGCGTAGCGTTTCTTGGCCAGTGTTGGAGATTTTTAAATACATAAAGTTAAAATAAATTACACCGTTCACCATTGGAGACCTGAGGCTCTAGTATAAGTTTTACCGAAACAAAACGTTACGACCGCGTTCGCGTTTAGCTGTCAAATCCCATAAAAATTAAGGGTAAAACGCAAACGCGATCGTAAAGTTTTGTTTCGGTAAAACTTATACTAGAGCCTCAGGTTCCATCGCACAACGGTCTACCGTCCATCATGCGTTTGCGCCATTGATCGGCGTCGTCGGCAAGCGTTTGCAGCAGTCAATTTTAAAAGTAAAGTAAGTCAGTCCTCTGCGTTAAGGCTATGCCTTGATTTGAGTCGAACACGCCCCCTAAACAGAGACACGCTGATGCCTTCCGCGCCCGAGGAAGAGAGATGTAACACTCTTCGGGAATGGCTTTTTTGGACAAAATTCGATAAATACCTAACTTAGAGACGTTTTATTTAAATTTCATAAAGAGAGAATTTAGATGAGATAAAATACTATAGTATTAACTTGATTGTCTCGTAAAATAATGTATCGTGAGTAGGCTGAGTAAAAAAAGGAAAATACAGACCCAACTTTGGAACTTTTTCTAGAGGAAATTTTAAGCAATCATGTATCGATAAAATCAGATAAACAATCATATAGTCAAGAATCATATATGTGAAAATCAGACCTTATTGTTTCTTAATGTTGTCAGAACGACGTTTCAAAAGCACGCTATGATTTCCAATGCACACCCTTGACATAAAGTGCCCGGGCCGTGTAATATACTAGTGCAATTTCGAGAATTATGTCTGCCTTAGGCACGCGGAAATTGCGAAAATCGGCACGAAAATGAGTTTTTTTGTCAGAATTTATCATTTAAAAAAATAGTGAAAGTATTAAGTTATTGTATTTAGAATAGAATAGAATAGAATAGAATAACATTTATTCATGACAACAACACATACATGCACATAAATAAACATACAAAAGAGAAGACAACATTGCCACATAACCGTTCCATCTCAGCGTATTTTGATTAATTTTCCCGAAACAGCGATCTTATTATCACTTTATGTTTAGAAGCAGTAGTATCTTTTACGAATCTTTACTTTAGTTTATGTTTACTGTTCTAGAAAAAATAAACATGGAATTATCAGTGAGATACTAAAGTGTCAGATATTTTTTTCGCAATGTGTGACCAGTTAGTTCCGGAGCCTCAGGCCCTCAAAAACCACCTTCTTATACCTGGCTGCGCGGATAATACGCCACAAAATCCCGCGGGATTACCTGCTCTTCTCTGAAATCCGCGGGCAGAGCCACACGGCCAGTTAGTGTGTAATATAACTACTAAAACTCATTAAACTCTTATTTATACGCGTTGATTAATTTTATGCGCTAAAATTAAACTTCTCATCGTTCTAATACGTCTTTCTCCTGTCAGACAAACTTGGCGACCTTGGTACAGAATTACCGGGCCACCTGTCTGTGGCGCGGATCCAAACCCAGTCGTTTTAATTAAGGATGCAATTAATTCAATTTTAAGGTAAATAACATTAACTAGGAATAAACGCTAAATACTTAGCAGAAATTCTCAGAATTATAAACGGGAGTAGCTACGCGAGGTTTTTGATGAACATAGGCTCTTCTTAAATCGGCTGGCAAATGAATCTGAAAGAAAAAAATCTTTGATGTTTGATTTTTATGTCAAAAAACTTGAAAAGTGGCAGTTTTCAAACTAAAAATTGCTAGGTACTGCATACCACACGTATTTTCAGTTCTTTCGAAAAAACGTTGATTCTTAATTTATATCTAAAACCTGAACGTTTGATACTTATTCTGATATAAAACAATTATTTTGACATTAATGATTTTTTATTCCGCAAGTTGGTCCTTGGGCGGGCAGAGATATAATATCGAGCTGAAAAGAGTGAGCGAGAAAACATTTTGGGACTAACGTTGCCATCACGCCTTCAATCTTCTTTTTAAGAGTCCGCAGTAAGCTCGATTCTCCATACAAACGAAACTTTGCATGTACAATGACATGAGGTATATCTATGTCTGTAATTAGTTTATGTAGCTTCGGATACCATAGTAAAACAAATACAGCGAATTTAAGTTTTTCATACAAAACTTGTTTTTGCTGTATTTCGTTTGTTTTATAAACTGGAACCATATAAACTAATTCCAGACATAGATATACCTCATGTCATTGTATATGCAAAGTTTCGACACAATCCAACACGTAATTTTAAAATGTGAGCGTAACTACGTTTGTATGGGAAGGTGAAATTCGGCCGAGCTTACTGCGGACTCTTAAGTACCGCATGCAACTATCATAATGTTATCTCACAAAATCTTCATGACAAAAAAATCTACCCCTTTTATTTGATTTTATTTATATTTTAATGAATGCTGCATTACGTAACTTTGATGCATCTCGTTAGCTTATATATCTATCCCAGCCAATGTTTTACTGCACAATAACAGAGACATCATTAAAGCAATATAACAGGACTAGTCTGCCTAACATATCTCTTGCCTAACAATACCCTCGACATTGAACGCTAAGCCAATTAAATTGGTCGGTTAATTGCAGTCAATCCGGATACCATAACGATGACACGTTGGTTCTAGCGTGATAGAAATCTTTTAAATGCGTGTTTGGGTGGACGAACTGACATTTTAACCTCTGACCTAAAAGGGGGTGTTATAAGTTGAATTAAAGGTGAAATTTGATTTATACTAATATCTGGATCAGGGGGAACGGACAGCCGTCTCCACGCTGGCCCAACCCGCATTGGGCCAGCGTGTGGACTACTGCCCGTTCCCTCTCATCCATGAGAGGAGGCCTGTGCCCATCAGTAGGACGTATATAGGCTGATTTATTTATATATTTATGATATTGGGATATCGTATCGGGATAAAATATAGCCTATAACCATCCAAACAGTCCATTCTACACGCAGGTGAAAGCATTTTTGAAATCGGATAAGCGGTTACGGATATTACCCAAAACATACAAACTTGCAAAGCTATACAATCTCACAGACTTTATCGAATTTATGAAGTTCTATGGTTCAGCTTCGACCGAAAATCGTTTGTCCGGTGTCCCGCTGTCCGGCTGTCCTCCTCTACATGGCGCATTTCTCAACTGTGCACTGTGTCTCGTTAGAATTTTGTGAGCAGGTACAATTATTATAATGTATAGGATTTCTTAGTCAATCCACTTTTTCAAAGCTGCCTAGTGGTAAGCCAGTACTATCTAGCTGGTCCAATTAGACAGACATTCAGATACAGTACTCTATGAGTAATAATTGCAAGGACAATACATACAAGTTCAAAATTAAATAAATATATTTAAAAGACATTTTATCAAACCCGACATTTTTTTAATGCATATAAGCTATATTTAATCCGCGGGTTTTCCCGTGTTCTTTGCGAAGCTGCGTGTTTAATGAAGACAAGTCTATGAGATTGTAAGTCTAAACCATAAACCTTAAACCCTTTGCTCCCTGATGAAACAGCGAGTGGATGTTAATCCGTCCCTCGACGGAGACAACGAAAAAAATAAATTAGCCGTCTTCCAGACTTAGCCTTTTGCCAATGTTTTTATACATGCCAGCTTTGGAATAGGTACACCAGGCACTCGTTCAACGCGCTAAGGGTGCAGTACAATAATGCCTTTCGTATTTTGCTGAAATTGCCACGTTTCTGCAGTGCGAAGGGCATGTTCACCGATGCGAGAGTTCCCGACTTCTTCGCCATTTTAAGAACCAGGTCTGCGGCCTTCAGGGCGAGACTCTTAGCCACCAAAAATGAAATTTTGTCACTAGTGGCCCAGGATCACAGTGACGAATTTAATAACTACTGGCGCAAACTGCACAGGTCTGAGAACGGCTAAGTATAGTGTGGTACATGAGTGAGTGTTTTATTTCAGTGTTTTTAGTAAGTAGGGTTTAATCATGTTTTACTGTATTGTGCTTTTACTTTGCTGTACATTTTATGGGTGTCTTGCCTGTCCAATAAAGAATTATATTATTATGTATGTCTTTCCCGCTCACGGGACAATGACGTCCCGGACCTTTGGGAGGCGTGCGTGGAGCTAGGTACCTACAAAGTACCAACTGAGCCAACACGTAGAGGCCCTTTTGACAATTTAATAAAATGCAAGGAGTACACCGAGCGGATGCTATCCCTGCCCGTGTCATGGGACGCACACAGGGACAGCACCCGCTGAGGAGTATAGGGCCTATTGATGGTTGATGGAATCTAAATGAAACGGGTTATTGGGTGAAAATTATGGACTAGTGGCTGGGCTATTGGGTGAAACATCGGACGCCTGCCTAATAAAACTGTCTCACTTTTTATCTCTGGCAGACGGTGACTCGCCAACTGCTAGATGGGCCCCTATTAATAGCGACATTAAAAAATGGCCTAAGGGCAACACCGGTCAGAAAGCTGGGGGGAAGAGAGGTGGCACTGGACTTTAAACATATAGCCAACTCGCCACTTAGGTGTCCACATCAACCCTCGAGCAACAGCTCTTGCGACTCCACTCTGAACGGCCAGTAAAGGCAAGCCAGAGACAGGGGGCCTGTCCAACCATCCACCCGGTCGGCTCAACCTGACCACAGGACACCCCCAGGAGTACTCAGGTACGTAGGGTCGCTACGCCCTAACAGCCCGCCACAAGCTGCCTTACGTTGACTGATTGCACCAGAAATCTGGTGGGCGATGGGGCCGTCACATCCCTACGCCATAACAAATTATAACGAAAAAAATTTCGCGCGCGCGCTGCGAATCACACGCCCCTAGGTACGTGCCTAATTTGCCTATGGGATAATATTATTATTATTATTAGCGGGGCGGGATCGGTATGTGGTATTTAGTACTTTGACGTGACCTTACTGATGTCGCACAGACGGTATACTATCAGTATTACATTTGCGCAGTAGTAACATCATGCGCGCCCTGTGCTTGCAGTACCTCGGTACTGGCCCCGTTCCACACCTCCCGCTCCAGTCAAAATGAGCTTAATACTTTAAATGTAGGCGCGCAGTTAATAAACGGTTCTGACTCGACTGACAGTTGACACTGACAGGCGGATTAAATGTCGAGAGCGACCTAGGCAAGCACCTATATCAGCCAGCCACCATCAGCCATAACAAATTATAACGAAAAAAATTTCGCGCGCGCGCTGCGAATCACACGCCCCTAGGTACGTGCCTAATTTGCCTATGGGATAATCTGCACTGACAGCTGACATTCTACAGATATCGTATCATACCGGATCTGCACCGATACATCAGGAAGTAGCCTATAGGGTCGGGAAACTTGATAACGAGCATGAGCTCGAGCGTGACTTGCAAAACGAAATTCGGTTTTGATCGTCCGGCCGTAAGGGGCACAGTGCAGGTGTCACAGGTGTAGTGCTACTCGAGTCGTAGGTACTAGGTCCTGCTTGTTTTGAACTGGCGTTTTGCGTTTAGATATTGGAGAAAATTAATAAATAAATACTTGAGCACGACTACCATTGGCTAGACTATACATAAAACGTTTATTCACACGAGAATTCATTTTCAGCGAAAACGCTAACTTCTGCCATACAATAGATCAGAGTAGGCGTAAAGACACTATAACTATATCTGTATAACTTTGAAACGTGCCAATGAAAGTAAAAGCGATGTTTTGCAATACTTACCTACCTAGTTATTTATTATGCATGCCCATAATATGTTAGCGAAATAATTGCCAACGTCAGTAGAGACAACCACTAACCAATGTCAGTATTGTAGATGTCGTCTACGAGTATGCAACCGTTACAGTTACAGTGCTGGCTGGACAGCACTATTCGGAGTTCAAAGCTGTCTGGAAGTCTATAAATAGAAGTTGAAGATGGTCTTTCGTCGGGGATGCGATCAGCGGTGGAGCGAAGCGGAGCTTCTGACGCTGGTTGCATTATTGACGACTGACCAAAATTGGCGAAATCATCTAAACTTAGATGGAAGCCATTTTTTAAAAGATGAAGAAGTTGAAGCTAATACTCGTAAATGTGTTAATATTCTAACGTGTCTGCTCTACCATCCCGCTCACTATCCTTACAGTATTACTTCCATTAAATTAAATACGGCTGGTATTTGACAACAGTATACATATTTTCTTATATACCCTAGTGTTAAAGCGGAACTCGGGCTCTTTTAGGATACAATTGAGAATAACCGGATACAACTTATTTTTACTATTTGTTTTTTTTTATGGACGCTGTTTATATATAGAAAACTATGACTAACCTATTTTTCCATACAAACTTCGTACCTTTAAGGATAGGAACGTGTGCCACAGTAAGGGACGGAAAGGCTAATGCTGTTAAATTGAGAACTTGTTTTAAAATGGCTGACGGCTGACCATAGACAACCTAATTTATTTGAGGAAATTGGCAAAGAAACGATGACAAATACAGCAAATTATATATCTCAGTCTGTCTGCCTTATTGAGATCTGCTAAAGACTAGCCGTAAAGCAGGCTTTACGGCGTCAGGACGCCTCTGAGCCTACGGTGGCGGTCAATGGTAAACTTGGCTGCTATTGGCAAATTTGCTATTAACCGCTACCGCAGACCGCGCCAGTCTGTGAGAGGCTTCATGCGACAGAAAGTATTAGTAGAAAAAAAAATGTAACTTTTAGTCAAATACCGTATTATCTGATTAGACTGACATAGAGATTCAATGATCACAACAACATTAGTAATTCGTGTATTTATCGTCGCAACATTGTAGGAAGCAAAGTGAAATTGGCAGCAATTTTAAGTTAAAACGGGAGCTAAATAAACATAAGACGAGTCGTATACTTTACAATCCCTTTTGATGTCTATCACGTGGTAGCTTCCACGCGTCGTGTAAACTTATCATAAGCTTGTACGTAGCATATTTTCGCATATCAAAACGAATTGAAATTACTTACGTACGAAATCCATCAAAATATTTGTCCGTATGCACTGTTTTTTTGGAGCCTGTATAGTGTTTAGGGCCCACTGCTGGGCAAAGGCCTCCTCTCTCGACTTCCACTCGTCCCGGCTTTGAGCAATCTCTGGCCAACGTTACGAAATGCGGCCAGCACGAGCTATCTCGATTTTTCACGCACTACCCGTCTCTCTCTTATAAGAACACTTAGAACAAGAGGTATAGTGCGATAAAAATCGAGAGTATGTTGCGGCCGTCCCATGATAGACGTGCTGGTCGCCATCTCCGTCTCGGCCTGCCACACCGTCGCCGCCCATTGTGTGGTACCCACTCCATATGGCAAATTTTGACCCACCTCTGTGGATGCATGCGGCAGACGTAGCCAGCCCATCCCCTTATCAGCTTTGATATTTTAGAAAATTCCTGCATACGAAGTGACAAAAAAATTGTTATGAAAATTTCATGATTTATTTATGTAATTTCACAAATGTCAGTATAATTTGGAATATCATGAAATAAACAGTTTTAATAGAAAAAGATTCAATAAAAAGTTTAAAGAACAAGATCGATTTTTACGAGTAGGAATGTGTAGAAGAGCTGTTTTTGTATATTAATCATTTTGAAGTAATGACACCGAAATGTATGCCAAACGCTTTTAGGAATATCATAAACTTGACGTTTTAAGTATTTCCTTGGGATTTAATATTGATTCTAGATTTTATGCAAAAATACAATACAACTCATAATCCTGGATATTAAACACGCGTGTTTTATAACATTACGACACTTGTGTGTTATGGTTATATCCCGATTAAGTCACGTTGCCACCTTGCAGCAAGATGTATGCATGCACACGGTGCATTCTTAAATTAACCGGGTTGTACAGGATGTACAGCTTTTTTTTTATTCTCGGCAAATGGATTCTTACTCGACTAAACAAATTAAAACCTTTTTGTTAATTAATTGACTATTGCTTTTTGGACATGATAAACAAACGATTAATTTAGTAAAACTATTCACGTTTGATAACATTTTACATGAATTAATAAAGATAACATTTTAAAACGAAAATTATTTTATTTTATTTTGTATTGGCTGTTTAGAGATTTCATCTAATGCGCGCGCACTGCGCCAACTTCACGCAAAAAAAAAGTGTTGCGCGCCATTATAGATAGGTTATTTCACAGATATTTGTAAACTTTGTTAATGTGTGTTTGTTTATTAACATAAATGTTGAGTCGTGGTGACTAGAAAAGTGATAAAAAGAATGGACGCCACTGGAAATTCTTGGCGATGTATACAACATGTGAGTAAAAACCTGTTGCCATAAATAAGTAAAGAAAATAACTTGGCAGGCCTATACAATTTTCATCCTATGAAAAGGATTTTTTTCCTCGCAAAATGTGTTAAAAACGTCGTATGAAACGCGTGAGCTTTAATAATTACATCCTCGGCTCTCTTATCACGCCTTAATTCCGCCTCTGATGTAATTCTCAACATACCTCACTTGTATCACAATATACTATTATTGCACACCCCTATAACACTATACAGAGCATAATAAACACAAGTAAAGGCAAAAACAGAGGTTAAATATCAGAAAAAGCGCGTGAATCACAACGATATCAAATTGTAATATGAAATGTTAATGTCAGATTGAACCCCAGCGAACTAACAGTATAAGTACCTATGTCTTACATTAATCAACTGTACACGTGGATGTGATCATCTTCGGAGTGAACGTAATTTATTACGTCAAAAATTACACGTGTAGATAAATTTTGAAACTTTGGCGGGGCACCTACTGCGTAACCAGTGAGACATCTGCATGTTGGACACTTTTTGGCGGGAAGAGATAATGCAATACTACAATCGCACCGCCGTCCTTGCATGATATATAAAAAAGATAGGTTTTCTCCAATATGGTCGGAAAGGTTCGCCTTACTGTAGCAAAAATAGTACGTGAAGTTCCTCGTTACTGTAGAACGCAAAAAAGTTAATTCATTACTATACAGTTTTAGCGGCCAGGAAAGTATATGAAATTCCTTTACTGTATACTTTTTAACTTTTAGCTATACGCTTTGACTAAGACAAATACTACAAACAGCCACGTGCTCGTACGTTTAAAGACCTTGCAATTTGTCACAACAACTTGCTATAGTTAGACTGGTTAGTAGTGTATGGCTGACTCTTTCCAACTACTTATTGCAAGTTGCTGTGACGAATTACGCCCGTTTGTAGCCTGCTTAAAGTTTTCTCGAGTTTTCTTTTTTTTAATGGTCATGGGTAAAACGCATACTTTCGAAAACGATCGAAGTGACGTTTTTAAAAATGACTCAAATAGTTTTAAATTTAGAAATAAAACTCCCAACGAACTGAAATGCATTTCGATTGCAATCCCGTTTAATCTTTAATAATTTTAATTGCATACAACATTTAAAATTGTGACCGATTCTAATGGTTAAATTTTTTACATGTATGCCAATTGAAACTGGCACGAGTAATGCCATGTTCATACTTTAAAAAAATTAGTTGGGCGGGAAATATTATTTGATTTCGTCACATTTTTGGAGAAAAGCACTACTTTTATTTGCCTTGGCGGGAACGGCAATTAGTGGATTCGTCTCTATTGTCGGATTATTCTCTATTGTCCGACAAAAAACTGCACTCCGGTGCAATAATGTACTTATTATTCATGGCTTTTTAAAGCTTAGGATAATACATAAAAGAACAGGGTAAGGTATCAGTGGCGGAGCGCCCCGGCCTAAAATTTATTTTAAGGCAACCCTTTAGTTATAGACTTGAATGTAGGGTAGTAAAATTTTCGTTATTATGAAAACTTCTGTATGCCGAGAACGCACTAATTTAATACTGACGTTATACCGACAAGTGAGGAAATCTTAACGTATAAGTCCGGTCCCGCCCCGCCAAGTAAGAAAAACGCCTTAAGTAACAGTAAAGTGTACCATCGCCAACACAGTTAACTGACCATCCGTGCATTTTATGTGCATTGTAATAAGGTTCAATATAAATACAGGATGGTCAGTCAACTGTGTTGGCGTTTGTACTGTTTTCTGACCGTACCGAGCCTGCACCGACAAATGCAAAAGTGGCCTTAGCCTACCCGTACTACACTTGACATTATTTGATTTGGCCGAATAACTCAAAGTAGTCCATTGAAAGACTCTCGTCTTGAGACACTGTGGAATATTGGATGAAAAGATGTGCCGTAGCTTTCCGAACGCTGCCCAGCCGAGTCGGATTCGACGATTGATCGCTTTCTCGCTTTTTTTTCTTTTCGTTCTTTCTTTTTTTTTCAGCGTCGGTAGGCCCCGGACTAGGTGGACTGATAACCTGGTAAAGATCGCGGCAGTCCGCTGGCTGCGGGTGGCGCAGAACCACACTTCACGTCACTTTGGCGGTCTTTCGGCTGATATAATGACGATGCTGATGGGTCCATTCAAAAAGTAGCAAGTATTCAGACATCCAAGAAGAAAGTTTTCTAAAAATTCGTGCAATATTAAATAATATATTAAGCAAAGTGCGTAAACGCGTATACGAATGTACAGTCGAACTCGTAAGTAGCTAAATAGAAATTAATAAAGTGCCAAAGGTGATTTTGAGATCCTTGAGGAATCGACGGTACTCCTCAAGTAAAAGCGGTCTACATAACCAAGGTAACCGATATAGCCCTCCGAATCGCTAAACTTAAGTGGCAGTGGCCGGGGCACATTACCCGTACAACCGATGGCCGTTGGGGCGGAAAGGTTTTTGAGTGGCGATCACGTACCGGAAGGCGCAGCGTGGGTAGGCCAAGGTAGACTGATGGCCTGGTAAAGGTCGCGGGAGTCCGCTGGGTGCGGGTGGCGCAGGACCTGATGACATATAGTGACACCGGTTTTTTTCTGTAATAATTAACGCTTTTCACACACACACACGTGTGTACACACACACACAAACACACAAACCAAACAATTAATAAGGCGTGAGCAACTCAGTCTCTCTAACCGAGACCACGCACAATCTTTAATATTAAGATTAAGGTTAAGGTTATGTAAAATTAACTAATGTAAAATTGTAATTTGAAATTAACAGTTTAATTTATTTCTTTTTTTACACACATACTCACACACACACTTAGTCACACACACACAAATTCTGAAATATCTTAACTTTTAATGTTAATGCTAATTTTAAATTATCTTTAATGTATATATATTTTGACGCACTTTCGTGATTTAATAATGTGGTGTCACAGGACAGGCTTAGCCTAGTGTGAGCCTCTGTTTTTGGTGTAAGGGCATGTGTGAATGTATCTACTCTGAAATAAATTTTTACTTTACTTTTACACTTTATTTGCTCTCAGAGAACAGTAAAAGTGGTAAAGTGGAAAGACAATGTTGATGTATGCTTTTTGGCGAAGTACTGAATTGAAGTAGGTTTACTCGTAAACTTTGTTTTTAAAATAAATCATCGGGGTTGTCACATTGTAACTTATTTTAAGCTCACCATAACGCTTACCCACAAATATATCTTGACGCCGCGATTCGTACTAAGGGTAGGTAGAGATCTGGTTTCGTTGTCCCCACTTGTCTATAAACACTATGTGTGTCTATTAACAAGGGAAGTGAGTGCGCGTAACAAATATCAATTTATTTTCAAATTATAACATTTCGTTGCATAGAACTCGTTCATCAGCATGGGTGTGAACGGACTCAAGTTATTTAAGAGCAATAAAAATGAATAGGTAAATTAGATGAGTAAAGAAATTCAAACATTTAATGCATCCATTTTCGTTGTGACGATAGATTCATCGAAACGCATCAATGCCCAGCTTTTTTGGATTAGCATTTTATGTCAAACAATTGAATGAACAAATTCAATAATTCATATCTCAAGTGCATCAACTTATAAGTTTCATAATTTTCATATTAAGTAAGTCTATTATTATTATTATTTATTATTATTTATTATGATAGTGATGTTGCCCGGAACATTGCATTTCCGATAACGGCGATAACACCCGTCAAAGTTGCTGACAAGAAAGGAAATAGATATAGTCGGCAACATTGACACTGACAAATGCCTGTCAAATGTTTTTTGATAGACAGTTATAGTTACCGAGTCTGAGAAAAATGCAATGCATACTTTTCTGTATATGTCTTGCGATAACGCTTAGCCGACTTGAGTCCAATGTTCTGGTGAGATCTTCTTTCTTATAAATTAAACTGGAATGAAATAGGAATTCTCATTAGTTGCAGAATCGAACCTTTTCACAGTTTCCACGAATATTTTTGCTGCACTCAGACGATTAAATCAATACGAGTGACTGATATCTTCTTCCGTTTAATCAAAAACTATACTTACAGCCTTTTTTTTCTCCGTCCATTACAGTAATAGCCCTGATTCAGGTGTCCAATCAAATTAGTGCTGAATTTATACTCCGATCATTGAAGTAGTTGACCATTGGTTCATTGGCGATAGAGCGGGCGACCAATGAAGCAATAGTCAATTTTCATTCGGGGTGCGGGTGATTTCCAAAGCGATCATCAAATGATCAATATTCAAACGAGATGCCGTAATACGACGAAGGGATATCCCTTGTTTTATCGATAAACTTTTCATCAATTGAATGTGTCGCCGAGTTTTCATTTAATTGAAAATATTTTCTTTCAGAAACGGTAAGTAAACTGTTCAGGATTTTTATAAAACAAAACTTTGTTTTTCGCGGGGAAAAACGCTTTTACGCATCCCGCCATATGACGGAGTCTCGGGACCCGCCCGGACTACCATCTAAAACCTCACGGTGTTCTACGTGCTGCCTTTGGTGCAGCCACGGGAACGCTTGCGCACACTTCCGAGACTCCGCCAGCAGCTGGGACCCGTCACGGGGGTGAGGGGTAAGTACCGGCTCCCAGAAAACCATCGTAAGGAGCGTGCCCGAACACTCCCACGCTGTTGCTTATTGGTGGTAGACGCCCCCGTGTCTGTCACCCGGAGGTCTTCATTATGGCGTTAGGCGCCGATTATGCGCCCCACTACACCTTCGTCTGGCACATTGGGTTAGCCTCAGCACAGACTTCTGGCTCGCGCTCAGCCGCCTCCTTCTCGGCCATGACGTTCTCACAGAAGTCCAGCATCAACTTCCACGCACATTTGCCGGACACCATGGTTATTTAAAAAAAAAACGATATTTGTTATACTTACAATATAATTAAATTTACAAAACTATTTATAAATATATATGATTAAAAAAAAACATAATTATGTCTTAATAAAGATTTTCACTGATACATAAAACAGAAGATAATAACACTTTTACATTTAATAAAATTATGTGACTTATTATTCTATGTTACTAGCTGATGCCCGCGACTTCGCCCGCATGGTTATTTATTTATTTATTTATTGATACATGGAAAACCAACAGCGCAACATATTTATAGACAAAATAATAAAACCATATAGCCAATTACAGATTATAGGAAAATGTAACTGAATTTTCCCCTTGGCAATTAAACGTTTTCCCGCTGGAAAAAGTAACCTATGTCACTCTCCAGCCTCTGAACTATCTCCATGCAAAAAATCACATTAATACGACGGTCCGTTGCGACGTGAAAGAAGGATAAACAAACACACTTTCGCATTGATAATATTGGAAAGGATTATTGTTACTAAACGTTTAGTAACAATACCACTTATTTATAATAGTCGTCCCGTGACACATGCCTGCTCTGACATATCCGAAACCTCGGGAAACCTCAGAGGCAAATAAATAAGTTAACTGTAGGTGATTCAGTCCCGTTTAGTAACAATAATCTGTGAGAATCGTAAAAGTTTAAATCAATATGTTACTGACCTGTTTGCTTAGGTATGTATGTTTGTTCTTCAATAATGCTAGCTATGCTTTACACAAAAAGTTCGCAACCAATTTTTAGCATTTCATTTCGCCGAATGACCATCTGTCAACAACAAAAGATTTAGTTTTATTTCCCAACCTTACAGTTACTAAATGTATATTTGTTGTTTTTTTTATAAAGTCACCCCCATCCACCACCACCCACCACCACCACCCACCACCACCACCTTATGCCACCTTTCGAGTAGTAGACTGGTTTAGTTTGAGTAATATACATAAAACAGTTGATCGGTGTATTTGGAAAGTTCTCGACGTACCGCGCCCGCAGTTTCCCGGGCGTTGAACTGTACTGAAACAAATGACGACCGCGAAATACAGGTTAAAATGACAAACGGTGAATTAGCTCGGAAAATACCTTTACTGGGCTTGGGAAAGTTTTCAGTACAGGTTTCAACCATACGAGTAAATGTGTGTGAACGGAAAATAGACGTCCTCTCCTGTTGACGATACAATATTAGGTTTGATTATGTGTTTGTAAATTAGGTATGTTCCGATCGCAGACGTCAGATCGTCAGTTTCGTAGAGGAGAAAGTAGGCAATTGATTAACGAGTCAGCTTTTTGTTTGTTATAATCTTTGGTTTACTGAATAACCTGGTTCGAAGGAACTTTTCCGAGCATAATAAACTCAATTATATTATAAAGGTGCAAGTCTGTTCCGAAGAAACTTTCCAGTAATGTAGCCCAGGCATCAGAATAGGAGATATTTCTAGTAGTAAATACTTTGCTTGTAACTATTTTGTCTACGTGTGCGCTGCGACCGGCCTTTCTTCCACAGGGACCATTCTGAAAACCAGCGCTGGGCATCCAAGCCCAGCAAATGCTGAGATTGGGACCCATTGTACCGGCTAAACATTAATATTAAAGTTTAAGTTTAATTTTAAATACATCTAAAGTGTACTTTTTAGTTTTTTTTAGTTTTTCATGCAGTAGTTCTTAAGTTTATATGCGGTGTACTTAAATTATTTTGTATTACGTTTCGTTTGTGGCAATAAATATCTTTATTATTATTATGTATGTCTTTCCCGCTCACGGGACAATGACGTCCCGGACCTTTGGGAGGCGTGCGTGGAGCTAGGTACCTACAAAGTACCAACTGAGCCAACACGTAGAGGCCCTTTTGACAATTTAATAAAATGCAAGGAGTACACCGAGCGGATGCTGTCTCTGCCCGTGTCATGGGACGCACACAGGGACAGCACCCGCTGAGGAGTATAGGGCCTATTGATGGTTGATGGAATCTAAATGAAACGGGTTATTGGGTGAAAATGATGGACTAGTGGCTGGGCTATTGGGTGAAACATCGGACGCCTGCCTAATAAAACTGTCTCACTTTTTATCTCTGGCAGACGGTGACTCGCCAACTGCTAGATGGGCCCCTATTAATAGCGACATTAAAAAATGGCCTAAGGGCAACACCGGTCAGAAAGCTGGGGGGAAGAGAGGTGGCACTGGACTTTAAACATATAGCCAACTCGCCACTTAGGTGTCCACATCAACCCTCGAGCAACAGCTCTTGCGACTCCACTCTGAACGGCCAGTAAAGGCAAGCCAGAGACAGGGGGCCTGTCCAACCATCCACCCGGTCGGCTCAACCTGACCACAGGACACCCCCAGGAGTACTCAGGTACGTAGGGTCGCTACGCCCTAACAGCCCGCCACAAGCTGCCTTACGTTGACTGATTGCACCAGAAATCTGGTGGGCGATGGGGCCGTCACATCCCTACGCCTTTATTATTATTATTATTATTAAACGTAACGTTTACCCTCCGCATTTTACTCGACTCACTATGACTAGTGGTAGTAAAAGTCTTTGTCAACAATACGATGTCCTATTCTTGCTATTTCGGTGTGGCCTCACGGTTGCACGCGGAACGTCTCGCTTGATTTACCGTTCCAGCATTCTTGCTCTGCCGATGTTTATGAGCGCTTGTTTTTCGTTCTTCAGGCCAGGCGGCTCATCGACGGAGCGTAGCGGCATTTAACCCTTTGCTTTGCAATGTAAAGAATAAGATACATAAATTATGACATGAGTTTTTCAACCGGTTTGTCTAGTGGGTACTGACGCTGCCTACGAAGCTAAAGGTCGCTGGGATCGAATTCCGTAAAAGCAAATATTTGAATGACGAGCATAAAAATTTGTTTCTGAGTCTTGGATTTTCTTTAGGTATTTAAGAATTTGAAATATCTATTAAATTAATAAAAACATCGTCATCTAGTACTAACCCATAACACAAGCCTTATAGACCTTACTACGGGTCTAATTCGATTGTCCAATAAATTTATTTCTCCTTTTCCCCTTATTTTGGCATATTTTTTTAAGTTCTTAGTTGGTTGATTGCGTAATGTTTCATTCACGTCATAATTTTTCAGTATCGTTAATAATTATTCGTCAATCAGTACGAGCATTTTTTGGTGATTTAGACACTTAATTTTGTATTTTGTCATGCTTTCATTGTTGTTGGTATCCTGCTTAGTTCTAACCTGTATCACGTGGGGTTTTGATGGAATTTTAATTGACGTCAATCTTGTGAGTATAGGCAATTGTTTTTCACTCCTTCTATTCGAAAACAAGTTTTTTCTAGCCCGTTTATAGGGAGCAAAACTTGTTTTTATACTCGTCGACCTTAATGTTTGAATTAAGACTTCGTAAACAAAAATTAAATCACATTCTTTTTACTAAGGAGCTCCCAACTCAACATTTCATAACTATTGAGACAACTGAAATGAAATTGACCAATCACGTGGCGCCTTTACTGAACTATAATGTATTTGACCAATAGGACGCCGTCATGAGAAAGTCAAAAGGTAAATAGACGTCAACGCACAAAAAAGAAAAAGCCGTTGGTTGCACTTCGTTTTCAATAGATACCTAGTTTGTTTAATTAGTTCAGTTGACTCGTAGAAAAAGTATTGTATACAATATTTATATAATTAGCTTTTTAAGTCTCGTACCTTAATTAGACCACTCAGCAAGCTTCGTGGCCTAAACGTGGTACTCGACTGAAAAAGCATACATTATGTAACGATGGCATAAAATACTATTTCGATCCCTCTGCATTTTTTAGACCACATGGAGAAGAAAGCTTTAAAAACATTATTCTAAAAACAGTATGGGCCATAGCGAGGCCAGAGACAATATGTAATTTCAGTAGCGTGTTTAAGGAAACACTTTCATTGAGCGTTTTCAAGGGGATGCCTTGATTCGAGTCGACTATGCCTTGACAGAGACACGCTTATGCCTTCCGCGCACGATAAAAAGAGATGTGCAACATTCTTGGGGAATGGCTTTTTTGAACAAATTTCGATAAATACCTAACTTAGTGAAGTTTTATTTATATTTCATTAAGTGAGATTTTTTGATGACATAAAAGACTAGTATTAACTTGATTCTGTTGTAAAGCAATGTATTGTTTGAGTAGGCTGAGTAAAAAAAGGAAAACAAACACCCAACTTTGGTTTTTCTTTATCGAGGAAATTTTAGGCAATCATGTATCGATTTAATCAGATAAACAATTATTTACACGAAGTTAGCACCAGGGCCCATTCTGACGCGCGGCATGCAGCCAACTTCGCACCGGTGGCGTCATTCTGAAGGAGGCAGCGCCGAGCGAACTCACTTTTGGCTCAGGCTCGGTGCGGGACCGTCGTCATACTGTTTTTCGTTTTATTTTTGTCGTACGATTGTAATATTTGTTATTAAAAGTTAATTTGCTGATTAATTCACGTTTTTATACTGATTTTTCCAAAGATCAGAAGTAGGGATCTAATTACGTGCCTTACGCTTTACCATCACTTTTATTATTACGTAAAATCGTAAATGTAACGATCGTATCGTAATTTTAAAGTTATAACTATCGTGCTTTGTGTTATTTTTCTCCGCGCTTTTAACTATAAAATCTTGATTCAACGTTAGTGCGTGCCATGCTATATTGATTACATTGCTTTGTTCTTTTGAACTAACGATTACCAACGAACTAATAAAGTACAAGTGTGTGTTTATTCTAACGTTTGCTTTTTGCTTGATTAGTTTTCACTTTTGAATTTCGAATTTGTTGGCGACTTTTTCGTGCAATTATGTCTGATCGTGACTCGCGTAGTCTTCGGAGGCATAGGCGTAGAAACAGACATCTCAGTAGAGATAGACGGCGCGACAAATTAAATAGTGTCTATCTCGAGCGACAATTGCAGATTATTTTGAATCGTCTGAATACGTTAGAGGAACATTCCGTTCCGTCACCATCACCCCTGCTGCCAGCCCCCCCTAGACAGGTACCGCCGCCACGGACTGTGGACTTTCCCGCATCGGGCACCACACCGACTTCCACGCCGCCGCTTCAGCGCAGCCCCTCGCGAAGCCGTACGGGTCTACAGCTGCGACAACACGTGGCGTGGGCGAGCGGACGCTGTCCACCACGGAGACGTGGACCAATCATCAACGGAAGCCATTGTGAGCGCCATCCGCTCAATCAATAATACGGTGAGATCCATCCAATCTTACTTGATTTCTAGCTTTGATCCTTCTTTGCACGATTTTGCGGTATGGTCTAAAGAAGTAGACCTTGCTAAAGCCTCAAATAATTGCGGTTGTCCTTCAGATTGGCCAACCCGCCAATAGTATACCCTTGCGCCCAATCATTGAGTCTGGTAAAGTCTTGGTCTACATCGACGACGTCCTAATTATGAGCCATACTGTCGATGAAAGTCGCAGCCTCTTGCACGATGTACCTACTTACGACTTTGGATAGCGCGGGATTTTCTATAGAACCTCAAAAAGTGCACATTTTTGTACACAAAAATAAAATATTTGGTTAGTACAATTAGCGAGGGTCAGGTGCAGCCGAGCGGTCGTAAAGTCGAAGCCTTACACGAAGCCCATGTGTCTAAATATGTGAAACTCGTCAGTTCTTAGGTTTAGCTGGGTACTTCCGCCGTTATATTGCCGGGTTTGCTACAAAAACAGCGTGCAATACGCGTCTGACCAGGGAAGGCGTGCATTTTCATTGGGGCTGCGAGCAAGAAACTGCTAGAAAAGATCTCATCGACCACTTGACAAGCGAACCTGTGCTCGCTGTTTATGATCCCAATCGTGTCTTTCATGATGAACACAACCACCAAGGTATTGACGAAACTATCGACCTGATACTAAGATATTTCTGGTTTCCAGGCTTGAAAGCTTTTATTCAGAAATATATTGTCCATCGCATAGTAAGCATTTCACAAAAAAATTGCCTCGTGCTCCATTTCAGCCTATTCCTTCCTGGTAAAAAACCTTATCATCCATTTGAAACGATTCATGCCGACGCGTTAGGTCCTCTCTCAGATTCCAATGGGCATTAGTTTGTGTCGATGATTGTGGATGCCTTCTCAAAATTCTGTCTACTGTACCCTATGATCAGACAGGATGCTAGTGAATTGTTGTTTCATTTCACAAATGCGGTTTCTCTGTTCGGTCCCCTAACATTAAAGATGTTTCAAAGTAGCGACTTTATGAAATGGGCATCTGAGTTAGGCAGCGATGTTCATTTAATAACTCAAGAAATGCATCAGTCCAATGATCAGGTTTCCGTACGGTCTTGAACATGATCAGAGTTGTAACTACCGTCAGCAAGAGTGGTCTAAAGTACTGTGGAAGTTACAACTTATCTTGGGCGTGTTTAGACAACACAGTTATTGCCTCTGAACTTGCTCATTGGTACCGATTCCGTCACTCCTCTCGTTCGCAATCTAGTTCGTGACGTAGCCATTGAGAGTTCTCGTCCGAATCGCGAATCTATTCGCGAGATGAATAAACGACGAGCCTCTCGGAGGTTACAGCGAAATTAAAGTCTGCAAAATGCAATTGCAACCTTTGAAACTAACTGTTTGGTTTTTGTTATCAAGAAGGGGCAAGCTACCGGGAAACTCGACTCCGGCATGCGCGGCTTCTACCGAGTCGTCAAGGCGCTGCCTCATGGGAGATACGAGCTGCAGTTGATGGCTGGCTCTTATGGCAAAACCACCCAAGCCACGTCACACCCCTTTGCAAGCAGACCTTGCGTGAGCAGACCTCACACCCCTTTGCAAGCAGACCTTGCGTAAGCAGACCTCACACCCCTTTGCAAGCAGACCTTGCGTGAACAGACCTAACACCCTTTTAGCAAGCGGACCTTGTGTATGTTCGCTGAGTAGTGTAACTTGTGGGCAGACCCTCACCCAAGTATTGTTCATTTTAACCAGGTGCAGACAAATGACACCTGCGAGCTCACCTTAGCAGGCCGGGAGTCAACTTGCCAAGAGACATTAGAGGAGAACGAGGGCGTCCTCGAGTCAGGAGAAGCCGTATTGACACGAAGTTAGCACCAGGGCCCATTCTGACGCGCGGCATGCAGCCAACTTCGCACCGGCGGTGGCGTCATTCTGAAGGAGGCAGCGCCGAGCGAACTCACTTTTGGCTCAGGCTCGGTGCGGGACGGTCGTCATACTGTTTTTCGTTGTATTTTTGTCGTACGATTGTAATTTTTGAAATTAAAAGTTAATTTGCTGATTAATTCACGTTTTTATTCTGATTTTTCCAAAGACAATCATATAGTCAAGAATCATATATGTGTAAATCAGACCTTATTGTTTCTTAATCTAGTCAGAACGGCGTTTCAAAGCACGCGATAATTTCCAATTCAGCCCCTTAAAAATACCGCGCTTTTTTCTTCGCGTAGCGCTTTAGGGCCTCATATATTTGTCTTCCTTATCCCCGTTATTCCTTGAACGCTTTTGAATATTAACATGCTCAATAAATAAAAATACTTATTGATTTATCTATACTACTTTCTAATAGCTATTTACTTACATGTAATTTCAAACAATGTCTGTTAGATATAATATAATTACTAATAAGTATATCTTGATATTAGAAGTTTAAGACCATGGATTAAAAAGCCCGTAAAATATACCTACGTATTTTTTAAATAAAAAAACTGCTAAGGACAAGCACGTAAAAGCAGTTCATATACTAATATTTTTAATTTACAATGGTGATTTCATCCAGTTCAATTATTTCATTAACAGGTTAACACCTTCATTAAAGGATTCCTTGGCTGCAGGAGACCATCGCGTGTGCTGACTTCTGGCCGAAGGGTGTCGTGTTTCGGCGGTTCCGGGGCAACCTACCGAACTCTACCGGACGACGTGACGACGCAACGGAGCCACACTGTTTCGTCGCCTAAATAATAATTCGTTATTAATTTTATAATTGTATGTATGTTAAGGTATTTGTAACTATGGGCCTTAGATGCCTGAAATAAATGGTTTATTTGTTTGTTTATTTACAATGTTTTGCCTGCAAAAAGCAAAGCAAAATACCTATTTGAAAGCCTAATATGAAACCGCCTGCAAGAATAAGTAAAGGTGCAATATCGTTTTCAAGAACTATTCGAAATATAAGCAGCCTTCTAATCTTTGGACTCTTTGGACTATTATATTCAACGCTAATCACAGCTGTGTCTCGTCGGTCGTAACAGTAAGTTAATTAATACCTACCGATAGATTTAAATCCATTTCATTGTAATGGTTTGCTCTTTCTGAAGGTTCCGTAGTCTAACTATTCCCTTAGGGTTCCTTATAGTTTCGCTGTCTGTTTGACAAAGCCATCCTTTTGAAATGCCTACATAAATCAATCCTTGTTCTTCGGTGAAACATTGGTCTTTGCAGCTGGCATTAATCTTCGGAGTTGGGGACTATTCAAAATTACTGATGATATACAAAAACAATCGGACACAGTAACTATATGTATATTATGTATAACTACATGTATAATATTAAAACTAAAACGGATAAGATCATCTGTCGTCCAGGATGAAAATGATCATTGAAAAATACCAATCTCTACGGCCGTATAATATTTATCTAATTAATGACAAACTAAATAATTAAATATTTAATGTAATTATCGTGCTTTTATTTATCAAGGAAGAAGTGAAAAGAAGAGTATATTACGCGGTAGCAAAATTATTTAATACCTCGGGGGACGTTGCTAGAATCCCTCACTAAGCTCAGGATTCCACGATAGAATCCTTCCCTTCGTTCTGGATTCAATCAGTCACCCACGTTACAGTATACCATTTTGCTCCCTAATAATACAATATACCATTACCGATGATGGAGAACGTATTAAGGAGGAAAAGTTGAAGGTACAGTTGTAAGGGAAAAGCTTGGCGAAGTTTTTCAGACCAAATCCGAGATTTTTTAATGAACTATTAGCTAATGAGTGATTCTCAAAAAGTTGTCCACTTTTAGAATTTTTTTTGTCCACTCATGAAAAGCATTATGAATTACTTAATCTTCTTAATAGAAATTATATTACCTACATACATTGTTGTGCGGGTCAATCATGTTTCTTTAAAACGTTTATACTCATAGAAGTATTAAAACAAATATATAAAAAATGAATTCGGTTTGGTCAAAAGTAGCCCCCCATATAAAATCCACCCTGTCCCCACCCTGCCCAAGAGATAATAACTAATAAGTCTTCGTGAAATCTACATTTTCAAATAATTAGAAAGGGGTTTGATTTTATCTACAGTTATATATAATGTGACACTATTTAAAATCACATTGAGCTTATTTAAATGCCTTTTCTGTTATTTAATAAGTCAAAAACATTCATGTCCCACTATAAAAAAAAAAGTGACATTTCTTGACGCCATTTCCATCAACAGAACAGTTTCTCAAGGTAGATATTTGTAGTTTGCGGATGGCAACCCTGTTGGATTCCATAGACAATGAGACAATAGTGCCGCCATTTTGATTTAGTTGTCAGTTTTGAAAGCATTCGGAGCGTCCGAAGTGAAATTTATATAAAAAATATTTCCTGACGTGTTTCGACTCAAAAAGTAAGTGATAATTATATTCAAATATGTACAAAACTTTGCGGTAAAGGTGATTAATACTCAGGAAGCTTTTGTTGTTGGATCCAATAGATACTTTCGATGTAGTTACAAAAATACCACTGCCTGATTTTGTGACTGATTTTCCTGACAAGATTTCGTGACATTTTCCTGACGTCAAGAAATTTTGGATGTTTCATGCAGGAGGTAGGGTTGCATAGTAAAATTGTTAAATTAAAAGAAGGAAACTGCTACATTTTTCCTACTAACATAAATGTAAAATAAATTTAAATTTGTTACCCTCTTGCCTCCAGATATATATATTTTTCTCGTCTCGGGATGTTTTGAAGTGAAATACTACCTCCTTTGATGAAACGCATATATTTAGACCCCATTTTTCACCACATATGTTTTAGATTTAGATTATTATAACACAGATAATTAAAAAATACATTTAATTACTATGAGGCTAAATTTGTTTAATTTTGCGTTACTTGATTCCTATAGCTCTTTGGTATAATGTCATCCTTAGTATTGATAATTTCCTGACGTTTCTTGACAAACTAATTTCTCCACAATTTCATGACGGGACACTTTTGAGAATCACTCTTATGTCATGAAAGTGATAGAAAAACAAGATAGCACTGAGTCACCCCGTCTATACATCAAGACATACGTCAAGATCCGTCTTTCGACTATTTCCTCCTCCAAAAAAATGTAAATAAATGTAGTACCTAAATGCTTTTTCATATAAGGAATAGTAAAGAGTTTCTATATATCTGCTTCGCTTTTTGCCCGACTACGGAAAAGCCAAATGGCAGCGCTGTGCTTTTAGCAGTCAGCATGTTTTGAATTAGCTTAGCTCATTCTCACCTTTTTATATATTATGAGAGCTACGTCATAAACAAGGACTTAAGGTAGGTACAACAACAACATACATCACGAATGTCACTATCACAATTTTAGCAGCTAACAAGTTTAATTTGGCAAGTTTGGAAGTTTACTACCTATCAATATTTGTGTCCACGACAATGTCTCGTGACGAAGTAGCCTGTGGCCAACTGCGACTCGCGATAAAAGGGTTTAGTTATACAGAAGACACAAGACGGGAATGCATCTCTGACATGCCAAACTGACAAAATTTCACATTTAACGTGGCCTCTACCGACGCCAAGTACATTTTTTTAATGTATGCATTTAACAAGTTTCATTAGGACACGTATTGTTTCAATCAAATCAAAAACGTCGTTAATGTGACTCGTTTTAAACTGAATTGCGAGCACTTAGGTAGCAAAATATGCGCGCGCAACTTAGAAACTCCACTGGCAAATTTGAAAGAGATTTTCCTTAGAGATTTTCTCGTCTAGTGTCGGGTCACAGACTCAGTTGCGCTGGACTCGCGATATAATTTTTACTTACCTCAAATAAAAGCATGTGTGTATATTTCCAGCTTATTTGCTGCTGACGCGATTATCAGCGCGATCAATAGTATAAATATATAGAACAGAAGAAGCCCGAGCGTGTTGCTCCTGCGTCCTATACATACAAGAGCTGGAAGCAAGACACTGCAGGCAACGTACTCCCTTCTTTCAAATGTTCCGTCTTTTCTGGCTTATTTTACCTAGCAATAGAATGCAGGCGAGGACACGATGTCCCCGTATAAAATGCGCGATGGTTTACCTGAAAGTTGATGAAGGGTTGCCGCGTCCGTGATGCGTCCTCGCCTTGGCTTAACTTCTGTATGTCTGGTGCTTTAAGCTCTAAATTTACTACCCATGTCGCTCGGTAATCACATGGTTGGCCTCTCACGTGGATACGGCAATATTTTGACAGGTGGAACCGTTCGATTAGCATTCCTGTGGTAAGGAATGGATTGCATAACCGTGAACGTCTATTTTCTGACGCTGCGCAACGCAATATGAGTATCGCATTACGGACAGACAAATTTTAAGTAGAAAAATCAACATAAGTAGTTGTGTAGTTTGATTGTGTAGAATTAGGACGATTCACATTTATAACATGGGACGGAGTGGATGGATGGAGGCCGATGGCGTCTCATGTAATTCAACTATATGAAGTGTTCGTGATAGTCACATATTTTGCCGCTTAGTTATTGACATTCTGTAGCATAAGTGAGAGTGCAGTGAGTCGCGTTTACTTGTAGCTAGCGACTGCGTAAATTATTAGTATAGTTGAGATTTCTGAACTGGACTGATCTTATTATCTTCAGAACAATTATAGCATTCAAGTCCAACAATACGACTGTGGGGTCGGACGCGTGCCATTTTTTGCAAGAAAAAGGTTAGCGCCACATAAAATGGTCATTGTATAATGAACTCTATCGTCTTATTCAATAGATTCAAAATGGACTAAAAGATAAAACAACCCGCTCCCAGCGAGCCAGGTACGAGGAGCTGTGTATGGTATTTTATCTTGTAGCTAATTTGGAATCTATTGTATAAGAAGATAGAGTTTATTATTCAATGAACATTTTACGTGGCGGTAACATTTTTTTACAAAGGCAAAAAGGCAAACAAAGGCTATTCATGAGCTCAGTACAATGGCCATTCATGAGCTCAGTTCAAATAATCTAAACTATATGGAGAATCTATACACCGCCCCTGGCGGTCACTCATAGAACTTAAAAAAAATTTTTTTACCATGAGTCACTTATACGTGTACTTAAGTCGCAATCGTTGACTCGATAGTTCGTATAGATATAGATTACTCGATAGACGCTACGCGTACCTTTTTTTTTCAATATCAGCCTTATCTCACAAGCATTTATCATCATTATATGGCATTACAGAATACGCGAATCACTTAGCTGGTTTTTTTTTAAGGAACCTACACCTGCAGCTTAAAGACATTAAGTATAACTTAGTATGCGCCGATTTTTCCACTGATTCTAACTCAATATGGCGGAATGTGTGCCATTCATTCGCATTTTAAAAATTACAAAATACGTGACAATCTGATCTTTATCCATATGTGGTCAATTCAAAACCCTTATTTTTATGCGTTCTTTAATTTGATACAGGGCTCAATCGCATCTACGGTATCTCTTAACAGAATATAAAGTTATCACGCGCTAAATAGTTTTACTACAAAATTCGATCAAAAAGGAAAATTTAAAAAAATA
The DNA here is from genome assembly GCA_947049275.1 of Epinotia bilunana. Lineage (NCBI taxonomy): Eukaryota > Metazoa > Arthropoda > Insecta > Lepidoptera > Tortricidae > Epinotia > Epinotia bilunana. The sequence continues at coordinate 6,306,648 of OX346271.1, read as the reverse complement.
TTTGTCGCGAGCGTTTTAGTTTACTACAGGCGATACGGTATTTCTCGATATCATCTGTCTAATTTGTGACACATGGCACCAATGCCGGAGACCAACGTTAAATTAAGCATCGAAAACTTAACAAGTTCGGTGCTTGGTACAAAATGCCCATGCCCCATATGTGTAACCCCACGTTCAAGTGCCTCTCTTTCATTCATTAAAAATGTAAAACTGAACTCCATAGATAGCTCAATCATAGAGTATTCTACTAGGTAGATGAGCTTTTTACTTACAAAGAAGATAACATAGGCAGGTTAGGTTAGCAGCATGATAGATTTAATGTAATCATGAATTTTAGGTATACCTCTAAAATTCGCACGCCAAAACACGTTTAGTATATAGATCCACTCTAATGTAATTTAAGACCTTTAAATATAGTCATATCACTGCGAATAAACGGTTTGTATTATTTGTATTCAAAACCCGAATGTCAGAGGCATGAAACCAGATCGGTATCCTAGAGGGATTTTCCCTTCTGACGATCAAGTCCAACGGAATTGCGGTCGAGGTGAGAGTCAATTCAAAACGCCTAAAATAATTGACGGTTGTGATGCTGATGTTGAATTCATGCACTTCGACCAACAACTTCAAACAGGTCACTCATCCACCGCATGCCAATCATTCCATGCGCTTGTAAATATAAAATATAGCTTTCAAATTACGCCAGAGTCCTAAATAGACTTACAATCGTTCATTCAGTTTTCGTAATGCAGTGAAATTGTGATGCGTCTGGCACTGGTTCAAGCACGCGAACCGTATTAGCCCGCCGATCTGTCAAGATCTGACAGATGTTTAAACGAAGACGTTTTGAAGCGATTCTGAATCATATCCCATTGAAATTAGGTTTAAAATAAAATTTGAATTTAGGGAAACAATTAAATCAGTAAAAAATATAATAAGTAAAGAATAGAAGGAACTGGTTGAAAGATTCGTTGCAGCGTGGTCGAGCGTGGCTGGCCCGGTATGCCAAAAGGTCGTTCGTTCAAGTCCGCTCAGGCTCTCTTTTTTATTTATTAATCCGTTTATTTGAAATAATTCCGTTAGCGATCGCGCAGCTAAAAGAGCTTACGAGGATAGGCCTATAGGAAGAGGTCCGGTTGGTCGCCCCAGATATCGATGGGTTGATGTGGTGGATGCGGATCTTCGCGAGCTCCAAGCTGGCGATTGGCGAGAAAGCGATCCTCGCCAATCTCGCGTGCACTCGTATTGGAGGCCAAGACACACTTTTGGCCGTTGCGCCAGAGGAGTAACTAAGTAAGTAATTCCGTTGGCACTGCAGACGCTGCTTATTAATTCAGAATGAATTCAAGTTTAAAATAGATGCATTGTTGTAGGTTTGTGTGCTCCAAAATACCATGGCACGCAGTGACATTTGCCCCAGCCCCTTCTGCGTATTGTTCCTCAACACACATGCGTTCCACCAATACAGAACCGATTATGGAAATTGGCTCATTGGATTGAAGAGATTGAAAAGTCCAGCATGGTCATCTTATCACGAGACGGAGCGCGAGATATACGATCTGTCTCTTTCTAATTAGAACACATAGAGAGCGAGAGACGGATAGTCTATCTCGCGCGCCACAGCTTGTGATACAGCAGCTTGCTGGTAAGGGGGGGTTCGCTAGAGATGTACTAAACTAAGGGTAAATTTAAATATAGAAACTAGTTTTGGGTAGTTCGCACAATGTTTTGACATGGGCCTATACGCAAGGCACCTCGTCAGGTAGCTCATTGACTTCAAAAACGACATTGCTTTTTGCTTCACTCAAATCACCAACTTTGCTTGTATTGCAATAAGACGAATTACCAAAGCCCAGAATTTGGTTCAATGCCAAAAATGCATTTTTCAGCTAGATGCTGTTTAATTTCGTATTGATCTCATTTAAAGCGGCTATTGTGAATTCTGCTGACGCGTTTCTTATCATTGCTACTAAGACTGGATCTCCTTCGGTTATGTTTTTGTAGTAAACATCCACACATTCGCCAAAAGCACAAAAGCAAAGAGCACGTAATTTGGGAAGAAGAAAGGTAAGTGAAAGTGAAGAATAATTCCAATCACTGTGAATTTGTAACATTTGATTCATGTGTGATCAAAATATGCTGTTTAATTAAACAGCGGATGATCTTTTGATTTCGAAGTTAGATTTTTCACAGCTCTAATGAAATGAAAATGTTTATTTGGGTAACAAATCAATTACAATTATAATATAATGGCTGGAATTCCCCAGTAGGTGAATATATGCATCTGTGTCAGGAAACCCCGTTCTTCCGCTTCGCTGCTCTAAGGGATTGAAGACCTGAGGAAAGGAGATTTTTATTAATTTGTAAAATTCTTGACAGACAGGGTGACTACTAAGTGATTGAGATGGATAATACTACTAAAACAAAACATACACAAAAATATTTTTTTCAGTAACTATTACTAATTGAAAACCGTTTCGTTAGTTTGCTAAAGGTAATTTTTCTATAGAAATAGAACAATAATCTTATTGTTCACGATGAGACCTATTCCCACCATTGGAACCTGAGGTTGACGATAAATTCATGGTCATTGGAAATACTAATCGAATCGAAGATTACCTAGGAAATAATACACTTAATTCATACACCTAATAGTTTACTACAATTAAACTCTTAGAACTGACTTTTCTCATGTCTAGTTTAGAGTAATTCAGTTCAATTGGAGGAAAATAACGTTAATATACATCACAATATAATAATGAAAACAGTATTTTGGCTTATGGGTAGAAAGTATATATATATATACTTATTAAAAAATTAAAATTAAAATCGTTTATTTCAGACCACTGATCCATATTTTGTTAGTACAGAGAACCTTAAGAACTATGTTAGAAATATAAGTTAAGGTATACAAAAATAAATTACAAAAAAAAAAAACATTACGCGGTTTTGGCCCTGCCAATAGCTACCTCCACCCAATACTTCATGAGCGGACAGTCGAGGCGCTCAGCTAACGCCCCTAGAAGGCTGTTGCTGCTGCCGCGCACCCGCCTAAGCAGTCACCCAACTCTTTTTCGCCTAATGGCAAAAAAATCATCCGCTCTCGCCTCCGCGAACATTCCGGATGCACTGCAATGCCTCGGTAGCCTTAACAGCATTCTAAGGATGTTGTTTTACTGAACGCGCAATGCTGTATATGCCTTTTATGTACTTAGGCTTTGAAAAGCGTCAGTTTGACTTCGTTACTACAACGTGCAAATCTGCGGGCAAGCATATTGCCTCTTACTGCCATCGCTCTTCTCTCTCTCTCTCAAGGTCAATGTCATCGCTCAGGTCTGCTGTAAGCATATGACCCAGATATTTCACCTTATCTACTACTTTTAAGTTTATATTAAACAATGTAAAGTGACTGTTGTTTCTTGTTTTCTGTGTTTCATCAGCCTGTCATATGACTGTGTAACAAATATACTGCTACGTACTACTAAATATTTTCCTACCTCAAAGGAGCTGGATAAACGTCATATCGACGCGACGGTGAGTCGGTGACCCTAAGGTCTGGCGCGAATTTTGTCCATTTGGCATTTGCCGTGCTGCGCGGTAATGATATAGTTACTTAATTAAGATTAACGAGTTATAAGCAAGTTCCTTAACTAATTTTTTTTGAAGTGCATACTTCTTTGCTCGTTCTTGTATAGGGGTACAGTTCAAAATGTATCACGTGACTTCCGGAATAACTTTTTGTAGAGAAGCCTAAGTTGATTTCAAATAATTGTTTGTTACATGGTTTTAATCCTTTTTTATTTGCCATTATTACCATTAGTTGTTAATCACAAAATGTTATTTAGTTTATGTGCCGGACATGAAAATAATGCTGAAATGACCGCTATTTTCAATGTACCGCGAGTCAAATGAGCTACGTCAGTGAATGTTGCCATATATACCGATTTGTCTGTGCTTATACAGATTTTAGTGAATTAATTCAGATATATATTTTACAGGTACACCATAATAGCAGGCTTGGCCGGTTTTTTTTATTAGGGTTCCATAGCCAACAAAGAAGTATCCACTTAAACTTGATTAACGGTTGTATCTACGACACAACCCGCTTCTTTGTTGATAGACTAAAGATAAGTACTTATTTAAAATAAGGGGGGTCTACCCCACACGTCGAACTACATTAGAGTACGTGGAATACTAAATCAAGATACTGCAGATTACTTCTTCTATTATGTTTCATTAAAGGAATTTCTGAAATGGTTGGGAATATCATCACAATGGACAGAACATTCATCGTGTAGAAAATAACTTTTAATTATCTAAGTAGCATGGAGTTCTAATTACAGGATTCACTTGAATTACAGCGCGGAGAGGTCACAGGTATTTTTTTAAATTATCGAACATGAAAATGAAAAAAATGCCTTAGGTTTATCTTGGCCAAATCGACTTAGTCCCATACTCAGAATACCTTAAAATATCCATGGCTCAAGAAATAATTATATCGAGTTCATCTCAGAAATAAAGTCCTTACCGGGATTTCGAACCCGGGCCCGCCAGCTTCGTAGGCAGGGCAGGTAGGTACCAACTAGACCAAAGTATTTAAATAATTAATAATATTATAGTTGTTATATTTCTTATATGACAGTGCAGAATATAAAACATTCTGTATAAATATTGGCATCTCGTAGGTGCCTAAGACCGAAAACGTGGAATTCATAATCAATCTATCAAAGTCTCTAGTGTCTCTACTAACGTCTCTGTAGTGTGTGTTAATGGGTGATTCTTGAAAAGGTAAATTTTCACGGTCCAGAGGAAAAAAGTACCCGCAAAATTAAAATAATTGATCTTACTAAGTTTTTTCTAAACATGGCCTTAATTGTATAAGGGCACGATTCAGTTGTGGATCGAAATCAAAGAGTGCATTGAGTACAATTTTTAGAATATAAGTTTATGATTAAGAAGAAAAAATTGGTATCTGTTGTTATCATAGATTTTTTAGAATAGATACACCTTAATTTCAATGATTGACACCCTGTTTGTCAACACACACACACACACACACAGAGAGAGATATACACACACACGCACACACATACACACACAGACACACACTCACACGCGCGCGCGCGCTCTCGCTCATTATAATTAAGTTGCTTTTAGATAATCCTTAAACTTAATTTAAGTATTTGGTTTTTGTTACTACCTCCGAGTGATGGAAGAGCGGGATCTTCCGATACAAGCATGCTTAATGGAAGGTTCCAGCCTTGTTTGTATTTATTACGTGTGGAAAAGTCAATTAAATAATTTTTGTATTTGTATTTTTTTGTTGTATTTTGTTTGTCACGCTTATTTCTGTCTTAATAATAAAGATACCAACTATTGGCAGTGCTAGATATTGCCTTGTTGCATAGTTTTTAATATCTGTGAAAAATATACGTTAGGAGTTATGATTTTCAATCATATGCCATATTTCAGAGATGCCTGATCCGATGACAGCCACTTCATATTTAAATTCCGGTTCCATAAAAACGCCGAATATTTTTCCAGATAGTGGTTAGTGGCAGTGCAAAAAAAGAACATTCGGCTGTAAAGGCTGTTATGAGAAAAATGATTTTTATGAAGCATATTCTCTAAAGTCATAAAACTGTGAAACAGGGTCAACAGATATTTGAATAAGAGTTTATGTGTTTTACGGCCACCGCCGTGCTTCAATGGTTGCAATAAAATGCATGTTACTCGGTGCACTTCTGATCATCTCAATGTCACCGGCATATTCTGTACTGCCTTTCATGCAAAATGTACCTTTTGAGAAAGGGATCTGAGACGGTGCTCCATTTGTAAAAGCGCGCTTCTTACATCCTACCTATTCATATATCCTATATTCGATGTTTTCCCATTCATTCCTGCTGATGCTGCTAGCGAAACTAGCGAAACTTCTGGCATAAAGTGACACTTTAGAGAGGTCGCACACAGCGACTTTTGCAGCGAGTCAGTAGCGATGCAGTCGCAAAAAGGCCGCGATACAGTCGCGATGTTGTCGCTGGTCATATACCCTTGCAAATGTAAACACGATTCAGCATCGCTACTATCGCGATACCGCATCGCTACAGTCGCAAAACAGCATCGATGCAGAATTAATTCAGACGCGATGCAGCATCGATTCAGTCGTGGACTCCTCCCCCACTTCCTATACCCTGGGTCCACATTTGTATCAATTTTTCGTATCGTATCTCCGACGCGTATCAAGATGTGGACGCAAAAACAGCGCGATCATGCGGCGCGCCGTATCTGATCGCTCGAGATCGATGTTGACACGCGTTTATATACCCCGCACGATACGTGTATCAATATCGGTAAGTATGGACGTGTTTTGATACTGTATCATGATAAGAAGTTATGATTTGATACGCATTACGCCGTGATCGCTCTCGAGGCGGATTTTCCCCAATCATTAAAGGGGATACGGATACGCGTCCACACTTAATGACACGGCGTAATGGTACGATACGCTGCTACGCTACGGTTAGTATGGACCCATTTTTTCACGAGACGATGCTAGTGATACGGTGTGCCCAAAGTGAGCGTCCATACTTAGGATACGCGAGCGCGATACGATACGCGTGATCGTGATCGGCAAAAGCTTTAGTAGCAATACTGAATCAACATTTGCGCGTTTGCATCGATGCAGACGCGATGCTGAATTAACAGCGCGAGTGCATCGCATCTGTCGCGCGTTGCAAAATGCAACAAGGGGCCGAATGCTGCGATGCGTGTGCAACCTCGTCAACTACTCAAATGTATTAATTAGAAAAATAGCGAATTAGGAATTTTACACACGTTACACGCAACTCAAATATTCCTCCGTGTGTGTTTTGTTTTTTTTTTGCGGCCTTTCTTGAAACGTGTGATTTATTAATAAAAGGTTGCATAGGTTACATTTTAAACTTCGTACTAAATATGATATAAATAAAGTGTGGTGGTACCTCTATGGTATGCTTGGTAATTGATATCCATGTAAAGCCTGCTGAGCGTTTTTGCACGAAAAAACATATATATATTGTACGTATGTATTGTATGTACCTACACAATTTACAAAACCAGCTTTGTTGTTGAACTTCGAGCACGCGGCGATTTGAGCAAGATTGATGTCGCCATATTTTTTGCTCGATACGAGCATGTCCACACGTGTAACCGTTACATTAACCGTTTTACCGTGTCGACAGTAAAAGTGTTACACACGGGATTAAATCGACTAGTCCATAACAATTTAATATTGTCACGAACTTAATTTACAAGAACAATGAAAAGTTTTTATTTTTTCATCATGCCCGTACACTTGCTACTGATAATATACATGAGAGTATTTGTATGTTTGGTTAATTTTTAATGTGTTACTCAGACAACGGATGAACAGATTTTGGTGAATACCTACATGAACACATGGGATACCATACCGCAAATCATTTCCCAACGGTGTTAAAGTAGTGGCTCTTAGCAGTAGCAGTAGAACAAATACTCATCACATCATATCAGCCGAAAGACGTCCACTGCTGGATATAGGCCTCCCCAAAGAGTGTCAAAATGACCGGTCCTGCGCCACCCGCATCCAGCGGACTCCCGCAACCTTTACCAGGTCATCAGTCCACCTTGTGGGGGCCTACCCACGGCGCGCCTTCCGGTACGTGGTCGCCACTCGAACTTAAGTGGCAGTGGGCGGGGCACATAGCACGTAGAATAGAACCGATAGCCGTTGGGGCAGAAAGGTTCCAAAAACTGAATAGACAAAAACCCCATAAAATACATTCCATGTAAAAAAGAGGCCAAGTCTCGAAACTCTTCCATCGTAAAAAGTTGATAGTGTGATATTTCGTAGTACCAAGTCTCAGGCATCCTTATTATTCTTTATTTGCTAGCTAAATAAAATTCTGCAACTTGGCAATCACAGAACTTTACTGCATTTATGATTTTTTGCATACCAAAAACTACTTACCTATGTAGTATTGTGTGATTGCAAGTCACAAAACAACTCACTTTTAAAATGTGACTACGGGCGACATGTTTCAAACTCTCCAGGAGAAGGCAAAGGAAAACTACCGAAAATTTCTTAATGCGTCGCCAGTAGTGACATTTAATAGTTATAAGCTAATATTATTATAAATAACAATAAATTAATGAATTGGATTGAATTGAATTGAGTTTAACCGTATTTGAACATGAGCCTCGAAAGTTTCAATCTGATGCCTACATGTTCCAGAATCAGGCCGTAGTATCCGAAACTGAACACTTGGGCTGGAGCCACGACGCCGGTTGCAATAATGGCGCTTTTATCTGTCCAGAGACGCGCACGATTTACTTTTATCTGTATCGATATGTGGTTTCAATGTAACTACAGAGTTACACGAGATTCTGTCCAGCGAGTAATCTCAAGCTTTTTTTTTTATAAGGTAAGATATAATAAGTCTGTTACAACTTATAATACAAATGACGCCGCTACGCATTTCGTGTTACAAGCATGCGTTTTTTTTTTCAAATTTACTGCATTTGTTTGTGACATGACTGGCTGATCACAGGCTACCACCTAGAGTGTGATTTCCACGGCGCAATTCAAGCAGCCCAACTGAATCGAGCCTCCCCCAGTTTACACAAAAACAAGTCCATAAAAATGAGCAAATAGCACTCAGTACTACTCCGTTAAAGTTGTTTTGAGTGTTGACTTATGATGACGAAGTTTGTGCTGCTTGAGACAAAACCCTAATACGTTTTTAACATGACACCTTTAAATTTGGCATATTGAAGGCCCTCATGAATAACTATTGGCCTCTGATGGCTCAGTGACATTTTATAGATATAAAACAGAAGAGGTATATAAATATTGTTATGCTATGTGCATTGCCGCGGTACGATAAAACTTAGTGTGTAGCCAGAAATGACGAATTAAAACTACGATCAGGTGGAAGACCTGCTAGAATACATAGCCTAACAGCCAAATTTAGCTTCACACACACACGTACACACACACACACAAACACACACACACACACACACACACACACACACAAATACACATACACGCACACACACTTGCACGCGCTCACTCACTCACAAACTTAGACACGCTCAATAAAAATTCAGACAATATAGTTCTAAGAAGTTCCTTTAGTAGTATTATAAAACATAGTAAATTGTTAGTTATGGAAGAGCGGTGCCTCCTGACACATGTTATTTTGTAAATAACTTACAAGGAGACGCCGCTAACTGTTTGATTGTAACTAGTTGTTAAAGAAATAAAGAAAATTTTAATTTTTAATTTTAATTTAATTTAAAATGACACCACGATCTTTACGAAGTACTTTTAATACCGTAATAATAACGTAATTTAACTTGATTACGCTGCAGATCACTACAGCTCTAAACGGAGACGCAGCTGATCTCGCTGACAATGGCGGGACGAACTAGACTCGTTTTCAAAGGACGGCCACCGGAAACTCAGGATCGATAATACCGGAAACGGCCCCCTGTTTCCGGAACCATCGATCTGGGCAAACGCCTCCCCCTGCGGGCTTAGCATAGTGATAGTTGTCATTTTACCGCGTATCGCTGTGTATATAAGACATCCACCATGTTCTGACAAGTAAAACACAAGTTTCGTAAAACACAAGGTTTATAAAAGGGCCACCATGCTACGCTCGTAGATCCAACGATCATAATGCGGTTGGTTCATGTTGTGCGCACGGTGATGTTACCCTCTATATTATACCTAGAGGGTAACATAGTCTATAATATGTAGACTGTTACCCTTGGTTTAGATCAATTCTTCTTAAAGTATGTCCAGAACCGATGGTCCTGAGATATGAGAAAAACATCATCATCATCATCATATCAGCCGAAAGATGTCCACTGCTGGACATAGCCCTCCCTCAACGAGTGCCTCAATGAGCGGTCCGGCGCCACCCGCATCCAGCGGTCATCAGTCCACCCTGTGGGGTCTACCAACGCTGCGCCTGCCGGCACGCGGTCGTCAGACGTTTACCAGCTCATCAGACGAAAAACATACAAATAATAATAATATAATTTATCGATGTCTCCCAGCACTAAAGCAGTATTCCGCTGCAATGTACGCTAGTCATCTCGTTCTACCAGCTATTTGAAGAATCGGTCGAAGGCTTTGCTTAATGGACGCTGTCATCCAATACAGTAACCATGTCCGTTGCAGGTCAGGGATTCCTATTCTATACTTTGTGAGGCCTTGGCACTAAAAGCAAGTATAGGGAAAACAAATCAAGTTGTTATAATTTTATGCCATCGCTTTCTTTGCTTTCGTCAGATTTATTATACGAACGAGCGAAGCGAACGTAGTTCTCCGTTTCAGTTTGGGCTAAAATTATTTCATATGTCCGGATATCCGACTGTCCGGCTATTCTCCTCTACAGGTCGCATTTCTCGACCGATTCTCCTGAAATTTTGTGTGCAAGTTCCGTAATTATATAGATTTCTACTGTAGTTAAGTTTACCAAAATTAAAAAAAAGACCGGGTGCACTCCGGGAGTGCCGGCCGAAGTGAAAACTTAAATATTTTGACATTTCGAATCGACGAATACCGTGGCGACAGAAGTAAACTATTTCACTTGAAAATTAGCGCGTGAGAAATTATTGTGTATCGGCCGAACGGGTAAGCGCCCATTTTCTCGCCGCTAACTCGAATGGCGCAGCCAGTCTCGTACTACGGCATCTAGTTAAGTATGGAAAAAAAAGCTAGGTGATTTTTTTATTAGTACTTATGGTCAGATTCGAATGAAAACAATGTAGGTAATTATGGTATAAAATTCGTTTATTCAAAAAACTTTTTAAAGAAATGTACCAAAAAAGTTTTTCAAACTAAAAGATATATTTATTCGTAATGCAAAAAATTGTTAACTAAAGAAAAATCCTCGTTATTTGTATTTTTTCCCAAAATCTTCGCCTTAAAATCACTATTTAAAACTTGGTTTACATCTAGGGCAGTGCCCCCGCCAAGAGGATTCAAGCGAAGCGCAGCGCAAGGGCACTACCTACCTTTTCTCGAAGCAGTTCGTCGTTTTTTTTAACCCTCATAACTTGGGTTTGGATTATACCCGATACTTAAACGTAATTCCCGGGATATGATGTCAATAGTGGATTAATTACCTAAACATTATAAAGTTTCAGTTACATAGATAGCTCTTATACTTAAGATTTTATTGATATCTAAAAAACGCCGATTTCATCCATCACTGACTGACTGACTCACTCATGTTGATCATCAAAACCTTTAGGGTACTTCCTGAAGTCCTAGAAAGCTGAAATTTGGTATGCAAGCTAGTATTAGTACACAATCAACAAAAAAACCAAAAAAATGGAACTTTTACTCCTCAAACTAGGGAATGGAATTTTGTATGAGACTTCCGCAAATTTTAATGCTAGTGGTCTCCTTGTTATAAATAATAAAATGCATATTTCAGGATTTTTAGTTAACCACCCCTACCCTTTAAATTAGGGGATGGAAGTTTGTATGGGTTTACCCATTCACTTCTTTAGAAATTACCTTACAAAAAGGAAGGAGATATCACTAAAAACATTGCATGTAAATTGATGCCAAGACGATATCAGATCGCAATTAGCGCCAAGCTTCCTGCTTCACACGGCGTAACTCTACCACTACCAGCCACGGTCTTCAAATTCTATATCTTGGCTAAAAAGTAGTTATGCGCAAAATGTGTCATTAAAAAGAAAAGATTGATATGCATCTTTCATTTGCTGTAAAGTATATCACTCTTTTAGTTCACTAGTAACTATTGAGTTACTTGCCGTATTTAAAATTAAAATAACATTAAATCACTCATATCATCGATTTGAATCATATTCAATGATCAATTGGCAGAATTAACTACCAATTTTCTAAATGATATACTGAAGTTTTGAAGTATATATGAATCCGAACTGAACTAGTGAACGAAAGAGTGACACCAAGTGAAGTTCCTACTTCATTTGAATCGCTCATTCGCGAACTACTCATGTCTACTAAAAAGCATAGACCCGTCGCATATTAATCATAAATTAATTCGGCGCGAGTCTTATGTTATGGGGCGATCGGGATGTGCCAAACAAAGCTATACTTTTTAGCCAAGATGTAGAATTTGTAGAGCGTGGCTGGTAGTGGTGGAGTTACGCCGTGTGGAGTAGGAAGCTTGGCGCTAATTGCGATCTGATATCTTTTTCACGCTGAAAGCTATATGAGCTACGGATTCTTGGCATCACTTTACATGCAATTTTTCTAGTGGGTTATTTATACCAAAGCACGATAAGCTATTTAATTTCTAGTTAATTCAGTAGGCCTGACAAAATAAGGACAATTTGTAAATGGCAACCTTGAATAGTATTGATCTATTATAAACAACTTAGCATAAATCGGCGCGTGCACACGTTCCAAGTATTCAGCATTGACATTATTTTACAAATTTTTAGGGGACAATGGCTATTTCGACACCAAATAGAAACAAGTGGCTCTGTGAGCTGTAGAACTCGCGAGACCATCCTTTTTAGAGTCCCGTACCCAAAGGGTAAAACGGGACCCTATTACTAAGACTTGGCTGTCCCTCCGTCTGTCTGTCCGTCTGTCACCAGACTGTATCTCATGAACCGTGATAGTTAGACAGTTGAAATTTTTACAGTTGATGTATTTCTGTTGCCGCTATAACACTGTTTCGCCTAAATAATAATTAGTGTTTTAATATTATATTGTATCATGTTAGTCTGTAAGGTATTTGTAACTATGGGCCTTAGTTGCCTGAAATCAATGTTTATTATTATTATTTGTATGTTTTTTCCATATATCAGGACCATGGGGTCCCGGACTTTTAGAATTATTATTATTATTATAACAACTAATACTAAAAAACAGAATAAAATAAATATTTAAGGGGGCTCCCAGACAACAAACGTGATTTTTTGCCGTTTTTATAGATAATGATATGGTACCCTTCGTGCGCGAGTCCGACTCGCACTTAGCCGGATTTTTTTTATTTTAAACTAGCTTAATTAAGTAGGTAAATAGATCCTTAATTCCGAGTTAGGCTGCTCTAAATATGAACGAGAAAATAATCCGATGTGCCCTCGCTCTCTGACTTTATTTAAAAATTATAAATACGTGCGAGAAAAAAAATATAACTCAGCATCTCGTTGTTAATGTGGGTATGCGATTCTCACCGAACGGGCCGGGTCGGATCTCGCCTGAGCGCATTTTACAAGTTGCGGTAGGAACTTGAAGTTATATTTTAGACAGACATTTCATATTTGAATGGATTTGCGGCCTTGCAGGCGTGGACTGCTACGCTCGGCTGTCGTCGCATCTGACCGGCTCTTTTTGGTTTTTACCTACTCTATTGAAATTGAAACGCGGTCGGCTCCCGCTTGGTGCTCGCGCAACTGTCGCGATGCGGCGCCACGCGACTCGCGTAACGTTCCGAACGCGCGTTAGGACAATTTGACTGTAATTTTTCAATATAAAAAGTGATATTTAGATCTATACCTGACGCGCGTACAATGCTTTACGTGATCGATCTGCCCATAAATTCGAGCACTAAAAATCAAACGAAAAAATAGTATTTTTTTTATCTACTTATTTACAATAAGTACTACTTTCACTACCTTATAAACCAATTTTTTTCATATTTAAAAATGAGCTTCCGACTGACTTAATTGATCAACTATTTTGTTCGCGAGTATACAGATGTCTCGTGACGCGAATGCAATTCGCGTACACGCGAACACAGGGCAGCCGTCACAAACAACTACCTAGTGGTAACACAGCACTTAACTGAAAATTGGTAGACCTTATTCCATTGTTATAAGGATTAGAATGCAGTTATGCCGATGTTACTCAACGGCTGATGATAAAGACAAAAATAGACACATTTTATTTAGAAGTGCGCAAGATAATATGTCTCTCCCGTACCAAAACGTTAATAGTCTAGTTTCCTTTTATTATAGATCATATAGATATAATGATGCCTGCATAGAAAATGATGCCCTGTTGAATTATGACCATAATTTTGTATTTTTGAAGTGAAAACATCTTTAGCGGCGCTGTGCACTTTTTGAGATGGGGAGAAATTTTTAAACTCGCCACAGGTCACGTGACCGTAGGATTGGAATGTGTAAGGTAGGATTCAATGTTGCCAATTCGGATTTTTGAAAATCCGGAGGGTGTACAAAAAAATCCGTATAATTCCGTATTTTTCCGCTGTAAAAATTTTTTTGGGGCGGGCGGGGGGGGGCACGGGGTTGGGGGTGATGGGGATGGGGGGGTTGTTGTTTTTTTTTAAGTGAAAACTTCTTTAGCGGCGCTGGACACTCAGGCACGGAGGGGGGAGGGGGGTTTTTTTGGGCGGTGCAACCCGGTCTGTTTATAACCCATAATCATTCGCTTGTCCCATTTACTTGGGGTCGGCGCAGCTTGTTTTTTCTTTCATACCTCTGTCGCCCTTTAACTCATCACATAGGGTCATTACGCTGGTTACGCGACTACCTTCGGTTAGCGACCACCTGAAGGAGAAGGTTTTTTCTATTGAAGATAACATCAATTCTACAGACCCTATCGAAAAAATTAGTTGTACATGCATTTTTGTTGTTGTTTTAAAATAGAAATCTACTAAAAAACCGAGGAAATATCCTTTCAGTTCACCAACTCAGCTAAGTGGTCGCCAACCGGCACATAAAATTAGGTGGTCGCTAACCGGCGAAATGACCCTACTTACTTCCTATTCATATCGTCTCTCACGCATTCCATCCACCTTTTCCTTGCTCTACCTCTTCTTTTACTACCCTCCACATTCAAACTTAATGCCCTTCTAGTAGATTTTTTAAGCAAGAGACTTGAATTATGGATTTATTTTAACCTGGTCCGTTGAAGGATTAAAACGCGGCAGAATACTCCGGTGTGTTGACCTTTTGTTCGTGTCAACCCATTTCACAACCGTATCGTGTCGCTGTGGAAATGGGCCAGGAAATGCATTTGGAGCCAAGAGCGAGACCTACCGACTGCGATACGGAGTCGTGGCGAAATGGTTTCAATATCCCACTGCGATTTTGAGACCGAAACGTTTTTGAACGAGCGAGCAAAGCGAACGAAGAAGGTTTGTTTATTATTTGTTTATTAGGGTCACCAACAGAATATACAACACGCATTAATAAGAAACATATTAAACAACATTCATAATTGATCTCCCACTTACAGACAATCATGTATGTATGGATTAGTAAAAATGAAGACAAAATAGTTAAGTATAATAGTTAAGTAGGTACAAAGGTGAACTTATCCCTGTAAGGTAAACTCTTCTAGTTAACCTTTGAGCAATTGAGACGAGATCAGAGGGGTATATACTTAATCACGTAACGTTTCCAACGTGCGTTAGAACAGTCCAACTGACATTTTTCCATGTAAAAAATTAAAATAATAATAATAATAATAATTTAGACATCTACCTAAGGTTCGTACAATGTGTTACGTGATCGACCTGCAGGAACTAAAAGATAGACAAACTAACACGTGTACCGAGACGTATTTTGACGACCGCTTTAGCCTAGTTGGTAGTGACCCTGCCTACGAAGCAAGAGCGACGAAGCGAAACGGGTGACGGGGCGTACGAAGCGGGTTCGAATCCCGGTAAGGGCATATATTTGTGTGATGAGCACGAATATTTGTTCCTGAGTCATGGATGTTATTTATCTATTTAAGTATGTTTATCGTCGTCTAGTACCCATAGTACAAGCTTTGCTTAGTTTAGGACTAGGTCGATTTGTGTAAGATTGTCCCCTAATATTTATTATATTTATTATTATTATTATTTACCTCTATGCTACAGTACATTAATCTTAATACATATACTACTAACTAGTACAAATAAATTAAAATATTTTACACATACTATAAACAAAATATATAAAAATGGCAAAATTAGCTTTCCAAAGCAAAAAACATAAATATTAACTTCAAGCTCAAAAAAAGAGTTGATGTTTGGTCGTATCGAGATGTCAAAGAGGTTGCCTGGGATCGGAGTAGATGGAGGGCCTTATCTTATCTTATCTTATCTTATCTAGATGAGGGCCCTTTCGGATGCACTTCGACCCAGCGGGATCTTTTGTGCATTTGCCCTCTCCTTTATGCCTACTCCCAAGCTCGCTCCATCGTTTCCACGAAGCGGATCATGCAGCTCAGCGGGAGCACCTTGAATTCCTTTGGTTGTGGATAGTCGTTACCAAAGTAATTCATTCTTTGTCTGGCAAGGGCATGACATTCACACAGTAAGTGTTCCATGGTCTCATCGTCCTCGCCATACATTCGACAGTCTAAACTATCCGACAGTCCCATCTTGGCCAAGAGATCCTTGACCCCGAAGTGACCTGTGAACACCCCAGATATGATTCTGAGTTGCTTCCTACTGGATTTCCAGAGCTTGTTAGTCCAGCCCGAGTCCACTCCTTCTATGAAGAGCTTTGAGTGCCTTAAGCCCGCCTCATTCCTCCACTCGTGTTGGTGTTAAGTTTTGGCGTAGGCTTTAAAGGCCGAAGTTATGGTTCTGTGCGAGAGTCCCACAAATGGTTCTGGACCTACAAAGTGATTTGTAGACCCCCCTCTTGCAAGCTCATCCGCTCTTTCGTTGCCGATGTAGCCCTCGTGCCCCGGTATCCAAACTAGTTGCACCTTATTGTGCTTTCCAAGCTTGTTCAGTGCCTGGACGCCATTATAGACTAGTCTAGAATCCACTTTCGGCGCCGTTAGCGCTTTAAGGGCCGCCTGACTGTCACTGAGTATATAGATGTTCTGCCCTCTGGTTTGCCTGTCTATATTCTCCTGTGCACAGGCAATTATGGCGTATGTCTCCGCCTGGAAGACGATGGAGGGCCTACTTGAGCTACACCGACATGAGCTTAGCTCTTAAATAAGCAGAAGAAAGGCTATAAATAAATACATATATTATATATATATGAATTATTATTAAATAAATAAGTATATCTACAAAATATGTATCGGCCGACCGGCTGTTCTCCTCTATTCTTACTATTATTATTTATACTTACTCATCCGAATTTGATTATGCACCTTGACATTGTAAATGCTACTTACCTGTGCATTATGTCAATTTGAATAGTGTATCATATTTGTATAAGTACGATATATTGGTCGTATTTCGCGAACGATTCTCCTGAAATTTCGTTAGCAGGTCCGCTAATTATATAGATTTTTAGTGTCGATTCAATTTTGACACACTTGCTAGTTTTACACTATAGTAGTTAATGTATGAAATGGTTATAAAACTACTTCTTACGATAATTAACGGAGGGTAAGAAGATTTTGGCTAGGCTAGGCATTTTTTGCGTGTGTTAAACTGTAAATAAGGAAATAACGGTAAGTCACGTCGCCCAAGGAAGCCCACAAGGCCGTCATGGTCCACGGGGCATTCCGACGCGGGGAAGACGAAAAACTGAACTTTTTCTGACCCCGTATCATGGTCGGCCTTATCACACGATAAGTAACACGATAGAGCGTCGAACGTCGAACGGTGTCAGCCAGTGACGGACGCTCTATCCGGGGCCTGAACTTGGTTTTTTGGAGACAACAGGGCTATGTACCTGCGATGAGTCAAATAGTCAACTCAAGTTGGTCAAATCTTGGGACGTTATTCTTTCTTAAATCTTACACACATAATCTTATACATTTCTGCATATTATATGGTGCCAGGGACTCGTATGCGAGTTCCATTACACTGCGGGGTTGCGGGCTGCCGAGGTACGATAGTCCGAACCAATTAATCCTGATATGTACCCAATGAAAATCGCATGCGATTTCTCGCACTTCCTGCATGTGTAAATGGGCTCTATCAAACAAGTTCTCGGCGAAACAATACCTACTAGTATATTCGGCGAACCAACCTGCATAAAAGCGTGAAAGTTATTTGAATTCAAGCGTAACCGTAGGCATTATGCTTTGCATGTTTTATAACAAATTGTTATTATTGTCGTAAATAGATTACGCACAGCGGATCTGGATCGGACAGTTCTATCGTGGGTGTACCGTAGTAATGTACCCTTTAGCTAAATATTTATATTTAATTACTAGCTTCCACCCGCGACTTCGTTTGCTTGGACCGTCTACTTACGTGGAGTGGATAAAAAAAAAGACCGGGTTGCACTCCGGGAGTGCCGGCAGAAGTGAAAAATCAATGACATTGTAACAGTTTTTCGATCAGGTCACGTGTCAGTCTTAAAAATTCAAATCTCTAATCGTACGGTCACGTGACATCTTACGGTCACGGGACCTGTGGCGAGTTTAACAATTTTTCCCCATCACAAAAGTGCACAGCGCCGCTAAAGAAGTCTTATCGTCGGCCTAGTACCCATTACACAATTATTGAGCTTACTATGGGAGATTTGTGTAAGATTGTCTCCTATTATTTATTTATTTATATAAAGTATTATGAATGCGACCACACCGCTGCTCAAAATACGCTAGCGCACCGTAAACGCAGCAAAATGTATGAAGAATACGTGACGCATTCGACACGTCAACGCGTATACGCAGCGTTATATACGCACCGGTGTGGTCGCTCGTTAAGGTGAAGGCCGCAAGAGTCCTCTGGATGCGGATGACGCATGTGCGGTCATTGTGGCACTCTTTGGGGGCGGTCTTTGTCCAGCACGTCTTGCCGCTGATGTGATGATAATGATGATGAAATAAGGCATTAGCTAGAGTTTAATATGTTTGAAAGCATTTTGAGTCTTGTTCTTCTAAACAAACCCTATAACATCTTATATGTTTAGTTTAATACGTGCCGCGTGCTAGCAGATCGGTAGTGCAAGATCATCGGCCGCCCTTGGCTTTATATACTTTCTAAAAGCGCGTGCGCATCGCATAAGTGAATCACGGCGCGCCCGTGTGCTTCAGCCACTCGTTACTATAATACGTAACCATATATGATTAGAAGCACAGTGTTCCTCTGACATTTCAGAGGTGGGGGAGATTTAGGTATGTTGGTGCTAGCAAATCTAACAATGCACTGACGAGAAATTTCCGAAATTGTGAAACCCTCTATTAGCCTAAGATAGGAACGGAGGCCCGACCTTCACCCATCTGTTTAATGGAAAATTATTGTATATCAAATGTTGGTACATCAAAAGAAATCGCCAATGTATTGGCTAAAAAATTCCAAGCCAAACTATATAGTCGTGGGGTTCCTTGTTTGTACTGATTATATTTTAAGAACATCCATGGTTGCAGCGAATATGGCTATGAATAAAGAATATTTTTTCTTTTTAGGGTTCCGTAGTCAACAAGGAACCCTTATAGTTTCGCCATGCCCGTCCGTCTGTCTGTCCGTCTTCGGCTTAACTCAGTAACTCTTACAACTAGAAAACTGCAATTCGGCGTGGGTTTATAAATCAATCACGCCGACAAAACAGTACAATACAATTTATTTTTAGGGTACCTCCCCTACACCTAAAGCGGGTTTTTTTTTTCTCGTCAAACCCATGGTGTGGGGTATCGTTGGATAGCTCGTTTAAAAATATTATGGGTTTTCTAAAACCATTTTTCAAATCAGTAATTCGTTTTTAGTTCGAGTCGTGTCCCCCCCCCCCCCCTTCCTGCCGGCTAAATGGCTACTACTGGGGATGTGCAACAATTCGTGGTAGTAGTACATATAATGAATTTAAAAGGAAAACTATCACGAACAAGTAGGCATAAGAAGTTACCGAGTAATAGTCGACCAACTTAATGTGTAATTGAAAAGGCCAATTTTCGTACAAATTCGGCCGAAACAACCGTACCGCACGTCGATGTAACTAAGACATACAGGCAACTACGGAACCCTCTGCACTTAATTTCGCATTGCACTTAATTTTAAAATGACTAGAATAGCCTATAACTTTTTAAATAATTTCGATTAGTATTTAACTATTGAGGGCAATCTAAAAATAAAAGTAAATTTCGTATTTAATTCTGGCCAGGATTTTTTTCCGAACCCACTAGCATAATATTGTTTAATATACTAAATTGGATAAAAAGTTCTCGCCACCAGATGGGTGAAGTTCGGGCCTCTATTCGTATCTCCTATTGTACATGGAAAGTTTCACTATTTTTAAAACAATAGTTAATGCTCGTATGGGACATTTAAAATTGACAAACATTTCTTCACTTGTTTGTATTGATTGAGGCAAAATATGCGATCTTTATGCAATAGACAATTTATTGGAGACAAAAGGTTGTAATCCATAACAATAAAGTTATGTGTTTATTTAGATAAAAATACACAACAACGCTGTTACACTGCGTAATAAGCTGGAATGTTTTGCCCTTCCTCGCGACATAGAATTGCTTCTGCAATTGACTTGACAAGTTGGAGTGGAGATGACAGCCGAGGGAGACACAAACCTTAGTCACGTGCGTTCTAAGCATGGACTGACAATACATGGACATATGTGTTGCCACAAGGAGCGACGGAAAGGTTCCTATGCAGCTAAATTAACTGGTCTTAAAATGGCTAATGGCTTACCTTAAGAACCTACTTAATTCGGGCGGGTAATGGTTTATTTGCCGCAACCTCATACTCATACTAAATCAATTGCGGCAAATAAGAAAAAGCGGAACTATGACAAGGACAACGAATGATGTTTCATTTTCTGTCACACTTATTGAGATTTGTATGTTACCATCTCGCTCGGACGTGGTACTATTATTGCCATAGCTTGTCCTGAGTTTTATTGGTCCATGGTCCAAGAAGAATGCGGAATGAGCAAGGATCAGACCAAGAAAAAGACATCTTCATCTTTCTTTCTAAGAAAGAAAGATGAAGATGTGAAGCCGGATTTTAACCAAGCCGAATATGTTTAGCATTTTTGAAAGTAGGTAGTTGTATTTTTTCTAAAATCGGTCTCAAGACTCATAAGAGCAAATCTGTGGGCACGGGAGTGCCCCCGCCAAGACGAGCCAAGCGAAGCGCAAGGGCACTACCTACCCTTTCTCGAAACGCTTCCTCGTATTTTTGAACCTTCTTAACTTGGGTTCGGATTATACCAGATAAACAAAATTTTCGGAATAATATGATGTCAGTGGTTGACTTATTAAAACTATAAAGTTTCAATTGCATAGGTCTTATACTTTAGATTTTATTGATATCTAAAATACCCCGATTTCGTCACTGACTCACTGATGATCATCAATATTCTTAAGGTTCTTCCTGAAGTCCTAGAAAGCTGAAATTTGGTATGTAAGCTAGTAATAGTATACAAACAACGAAAAATTCTTAAAACTTGATACTTTTACCCCTCAACCCCTTAAACTAGGGGGTGAAAGTTTGTATGAGACTTCCGCAAATTTTGATGCTAGAGGTCTGAAAATTGATAAAGGGGGTCCTTGTTATCCTTGTTATAAATAATAAGATATGTATTTCAGGATTTTTAGTAAATCACCCCCCACTTTTTAAATTAGGAGATGGAAGTTTGTATGGGTTTTCCCATTCACTTCTTTAGAAATTACCTTACAAAAAGGAATGAGATCCCACCGAAAACATTACATGTAAAGTGATGCCAAGACTCCATAGCTCATACAGCTTTCAGCGTGAAAAAGATATCAGATCGCAATTAGCGCCAAGATTCCTACTCCACACGGCGTAACTCTACCACTACCAGCCACGCTCTATAAATTCTATATCTTGGCTAAAAAGTATAGACCCGTCACTTATTAATATCATCATAAATTCATTCGGCGTGAAAGTCTATGCGGCAACCGGGATGTGCCCAACAAAGCTATACGTTTTAGCGAAGATGTAGAATTTGTAGAGCGTGGCTGGTAGTGGTAAAGTTACGCCTTGTGGAGTAGGAATCTTGGCGCTAATTGCGATCTGATATCTTTTTCACGCTGAAAGCTGTATGAGCTATGGAGTCTTGGCATCACTTTACATGTAATAAATCCATGTGTGTAAATCTATCGGCAACTTCAAATCTCTTCTTAAAGAACATTATTTGTCTTTCCCCTAACCCTGATTGTCTTACTATTCTTATTATTGGCTGACTGTTTATGTATTATATATTTTTATTTGTGTTATTTGTATACATGTATGATTGTGTATGTATGTTTATATATAGAGGTATTTATGTACGTGCATTAATATCATTATTTTGATTTTTGGCTTATTATAATCTCTGCACCACCTACTACATAATCTAGTTTTATCTCTTTCTCCGATACCCAAAGGTTGTTTGGAAGAGATCGCTCTTCAGCGATAAGACCGCCTGTTGTCTACCTCTACCTACATATTATTGTATTGTGTATGTAATGTTTTTGGTGGGATATCCGTGTTTGTTGCAGTTTTGCATTTTCCCTGGGTAGTCAGGGAAAATGTTTGAATAATACACCCATATAGCAGTGAATTTTGAACACCTAAAACCATAGCTGAGGAAGAAGCAGAAAAATCAATCAAATGTGTAATACCCCAAAAACAAAATAAGAGCCACATTTTCCGCATGGAATTTCGTTATGCTCTTTAGTACGATAATGTTTCTCACAACAAACAAAATATTCCAATTGAGATATCAAAGAAAGTTTAATAGCATAACAAACAGGCGTCATAAAAATATTTTAAACACAGAGTAAGTAAGACAAAGGGCAAAATATGAGTTCAGCGACTCAAAAGATGGTGATTTAGGTGCCTAATGACCCATTCGTGGCTTTTATAGGCTATTCTTGCACTGTTCTGCCGTACTTTTTTAAAAGGCAGTCTTCTTCGTACAATTTACTTGCAGATGACTGCCTTTTTAAGAATGACGGTAGTGTTTTTGCTTGTTCTTACGGGAACTTAGACGGGAACTGCCAAACTTTTGCGATAGGTTAAAGAGGATTCGCAGATTTCATGGAATTTATTATTTCTTGGCCGCTCAGGCGGCCTCGCCGTGTGTTACTAAGGACGCAAGCAAAGCACCGGTAAAATAGCAGCGAACGAAAAACCGTAGAAGTCTTAGTAGCGTCTAGCGTCGCAAAATGGCCCGACAGGATGGGTGCCATTGCCATTATGCAAGGATTGGGGCGGGGTGTCAAATCAAAACGATGCCAGATAGCCGTTCAGCTCTAACATGCGCATAACGCGTTTTAGGCACGTGTTTGGGTAGATTGTAAGGAGCTCGCATTCTATGGGTTATTCTTTCGCTGTAAAATATAAACTAAATTATGTCCATTCCGAAGGTCGATAACCACTTATAAATAGTTTGCAAATGTTTAAGGACAACTTAGATATTTACATACTTATGGGAAGATGGGGTTCAGTGAATCGTGGGTCACAGTGAATCGTTTGCAATAACTCTGCATGCAATGCCCGCACACACGTAAGTGGTGATGACATTGTCACTCTGTCATACCTCCCTTTAAACAAACCCGCGAGCCACGCAGTATCTAACCTGTTGCCACCAACAGGTTAGATACGGAGGTATGACAGAGTGACAATGTCATCACCACTTACGTGTGTGCGGGCATTGCATGCAGAGTCATTGCAAACGATTCACTGTGACCCACGATTCACTGAACCTGCCTCCACAGCCTGCGGCTCCACAGTCGCGAAGGGTTAAATATAAGTTTGGACATACAGAGATATGAAGGGGATCTATTCGTATGACGCGCTGGATACATGTGACATTTTAATATTCAATACGCGTTCTTATCCTTCAAAATCGGAGCGACAGAGGCGTTAACCAAAAGTGGTATACTAGGGATATTCCTTTCTTTCTTAACCGAATAATTTAATTTAAAAACAAAGTTTTAACCGATTTCAATTTAGTACTCCGCCAAACCACGAGAACATTTCCACATTTATTTTCCAATTTACCACATGAACTGATTTCCGAGAACAAATGCGTTGATTATTAGAGAAAAAACTGAATTGCTGTATGTGGGCCGATAATATTTGAGGACTTCCGTCGATTCCACAAGGATCACCTTGGCACTTCATTAGTTGCTATTTCAAAGGAATCATACCAGAATCGGTGATATACTTTTGTACTTTTAAGTACATAATTGAGGAGTTCCATAAGTCATCTGTGGTCTTCATCATCAATTCCACTCCACCAAATTTATGATTTCCGGGTGTAAAATTGTAAATACACAAGTTATAATAGAAAATACCAAAATCACTACACGCGTGCCTAATATTAAAAAAAATCTACGAATCGGCTCATCAATGACGGAGTTCTGTGGTAACAAACATTTAAAAAAAAACAACCGAATTGAGAACCTCCTCTTTTTTTGAAGTCGGTTAATAAATAAAAGGAGGAGGCTCTTAATTCAGTTGTATTTTAATACAAGCATTTATTTAACTGGACCAGTTCGTTTGTTTGTTAGTTTTTTTTGTGAAGGGCAAATCTTGGAACTGAATTTTTAACCAGTTCACCAACCGATTGAGCTGAAATGTTGGGTATGCGTATAGATGGATGACAATTCAAGATTTCATGACATTGACTTGTACGGTACCATTACCATCGAGCTGATCTGATGATGGAGACAGGTGGCCATGAAAATGCTGTACTTAACCGACGTAACCCCGTTGACTTTCGGCTCGTTAGAATCGTCTCAATGAGTATGTAGTTGATGACGGTATACAGTTGGCAATGAATGCTGGCACCAGAAATGATATTTTTGACAGAAAACACAATGGTTACAAAAGGAACCATCGACGCGTGACACATTTTTTGGAACATCCAGAATGCACTGTGCTTATGCTTCACCTAATTAGCCAACACACAGAACTAAATTCGGTCGCGGTCAAAATTTACAGCCGTACGGTGCGATTCATAAACTTTTGCCACTGATCGCCACTCACTTGTAGTATATCTTGAACTTAAGGCCGCGGTCTGGACGCCAGCGGGCAGCGGGGCGACGAGCGCCTGCCCATAATTTTTTTTTTAATCATATCATATGGCATACATTTAATACAGGCAATTTAGTTTCACATTAACAATATTTGATACAAGAGTCTTCTTCTTCTCGTGTCGAAGGTTTCCTGTTTGAGCCGTGGTTAGATGGTGCGGGACCAGAAATTAGCGATGGCTAACGCCCTGTCTGTTGCGTCACGGAGGTCTTGTCTGGAGCATGTGTACGGGCACGCCGGGCAGGACAGCATATGCGCCATAGTTTGGGGATTCGTCCCGCACACACACCGGGCGTCTGAGCAGTCTGACAAATGGACAGAACATTAATTTAGTCGGTATTTAAATGTCAACATTCGTGGTGTTGAGCCATGCAGCTGCGTCGCGATTGAAGTCGCTCGAATGTACGAACTGCCGCTCGTCGCCCCGCTGCTCGCTGGCGTCCAGGCCGCGGCCTAAGAGTCCCAGCACGTCGAATCTCCATACAAACGTAGTTTAGTTCTCATTTTAAAACGGCATACTTGAATAACATGAAACTTTTTATACATAGTGAAACCTCACTATATCTAGGTCGGAAACTGGTTTCTGTTGCTATAAATTGTAATAGAAATATAATACAAAATAAATTTATAGTGATTAGTGACTTGAAAACGTTCTACTCGCTCTATTTACCTATTTTAATTTCTAGCAACAGATACTAGCATTCGACCTATCGATCCCATTGTGTAGGTATATATATATAAAGTTTCATGATATTCTAGCATGAAAACCAAACTACACCTATTCAGAGCAATGCACTTAGTTGCGTGTCCAAGAGGCAACTATTTGAAGGCGGTATTTGAGCTCCCGCAGTGTTGTGGAACGCGAACTGAGCCAACTTGGACTACGCGTCATTACTTTAACTATACGTTTGTACGGAGAGTCGAGGCGACCCTTAAAATTTGTATGAACTACGTGGAACTCGAGGCCAGACTTAAAATGGTTCTTCCAACAGGACTTCGGTATTGTGAATATGCTCTGCCCCATCGTTATGTCTCTTCACACGATGCGATCGCGCGCCAGATATTTATCGTGTTTATTATGTTGGTAGTGTAATAATACTTGGGTTCTCCAGTCTGCAAACAAGGATAATGTTATTTGAGAACAGAGAGCACAAAGAAATTGAATGTTGGGACTGACTGATTGTTTTGATAACGCTTGCTTAGCAGTCGAATACAAAAAAAGAGAAAGTGCCTGGCGAAAATTTATATACCCTATTCGATATCAGCGGGCGTAGCACGGTTGCCATTTTATCACTTATCTTTGTGGATAAGGCATCCGTCACTCTCGCACTCGCATACTTGTCAGAGCGTGATGGGCGTCTTTACCACAACGATAAGTGATAAAATGGCAACCATGCTACGCCCACTGACCCCGTATCATGGTCGGCCTTCGTGTGATAATCGTCATGTGATTTTAAGGAAAACCATTTTATGGATTAAAAAAGAAACAATACAACCGAATTGAGAACCTCCTCCGTTTTTTTAAGTCCAATATTTCCTTTAATATCCTAGTCCGTTAAAACTCTAACGTGAAATATATTCATCATATTCCTAGCGTTATTCCCGGTTGTGGCCTAAAGGAGCCCGGGGTCGACTTTGCCAATGTTATATGTTGTGTAAACGATTTAGTCGCTTTCGTGCGGCACATGGATCGTTATCGTCTAGTAAATGTCGTTTTTTTTTTTTAGGAAAACATAGTACAATAAGTGGATATAATCTAATTAAGTTATTAACAACAAAACTTATATCTAACAGGATTATTCGTATACAATATTGATACGCCAATGCGTCTGAAAGAAATAATGGTCTTAGGGGACCAATATACAAGTTTATTGCCTAAACTAGGTTACAGTTGTAATCTGTGTTTTAGGCATAAATGGCTTTTGTTTTACATATATATTGCCTGTCTAAACGTTTGTTACCTCGCGTCAAGAATTACGAAACTATATTTAACAAAAAGCATGCTTGCGATTGCAGAACTATTTCACTATAGTAAGCAAATTTTCTCAATTAAAACTAGGTTCTGGTTAATGTCGGTAGAACAATATAGTCAATCGTTTGAACTCGACATAGCTCAGCCTTGGCCTAACTACGTACGAGGAGCCAGTTAATTTCCTTTGAAGTTGTCACTGACTGAAAATAGGTTAAGTTCCAGGAAACCAAAATGTTTCCTCTATAAATACTGGTTGAGAATTTTGGAAATTGCATGCTTTAAGTTATTATATCGACTGTTTTCTTCTTTAGCGGTAACTTTAGTTTAAGTACTACTTTCGGCGTTTCGTTTGTTTCGGCGTTTCTTCTTGACAGTAAGTAGTTTTCTTTTTCAGAAAAGCTGGTAGATTTTGTTGACAGAGACTTAGTTATGTGTGTCATAACGGGGCAACTACATGTGATTTGTGTTGACTAGCTATTACGCATGATAATACACGTTCAATAGATTTGAGTTGCAATTGTGTTGAGGAGTTGCTACCGTCCATAGCCTACGCTCATCGCTTGCCGTCAGTGCCGCGACGTGGTATAAAATCATTTGGCATGTTTTTTTCGCACGAAACATAAATACGCCGATGACGATTATCTTTTACAGCCAAAAAGAAAGGAAATCTCTATGCCCATTCATCACTCGAATTAGAATGACCCCTCACGTACTAGCGGAAGTCGTATGGTAAGTAGATTTAAATATAGATCTGTCGTCGCGTCTGTTTTTAGGTCGATCATTTTGGCAGAGCTGGGCTGTTATTCGCTACGCGCTAAAGCGGCTCACCCCGCCGGTCACCCGTCACGAAACTAGACCTCTACCTACGCTTGGTTACTACGCATCGCGGTGTCAGGATATATTTGTGGGTGAGCGTTGAGGTGAGCTTGAAACAAGTTACAGAATAGGGGGGCTGTACATCAGCTCCGACAGTCTGGAGAGACTCAAAGTCAAAAGGCAGAGTTCTTTTTACTTTAATATGGATGGTGGACACCAAATAAAATAATCAGTAATGTAGAATTTTCTCGAAAGAGGATTAAATAATAAATAAATAAATAATAAAAATTTACGGGGACAATCTTACACAAATCGACCTAGTCCCATAGTCAGCTCAGTAAGGCTTGTGTTATGGGTACTAGACGACGATATATATAATAGTTATAAATACATAGAAAACATCCAAGACTCAGAAACAAATATTCATGCTCATCACACAAATATTTGCCCTTACGGGATTCGAACCCAGGACCTTCAGCTTCGTAGGCAGCGTCACTACCCACTAGGCTAACCGGTCGTCAAAAATATAGTCAATGAAATATAATCACAAAGTTATAAAGTATCCAAAGTTTGAGACGTCACGGGTCTCAAGCGCTTTCTCTCTATCAAGCAATATAAAAATGGTTGTATCTTCAAAGAAACCGGCCAAGTGCGTGTCGGGCCACGCGCAGTGTAGGGTTCCGTAGTTGCCTGTCTGTCTTAGTTACATCGACGTGCGGTGCGGTTGCGTCAGCCGAATTTGTACGAAAATTTGCCTTTTCAATTACACATTAAGTTGGTCGACTATTACATATATATATATATATATATATATATATATTATATCATGGCTCAAACTAAAATTAGGGCTTTAAGCCCAATATCGCAAACTCATTACCGATTTGAAAAATGGTTTTAAAAAACCCATAATACTTATTTTTGAACGCATTATGGGATTGACGAGAAAAAAAAATTACATCCCCGCTTTAGGTGTAGGGGAGGTACCCTAAAAAAATCTTTTTCCAAATTGTATTGTACTGTTTTATCGCCGTTATTGGTTTATATACCCAGTTTTCTAGTTGTAAGAGTTACTGAGCTAAGTCGAAGACGGACAGACAGACGGACGGACATGGCGAAACTATAAGGGTTCCTCGTTAACTACGGAACCCTAAAAATTAGATATTTGAATATTATTTTCGTCGTTAGGGATGTTTTTTGCCTTTTTTCTTTAAAAGTAATAATAAAATAAGAGTGCACATATTGTAGGCTTACATATCTATGAATGTCGATAAACTAGAAGGTACAAAAAAAAGCCACTGCCATGAGAAGAACTTGGCGCGGTCTAATTTTATTCAAAACAATACAATATGTATAGAAATACAATGCTATAGATTGGCGAAAGATATAGATTACTCGTTATACAGGCCGCTGTGACTGCGAGGCATGGTGTAATCCTGTACTTTACCTTATGACATGCTCTTGAAATAAGCGTTTGTTTTACCACAGTATAGAAAAATTATACAGTAGGTAATCAGAGGCCGTTTAGGAGCGTTCGTTACCTACTTTCGCTCGATGCGCAGGCCTGTGTCACGTTTGTGGCTTGGCATACCTATAATACTAATTATGCTTTTAAGTATGCAAAGTATTTCTGTTACAGTTTAATAGAGAATATTGTATACACAAAGTAATAATATTATAGATAGTTAGGTATGTGTTTTTAGTTTCCCACTTAATTGAATATTTTAATACCACTATACTGCTTTGTTTGTGTGGGGTGTGCAATAAAGAGTATTTGTATTGTATTGTATACTATGCCTAAAATATTTCCTATAGTAAGTATAATAGTTGCTAACCTGCACTAGGTTGGTAGGTGCTTAGTTACAAGCCTATTCGGCTGCTCGCTGTCTTCATACCTACGAGGCGGCTTCCTTTGACTTAGCGAGTGAGAACGAGCGAACACCGCAACGGCGCGGCCCCGATTGAAGCATTCTCCATCATTCCCGAAGGCTATGTGTGTGTGCGTACCGAACACGCGCGCATGTGTGCAGCCGTGCGATGTAACTTTGTTCGAAGTTTATCTACTGTTCCTATACTGTGGTTTTACTAGAGATTTGAATTTGTAGAGTATCAGTAAATTCAATAATGTGTTTTGGTATTTCATTGTAGACTGAGGTAACATTGTACCAGTACCTGACTGTTATGTCACTTGATTGAACTTGTTCCAAAATTTCAAACATATCCGCTTTGGTGTTTAAATACTCCTCTTCTCCAATGCAGTATACATCTTTCGCAAAATATTCATGGTTCTTTCGTTGTTCCGCTGTAGCTTCCATTAAGATCTCTCGATGTGTTTCTTGAAAAATCTCCCAAAATCTAAGTTCTCAACTCTCACTTTGACATAAGCTTTAGTAAGTCGAGCCTTAGGACAATTCTTGAAATTTGCTGTAGCCTTCTTAAGAGAGTTGAAGTTATCCAGTTGAACTATGTATAATGATTCCATTTTTGCTAAGTCCAATTCCAGATTATTCTCCTAACAAATTTCAACTCAATTTTTTTACATAATTGTCCAAGTCCTTGAAACACGATTGTCTTCCAAGTCCAGAACAACCCGAAATATTCTGTCTCGGAACCACAAATTTTTGCTAAGTCCAAAACAACCCAAGTTCCAATCATCGCGAGAAATTTTACGTCCAAACTTTTGAAACGAGCTTACTCAAATAAATATAATCCTTAGTGCAATCCATTAGAGTTCACTTTTCACTACACTATCACTCGCGTTACAGTCTCCGATTCCCAGTGGCTTGCCTAAAACCTATAGTTAACCTATATAATCTAAACTCTTTCATATTTTTTTTGTTCCGAGTTGCCCATGGAAACTTTCACGCGCCGCCACTGCATTTGTAAACTAAGGTCGAACCATTGGTGCACGAGTCAGACCGCACCTGACCGCTTTATTGTATGGGAAAATGTCAGTTGAGTTGTCCGACCGCATGTTTGAGAAGTTATGCAATTACCACTCAGTTTTTCATGGTTGCATCTTCCTGTGAATTATAGGAAGGAATGTCCGCCACAGACCGAGAATAGGAGATCCCTTTAAAATTAAATAAATATCAGGGGACAATCTTACACAAATCGAACTAGCCCCATAGAATGCCAATAAGGCTTGTGCTATGGGTACTAGACGACGATTTAATAATAATAATAATATTTCGTTTATCCAGGTGACTTTGATCTTTGATATAATATTTTACAGACATAAATACTAATACTGGGTGATTTCGAGGTCAAGATCCGTAATGATTAAAAGCGAATAAGATCTGGGGGCACGGCAGCGCCACCGCCAAGACGAGCCAAGCGAAGCGCAACGCAAGGGCACTACCTACCTTTTCTCGAAGCGGTTCGTCGTTTTTTTGAACCCTCGTAACTTGGGTTTGGATTATACCAGATAAACAAAATTCTCGGGATATGATGTCAATAGTGGACTCATTAAAAATGTATAATGTTTCAGTAACATAGCTCTTATACTTAAAATTTTATTGATATCTAAAAAAACGCCGATTTCGTCACTGACTCACTGACTGATGTTGATCATCAAAACCTCTAGGGTACTTCCTGAAGTCCTAGAAAGCTGAAATTTGGTATCTAAGCTAGTATTAGTACACAATCTACAAAATAATTCAAAAAATTAGAACTTCTACCCCCCAACCCCATAAAGTAGGGGATGGAACTTTGTATGAGACTTCCGGAAATTTTGATGCTAGGGGTCTGAAAATCTATATAGGGACTCCTTGTTATAAATAATAAAATACGTATTTCAGGATTTTTAGTAAATCACCCCCCACTCTTTAAATTAGGGGATGGAAGATTATATGGGTTTTCCCATTCACTTCTTTAGAAATCACCTTACAAAAAGGAATGAGATCCCACCAAAAACATTACATGTAAAGTGATGCCAAGACTCCATAGCTCATACAGCTTTCAGCGTGAAAAAGATATCAGCACGCAATTAGCGCCAAGCTCCCTACTCTACACGGCGTAACTCTACCACTACCAGCCACGCTCTACAAATTCTATATCTTGGCCCAGCCAGCACTGTAGAAGTTGCGTAGATGACCTCTACAGTACTGAAATTCTAAATGTACGTGATCTAGAATAGCGTTATTATTCACCCGGACTTTGGTCAATTTACGTCTCATGTTTGGTCTTATGTTTGTAAATATGACGTCCATTTTGCAAACTTATAATCTCATTTTGAATTTAGATTTTCATCTCAATATGACTGCGTATCGCGCACACAAGCTTTGATTTGCGCTTACGCAAGAGGAAGATATGCACCAAGGCGTCACACATCACTGGAACACGTCAAAAACACCTTCTAATTACGATTCCCACCGAACGGGCCGGGCCGGAGCGCGCCTGAGCGTATTTTTACAACAATCACAAGTTCTTACCTACGGTTTTTCTGATTAGAAATGTCGCGATATTGGCTGATGCAGGAGGCTTTGGCATGGGAGCGCACGGGACAAAGGCGCCAAACGAGAGAGGCCTCTCTTTACCAGCAGTTACCGGATAAGGAGTTCGTGGATTGTTTACGGGTGACACCAGAGCTTTTTGAAAATCTATGTTCAGAAGTAGTCCCACTTCTCCCTCCAAATCAGAACAGCCGAGGAATTGCCGTTAAATTTCATATTGAAATGGATTTGCGGCAGGTCGGCTCCTCGATCTGACCGCCTCCGTCCGCCTTTTGCCTGCTGCACTCTATTAAAATTCCTCGCGCATCCTTTGGGAAGCGGCGCCACGCGCCCCGGTCCGGCCCGTTCAGTGGGAATCATACATTGAAAATATCAGAAGTGGCTGATTCTTTTTTTGGTGATAGGAATAACGTTCCTTAGCACCAGAAAAAAGTTTTAGATTTTTTCGCTGCGTCAATAATTTATGAAAAATATAAACATTTTCGTCCATTGCGAAATGAGCTCTTACGGCCATAAGACAGTTTCCTTGGTCCATCTTATATTAGAAAAAAATATCTGACTATCTGAGGTAATTTGGCACTGACAATGACCGTGACAGCTGTCTTCCTGCGCTTAAGTAGCTCACATCTGTGTATACGATACGACTCTATATTCCTTTACTATTACTTGCATTTGACGAACTGTTTCTGCCCCTGGACCTTGATAATTGCCTGCCTGAACGACGACTTTCGCTATTCGACCCTGGATTTGATTCCGACTGCTTATAAGTCGACCACTGCAACCCGATTGGACTATTGATTTGTTTTGTCGGCATATTGATTCGTGTTTATCGCCATGGTTGCTCCCGATCGCGAGTATCAACGGTATAGACCCAAAAACATGTTTTATACCCACATGCTCCAAGAGTGATAAAAAAAACCCCAGCTTGAAGTTCTTTGCTTTAAGAAATGAGTTGAAGGAAAATTGGTGTCAATTAGCTGGCAGGAACTGTCCAAAGCGCCAAATTATTTGCTGTGAAGACCATCGAGACGTAAGTTCTGTGTATTTTATATAACATACTTAAAAAATAACTACGTGATATAGGTAAGTAAAACATATCTAAATGCGTTCAGTGGTTTAAGCGTGAAGAGGTAACAGACAGACATACTTTCGCATTTATAATATTAGTGAGGGGTAATAATATAGCCTACGTCCATCCGTCTATATTATTAATATTATAAAGAGGAAAAGTCTGACATTGTAAGTTTGTATGTTTTGGGTAATCTAGGGAAGCACTTATCTGTTTCGAGGATTTCATAGGCTTATTATATCCTGCGGGTTTGCCTGCGTTGTATGCAATATGCAGGCAGCTAGCTACATACAAATCCACAAACTTACAAAGCTACAATTCCATATAGATACAGGATCATCCTGGATCTCATTTCATACAATATTTGCACTATGTATTGATATGTAAGCACAATCTTAGCACTAGCAATGAAGTTTTTCAATAAATGATTATGATTATTTCTTACAGTTTAAAGAAGATTTGGAAAATTATAATAAATGGATTGCTGGTGCTAGGCTAAAACTCAAGTTAAATGCAAACTGAAGAATTATTCAAGAAAAAGATAAGAGAATGTAGGAGTTCTCAATAAGGCTCAGGCTCTGCTGATGAACAAATAATTCACACTGTAAGTGCTGTTTATAATAAAGTAAAGACGAAATCAATGCAGCAGACACACATTTGTATTGGTATTTAAAAATGTATACACTTCTTTCTTGTAGAGCACCATACTGATAGTGAAACAATATTAATAAGACTCCAGTGTCCGTCCGTCCGTCTGTCAGCACGCTGTATATCATAAAATCTCGAATTTAATATCTGCCACAACTGCTGCAAGTCTTGCAAATAATAGTATGTTATTGTCATCATTGATTTATTGTTTTAGGTTAATGCCGGTACATAATGTGGACGCGTAGCCATGCCAAATAAATCCACGATGGCGAAACCTGGAACCACAGATAAAAGCACAAATTTTCGTGCTCGAAAATCAAATAAACTCATGCCTTCCCTCATTTCAAATTAAAATGATGGTGAGGGGAGCCTCCACCAGACGCCATCAGTATTTGGGTCATCGAACTTCGACTCAGCTTCTTCCGATGCCAAGAATGAGGATGAAAAACGTGGCAGGGAACATTTATTAAAAAATATTGTGAGAACCTAAAATGTATTTAGGTTTGCCAAATAACTTTTGGTGGATTGTTGAACATATAGCCCAGAAGACTTCAAGTGTGGCTCTGCACATAATAATTACATTTTTTAAATTGAAAACCAATGATTCTTTTGCGAGGATGAGTGATGAATTCGAAATGGCAAGGTCTACAATTAGATTAATTTTCGAAAAGTATGTTTTAGCAATATCCACTTTCCTGCAAAATTGTATATAAATCCCACCACTTGAGATGATAAAAAAAAATTGCCCCTGGTTTTTAAAATTAGGTACTCTAATGTACAATGTATTATTGATTGCTTCGAAATTCAAATTGAAAAACCGACGACGGATCCGAACAAACAAGCACAAAGTTGGTCCCAATACAAGTCCTGTAATACTATGAAATACCTGATCGCCTCCTCCTGTACGTTAACCATACTTTGTTTCATATCAAATAATAACTGTATCTAACTTGGAGTTGGCATGCAACCCATAGGTAGGTACTTACAATATTTGCCAAGCCCACTATTTTTATTAGAACTTATTCTATTAACACTCGACAGTCATTAATACGAGCAGATAAAACAAAATTGTTTCTATAATTGTTCATGCTCCTAAGCAATAGATATTGTAAATATATTTACTAATAAAATGACTGATTTTAGCGATTTCCCAATTTTGATACTGTTTAGATATTTGATACTTTGATAGAATAGGTATTTACTTGTGTATTCTTTTTCCTCTTCTCTTGTAAAATTTCTTGATATTACGTATTTTCCTCCTGCGCTTATTTCCCATCTTGAACTAAAAAACAAAATCTAAACTATACCTACGTAAATGTTAATTAGGTACAAAAGCCAACACAGTTAACTGACCATCCTGTATTTATACAAGAACCGTATTACAATGCACATAAAGTGCACGGATGGTCAGTCAGCTGTCTTGTTTACTACTTTACAAACCACGAAATAGATTGTCCACTCTATGCAACAAAATTATCTGTCACTAAAAACTAAACTATACGCAAATGTTTATTAGTTACCTACTATACGAATCACAAAACGGATTGTCCACGCTATGCAACAAATATAGTCCACAATTTCCACAAATATTTAAAAATTTCGGCGCAGCGCAAATTGACACAGGTCCGTCATGCAACGTGTCTCGTCCCGCACTGACCGTATGGACGAAAACGGGGAGGCGTAGGAACTTTGGCGGAATATTTCAGAAAACGAGATATTTTTTTAAGAAAATTAAGAAAGTAAGAAAATGATGCCCTTGTTCATTATTGTATGAAGAAAGTTATAAAATGTCATATTGTTCTGATAAAAAATGGAGCAGTAAAATGGTTACAAGTGAAAAAATAGGGGTGACTTTAGATTTCTTTTTCTCTATTTTTTATTGTTAAAATGGATTTCTACGAAAACTATGTCCCGTCGCATATCTTGCAGATTATGATATATTTTTTAGCGATCACCGGCTGGTTATATAGCATTTTTATCTGAAGGTTATGGAGGAATATTGTCCGACAAAGCAATAACTGAGAAGCTGAGTGGCTTTATCGATATTCTTCCCCTTAACTCTGTCATAATGGCAGATCGAGGATTTAAAGAAATAGAAGCTGCATTAAGCACTAAAAATATTAAACTTTTGAAACCGAGTGTTTTTAAAACCAAAAACATGACAAAAGAAGAGGTAATAGAAACTAAAGTTATAGCTAGCTTGAGAGTCCATGTTGAGAGAGTGATAAGGAGGGTAAGGGAGTTCCAGATGTTAAAACCCCATGCAATAGTTAATAATAAACATACAAAATATTTAGATGAGTTAGTTACCATTGCATGCGGTTTAATAAATCTTCAAAATCCAATAATAAAAGACTATTGACTGTTTCATGTTGTTTTATTTAAAATATATATTGATATTTTAGTACCTGGCTAGTACTAGTTCCACGATACCACATTTTACAAAATATTTTATATTATAACAAAAAACATACATAACATGATAAATGCTATGGTTATTGTTTCAAAACGAATTCTTCATTTAAGTGGCTAATTTTGAAAGACAAGATGTACTTACGATAAAGCTTTGGCGCCTCCTATTTCAGCGACATTATGCTTATCGCAATTCTTCATATATTCCATTAGCATGTAAGTATCTACTGCCGGCAAGTTTGTAGTGTCTGCTCTTACAAAAGCCGCAGTATCCATGTCGGCCAATTTCGAGTCGCAGTGGTCGTCGTATAAGCAGTCGGAATCAAATCCAGGGTCGAATAGCGAAAGTCGTCGTTCAGGCAGGCAATTATCAAGGTCCAGGGGCAGAAACAGTTCGTCAAATGCAAGTAATAGTACAGGAATATAGAGTCGTATCGTACACAGTTGTGGGCTACTTAAGCGCGGGAAGACAGCTGTCACGGTCATTGTCAGTGCCAAATTACCTCAGATAGTCAGATATTTTTTTCTAATATAAGATGGACCAAGGAAACTGTTTTGTTGCCGTAAAAGCTCATTTCGCAATGGACGAAAATGTTTATATTTTTCATAAATTATTGAGGCAGCGAAAAAATCTGAAACTTTTTTCTGGTGCTAAGGAACGTTATTCCTATCACCAAAAAAAGAATCAGCCACTTGTGATATTTTAATCCATTCCCAATTTTTAATTTTTTAAACTATTCTATAAGTAATTATATAACCGGGAAAAAATATAACACTCAAAATATTATTGAATGAGCTAAAAAAATATATTTAAAACTACTATCATTTTCGAACGATTAAAACGCCGCCATTTTGGCGCGCTCATTTTGTGACGTCACCGTGCACTTAGAATAAATAAACAACGTGTGGGGCTCGTTTATTTCGTAGCACCATACAAACTTTTTTACAATACTTTTTATCCCGGGAATGATCCCCCACGGAGGCGACACAGTATACCTGTGTACCTATACCATCTTAATCCGGTTAGCCGTTTTTTTGTGATTGAGTAACAAACACCCAAACGTCTAAAGCTAAAGGGGTTTGGGTAAAAATGTTGTCATCTTTTTTTAAAATGAGCGGCCACTCGTAAAAGTGGGAGATTATGTTAGATCTACTCAAAACAAACGTATTTTGTTATGAAATGTAATACACTAAAATGCATCGGAGCCAAGTATTAGCAATATATATTTTCACAGGTCATATTGTAGTTATAAACTAAACTTCAAACTTATATATCTCGGCTCCGATATTGTTTAACACGTTTAATTTTATATATCTATGCATATTAAGAGGTCCTCTAAACGATTATTCAAAAAACATCCTTGGCCGCTGCAAAAAAAACGTCATTTTTTCTCATACAAGGTTACCCAATGCCCTTTCCGCATTTATCATCTTAGCTGGATATTCTTCAAAGTGAATATTATGAGTAGTATTAGCTGTAGGTAAAACACTTTAATTTTCTAAACACTTATCATTACTAATATCGCACTAATATAAGACCTTTGGCACATTTGACAATGATAGCACTGTTGCCATATAAACATTTTATATAAATCTCAAGCTCATATTTTACTAGCTAGACTCAAGTGTTTCACGTGTAGTCTAAGTCTCTAGTTTAGTTGTGCTAGACCTGCAGTAAATGCGTTGTTAGTTTAAATGTCAAGGTTTACGAGTGTTTGTGTGAAGTTAAAAGGAAAACAGGAGCCCATTAGGTCATAATTGGCCTATTTAAATACGTTCTGGATTAAACGATTGGCTAGGACGAT
This sequence comes from Epinotia bilunana, assembly GCA_947049275.1. NCBI lineage: Eukaryota > Metazoa > Arthropoda > Insecta > Lepidoptera > Tortricidae > Epinotia > Epinotia bilunana. The sequence continues at coordinate 6,268,555 of OX346271.1, read as the reverse complement.
AATGTACGATTCTCACCGAACGGGCCGGGCCGGAGCGCATTCTATTACATGCAAAGTAATATGAACCGTCTACACATTAATAATTACATTTCATATTTGAATGAATCTTGCATCCGCTGCGGGGCGGCAGCTACCGACGCCGTTGGTGGGCACTGTAATCAAATATGAATTGTATCTGCTGTACAGTTGTTTCAATATCCTAAAAGAGTTCATCGTACATAAACATAACATTTGATGTGGCGGTCACCTTTTTTTTGCAAAAAACGGCACGCGCCGACCGCACAATCGTATTGTTTGACTTGAATGCTAAGTCCAGTAACTTTATACACGGTATTTTCGATTTTTGATAAATTTGGATTATTCATTGGGCCAACATCATAAACAAGTCTGCAAAAAATCAGAACTACCGGATTTGACGCAAAGTGCTTTCAGGCGACAAGGTTATTGGATTACATAATAATGTTTTGAAGATAAGTAGATCAGCTCAGTTGGGCTTATTCCAAAAAATATCCCGAAAACCCGATTCTTCCAGATCTGGACGTGATTATGCTCATTCTACTCAGAATCACGAGCACTGTCGATCCTGATAATAAAAAAACGTGTCCCAAAATTTTCATACAAAATTTAAGTTTCCGCTACGTCATGCTCATAGGAGGTCCATACTAAAACGTGACGTAATAGAACGACAATTTTTGGGACACTTTTTTTTATTGTCAGGATCGAATGGGCTCGTGATTCTGAGTAGAATGAGCCCAAACATGTCGAGATCTAGAAGAATCGGGTTTCGGGTTTTTTTTTGGAAAAAGCCCAGTTGATATAATTTCAACTATACATGGCAATATAGAGTAGTTGAGTCATGTTAAAATTGATAACGTAGTGTTGCTAAATGGATAGTAAACCATCAAATTATTGTAATCAAGTATAAATTACAAAACATACCTTGAGAGTGTAGAAAAATATGTTTTTTTTTATTGTCCAAGAGTAAATTTAAGGGGCTCCCATACGCCAATGACCTTCGATCTGAATCCCTTAGTTTTCTAATGTTTTTTGTAGCTTTTTATATTAACAACAACGGCTTTAAACTATTTAGTGTCCCATATTTACTTCAAAGTTCATTGTTTTCGATATATTTGGCATCAAAGTTGAACATCCCCATCCTTTCCAACCAATCTGATGTGAACATGGGGGTACCACAGGGGAGCATACTTGGACCGCTACCATTCTTAGTTTACATTAACGACCTCCCAAATGTCACGCACAATACGGTCCTTCTTTTCGCTGACGCTGACTCTGTGATTATTCCCTGTAAAAACCCCGCAACTTACCAATCAGAGGCAAATTTAAAGTGTTCAACAACATCAACGCCTGGTTATATGAGAAGCAAACTGAAAGCCAACATTAGCAAAACCAAGTACAATGTGTACTTAGTACATGGAATTTTACGTTCCCCAAAGCAACGCTAAAAATCTGGTAATTGAACATAAACAAGAAGCCATTCTTCACCTTCATCTTTTCGTCCAATATTCCGCAGTGTCTCAAGACGAGAGTCTTTGACCAGTGTGTGTTGCCAGTGATGACGTATGGCACGGAAATGTGGTCGCTTACTATGGGCCTCATAAGAAGGCTCAAAGTCACCCAAAGGGCAATGGAGAGGGCTATGTTGGGAGTTTCTCTGCGCGATCGCATCAGAAATGAGGCTATCTGCAGCAGAACCAAGGTAACCGATATAGCCCTCCGAAACTTAAGTGGCAGTGGGCACATTGCACGTAGAACCGATGGCCGTTGGGGCGGAAAGGTTCTCGAGTGGCGACCACGTACCGGAAGGCGCAGCGTGGGTAGGCCCCCACAAGGTGGACTGATGACCTGGTAAAGGTCGCGGGAGTCCGCTGGATGCGGGTGGCGCAGGACCGGTCATTGTGGCACTCTTTGGGGGAGGCCTATGTCCAGCAGTGGACGTCTTTCGGCTGATATGATGATGATGATGATGAAGAAGCCATTGAAAGCGTTCAACCCACTAAATATCTCGGGGTGATGCTGGATTGCCATTCTGACTGGAAAGCTCATATTGAGTATCTGGTCGGTAGGCTGAACACATTTGTGTTTGCTCTGCGCAGGATATCACACGTGGTATCCCAAGAATCTGCTCTATTGGCGTTACATGGCCACATTATGTCAAACCTTCGTTAAGGTGGTTTTCCACCGGCGAGGCGAGGCGGGGCGTGGATGGGCGAGAATTGAAATTAGTATGGGACTTACTACCTATTTGCACTGAGCTCGCGCGGTGGAAATAGGTAGTAAGTCCCATACTAATTTCAATTCTCGCCCATCCACGCCCCGCCTCGCCTCGCCGGTGGAAAACCACCTTGGGGTAACTCCACACAGGCCCAACGAGCGTTCATCTTACAAAAAAAATGCGTTAGAGCGATCTGTGGCGCCAAAACGACAGATTCATGTAGACCGTTGTTCAAAAAATTTAAAATCCTTCCATTACCCACAATGTATATCTACGAAATGTGCCTTTTGTGAAAGCTCATATTAATCAATACAAAATTATGAATTCTGACCCGAGGCCAACTTCTAAACATCATGGACTCAATATCTGTTGTCCAACTCATATCTCTGCTCATTTCGGGAAAAGCATTCTTTCCATGTCTGTCAAAATTTTTAACCATTTGCCGAATGACCTGAAATCCTTGGATTGTCAAGGTTTCAAAATAAAATTATTCAAGTGGTGTCTACAAAAAATGTTCTACTCTGTTAATGAACACTTTGTTACCACCACTGCCTAATGAATTTATTTAGTATTTTTATTATTTTCTCTGACCATTTTCCTATTTGCATGACATTGATTTATTGTTTTTATATATTTTTATTCTTCTCAATATTTATCTTTAGTCTGACTGCTACATTTTGATTCGACATTATAGAACAATAGATAATAATTATATCATTTCAATGACATGCATATCTAATTATTGTACGCCACACTCTGGCTGATTGTGATGTAACCATATACTAACCCTACCACCATTTATAACCACTCACATTCAAACAATAAATAATTTGTATTTGTTAGTATTTGTATTTGTAACAATTTTAGGCCAAAAAACTGGTTTTCTGGCCATAACTTTTGTGTTAATTGGTTTTAAATGAAAACCTTAGACCAGTTTTTAGAGACGTCACAGACGAACCCAAATATGTAGATTTCGTATATGTTAGATCTTTCACGTCAGTAGAGATACGAAATAAGTGTTTTTTAGACCATATTTAAAAAAAACATACAAAATTAAGTATTCATTTGTTTCAGAATCCGATAGACGAAAATGGAGATAAAAGATTGAAGAACCGATAGCCGTTTGATTTATAATTCTATCTATAGTGCAAAAGTAGGAGATACGATTCAAAACTTGCCAAAAATCGATGAAAACCTCGGGTAGCCCCTTAAAGCTATTAACTACTCACTTGCTTGTGGCAACCACGCAAGATATTATTCGCAATAGAATCATTACGCTTTTATAGAAACTGTATGACAATTATGTTCCTAAACGCAGTATTTCACGACCGAAACAGCAATTGACTTGATTTTCCATACAACGATTAGTACAAATTGCAAAGTGTGACGTCATATTTTTACGCTGCTGCCGCCAGCTAGGTCCGTCTTTAAAAATTTTTTTGGGTTTTATGTTCTTGAAGTTGCTCCCATACAAACATTAGTTCCTCTCCAAAAACTGGTTCGGGCATCGTAAATAAATCTTAGGTCACAAAGCCTATTGGTGCAACAAGTGCGCATGCTAAGATAGCACCCAACGACCCACTCTGTCGCACTTGCAGATCTGAGCGACAGAGATACACAAGCCAACTTCGTTTTCCTTTCGCGCCAGCTCTAACTTTCTCATAACTCGCGGTACGTAACTAAAATGCGCAGCTCAGTCTGCGTCGCTCGAATTAGCTAAAGCGACCTAGAAGTATTCGTATCTTGGTTCGTAATCATTTGATCACACAGATGGAGACACAAATACAAAAACAGTAGATCTGTATGGGTAGCCAACTTTCTATTTTTAAATCTGAATTAGAATTTCAAATGGCGTCGAAAACCGTTTTGTGCTAAATGTAGTAAGTACAAACAAGGTGTTGACAGATTCAAAACTGAATTGTGTTTTATTTAGTAGATGCTAAGTAGGCCTAGCTTTTGTTTACTCTTGAGACGTGGTGTACAGGATGATTGGAAATATATGATCATTTTGTAAATGAATCAAAAATTGATAAAACAGTAAACTAACGACGTTGCACGTTGCTAGAATTTGGTGTAAAACACTACAGTATTGAATCTTCAAGCGTACATTCACACGCACATTCGTACGCATGCATCCCGCGCCAGTCAGGGTCACTCATTTAAATGTAGACGCGCAGTAAAGAAACGGTACTGACTCGACTGACAACTTACCGATATCATACCGCCTTCACACCGACAAAGCAGGAAATCGCCTAACCTCGCTTTACGGCGCTAGCGCTGATCGCAAATTTAATACCGACATCGACAGTATACCGACAAGTTAGGAAATCTATACATCAGAATGCGCACGTCTAAGTACGAATTACCGGCATGCCGATACCACCCTGCTAAGTCAGGAAGTCGCCTAAAGTTTGCAGCCCCCCTATTCTGTAACTTGTTTTAAGCTCACCTCAACGCTCACCCACAAATATATCTTGACACCGCGATGCGTAGTAACCAAGCGTAGGTAGAGGTCGCGTTTCGTGACGGGTGAAAGGCGGGGTGAGCCGCATTAACGCTTAGCGAATAACAGCCCAGAGCGCGCTGTGTCCATACACTTCAGGCGGGTGAGCATGAAGTGTAAGTATACCCGGAACAAAATGTCGGGTATATCTGGAATCTAAATATCATCATCGTCATCATATAAGCCGAAAGACCTCCACTGCTGGACGTAACCATAGGCCTCCCCTGAAAAGAGAACCATAATGACCGGTCCTGCGCCACTCGCACCGCATCCAGGGGACTCCCGTGACCTTTACCAAGTCTCGTGGGGGGTCCACCCGCGCTGCGCCTTCTGGTACGAGGTCGCCACTCGAGAAACTTTCTGCCCAAACGACCATCGGGTTTACGTACAATGTGCTCCGCCCACTACCACTTAAGTTTAGCGATTCGGAGGGATATAGCCCGGTTACCTTTGTCCTGCTTTTTTTTATACAACGACGTTGGCAAACAAGCGTACGGCCCACCTGATGGTAAGCGGACACCGCAGCCTATAGACGCATGCAACTCCAAAGGAGTAACATGAGCGTTGCCGACCCTTGATATGTTTGAGGATCGTGTTGACTGCTGAAGCAACAAATTCCCAAATGCTGCGGATAGCCTACACTCTATACATTATCTATACATACATCACATGAAATTTATGCATTTTTTATGTAGCACAAGCTCACAAAAACAACGATAAATTGACTGTTAAGCTATGGTAATATAATTCACTGTTCCAAATCTTTGCAAACGTTGCATCAAAACCTAGAATTTAAATAAAGTACCTTTGCCCTGGTATTAAAATTGAAAAGGGCATCCTTTAATGTATGGGGTCTTTAAAGTAGGTAATTTTAAAATGTATTAAGAACGGACGGTTGGAATTGTAAGTTAGATGCTCGAATTTGGAATAATCGAACGGACTGTTTTGATTTTAAATTTTAAATTTGAATTTCTATCGACCGTTATTCGAATGTAGCCACGGATTTTGCATCAGCCGTTACGTTATTCTTTTCAAGGAGATGGGATTAACATGTCATGGCATGGCTGGAGTTATGGCATGCGTATTTGTTTTCTGTATTTTCACCGACTTCTATTTTTTGAATCGTATGACATTCATAATTTCGCCTTTAATGTTTGTCACTCTTTAGCACCACCCAGGGGACACGTGCAGCGTTCTGGTGGGTAGCTGCGGACGCGAGTAACAGTTGTCCCCCAACCGACTTCGTCTTCCTTTCAGGTTGCAGGCATCCTTTGACTACGGTGTCCCCTTAACATCGGGTGGATCGCAGGGTTGTTGGCCACCCAAGTGGTTTTTTTTTTACTATTTCAAAGAGTCGTCAAGGCAAGGTAATGTTGGGTTACCTTCCATCCTTATTTGATCTGACTCATATGAATTATATTATAATTATAGAAGTATTTTACATTAACTGAGGTACAAGATAATGAAACTAATAATTGATTTTACTATTAATGCTGGGTTTTCTACGAAATCTTCAAATATACTGTAGTAAGTATAGTGGTGATGGGACTGTCTAGAAGGTGCTCTGCGTCGGGCATGTTTGTGGATGCGCGCGCGGATAGTTTTCAGACCATAATTAGGAAAAATATAGTCTCCTTACTAAGTCGTGTGAGGCATAGTCCCAACAGCATTCTAAAGGAAATTGCTGATAGGTTTGATTGTCCCATACTATAGCAGTGGTCCGACCAAATTAAAAGCGTAGCACAGTTCTCAGTATAGATACGTTGCTGGAGTTGAGTGTGTACTTATACTGCAAACTAGCTGTTTTGAGATAGCTGTATAAATGTCCCAATTGCTTATGTATAAATGCTAACACTAGACTAAGATATTTGTTATGTTACTAACACTCTATGGATACTTTGTATGTCCGAAATAAAGAAATTGATTGACTGATTGATTGATAGTGTTTTGTGTAGTCATTTAAAATGCCGATCCTTTATTTATCTATTTAGACAGACAAATGCAAGTCCACCTCTCTAAACACAGCGCATTTTCGGGAGCTTACTCACCACTTACACAACACCAAATGCCCACAAAGAAAATAGTGGTGTTATTATGGCTGTGGTATTCTGTAACTCAGTAAGGAGGTACTTTCCCATTTGGGCCGCTCCAAAATTGAGCGAAATGACATTCCGCTGGTCCCTCCCTCTCTAATCTATTCTCTTTATCTAGTGATGTGGTGGGTCAATGAGTCATGTACCAAATCCCGACTTCGTGTGCTACGTCGTAGCGCGTAGCAGTATCTTTTTATCTTGTAGCGGAAGTCACTCGTAGAGGCATTACTGATGGGTTCTTAAGGCTTAAAGCTTTTTTTGTGGAAAAAAGTTAAAGCATAAATTAGAATAAGGTCCTTTACCCCTCATAATTTGGGGATCGTTATGACATGACAAAAAAACTTGAAAAAAAGTGTTTACGTTTTTGCGTGTACTGTTTGGGTTCATGCCTTTATGTCATGACAATTAGAGACCTGTACAAATATTTATGGCCTTATTTATTTACATATATCCTGTGTAAGTGTATACCCCTGAGCCACACACAGGCTATACGTGATGCCAGAACGAGGGACGGAAAAGCTCCTATGCAGCTGAATTAGGAACTGGTCTTAAAATGGCTGATGACTTGGCATAAACAACCTTATCAGTTTGGACGGGTAATGGTTTATGTGCCACAACCTCATACTTAATCAGTTGTGTCAAATAAAAAAAAGTGGAACTATGACAAGGACAATGAATGATATCTCCCTTTCGGTCACACTTATCGAGATTTGTATGCCACCAGCTCGCTCGCACGTGGTATTATTATTAACATAGCCTGTCCTGAGTATCATAGGTCCATGCCCTGAGCGTAACCTTCAACTGTTTACCAGCATTGTAATAAAATTTGTTAAGTACTCGTCTGAACGCCTGCACCAAATTGCATAGCAATACTTCTTCAAACGTAAATTGAGCAAAGACACGCGTAGGCGTCCACGTGGTAAAATGAAAATAATCTGAATTATCTCCGTTTATTGAGTCGTCTCAATTTCCAATAAAAATTCCTACACGTGACACTAATTTTGCTGTCCCAAGGATTTTGAGATGTTTATCTCAGTGGGAGGGTTGCAAATTTGACTGATTTGGCTGGTATTTGAGTTTTAGGTAGGCACGTGAATAAAACCATAACATCTCGTGCATAAGATTATCATAATGTATAATATCGAATTCAATGGTCCATCAATGTTTTGGCTGTTGTTCATTTCAAAATTGTTTGATTTAGGTTTATGGATTATTTTTACAGTTTTTAAATAACTTTCAAAAGCGTGTCTGCTTTCCGAAAAAATCTTGTTCCCAGTCCGGGTAAACCCCCTACCCTACTTCACTGGCCTCCGACTTCAACGCTTTAAAGATTTTACCTTGAACACTGTTGTATACCTACTGATGGCCGGTCGCGGATTAATGATTTAAATTTGACCCATTACAGGTCCAGTTAATGTGTAATTACCCATTTCTCCGCGTCCATTATAAACCTGACTCTTTTTAACCCATGCATAATGAGAGTGTGTAAGGGAGTACTTACCCCAAAAAAAATGTTTTTACAAAATTTTATTATAAGTACTGCCGGCGTGATTGATTTACAAATTTCTAGTAGAAAGGGTTACCGAGCACCAAACACATGTCGTAGCGTAGCACGTCCTAGCATGGACGGCCTTATCACACGATAAGTGACAAGATAAAGCGTCCGTCACTGGCTGACACCGTTCCATAGAACGAGACGCACGCTTTATCTTGTGACTTATCGCGTGATAAGGCCGACCATGATACGGGGTCTGGATTATTTTCAGATATTGATGTAGTAAAAGAGTATTTGTATCAGGTTATCCTCGCAGTATCTAGGAATTGGCGTAGGCACCATTTACGTAATGGACTACTATCTGGCCTTCTAACCCAGAGGAAAACTAGACCTTATTGGTATAAGACCAGTTTCCTCACGATGTTTTTCTTCACCGAAAAGATACTGTGATTGATTATACTCTTGCCGCTGGTATTTTTATTTTTGGCGTAAATTTCGAATAAGTGAAACTTGAAAATAATTCATCTGGCTTCACAAACACATAAGCTCATAAACTACTTTCAGTTCCTCAGTATGAAGAATACTCCTCGAGTTTTCGCAATTCCGAAATTCCCTAAGGCACTGGTAGGTACATTTATAGCACACATCAGACGCATGTGGCAAAACTGTCATCTCTAACTCAAATCCCATTATAATAGCGGTTTGATAATAGCCATTCTCAACTCTGTCATTATAAGTCAAGGTATCATTTACATTGACAGTTCGTCTGATACATCCGAAGGTCCACCAAACAATTTGAAATTTGAATCATTTGGTAAGTATTAGAAATGGAGTTGAAATTCTTTTGTTTCAAAAAATGAACGAAACAACAAATACAAATCTATTCCGATTGAAAATGCATAAAATCCCTTTAAGACCCTATTGGTACATCGGTAGGTCCATGGGCCTTAGATTATATGGTCGTTACAGCCTGTGGCTTTGCTGGTGGAAGAATACATACATAGTCAACAAATATAACAACAGTCAACCTATATGGTCAAAGAGTATTGTAGCTATATAGTACCTACCTACCCTGTGTCTTAAACAGCTTTCCCAAAATTATTTTAAATAACAAAGAGCAAACCTACACACACTAACAATAGAATTAAGAGAATGTTCGTTGAGGCCCCCAGCAATATAATTCGTTATTAAGAAGCTGCGGTATCCTAAGTGCCTGAACCCATTCGGCTGTCAAGCGGCGGTCGTGGGTTCGAATCCCGGCTCGTACCAATGAGTTTTTCAGAACTACTGTACGGCATATTTAGCTTTTGGTGAAGGAAAACATCGTGAGGAAACCGGTCTAATCCCAATAAGATCTAATAGTTTTTCCTCTGGGTTGCAAGGTCAGATGGCAGTCGTTTTCGTAAAACTAGTGCCTATGCTAAATCTTGGGATTAGGTATCAAAGCGGACTAGGAGGATGATTAAGAAAGTTTAGTAAATAATCTTAAATAATAAAGATTGTACTAAACGTAACCCACCATATTACTGAATTCTACCTAAAAATAAAAAGGATTTTTAAAGGTAATACCTACTAATACAAAATAATTTACTTTAAAAATAAAGTTGTAACCGACTTCAATTTAGTACTCCGCCAAGCCACGAGAACATTTCAACATTTCTTTTCCAATTTACCACATGAACTGATTTCCGAGAGCAAATGCGTTGATTATTAGAGAAAAAACCCGAATTCCTGTATGTGGGCCGATACCATTTGAGGACTTCCATCGATTCCACAAGGATCACTTTTGGCAGTTCGTTAGTTGCTATTTCAACGGAATCTTATCAGAATCTGTAATATACTTTTGTACTTTAAAGTACATAATTGAGGAATTTCATAAGTCATCTGTGGGCTTCATCATCAATTCCACTGCACCAAATTTATGATTTCCGGGTGTAAATACACGAGTTATAATAGAAAATACCAAAATCACTACATGCGTGCCTAATATAATTGAGGAGTACCCTCAATTCCCCATGGATCCCATCGTCCAACGGAATTTTTGAAAAATATGGGACCTACCTGGAAGCATCATTATACAGCGAATGATATTTCCCTTTCTGTCACACTTATCGCGATTTGATGCTAGCTCGCTCGCATGTGGTATTATTATTACCATAGCTTCATAGGTCCATGCCTGGGACCTATGAATATAATCAAAGGGCAGGCTGGCACACGTGACACGTTGTTGCGCGCGGTTGTAAAGACGACGACGTATTTTCGGGCTCCTTGGTTTTGAACTTTTTTTAACCGACTTCAAAAAAAGGAGGAGGTTCTCAATTCGGTTGTTTTTGTTTATTATTATTTATTTATTTTTTATTATGTTTAATGTTTGTTACCTCAGAACTCCGTCATTGATGAGCCGATTCGTAAATTCTTTTTTTGTTTGTAAGTAACAGGTGGGTCCCATTTTTTTCAAAAATTTAATTGGATGATGGGATCCATGAGGAATTGAGGGAACTCTTCAATTATATTAGGCACGCGTGTAGTGATTTTGCTATTTTCTATTTTAACTCGTGTATTTACACCCGGAAATCATAAATTTGGTGGAGTGGCATTGATTATGAAGACCACAGATGACTTATGGAGTTCCTCAATTATTTACTTTAAAGTACAAATGTACGTCAGAGATTCTGATAAGATTCCGTTGAAATAGCAACTAATGAAGTACAACGATTGGGTTTTTTTCCCTAATAATCAACGCATTTGCTCTCGGAAATCAGTTCATGTGGTAAATTGGAAAATAAATGTGGAAATGTTCTCATGGCTTGGCGGAGTACTAAATTGAAGTCGGTTAAAACTTTGTTTTTAAAGTAAATTATATTATTAGTATGAAGTTTATGAATTGCATCAACGCTACAAAAAAATATACGTCAAGAAGCAAAAATACGTTGTAAGTATTGAAAGATAAGTTAATGATGGAGCGACATAGGTACCTATAATGTATTAATGTTGATTGTTTTAGATTTACACGAGTTTAAATTTTGTGTTGAAATACCGTAAAAGTGTGTAGATGAATACAGTACTTATATACTTTTCCGTCAAACATAATAAAATGACCCCTACTTATTTGCACACTTTTATTGAGTTTTTCAGAGTATTAGGCACTGGTCCCGCCGCCGGTTAGTAAGCTAGAAAAGTTGGGCGAGTAACGGTTAATTGCGTGCTGACCAGGCACAGTGTGATCAATCGATCTTTACAGATCCGCAATGTAATGCTACTCGCCCAACTTTTCTAGCTTACTAGCCGGCGATGGGACCAGTGCCTTACCCAATAACTCTAATACTAGTACGCGAGCAAAGCTGCGGGCAACACTACTTATTGTTAACATTTTGCCGAGCAGGCAGCCCTAGCGCGGTGTCAAATGACGTCACGCCGGCCTTCTTAAAGATAAAGCGAGACACACATAGTCACTGCGCGGACACGCCCCTGCCCTAGGCGCGTGCAGTATCTGTTACTGTAACTAGTCATGTGTGCTTTAGCTGATTAGCAAAAGAATATTGTTTCTAGAAACTTAGTTCAAAAATCTAAAGAACACACCACCACAATCACAACCTCGTCTCTTAAGTAGTTTAGTAGTGTATGTCAGTTGACTGCAAGAGCTAAAAAATATGTACACTCAACTTTATTGCCTTAACATTAAGGTTATCAATACGGCCTAAGTTACAAAAAATGTATACATATATACATTTTTTTGTAACTTAGGCCGTATTGATCTCTTTGTACTCGACTGTACACTTTTATTAAGTTTATTCCGAAATGAAACCTTATGTTAACAGATTGCAACTATTTATTTCAATGATACAACGTGACCGTAAGTTTACAATTCAAAATTTGGAATTGACTGCGATGAGAACCTAATTTGCATAAAGGTATGCTAAAAGGTACATATATGTGATGGCATACATCGGAGCGAACAACAGGCACAAATATCTGAACATGACTCTATCATCCAGGAGATAGAGCTCATATTCATCTGAATATATAAGTATCTACTTATGAACACCCTGAACAGTACAGATGTTTTTCATGGCAAATGAACATAAAACATATCTATGACGAGGTGAGTGAAACGATCCAAATTGATTCACTACGGAGGCAGGTCGCTGAGGTATTTGCCCATACATGTGACTATCAGCAACCAAAGGACGAAGGTCATCCCTGCCGCGAGCATCTGAGTAACATTCCAGTCAGCTGTTGTCCTCATTTGCATAAACACCTGCTGTCGTGCCATCTCAGATACGTCTTTTGCCCGTGAACATATACATTAACATGGCGAAGAACACGACGATCAGCACTACTGAGCCAAACCCGGCTAAAAAGTGGTTGATGTCAAAGACGAGGGTATCCATCTTCATCAAGCACTACACTGGAAGTATCCGCACATCCAATTCATTACCAGCAGCGCCGTAACGAAGGCAAAAGCAAGCAACAGCACTTGAACTATATCTACTGTATAATTCCCGGATACCTTAGGCATTTTTCTAGTTCACTAATTATGCATATGGCGAGAAAGTAACACCACGATGGTTCAATTACAGCTCCGGTAACGGTCAAAATGTCCCTGGTCGTGAAATTCAAGTCACATGCAGTTGGTGTGGCACCCATTTGTCGGTAATGCGGTCATCTTGATAATGTTTCAAATATTTAAATCCATCAACATGTAGCCGTTTGGCTTACACTTTTCGTTTCAATTTGTCTTGATGTTTTTTTTTTGTATTTTATTTTTCTTCATTTTGTTTCACTGCATAATTTGAAAAATATGTCTGAAATTTGTGTCTTTGACATTGATGTTGTAAGGATATGATGACTATTGTGGCCAGTTATAGTGATTCACCGTAGAACGTCAAGAAGGAAACGTTCAACCACAAAAAGGAATTTATTGATGACATTTATGTAAAAATATTAGCTTCCCTCTTTGTTTTTACACATACAGATGGTGTACGTTTTAAACAAAGTTATTTTTGAGTGGCCATAATTTTGCATCATTCGTTCGACAAGCCGCGGCTTCACGTTTAAACCTCTCACAGACGGCGCGGCCAGGCCGAGCCAGTCTGTGGGAGGCCTTACTATTGTCCGCCACCATGGACCTATGATCTATGCCTATTGACTTGCCATAAACAACCTACGGACGGGTAATGGTTTATGTGCCACAACCTCATACTTAATCAGTTGTCAAATAAAAAAAAGTGGAACTATGACAAGGACAATGAATGATATCTCCCTTTCGGTCACACTTATCGAGATTTGTATGCTACCAGCTCGCTCGCACGTGGTATTATTATTACTATAGCCTGTCCTGAGCCTATCATAGGATAGGTCCATGCCGCCACCGCAGGCCGCGCCAGTGTGTTGCAGGCCTTAACTTGTCATTTAGCTGTCTAATTGTAATTGACTATTGACCGCAACAGGCCGCGCCAGTGATTCAGCATCAAACCCAGTCGGCGTCTAAAACCAAGTCACCTCACGATCGTCATATTAAAGCAGAATAAAACACGTGAGATAAATTGTCATATTTACTTAATTGAAAAATCTCACAAGGTCATGTTAATGAAGAATAATAGAGAATGAGATAAGTTGAGTCTGACAAAAATTTTGAAAGGATTATTATTGAAGTTTGAATTCTTTATTGAACAGCAATCAGCCTGGAACAAAACAATTTGCTATTAGAATATGGACTTATATAATATATGAGGTTCATTAAATTATATATAGCCTGACTAGTTTCTTTTTGACCACGTTGCGGATTTTTAATGCAACTAATTTATTTTACTGGCAAGGAGTACTCTATGACAACAGACGTTCGAAGTCATCGATTGTCACCGATGTAAACAAACAGCAAGCAAGACGAAATACTTCGCGTTTGTAAAATAAAATACAATAAATATGCTGAAAGCAATGCATAGCGATGGCAGAAAGCTTATTTTGAATATAATTCAATATTTACACCAAAAAGGATGCCGGATTGCCTAGTATTGCTACAAACAATGTCTTATTCTAAAGCATATAATTTTTACATTCAACAAACTAGCCTAAAACTAAATTGTCTAATTTTTTGTCATAATTTAGGCGGCAGATTAAAAACGACATATTTAGAATAGCATTTAGGCAGCTAAGTAAGTTGAATAAACCGCCTAAAAAAAAAAATACAACCGAATTGAGAACCTCCTCCTTTTTTTTGAAGTCGGTTAAAAATAAGAAAGGTCAGTTTCAAATTAGCGCTGTCATTGGATTATGACAGAGAGCTGCTCATTGTTTTAGCGACACCTAAATAAAGTTTGGAAGTTTAGAAGCCACTGTAGAATCGGGTCCAATGCCAATGTTGCTTAAGTGTCAGTGATCGGAATTAGGTGAGCCAAAATACCTATTATTCGCAACAGGACATAATGTAGAGTGGATACAACCGGGTAGAAAAATATTTTTTTTCTTTAACACCGGGTAATCGATATTTGTCCGGGTACTATAAGTAGTCGTAATGTTAAACATACATATTTTTACTTATAGTACGGGATTGTTTATGTTAGTTTGTAGTAAAAAGGGAAGGAAAAAGTATGAAATGGTTATAACTTTTAGACTAACATTAAACATCCCGTTCTATAAGTAAAAACATATATGTTGAACATTACGACTGGTACCCGGAAAAATAACGAATACCCGGTATTTAAGAGAAAATTCTGTTTTCCTACCCGGTTGCAACCACTTTATATTATGTCCTCTTGCAAAGAATAGGTATTTAGGCTCACCTAATTCCGATCACCATATTATGATATTTAATTAGGTACTTAATTTATTATATTATATTATATATTTTTTCACGCCACTGCTCGGAAATGTGGCAAAAGATGGTCAGAATACAGGCTTCAAAACTGGGGTTAGTTGGACATGGCACGAACAGGCCAACTATGAGTTCAAACTGTCCAACAATGTTATTGTTGGACAGTTTCAACTGATATTCGCTCAATCACAGCTCCCCCGCCCCCGCCCCGGCCCGGCGCGGTGCCCCCCGACACGGCCGCGCTACAGTGTTTCATATTCAACATCCTCCTAGCGTTGTTCCCCGTTGTGCCCCTAAAGGAGCCCGGGGTCCGCTTTGACACCTAATCCCAAGATTTGGCATAGGCACTAGTTTTACGAAAGCGACTGCCATCTGACCTTCCAACCCAGAGGGAAAACTAGACCTTATTGGGATTAGACCGGTTTCCTCACGATGTTTTCCTTCACCGAAAAGCTAACGGTAAATATTCCGTCATAAGTTCCGAAAAACTCATTGGTACGAGCCGGGATTCGAACCCACGACCGCCGCTTGACAGCCGCATGCCTGAACCACTAGGTTACCGTAGCTCTACCTAGCTACAGTGTTTCATATTATGATCTTTAGTTAGGTACTTAATTTTAATTATAATTATTTGGAATTTCCTCGCAGTAGGCGTGAAAAGCACTATGTAATGTCTCGGCCAAAAGTGTAATGATGTTTTCATTTATATTGGTCGGGTACCTATGAGTTCTTGAAATAAAATGTACCTATAGGTAAGTGCTGAAAATTAATTGCTTGATGGGGTGGGTAGGCCCTATACTGATGACCTGCCTGGTAAAGGTCACGGGAGTTCGCTGGATACGGGTAGTGCAGGACTGGTCACATGGCACTATTTGGGGGAAGCCTATATCCAGCAGTGGACGTCTTTCTGCTGATATGATGATGACGATGAATAGTCTGATGAACCTAGTTGATACTGTATCATGAATAGTCTGATGAACCTAGTTGATACTGTATCATGAATTGTCTGATGAACCTATTTGATACTATATCATGAATAGTCTGATGAACCTAGTTGATACTGTATCATGAATAGTCTGATGAACCTAGTTGATACTGTATCATGAATTGTCTGATGAACCTAGTTGATACTATATCATGAATAGTCTGATGAACCTAGTTGATACTGTATCATGAATTGTCTGATGAACCTAGTTGATACTGTATCATTAATACAAATAAAGACAACATCGTCATCATCTTATCAGCCGAAAGACATTAACAGCTGGACAAAGGGTGCATAAGTGACCGGTCCAGCGCCACCGGCATTTAACGGACTCCCGCGAACTTTACCGGGTCATCAGTCCACCTTGTGGGGCCTGTCTCCCGTTGCGTGGTCGCCACCCGAGAACCTTTCCGCCCCAACGGCCATCCAGACAATAAAGGCCTCCACGCGCGGGCCCGCCGCGTCAGTGACGCGTTAGCAACGCGTGTGCAGCGCGGCATATCTCTCTCACTACCAACACATCTAATATGGATCTCACTATCTCTATCACACTCAGCAGCGCGGCAGCAGCTGCGCGGGCCCACGTGGGCCCGCGCGTGTCAAGCGCGGGCCCACGTGGGCCCGCGCTTGACACGCGAGGCGCACGACACGCGGCCGCGCTGCCGAGTTGTAACTTTAGCGCCGCGGGCCCGCGTTCGGACCGCGTTCGATGTGTGTCTGAAGTGTAGTTTTGAGCGGGCCCGCGCAGCACACGCGCCGTGCACAACACGCGTTTGGTGGGTGGAGGCCTTTAACATAATATGCGGGCGCCCTAAGCTAATGTGTCTTCTTACCATCAGACAGACCGTGTGCTTTGCCACTGTCATATATGTATATCATATGATGGCATAAAAGAAATAGTTAACCGTACCTGACCCGCCCGCGCCTGCATTGCCACCAGCCCCAGCACTTGCGCCTACGCCGAATCCGACACCATAACCTGCTCCTACTGATCCTGTTGACAAAGACATCTGCACTTGAATCCCCATGGACCGGGAAAGCTTATTGTCACGTTCTAGCAAACGAGTCACCCATCATGATTATATATCGTTCATAGTTTCTTCTAAAGCCACTGGATGGCGCACAACACATTAAATTAAGGTGGTTCGACGACCACACAAAACGTCTTTTGACATTCGCAAGCTAACGGCGTGATATTTTAAGAAACGTAATCTTTCATGAATTGGCTCTCCATTTGCGCGAAATACCCCATTTCCCAGCATAAACTTGTATAAAATAGAATAATTTGAGAATAATCGTTTTCCCATAGTATCACGTGACAAAGTAATTTCTCAAATCATTCGAGTTAATACAAGTTTATTCTTGGAATGGGGGATTTTCGCGCAAGTAGAAAGCCAATTTATGAAAGTGAGTTACATAAGTTTCTTAAAATATCACGCCGTTAGCCTCCGAATGTTGTTTTCTTTAATAATATAGTATTGTTTGAATTATTATTTTGCATTTTAATTTTTCCTGTTAAATCCAATTTTATCTTAATTTACTGAATTATGATACTTATACTAGTCCCATTATTATGTTATGATATTGCACTGCCCTCACACGTTTGTGTTAGAACTTGTTACTATTTTTAAGACCATAAATTATTCACAAAAAGCAATGAATAAATGAATGAATTTCAAAAAACGTTTTGTATATGGTCGTCGAACCACCTTAACGGGTTTATTCCCGGCATATCACATAGGTATAGGTAAATTCCACTTTTTATTGGTATTAGACTGATATGTATGTTTACCTCCAGCTCCAGCACCCCCACTTGTGCCGGTACCTGCAAATTAAATTACGTATAGGTAGAAAACTTAAAAGGCTCAAAGTCACCCAAAGGGCTATGGAGAGGGCTATGTTGGGAGTTTCTCTGCGTGATCACATCAGAAATGAGGCTATCCGCAGCAGAACCAAGGTAACTGATATAGCCTTCCGAATCGCTAAACTTAAGTGGCGTTGGGCGGGGCACATAGCACGTAGAACCGATGGCCGTTGGGGCGGAAGGGTTCTCGAGTGGCGACCACGTACCGGAAGGCGCGGTGTGGGTAGGCCCTCCATAAGGTGGACTGATGACCTGGTAAAGGTTGCTGGAGTCCGCTGGATGCGGGTGGCGCAGGACCGGTCGCTTTGGCACTGTTTGGGGGAGGCCTATGTCCAGCAGTGGACGTCTTTCGGCTGATATGATGTGATGTGATGTGAGAAAACTTAAGTAAAGCCCTTTTTGTACTGACTTATTTTATCGGTCCGTGTTCACATTTTTTCGCCAGCTATAGCGTTACAAAAACCGGATGTTTCCCGTTCGTCCGATCGCTCGATCGGTCAATCGGCCATATCGGATTTCTTTAACACACTGTCCCAGAGGAATAAAAGTCTCACTGGACCGATCGATCGGGCGAACGTGCTGAAACACCCCAAAAACCTACATGTTGCATATCTATTTGCATTTGCTGTCCTGTCGTTTGACTAAAAACATTTCGCTTTACACTTAAATATTGAACCATCGCTGGACTGACCTGAAGACGTCGATTCCGGTGCTTGGTGGCTCTGAAACAAAGAAAAGTTTCGGATTATAAAAAAAAAACACCTCCGACAGTAAAAAACCGTTTGAAATTCTCTGTCTGGCCCAGAGAATGCCTTGAGGCATTAAGTCCGCTTTTTGTATTTTTTAGTTTTGAGCAGTAAAGTTTAAATAAATAAACACGTTGTACGTTTGTATATAGGGGGTTGTTACCGAAACTACCCAACCGATTTAGAATAGAATAGAATAGAAAAACTTTATTTCGCAAATAACAGTTAGTACATTTTAGATTTACACTTAGATGCTATGTTAAAACTAAGATTAGATGCGACAACGGAGTCCACTCAGCATAATGTCGCTCGACAGAAGGCGAAACGACGCTGGTATTACGTGGATCCACATGTGGTGCGCTACAGAACTGCACGTTACATAGTACTACTACTTAAAAGATTTTATTTGTACACTAATATTCTTGTTAAATGTGTTTCATCTAACATTACAAAGGATGCATATAGAAATTAAATTTGAATTTGAAAATAAATTGCTACCTGTACGAAAATGTACATAATTTCACCAGTATATAGAACGGTTCCTTGGAAACTCCGAATGGACATAGGCTATTTACACCGCGGCTTTGCTTGCCCTCAGGGTAATTCCGGAACCACTTATCCGATTAAAAAAAATCTATCATCCATGTAAAGAATCTACTTTCTTTGTGGAAATAGGTTTTTTCCTGCAGGTTGGCCCGCGTTCTTTGCAATACGCGGACGATGCCGCAGAGGAGTCAAAAGCGCGTTGCGGACCCTTTCTTGATTTGAGGGCTCATCGTGCCGACATCTAAAGACAATACAGTAAGCAAGGGCTCTAGCAGCCGTACTCGCCACCTTTAGTATTTATACAACGTGTTTCTTTAACCGTCTTTGAGCCGAAGCCCACTTAAAGTATCCAAAACGTACTATCCATTCGTGAAAAAAAATGTATTTGTTAAGTTTTTAGTAATAAAAGGTAATTCAGTTTGAAAACTTCTGTATGGCGCGCGGTGGGAAGTTCATTCACCCGGTTAGAGTTCGTACCTATCTACATAAGATGGTGGCTATAGCGGTCACTGCGGTCACTCGGCTGGATGATTAAAATTAATATAAATACAAAAAAACAAAAAAAAAAATTTAAAAAATTTGTTAAATAATGGATGGATAATGGATGGATAATTGGTAAAAATTGTTAATGTGTGTTGTAAAATTTGTTATTGTATTGTTTTTCTTTTTAACTGCTTTCTTTGTGTCAGGTGTGCAATAAAGAGAATTTCTATTGTTTGTTTTGTATTGTAAAAAAACTTTTTTAAGTTCTTTGTTATGTATACATCAACTAGGCTTCGGCTTTAAGAGGGTTAAAAAACACCCTGTATCTACGTTTATAGTTGCCCGCGCGTACATACATGCACAAGTTATAATTCAACGGTATTTTTCTCTTTACGAGTAAGTACAATATTTTTATAAGGTGTATAAAACTGGATTCATTTTTTTTTCTCATAACCCTAATAAAACCACAATGAGACCAAAAAACAGGATATATTAAAGTAATGATATTAAGTAATTATAATAAAGATGAATTAAACAACTCGAGACCTAACCGAGGGTTTAAGCACCAGTGAAATGAGTTTAAAAAACATGAGTTGCATTACGTTCAACGTGCCACCCTGTATATAAGTACATATATTTAAATCCGAGTATGTATGTATGTATGTATGTATGTAAGCACTTTATTGTATACAATAACAGGTTAAAGAATATACATGTCACACAATAGATCAAAGTACAAAGGCGAACTTATCCCTATAAGGGATCTCTTCCAGCTAACCTTTGAGCAATTGAGAGGAAGGTGGGTAGACCGAGATAGGCAAACTTATACCGTGTACAAAAACACAGAGAAAATATGTAAATCGTCAAAAAACTTACACTGCCAACCAACAGCGCAGCGACAAACAACACCATGAAACACTTGAACATTTTGGTTTGTGACCGAATTGACACTAAAATCTGCATAAAACGACGGCATTTTATACCACCAGCACTCAATCTGTATTCGCAACGCTTCGCCGACGTTTTATAATACTGTTATTTGATTTTGAACCCATTTGATTCCTGAGTAATGTCGCTTTTTGAACGTATTTTTTATATAACTCGGCCAACACAAATAATTTTAAGTATCCCGTCATGCAAACCAGCTAAAGACTGACCTCCAAATACACGTAGTTGTTACTAATCACGGGCCAAGTTATATTAAGGACCAGTGGTTAGCGGGTCAAAATTGTTTATAAATAGTAATGATGGTCCTTTAATAGCAGCTCAATTTCACGCTTACTCGTTTGTTTAAATTGTAGTTTATTGCTTTTTAAGCCTTCAAATGACTACATTTGAGTGCACTAGAATTCATACCTGGACGAAAAGAGGGCATATCGCCCGCGATGCGTCTGGATAATCCCACTTCTTGTCCAGAGCCCGTATCATGGTCGGCCTTATCACGCGATAAGTGACAAGATAAAGCGTCCGTCTCGTTCTATTGAACGGTTTCAGCCAGTGACGGACGCTCTATCTTGTCACTTATCGTGTGATAAGGCCGTCAATGCTACGGGGTCAGGATAAGACGACAAAACACTGCTGAGACTGTCCCTTTGCCACCTTTTTTAATTTTACTGTTTTTTTTCTATTTAGTTTATCTCTTTTTGTTTTATGTAACTTTATTGTAATTTTGTGTACTGTGTTTTTTTTTAATGTGGCAATAAAATTATTTTCTTTCTTTCTTTCTTTAAACAAGATGTTGTAGGAGCTCACCACCAGTAATAAAGAAAGCCTCAGATCGCATATTTATCTTTTATCTTATCAATCACCTGCAATCTGAGACGTTCTTCCCTCTTTTTAACCGACGAAAAATGGAGGAGGTTCTCAAGTCAACGCGTATATATTTTTTTCTTATGTATGACCACGCATAACTTTTTTGCAGAGTAGTCCGATTTTGATAATTCCCTTTTTTATTAGACAGGGTACACCTTTGCAGTTTGACCGTTATTCTTCATATTATCTACACTCACAATCTCACATAATTTTCCTATATTACTGTTATGAGTTATGATTACAATTGCAAATCCACTACAACTACAAAAAGAACAGGTAGGTAAATAAGTTTTTACCTGGTTTTTACGACATATTGGTTTAAAGGTACACATAATAGTGAAACATTATGTTTTGCCGACGTATTTTGTAGCACAAGTGTCTTGTTGTCTCCATTTAGTTTAACAATGTTTTGCCATCTCACAAAGCATGATGCGTTTTTGTACAAATAGTCGTGCGAAACCCATCAACCAACCCATGAACGATTACTTTATCCGCTCACTTGATTTCGGATTTTAAAAAAAGTAGCCTAAATTGCTTCTATTTTTAACCGGCTTCAAAAAAAGAAGGAGGTTCCCACTTCGGCTTTTTCTGTTTTGTTTTTTCAAGATTTGTTACCTCAGAACTCCGTCATTGATGAGCCGATTCGTAATTTTTTTTTGTTTGTAAGTATATGCTTCCAGGTGGGTCCCATTTATTTCAAAAATTCAATTGGATGATGGGATCCATGAGGAATTGAGGGAACTCTCCAATTATATTAGGCACGCGTGTAGTGATTTTGGTATTTTATATTTTAACTCGTGTATTTACACCCGGAAATCATAAATTTGGTGGTGGCATTGATTATGAAGACCACCGATGACTTATGGAGTTTCTCAATTATTTACTTAAAAGTACAAATGTACGTCAGAGATTCTAATAAGATTCCGTTGAAATAGCAACTAATGAAGTGCCAAAGGTGATCCTTGTGGAATCGACGGAAGCCCTCAAATATTATCGGATCACATACAGCGATTGGGTTTTTTTCTCTAATAATCAACGCATTTGCTCTCGGAAATCAGTTTATGTGGTAAATTGGAAAAGAAATGTGGAAATGTTCACGTGGCTTGGCGGAGTACTAAATAGAAGTCGGTTAAAACTTTGTTTTTAAAGTAAATTATTACTTATAAACAAAGCTGCCAAACTTGCGGAGCGCGGGGGACGTCTAATGCGCATTCAAGGCCGCGCATAACACGTGCCTGCCCGTAATGATGACACATGCGATACTTTATCAAATTTTAATAAAGTAGTACTAGTAATAATAATTAGAATGATTATAATATATAATAATTAAAAATATATTGAGCAGTCGTGTTACTACGCTTTAAAATCCGATAATATATTCAGAGACAAAATGTAAAGCAAACATAAATGTTTGTTTTTATTTGTAAGTACGTTTAGGACATTTTTTTTTACTCATTAATTATCTTTATCTGACATAATTATGTTAAAATAGAAGCAAATATAATGGATCCCACTCTCGATTCTGAAATACATATCCCTTCAGCTGTGGTCATCCCTCTGTGGGCTTCACATTTTTTCCTGCAGGTCGGTGGAGCCCCCCTAGGAGGGGCGCAATGGCTATGCTTACTTTCTTAGAAATAAAACCGCCATTCGTGTATTGATCTCGTTTTAATCCATTGAAACGTATAAACAATGAAGCGAGACAGCTAACAAGCGACAATGTCATTGGCCATTGGAGGAAAATTATGAATTTGATCGGTAGTCTGAAACAGTCAATAGCGCGTTTGACACGGTCGGTGTTCGCGAGTGAAAATTAGTGGGTTTAGTGCTGAATTTTAGTGCCAGAAGTACAGTTCTTGTAGACATGTAAGTAATCTATAGAATAACATAAAAACAAGTGTTATTTTAACGGGTTAACTGTAATAAGACCCGTGACTAACACAACATACCTGTTCATGCTCAAAATTTGGCAACACGTTTTTTAGCGCTTTTCTAATAATCTAATATTACTATCAACTATTAACATTACCGTTATTTATCATACATTTGTTTAAAATGAACCTAAATGTATTAAAAACGTCTCAAAAGTAAATAAATCGATTGAAATTGGTAACGGTCATAACAAACCCCTCAGAGGGGTGGTTAACAGACCAGGAAAACCCCTCAGAGGGGTGCCCACATAATGCCTCGTGACGTCACTATGATCCGCACTCTATACTAATTATGACCTTGATTTATATTGTTTTTAGATCATGTTTTGATGTGATTTTTGTTTAACTGATGATTATATTATAATTTAAACTAAATGTATACTTAATGGGAATATTAATAAACCTAATTTGTCTTGTTCAATACATATGGTTGCTGTGATAATTGCAGTCGTTTGGAAGAGGTTATTTTATATGAAAGTAGACATAGGTACTTTTTTCATTTCACTCTCACATAAAACCTGCTGCACCTACAATAAAAAAAGCTTCGGTTACAGGTGTAACCGAAGCTGATGACTCAAATTTATTGTTTAGGCATGAATTTGATTACATACAGTATAAAACACTTCAGATATAAACATGTAAATCGAAGCCCACACGAGCAACTTCTGAGTGCAGGCATTATTTTGACAGAATATTTCAAATGGTCTAGTGTAAAAAAAATACTCATGAGCCTGCCATTTTATGTTTTTCGAATAAGTATAACACTAATTTCTTGAAATTAAGGCCATTAAACACCCCAAAAACCAATTTATTATATTTAAAATAACGAAAATATGTCGTAAACTTCGGTGACCTGGTGACGAGGTAATACGACTTTAATGTAACGATGATATATCGTTGCAGTTAGATAATTTAATATAGATTGAGTTTCATCCAAAATGCAGGCTGTGATTATGTAAAAAACTAAAGAAGATTTAATTTTACCAAATCACTTCAATCTCAGAGGGTGCCACAGACGTGGATAAGCGGCCATGTTTTTTCGCCACAGCTGAAGGGCTATAGTTTCTAATTTTGCTTTTATTAAACAATACGTTGTACAAAGTAGGGCGTGAAACAAAAAGACGTGTTAATCTTTAAAAAAAACTGTTTTATTTCTGGTTTTAAACTTCCGATTTACCTAATACTTAACTAACAGGGACAGAGAAGGCGAGGCGGCGCGGAATGATCAAAATGTTCTTATTTAGACTTTAAACTAACCACAGTTGTTGACATAAACGGTGCCACATTCGTTACTAATTATCTGTACGCGAGACCTAGAAGAATTAATCATTTCAATTTATAACTAAACATGTTTACTCAGATCAGAAACTCACTAGCATAGCAGTGTAAGATAAACTTACTTCTGCTGTTGGTATAGACTGTGCTGCATTCGTTACCAATAGAATAATAGTGTGTAGTAATAACAATACCTAGAAGAATTTATATTTTCAATGGACATTTGCGCAAACTCAATTTTAGACTTGGGTTAGATTATTTTCAAAACATTGATTTCAAGTGCTCGAGAGTTTTCAGCACATTAATAAATTAACGATAAGTTTAATAACATCATACCTGTTGGATCAAACAAAAAACATGTGGTTGAATAATCAAAAATACACGTCAACAATACTCAACACAGTTGGTAAGCGAAGCGTAGCACGGCATTTGGAAGTAATAGTAGCCTATTACACGTCGATCATTTGAAATATTCTGATTTAAAGTGCCGAGAACATATGACACTGCTTGGGAAAGGAAACCAATCAGGTGGTCGTTTTGTAGCGTCAATCCACATTTCCTTTATGTTTGGACATTTAGGAAACGTTTAGCGAAGGATACACATTTTAGCTAACATACTTTGAATACTTTATAATACAACACCAGCTTGAGAAGATCATTTACCACATTAAGTATATAAATAACTGTGCATTGCGCACAAATATTTTGCATATGATATGTAATATTTTCCTATTTTTAAATTACTTACGACGTATTGCGGCTAGGAGCGGATAGGAGGCAAACGAGCAGTCTAATCACCTGATGGTAAGCGATAATCGACGCCCATGGACACTTACAACACCAGAAGAGTTGTAGGTGCGTTGCCGGCCTTTAAGATGGGAGTACGCTCTTTTCTTGAAGGCTTGAAGGTAGGCTAGACAAGGAGCGAACCAACATTTCAGCTCAGTCGGTTTAAGATATCTGCTTCAAAATTGAGTTGCAAGATTCCACCCCAACAAAGTTAAATTAAAGCTTGTAAAATAGCAACCGAAACGGCCCCACACGCATATTGCACAGAACGTAGACGGGATATTGTAGACTCTAAAATAAGTCCCCACGAACAATTTTATATCATATAATAGCAATCTCATGACGATATGGCTTTTAGACCAGAGTTATGCACTCTACTTTTCACTTCGATAAACCATCCACAATTAACAATCATTTCCACGGCGAATGGAGAAATATGGAGTTTGGTGGCTGAACATTTTTATCAACTGCTTTGACACAGTTACAAATGTAATAATAAATTTTAATTTTAATACCCGTACATGTATTTTAGAGACCTTTATATTCCACCTAATAATTATAATGTGTAGGTAATACTCGTGACAAATAAAAAACATAAAGCCTACAATCTAAAATGTTTCCGTAGATATTACAAATATAATGGCTGTTATTATCTAAATATAGCAAGCCATTTCCTTGTTTATCGTAGTTTTTTCTGATGTAGATACTCAGTCTACCTAAAAATTGATCTGAATACAAAGTATTTTTTTTACATAAATACGGCTGTAGGTATTCCAAAAGGTGTAGGCAGAACATAGACATAAATAAATATTCTGCCTTGCCTAGAGGACGTAGAGTTCTCTACCAGCGAGACAAGGCAGGGTTGAAATTTGTCTTTTTAGGGTTCCGTAGTCAACAAGGAACCATTATAGGTTCGCCATGTCCGTCTGTCCGTCTGCGGCTTACTGCTAGAAAGCTGAAATTCGGCATGGGTAGGAGAATCGTCAAATATATGACGTGGTACCATGTTAGCACATGACGTTATTTTGTGTTAGTGTGCTAGCTGGGCAGCCACTTTATGTCGGAAATAAACGCAATCATGTTAGTTAGGCAGAAGTAGGGGAGACTGGGGTCAATTGGAACTATTTTGACATAAAAGGCTATTATGTCCTCATTTTAACAGTCTCTTGTGTAAAGGTTTTCAGCCCCTGCCAGGATATTTTTAGTTTGGCTATGTAACAACAATGGTTAATTGACATTATTGTATTATGGTTTTTTAATAACTAGAATTTGACAGACCATCGGAAAACGTTTCAAATGTCCTTGAACCTGGGTCAGATGAAACCTAAGGTCGGGGTCAGTTGAAACAACTAACATTAAAATATTTATTAAATTATTATAATCACTTAAATAGGTAATAGATTTCCTGCCCAATATATGACCTGATATCGTTCTTACGAATGTTACAGAATTTAGTCCGAATTAACTTTAACACTGTCCATAATTTAGGACTTATTTTGGTAACAATATGTGCTTAAAGTAATGATATATGTTTTTGCTTTGTTAGTATCTTCCAATGTCTACCTTGTATTATATCAGTATACTTTTCTTTTGTGGTATTTTTATACAGATTAACGACGTATGTTTATTTTTTTTCAACACATTTGCTCATAACGTACCTCTTATTATGTCGCTTCTAAAAGCTTCTGAAGCGATATGAGCCTAAGCTCATAATCCTGGGTACTAAACACGCGTGTTTTATAACATTACGACACTCGTGTGTTATGGTTATATCCCGATTAAGTCACGTTGGCACCTTGCAGCAAGATGTATGCATGAACACGGCGCATTCTTAAATTAACCGGGTTGTACAGAATGTACAGTTTTTTTTAATTCTCGGCATATGGATTCTTACTCGATTAAACAAATTAAATCCTAATTCATAATAATTTTGATTGCAACCATGGTATTAAAGATCTTACATAAAAAATACAGTTCCACATGGGCGCTGTAAGGGCATGGAAATGACAATATTAAATTAATAATGTAGTTCAATTTAGTTAAGTTATTATTTTTACCACTAAACTAACAACGTGCAGTAATTTGTGTGCTAAAATATAAAAATAAAATATCTCCAGAGTATAGGGTACAGTCCGATACATTTTCATAGTTATTATTTTTCAATAATATTATGTTACATTATATTATTATACATTTTATATTTATTATCAAGTGAATTATCAATGTCAGTTATTTATTAAAATATGATTCTTCTTTTAAATAATATTGAATGTCAGTTATTTATAAATACATACACGAATTATTTCCCCTGATTTTATTACCACTAGTCCCCCACCCTCGAGGACTTTTAGTATGTTTATCTGGACACCACAAAGTATAATTGTACCAATTTACAAAATTACACGAATTATGTATATGTTTCTCAATTAAATTTATATTATTAAAACAGAAAAGCGAAATTTTATAATTTTAGGTACTTATTCAGATCATTTTTTTAAATACCACGTTAGTGGCAAACAAGCTTACAAGCTTACGGCCCACCTGATGGTAAGCCGTTACCGTAGCCTGTGGACGCTTGCAACTCCAGGGGTGTTACATGCGCGTTGCCGACCCTTTAGGAATTTATATACTCCTTTTTTGAAGAACCCCATACGGTAGTCCCTCGGGAAAACCTCGGCAGGGAGCTCGTTCCACAACCGGAGCGTCCAGGGGAGGGAATTTCTTTGAAATCGTACGGTACGCGACCATTTAGGTTCCAGGGTGTGAGGATGAATGCCCTACCGACGGCGAGCGGTCATATGTCATAAATTCTTGGTGTGAATAAAATGTGTTGTCTATGAGCCAGTCTTTGAGTTTTCTTCGGAATATATTAGACTTGTCCTCTTTTTTTCATCCTATTTGTTAATTAATTGACAATTTCCTTTTGGATATGACATAGAAACGTTTAATGTAGTAAAATTATTCACATTTGCTAACATTTTACATGAATTAATAGATAAATAATAAAGAAGCACTATTTATTTAATTTTGTATTGGCTGTTTAGAGATTTCATCTTAAGGCCTGCGCAAACCGATGGAGCGCA
The DNA here is from genome assembly GCA_947049275.1 of Epinotia bilunana. Taxonomy (NCBI): domain Eukaryota; kingdom Metazoa; phylum Arthropoda; class Insecta; order Lepidoptera; family Tortricidae; genus Epinotia; species Epinotia bilunana. The sequence continues at coordinate 6,239,903 of OX346271.1, read as the reverse complement.
GCGCAGATCACTTTAAATGTATCAATTTATATTCTTTTCTATTTTAATTACATTAAGGTATTAATTTGAATGCTCAGATCGCATATTTATGGCCCTCACCTTTGGTTCGCGCCACAAACACCTGCGATCTGGTCCTTTCACGAATTCACCGCCCTTGGTACGTAATGTACTGTTCTCGCAGTCGAAATGAAAAGTGGAGTGTAAGCATAAATCGTGGTCTAAAAGCCATGTTACATGTATGTATAAATAACCATCACGTGGTAATATGGCTTATTTTAGACCCTCATACAATGTACTTATTATTATGAGTAGACTTAATTTTCGAAAAAAAAAAAACTCGAGGTCTCGAGCGTTTTACAGCTCACAGAGCCACTAGTTCGTAGAGCGTCGCGAGACCACGAGCCCATCGACTTTGTGATAAACTAAACGAAACACTGTATCTTACACCTTATCCTCATTGTAATAGAAGCGAAAAAGGCATGTGTTTCAATTTCCTTGTCTTTCTCTTTAGCTCACTATAGGTTGTAAGAGCATGTATACCGTGGTCGGTGCGAGCTTATGGTTGTGCTTGGAGTGTATTCTAAGGGGTAACACTGCACCGGCAACACCGCTCGAGGTAAGTGTAACTTACTTATTCAAAAACATACCGGCTAGCTGTTTCTTAATATAAAAAAACACGCATTTTGAATAATGTAAATACGTTTCAATCAATCAATCAATCAATCAATCAATCAATCATTTATTTATTTCTTTGAATGTGGTACAATTCAGGTTATTATGTCTATGTTAGTTCAGCACATCCTGCCAGTTTAGGCGTAGAAATAGTTCAACACATAAAATATCACAAATCTTAACATCATTAAGGTGCCTCTAAGAACTCTTTTATTGAGTAATAACATTTTTCGACCAAAAATGCAACTAACTGTTTTTTAAGTTGGTGTGTCTCTAGACTTTTCATAGGGTCCGGAATTTTATTAAATACTCTTATTGCCATTCCAAAAAAACTATTCCGCATCAATGCTGTTTTCATAGGCTGGTTATACAACTGTCCCTTGTATTGCGAGCGAGTGGGGAGCTTTCGTCTTTCTGATACAAATTCAAAGCAATGTATGTCATAAGTGCAAATATTGTAGTTTCAATGTAATCAAATTTAGAATAAATAGCGTTTACAATTTTACACAGTACTTAAATATATAGTTTAAAGATGGAGTTGTCTTCGTTTAAAATTATTTTAATTGCGTTGTATGTTATACTGATTTTCCAGTGTTGACAAAAATGTTTTTTTATATTATTTACTTTAAAAACAAAGTTTTAACCGACTTCAATTTAGTACTCCGCCAAGCCACGAGAACATTTCTTTTCCAATTTACCTCAAGAACTGATTTCCGAGAGCAAATGCGTTGATTATTATAGAAAAAACCCAATAGCTGTATGTGACCCGATAATATTTGAGGACTTCCGTCAATTCCACAAGGATCACCCTTGGCACTTCATTAGTTGCTATTTCAACGGAATCTTATCTGAATCTGTGATATACTTTTGTACTTTTAAGTACATAATTGAGGAATTCCATAAGTCATCTGTGGTCTTCATCATCAATTCCACTCCACCAATTTATGATTTCCGGATGTAAATACACGAGTTATAATAGAAAATACCAAAATCACTACACGCGTGCCTAATATAATTGAGGAGTTCCCTCAATTCCTCATGGATCCCATCATCCAATTGAATTTTCAAAAAAATGGGACCCACCTGGAAGCATATACTTACAAACAAAAAAAAAATTATGAATCGGCTCATCAATTCCGAGTTCTGAGGTAACAAACATTGAAAAAAAAAAAAAAAAACAACCGAATTGGGGACCTCCTCCTTTTTTTTGAAGTCGGTTAAAAATGAACTGTTTCTTAACCGTCGTATAGCATCAAAATAAATAAAATTCATATATTATTTGAAAGTATTAATAGTTATAAATAAATATTCTGTTTTGCCATAAGGCATGCAAGTATTTTAAGGCAACATAAAGCCTGCGTCCAATTATTTGTCTAAATAGTACCTACTTAGTGTTGCTGCGAAATACTCAAGTACTTACTCGTAGGTAATAAATAAATGTATATCGGCCATTCGGGGATATTATCAGTAAAAAACACCTATTTACATATTTCTATTTTCTGAGTAAATATAAAACCAATGGACCCGAAGGGTTCCGTACTATTATGTATAAGAACAGCAAAAAAACTTTTGTTGTATGGGAGCCCCCCTTAAATATTTATTTTATTTTGTTTTTAGTACTTATTTGTTGTTATAGCGGCAAAAGAAATACATCATTTGTGAAAATCTCAACTGTCTAACTATCGCGGTTCTTGAGATACAGCCTGACAAAAAAAGTTTGTTGTATGGGAGCCACCTTAAATATTTACTTTATTTAGTTTTTAGTACTTATTTGTTGTTATAGCGGCAAAAGAAATACATTATTAGTGAAAATCTCAACTGTCTAGCTATCGCGGTTCTTGAGATACAGCCTGAAAAAAAAAGTTTGTTGTATGGGAGCCCCCTTTAAATATTTATTAAATTTTGTTTTTGTATTTGTTGTTATAACGGCAACAGAAATATATAATTTGTAAAAATTTCAGCGGTTCTTGAGATACAGCCTCTTAGTAATAGGGTCCTCTCCAGTCTTAGTAATAGGGTCCCGTTTTTACCCTTTGCGTACGGAACCCTAAAAAAACATGTTGACTACCTAGTCAACACTACTATTATTTAGGAAGAAACATGGTGTCCATGACCTAGTGAAAGACCAAAAAACAATAATTATGCCACAATTTTAGTAAAGTATTTATCGAAAGGGAATGATGTACCTGCAGAAAACCTTGCAAAAACCAAAACCAGTTTTTTTTACGAAACTGTGCGCGGTACGCGGTACTTAATACAAGTGACAATGCTCAGCCCCGCTATTCTGTAATTGGTTTTAACCTCATCTCACCGTTCACCACAAATATATCTTGACGTCGAGATTCGTAGAAACTGAGCGTAATCAGAGGTCGTTTCGTTACGCGCGACGGGTGAGGTGGGGCGTATTCGCGCGTTCCGAATAACAGCCCAGCCCCCCTATTCTGTAACTTGTTTTTAAAGCTCACCTCAACGCTCACCCACAAATATATCTTGACACCGCGATGCGTAGTAACTAAGCGTAGGTAGAGGTCTACTTTCGTGACGGGAAACCGGCGGGGTGAGCCGCATTAGCGCGTATTACAGAATAGGCAGGCTGCTATGCTATTCACAACTACTTTCCAGCGCCTCACCGATAAGCCTAAGTATATTTAGATGCGATTTGTATTCACTAGAATATCTTTTCCAGGTGGTTGCATGGTCATCAGGTCAGGATCTGATGATAATCAAATGTTATAGGTACCTACACTTAAAGCTATTTTGGTACTGATTTGAAGTCGGTTAAAACTTTGTCTTTCATCGGTTCGTTTTTATCCTCTTTCGCATTTTGCTACGACCCTATCCACACGCAGTTTTCAATCCCTTTGAGTAAATTTCCATAAAGTATGCTGACTTGGATTTTGTCCCATCTAACAAATCTTTGACGTAATAATAATTAATACGAAATCGCAGGTACGATTCACTGGCACGCCGGAGATGAATCGTGAATACCGGCCGCGGACGCTATAATGTAACCATTTCGTATGCAACACTGTTCTCTTATTGCGTATGACGTGTTACCCAAATGCTTCAAGTTCGTGTTTAAGGAAATAGTCGGGGAAATAGAGCAACGCATTGTATGTTTATTACTGTTTAAACCTTCAACGACTTACGCATAACTACTTCAAATGGCACATTAAGTTTTATTATAAAGTGTATAATATTTTGGTACACATCGTCGTGATCGATGGAATCAGGCAGAGAATCCAAGTCGCAGAGAGAGTGACTTGGGTGGGTTTTTCTGTAATTACCAACGCATTTCATGTGGTAAATAGGAAATGGATTGAGGAAATAAATAAAATAGTACATTACTTACCAAGGGCTGTAAAAGAAAGAAAGCCCGAAATCACAGGTATTTGTGACCCGAGCCGCAGGCGAGGGTTGTAAATATGCGATAGAGGGTTTTCTTTCTTACTGCCCGTGGTGAGTACACAATTTTACGTCTTCACCTGGCCACAGTGCGAGTTTTACCGTACGCACAGCGTGCGGTCATACTCACATTATGGCCAGATGTGACGTAAAAGTACTTTTCTAAGCACTTTCACTACTTACATGAAAATGGCTTGATGGTGAAGTATTTACCTACTGCATTGAAGTTGGTTTAAACTTGTTTTTAAAGTAAATTATATTCATAATTCTGTCTGAACTTTGAAATAAAATAAATTTTTGGTGAGGTAGGGCACAGCGAAATGTCATCCCGCTCGAATTTGGAGCAGCCCAACTGGGGAAGTACCTCCGCCTTGCAGAAGACCACATCCATAATAACACTACTACTTGCTCTGTAGTAGTGTTGCGTTCCTGGCGGTGAGCAAGGTCGCCAGAGCTCCCGAGGATGCGATGTGTAGAGAGCGAGGGAATTTGTTCCTTTAGTTGTCGACACGGCGAATCCTCAAACATATCAAGCGTCGGCAACGCCCATGTTACTCCTTTGGAGGTGCATGCGTCTATAGGCTGCGGTGTCCGGTTACCATCAGGCGGGCCGTACGCTTGTTTGCCACCGTCGTTGTATTTAAAAAAAAAACAGATTTATGTTTCTCGACTATATGTGGACAGGTCTGAAGTTAGGGGGAAGCCCATGTCCAGCAGTGGACGTCTTTTGGCTGATATGATGATGACGATACCAGTAGATTAATTTGTTCCAGGATGTTCCTGTTACTAGCACTTGTGTTGGTAGCGGTGCTGCTGTGGTGGGTGCGGTGGCGTGCGGGGCGCCGGCGCCTGCTGGAGCTGGCTGCGCGGCTGCCGGGCCCGCCGACGCTGCCGGTGCTCGGGAACGCACTGAGATTTATGGTGCCATCTGTGGGTACGTCGGTTTTTCACATTTATATACGTGTATCAAAGAAGTAGGGTGGGACGTTAACTGCTCTCTTTTTTTTTTTTTTTTGAACCTGACTGTTGCTATAATAGGACGAACCCAATATAGCGGTCGAATTGCGTGGTTGGAGGGTAGCCTGGGGAAAATCCAGGGGGAGCCTCCGGCACGACCACGCGGGAAAACTGCTCTCTCTGTTGCGGCTCAAATTTATAGCATACGAGGGGAGGCTGGAAAGTAATCTACCTAAGTATGAAGTAAAAAACTGTCGTAGCTAGTTTTTTTTTATTTTTCTATATAGTCTCCTGTAAGAGAAATGCACTTATTGCATTTGTCATAAAGTGACATTAGACCGTTAAAATAATATTCTTTTGTTTTGCTGTCAAAATGCTCGTTTACTACAGACTTCATGTCTTCATCGGTCAAAAATCGCCGCCCTCTTAGGTCTTTTTTTAAAAGCCTGAACAAAAAGTAGTCGCAGGGGGCTAAACCTGGGCTATAAGGTGGGTGATCCAGCTGGTCGTAGCCGTTTGCTTTCATAGCTGCCTTCACAACTTGAGCGGTGTGCACGGGGGCGTTGTCGTGCAATATAAGAATTCCTTTGGCAAGTTTGCCTCGTCGTGTCTGTTTTATTTTTTCTCGGAGCTGATATAATAAGTTTGCATAATATGTACCATTCATCGTAGTATTTTTTGGTAGATAATCTATTAATAAAATCCCCTCGGCATCCCAAAAAATTGTCGCCATCAGTTTGCCTGCTGACGGACGGACCTTAAACTTGCGAGGAGGCTTCTCACCCTTAAATATCCATTGCATGGACTCCTGTTTCCTTTCAGGATCCCATTGGCGAATCCAGGTTTCGTCACAAGTCACTATTTTAAAAACAATTTCTTCATCCATATCTTTGCTCATTTCTAAAAACGCGTTGCAGCACTCGACACGTCGCACTTTATCAAACGGAGTCAGCATTCTGGGCACCCATCGAGCACTGACCTTGGACATTCCCAAATGTTCGTGAATAATTTGGTGCACCCGTTCTTTACTAATGCCAATATCTCGTGCAATCTCCCACTGCTTAATACGGCGGTCTTCCATAATGAGTTTTTTGACACCGGCCACATTTTCACCAGTAACCGCTGAAACAGGCCTTCCGCAGCGATGATCGTCTTCAAGGCTCTCGCGGCCATTTTTAAATTGTTTCGACCAAAACTTTACGACAAATTCGGAAGGACATGAGTTACCGAACACCGCCAACATGCGTTCTCGGATGTGCGATGGAGTATTACCCTCCCGAGTGAGGAACTTAATAACCGCACGTTGCTCAATTTTTACCATTTTACTTTTTTCTTCCGACATATTCACCAATTAATGCTGCCAATTCAAAGCAAAATGTAATAAACAAATGAATGGCGGCAAATTTAAAAAGGAATAAACAGACATTTGGAAAACATAGTGGCCAGTGTGACTTTCTAATTGTAATAGACAAAGGAGATTACTTTCCAGCCACCCCTCGTAGCAACTAAACTGAGCGCCGCGCCTCGCCATTGCTAGCAGGATGCATCCAAATATAGATCCATCGTCCATCCGGACGTAATATTCGTTTATTTTACATTTATTGAACTATGGTAATTGCCTCAGTAGTCATTAATCATCAGGTATAATGAACTTTCAATATAATAAAATTAAAATTATTTATTGTCAGACAATTACAGTCCATAGTTGTTAATATTAACTTACAGGCTATGTTATGTACAGATTTTACTCGATTTTTCTAATTAGTGCTTCGTTTGCGAGCTATTGGGCTTTAAAGCCCAAATTTTTGTTCGAAACATGACTGTGTCCCCCAGGCACAGTGTAGGGTTCCGTAATTGCTTGTCTGTAGTTACATCGACACACGCGCTCCAACTAAATGGTGCAGTTGCGTCATCCGAATTTTTACGACAGCACAGTATAACAGAGTACTACGACAGTTTGCCTTTCTATTAAGTACATTTTAAGTTGGTCGACTATTACTCGGTAACTGGTATTATTTTATATAGGTAGACGTACCAGTGGAAAAAAAAACCATCTCCGGAATTACTCATCTGATCTTAATAATATACCCATATCGAGAACATTATTTTTACAGAAACACTAAGCTTTTGAGGATTGTTATAAAACAAACCTAACCTAATGGGTTCCACTTAGTTGGAATTATCTTAAGGTTTCTGGGTAAATAAAATCGATGAAATATCAATAATCCTGCGAAACTATCTCCGAGCAAGGACATATATGCATTCGGTGATAGTTTTGTCGGTGAAATAAGGGAACCCTCCTACCTCCTGCATAAAACATTATAAATTTACAAAGTCATAAAGTAACATTTTACAAACTATATTTTTACCTAGCTCTACGAATTTATACTACCTCAGATTTCATATTACCTCATATACTTAACCAACTGCCATTAGATATACATATTAAACAAAACCGAGAATATAAACAAATGTAAAAAAAGACCGGGTTGCACTCAGGGAGTGGCGGCAGAAGTGAAAACTTGAATAATTTTAATACCTACCTTATTGTATCAAATCTAAACTTGACCAGACATTAATTAATCGTTCTTCTAACTGAGAAATTCACCTTATCCTCTGACCAGGAAAACGATTAGACATAAACGTCTGTAATTACCGATTCTTGATACTCCAGTAAACTAATACAAATAACCGTGGTAGACACAACTAATTGGGGTTGCGCTTGCCATAGGGTCATTTCGCCGGTTGGCGACACCTAATTTCATGTGACGGTTGGCGACCACTTAGCTGAGTTGGTGAACTGAAAGGATATTTTCTTGGTTTTTTAGTAGGTAGATTTCTATTCTAAAACAACAAAAAAATGTATGTACAACTAATTGTCTCAATAGGTTCTGTAGAATTGCTGTTATCTTCAATAGAAAAAACCTTCTCCTTCAGGTGGTCGCTAAACGAAGGTCGCGTGACCAGCGTAATGACCCTACCTGGTTAGTAACCTTCTATCTGTAGGTATACAAGACCAAGTTTTTTTAAATAATTGTTGTAAACCCGCATAATTAACTCGCTGTAATTCACTGAACAATAACGGAATTCCCAATCAACAGCAACTTTTTCACTCATTCTTGATAAAAATAACTATAGAATTAATGATTTAAGAGGTAAGTAAAGACTTTGTTTTACACAACCCGCCAGGTGCGAATTAGCAATCACATCAATATCCGGATATCCTGAGATCAATATCCTGTTGAATAAAGTTTTTCTATTCTATTCTATTCTATTCTTAAATATCTATTTAGCTGATGTAGCACTTTATCAAATCAAATCAAATCAAATATATTTATTCATGACACAACACAACAAAACACAGTATTACAGGACAAAGACAAAAGAAGAAATAAATCTGTGCAGTGTCACGAAATGGGCCCTACTCAGCATGATGCTGGCTGCAACAGCGCTGGTCTTCCGTAGGGTCCATCCAGTGAGGACACGGTACGTAACACAGTGAAATAAAATAAAATAAAAACCGATGACAAATTAAAATATAAAACAAAAAACAACGAAAAGAAAATAATAATTAAAAGCTAAACAAAAAACAAGCAAACAACGAAATCACATTACAAGTTACAATCTAATAATAAACTACACCGTTATCTTACTAATATTACAAAATGCGAAAGTTTGGATGTCTGTTACTGAATCACGGCTTGACCGATTTGAATGGAATTTTGCCTTAAGATAGTTTATAGTCTAGATTAGTTTTTATACCGGGTCCAACCAGACGAAGTCACGGGCGGAAGCTAGTCTGTGTATATACAAGATTAAATCATAACACGCTTCCTTATTAAAGGCAATTATAATTGCTATTTTAATCGAGAATTATTTTAATCGTCCATCATGATTGTTCTACGCGGAAAATTAATTTACTATGCATAACTTTACACTCAATTACTTCGCTGTGCTGGCTCGGCAAGCCCAAGACAACCGTGGCCTTTAACAGTGAAGAACGGTAATTGACCCTATACAACCCTTCGGGGATTCCCTTACTTTACCTACAAAAGTTTCATCGAATGCATTGTTTCGCCAAATGTTCATTTCATCAATTTCCCGTAGGAATGAAGCATTTTCCCGCGGTAAAAAGTAGCCTATGTTCATCAGGGATAATGTCGGCTTTTAATGGTAAAGTAATTTTTCAAATCGGTCTAGTAGTTTCGGAGCTTTTTCAATACAAACAAACAAACAAACGATCAAATCTTTCCTCTTTATAATATTAGTGTAGATGTAGATTAAAGTAAAATTGCGTAGAATCCATTAAACTATCATTTTATGGAAATTGCTAACTATGTAAACAAACCGTCATACTGAAATTGTCATTAAATATCAATTTCAATACATTGTTTGTTTACTTACATGGTTAGCAAATTCCATAAAATGACAGTTTAGGTTAGGTTAGGTTTGTCTTATTAAATCCTGCCTCTAGTAGTCATGTGTCGTCGTCCTCCCCCCCGTCCCCGTCCCCGTCCCCGCGCCGGCTAAATGGCTACTACTGGGGACGTGAAAAAATTCGTGGCAGTAGTACATATAAAAGGAAAACTATCACAGTTAAGTAAACATAACTAGTTAACGAGTAGTAGACATAACTAGTTAACTGGTAAGAAATGCACTTAATTTCGGGTTCTTTTACCGTGTTGCTTGATGCTGTTCGGAGATTTTCGTAATTATTTTACGTCAATAACCTGTTGCTGCTAAAAGTTTGCGATCTGCGGTTCGATTAGTTTTAAAGTTGTGTACCTAATTACCTACATATCGTTTGAAAAATGTACCTACTGACCTCGTTATTTCAATTGAGAAGTTGTTTTATAAAAGAGTTACTTAAGTAATTCGAATTTTAAAGTAAATTAGTAATAGTATATTTTCTCGTCTCGCGTCGCGCCTCAGCATCAGTGCTGCTAGGCTGGGCTAACCTCGCAGTTGGCATCTGTTCGTTTGTTCGTATTAGGTTCGTTTTTTTTTAGTAGTTACTATACCATTTTCTGATAGACGGGCAACTACGGAACCCTACGCTGCGCGTGGCCCGACACGCACTTGGCCGCTTTTTTATCAGACATTTCATTTTTTTTTCGAGGTAAAACTTTGTAGGTACTTACCCAGGACCCACAGTTTTTTAAAACGGAATATTTCTAAGTTTCTGGGCATACGTTATGTTCCCGGGATCAGGTCTAACGTGCCATCACAAGTACCTACGCGATATTTATACGCCCGTGAAACATAGCGCCTGATGATAATATTGCCTATCATATTTTTCAGAACTGAGCAACGTGATGGAGGGCTCATGCAGGAATACGGGGATGTGTGGCGGTTTTGGCTGGGTCCGGACCTCAACATCATCGTCAGTGATCCAGAAGACGTCAAGGTACTGAACTTTTTAAACCTCCTGAGGGACACCGCTGCTGGGAAAAGACATCCCCCTAAGAATAAGATTAAGAATTTGTAGAAAATGGGTGTATATAAAAGGCCTAGATCTCCATGAGATCCCATATTTGTGCTTATTTTAAGCGAAGACGGTAGGAGTACCCAATTATTCCTTACTAAATACCTAGTTGTACCCAAGGCATTTGTTGTTCCGAGACTTGTATACTTAAGCCTGCATACGTCTCATCCGGATTTTTTTATTGAACGGAGGCCTATTTGATCTCTGATAATGCGTCGATATTAAGATCATGCGCGTCAATGATTATTTACTCTGTGATTCACCTGTGACTGCATTTTAAAGATAACGTATATACATTGGCGAAATCATAAAACTTTAATGTGGAAGCCAATTTGTTTATACCTCACCATAATTCAGCGTGATGGCAAACACGTTCTGTGGCTGAAACTGTGGTGATAATGATGTCATGTTTTTTATTCTGTTACAGAATCTACTTACGAACTCGAAAACTAGCATAAAAGGCCCGCAGTATAAGTACATGGTGGACTTTCTAGGTGAAGGCATCCTCAGCGGATCAGGTGAGGACTAATCCCCTTATCTAGATATTATGTGATTGAGTTGTATGTTGCTTGTATGTATTATCCTTGGAATCATTACTCATAGAGTTGCAGTGGACGTATTTTAACAGGAGTTGTCTATGGTTTTTCACTAAATAGAAAAAGAGTAGTTGATATATATAATGTTATTGATTTAATATGTCTAAAAATATAATAATAAAAGTATTCTAACATGCGAAACCGCTGCACAAATGCTTAAAACCCTGTGTGACATGAAACAAATGCACCACAATGCAAGAATTTTTCAACCACACATATCAGGGACAGAATATGACAGAATTTTTGTCCGAAATGGATACTATCACATATCGCTTACCCAAATTAGGAAGTACCATTGAAGAAGACATGATAATGTCAAAAATACTATTAGCTCTTCCTGACCCCTACAGTAGTTTCGTTACTGCGTGAGATTCTTCAAGCGACAAAACATTGTCTAATTAAAAAAACCGACTGCTGGTAGAAGAAAAAAGAAAGACTGCCCAACCTTCGACTTCGGCAATAGCATTCAAAGCTAATACGGCCATACAATGTATTAAATGTAACAAGAAGGGGCATAAAGCAAGGGACTGCAGGTTGAAACAATGCAGTATTTGTAAAAAGCATAACCATTCAGAAGAATTCTAAAAAGAACAAATATAAAAAACTTGAAAGAGTGGCTTTCCTATCAAGCTACGATGATAATACGAGTTCTAAGTTTCAACTTGAGTTCATTGTGGAATGAAAAATATGCTCGGTACACATGACTAATAATCAAAAAACATGAACACCTTCAGAAGTGAACAGTCGGAAATATGCATAGCTAAAAGTGACGCTAAGATACTATTCAAAGGTATCGGGACTGTCGAAAGGAGACCTATGTGTATTGAAAAATATATATACGTACCAGAATTATTAAAGAACCAGATGTCAGTAAATCAAATAACGAATAATGGAGGTTCAGTAGTATTCTCAAAGGACACCGTAAAGATATATAAAGAAGATCTCACACTAGTCGGTCAGAAAAATGATTCTGGTCTAAATACAATAAAAATTGAGTCCGCAGTAAGCTCGATTCTCCATACAAACGTAATTACGCTCTCATTTTAAAACTACGTGTTGGATTGTAACGAAACTTTGCATATATAATGACATGAAATATATCTATGTCTGTAATTAGTTTATATAGCTTCAGATACCATAGTAAAAAAAAATACAGCGAATTTAAGTTTTTCATACAAAACTTGTTTTTGCTGTATTTCGTGTGTTTTATACACTGGAACCACATAAACTAATTACAGAGATATATATCTCATCTCAATGTATATGCAAAGTTTCGCCACAATCCAACACGTAGTTTTAAAATGAGAGCGTAACTACGTTTGTATGGGAAGGTGAAATTCGGCCGAGCTTACTGCGGACTCTTAAACGAACAAAATAAAACGGCATTGTGCACACATAGGAAGGAAGGCAGCCTGGCGAAAGAAAGCCATTAAAAATTTGGCCAAGATGGCTGATCGTATACCTATTGAAGTGAACAAAGAAGATGATTTATGTGAAGTATGCGTCATGGCAAAACAGACTAGAAAACCATTTAACACATAAAGAACCAGAGCAACGACACCTCTAAAAATACTACATACTGATGTCTGCTACGTTGAACAAACAATATGGGATGGAATGAGATTTATAGTTACAGTTTTGGATGACTACACTCATTTCACAAAAGTATACCTGATGAAAAATAAATATGAAGTTCCTGAAATAATTAAACTCAATACTCAATACTCAATCATTTATTGCATTCCACAATGTTAGTTTACAAGGTTTTAGGTAAACTTAAGTTTTAGTTGCTAAGTGATGAGAATAAAACTTAATTGTGGACCCTGTTGGGCAAACAATACATTAATGAAGCTGAAAGAGAATTAGATTTAAAAGTAAAAAAGGTGGGGTGCGACAACGGTGGTGAATATACAGAAAAAGAATTTAAAACTTGGTGCCAGCGAAGAGGCATTAAATTGGACTATACAATCCCTCATAGTCCATAATTAAATGGAAAAGCTGAAAGCTGAATCGCACATTGACAGAAAAAGCAAGAGCTTTGTTGTTTCAATCGGGATTAGATAGAGAAATGTGGGGAGAAGCTGTTTTAACAGCTACATACCTGGGGAATCGCCTACCTTCCAAAACAACTACTCCGTATGAACTATGGTATAAAAGAAAACCAAATCTTGCAAATATAAGAACATTCGAGAGCGTAGGATATGTTAAGCGTCTGGGATATCGAAAGAAACCAGAGACCAGAACCAAGAAGCAAATAATGATCGGATATGCTCCAGTTGGATACAGAATGTGGGATCCTGAGTGGAAAATTACAATCCAGAGGGACGTAATGTTTGATAAAACAGACACTAGTGAAAACCATAAGTCTTCAGTAATCCTACCTAAATTCGAAGACACAGAAGATAATGATAATAAAAAAGCTTCCGAACCAAAGAAAAATACCAGTTCACAAGAAAATGATGATGATCTTGAATACTACGACCCTTTTAACTGTGATTCTGAAAATTATATCCAAGAAAGACAAAATGACAAGGACCAAGATACAGAAGAAAACAAACACGAACAGCAGGAAGAAACTGAACAAGAAAGGCAAAAAAACAAGGAACAACATATAGAAAAGGAAAATCGAGAACAACAAAAAGAAACTGAACTAGCTAGTAATGAAAGCTCAGGAGGCATAAAAACTAAAAGAACTAGGAAATTGTCTCAAAAATATAATGACTTTGTTTTGCTTACCTATGAAGAAGCAATCGCCAGTAAGCAAAAAGCAAATTGGGAGAAGGCAATTCAAGCAGAAATGAACTCGTTAGAAGCAAACAAGACCTGGGTCATGGTCAAGAAAGAAGAAGCAAAGGGGCATAAGATACTGTCAAACAAGTGGGTGTTTCGCGTAAAATACGATGGAACCTACAAGGCGAGGCTGGTAGTCCGAGGCTGCGAGCAGAAAGGAAACCTTGACTACGACGAAGTCTGTAGTCCGGTTGTTTGTCAAACTGCTCTTAAGACTATATTTGCCATTGCAGCGGCCAAAAACTATCATACTGACTTTCGACTTAAAAACTGCATTTATTTATGGCGAATTGTCAGACAAGGATATAATAAAACCGACAAAGTCTGCTTACTGAAAACGGCGTTATACGGACTTAAACAAGCGCCTCATACTTGGAATAAAATCTTCACTCAAACGATAACAGATCTAGGCTTTGAAAGCATAAAAAATGACAGATGTGTTTTTATAAACAAATACCGGGTCTACACTCAGCACCTGCCACTCGTCCTCGCGCTGCCGGAAATATTTCCCTAAATACTTCTACGCCAGTATCGACGCGAGTAAAGTGTTTACACTCAGCCCTCGTACTCACTTCCCGAACGACAAGTAATAATGGCGGACGTCGAAGTCGTGCGACTAGTGAGCGAGAAGGCTGATTGTAAATACAAATAGTCCTTTGACTTGCGCACGAAAAACCGACAATCGAGGGAGCGTTGGGCAGCGGCAGCGGCATGACGAGTGACAGCGCGAGTGACCCATTTACATTCTCGCGTTGCTTCTTGCTTCCCTGCCCACTTTCCTGCTCACTTCGGCTGAGTGTAAATGAGGTAAAAGAAAAGTCCGTTATCATTGCTCTATATGTGGATGATGGACTGGTTATTGCTCAAGACAAAGAAAACATAAAGCAGATTATGACTCAACTCGAAAACACGTTTCAAATGAAGAAAAACGAAAATCCTACCAGTTATTTGGGAATGGAAATCAACATTCAGAAGAAGGTATTAAACTTACACAAACAAATTATATAAATAACATCCTGGAAAAATATGGGATGGAGAACGCTAAACCCTCTGTTATACCGAGTACTATTTGTTCGAAGTTGTCACAAGCAACATCCCCGGAGAAGGTGAACTATCCATACCGGGAAGTCGTGGTAAGCTTATTGTATCTTTCTACCAGAACAAGACCGGACATAGCTTTTTTTGATGTAAGTTTGAATTCCGTACGATATCATGTAACCGCTAAAAAGTATGACAGCAGTGAGTGCTGTGAGTTGTCCTAACTGGCAATTTAGGACCACCGTACCAAGTCTGTGTGAGGACGCCGTACCGTTCAGCTGTCGTGTGTGTCAGAGCCGACTGTCTCAAAATGCTCAGCTTTGCGCAGCAAAAGGCTGCAAAGATTATGATACGAAAGTGAAAAAAAACATGGGATATCGTATTCATCGGTAAGTATCGTCCGTTTCTTTTTTATATTGTTACCTAGCGCCATTACGTTTTGTTAGTTCGCAGCCGCTAGTCAATCAGAAGTAACCTTGTAAGGTGCATCCATAAATAAGAGTCTTCAAATGTAAAGAAACCACGCACCAGTAGAAAAATACAAATTCCTGGTGTAATCACACGCAATAACAAGTAGGCAATTATTGTTACATCTAGGTAATCACGTGCAACACCATTATTTCTATAATAATATGTCCATTTTATCGTAAAACACTTTTTTTTGCAGATAACCCAGATCGCTGTAACCTCAAATCCACAACTGATATTTTAAATACTTTATATTGTCTGTGGTGGATAGTGATGGGACGTTCTTTCATATCGATAAAAACTCGAAGTCAGGCAGTGGTGTTGAGCTAGTAAACAAATATTAAGGCTATTCCAGTGCGCTGATACGTACGCATCAGCCACTAAAAATGTTACGGTTTTACGCCTTCCTCCTTACCGTTGTGAATTGAACCCAATAGAATTGATATGGGCGCAAATTAAATCACATGTCGGCAGAAATAACTTATAAAATGAACGAGGTGAAGCAATTATTAAAAGAAAGTTTGACGAAAATTGATGCAACATCTTGGAGAAACTGCATCAACCATGTGATAAAAGAAGAAAATAAATGATGAGGCTAGATGGGTTGATAGACGAAGCGACTGACACCCTAATACGACCATTTATTATTTCTGTGTCAGACGATTCATCTAGCGACGATGATGACTATGACTATTGACGACATTTCAAATTTAGACCTCCAATTTTTTTGACTGTTTTATGTAGAAATGCTGTTTGTAATAAATGTATTTTACTTCATCTGTGTTCTTCTTTTACTTATTTACCTATTCTTTTTTTTTGCCTATTCTATTGCCTTAAATAGCAACAGCAGAAATGCACTATAGTAATGGTGCCGACATCGACATTATTCGACATACACCACATAACTATAGTAGTCTATGGTTATCCATTCCGCCATATTTGTTTACCTTTTAAGACTCTTATTTATGGACGCTGTTTTAAGGGCGTTATTTTTATACTGGTGTATTAACCATTGACTATGGACATTGTTTGATAATATATAGCTATACATTTGATTGTTAATGTTTCTTATTTTTTATTTTCATAATAATAACCTTTAAAAGGGTACTTTGGTTTAAAATTATTCTTATTCTATCATTTGCTACATTGTAAAGTGGTGTGCAACTAATAATATTTGTGTTGTAATTATTGTGCGCCTTTGTGGCTCAAGTCACTAAATTGTGCTCGTGATTTCGTCCGTGTGGTTTTCTATCATTTGAAGACGGTAGTGTTTTTGTGAATCAAAATCTTACATTTGTTGCAGAAAAATCCTCTACCGCATCCCTGACAAAATTTCGTGGCGAACCGTTCAGTAGTTGAGCCGTAAAAGTAAATAAATATACAGACTCACTTTCACATTTATAATTATTTATAATCAGTCTGCATCAACCACTGCCAGCCACTTCATTCATATTGAGAAAAGTCCCCCTTTACAAGGTTACTCCGGCCACCCAAATGTGTAGTCCGCGCGGTCCGCCACGTGGTACGCAGTCCGTACAACAGATGGCGCCACTCTTTTCCATTAAGGACAGATGTCAAGCGAATTGTTCAGAGAGACGTATCTTGACTTTCGATATCACTATTTACAGGACCTACATGGCGAATGCGTAGGAAGACAGCTCTTCCTAACTACGGCAAGAGAGCAGTTGAGAGCTACGAAGAGGTTTTCAATAGGGAAGCCGACGTGACGTTGGCCAGGCTGCGGGGCAAGTCCGGGGGAGACACATTCGATATTTACGGCGACGTCGTTACTGGCACCACTTACACAGTTTGTCGTACGTTCTTAAACATTCATAGTATCTGAGAATTATCGAAAGTGCACCTTTTTCTTTGAACTCTTGAATAACTTGAAATTTCATGTCTTAAAACTTTCATCAAAAGTAAATAATTTGATTAAAAATGCTGTTACAATTCTAGTCTTTATCTGTCACTTTGTTTCTTGCTTTGCTTGTCTTTACATGTCCTTGCGAACTAAAGCTCATTTTAGTTAGCAGAGCTTTTTTGAATAATTGGGAAAGGCTTTATCATTTCAAACAGCCCTTGGGGCCAGCTTGAAATATCACAATTTGCGAATAGGCCACGAGAGCAATTTCGCATTTTAACTGCTAGTTGGGACATTTATATTTAAACTTTGAGGTTTTGATTGATCTGTAAGGTCAGTGTGGACAAGTCCGGCAAAATACTTTATTTAAAGTTAAGTTTGATCGGATTTTACAAGGTTATTATTTATTCCAGGATAAACGGCCTAGACTTATAGGATGATAAATATTATATTTTATAATGTCGCTTTAACAAATTAACAAAATAAGCAAAACTTTTGCAAACAAAGAGGTTCTTTAAAACTCGGTAGACGGTCTTCCCGTGATGTATAAGGTAAGGCCGTCTAGTACTCATTGCCGCGCTATTTGATAGTCAATAGGCATGTAGATTACATTGTTGGTATAGTAATTTTATGCCATTCCAAATTATGTTTTGAGATCAGGGAGATAGTTGCAATTTAAAAATATACATATTTTTCTGTTATAAAGGCAAGATCGGCATATCCGTTGAAGAAGGGATTGTAAACCTTTTCCAGTCTAAAATAAAACAAAGAAAATAACGCAAAATTTTATTAAAAATTACAATTGGTTGTTTAAAATCGTATAAGATCCTTAAAAAATAGTATGAAAGTACTCATCTTAAATACTTATTAATTAAATGTAAACTATTAAAGAGATCGCAAAAATACTTTCAAAAAAATATCTAAATTTTCTAATTCCAAAAACCGGGCCCTCTTTCCTATACTCTGACCGGAAATCACTTAGACAATTCTAAAATAAGTTACGCCGTTAACATGAAGGTGATATATTATACGCCGGTACTGTACGTAAATAGCGTAATACACAAAAAGCAATATATTTTATGTTTTAAGTAATTCAAAAAAGTTTTACGTGTAAGTATCTCATTTATCGTGACAATATTTGAAATGAGAATATTTCAACGCAAAAGGTTGGCAAGATCTGGTTTAATGCAATACCGGCACATGACGAGGGAAGCCTTGAACATTTCAGACGGACTTTCCAACTAGATAAAATTTAATTTTATTCGTTAGACAGGAAAAGCGCCTATTAAACTGCTAAATTACTTACCTCATTAACAAATACTGCATTTTTTTCAATTTTCTACGATTTATTTTCTGGACCACGTTGCACTCACTTATGTAGTTCGAAACATGAATGAAGTTGACAGTTGAGTTGCTACCATAGTTTTCATCATAGCGACATCTATGTTAGAGAAAAATAACTAGGACGAAACACCGCTTTACCGACAGAGTTATGAGTGGCGCTCGTATACAAATACAAGAGTTATGGCGTGTAGACGGGCTTGCCTTATTGACGGACTTGCCCACACTGGCCTTACCTATACAATACACTCTTTCACATGCATCATGATTTCTTTGCCCACTGATCCGATGAATCTGTACAAAATATGGTAGTTTCTAAATAAAATCCAAATAATTTAGACGCCTTCCCGTCTTTGTAAATATCTTCGTATGATAGGTTCACAACCCAAATTGTGTTCTCAATAAAGAATACAGAAAATTAAATTACTGAAAACTTACCTAAACTGTGTTATTTTCAGAAGCACTAATGGGGTTGACTAAACAACAAACACTGAACCTGCCGCATTTGGATACGATCATCAACGGATCACACGAGTAAGGGACTACCATAAACATAAATAAATAAGAAAAGCTTTAAGAGTCCGCAGTTAGCTCGATTCTCCATACAAACGTAGTTGCGCTCTCATTTTAAAACTATGTGTTGGATTGTAACGAAACTTTGCATATACAATGACATGAGGTATATCTATGTCTGTAATTAGTTTATGTACCTTCGGATACCATAGTAAAAAAAATACAGCGATTTTAAGTTTTTCATACAAAACTTGTTTTTGCTGTATTTCGTTTGTTTTATAACCTGGAACCATATAAACTAATTACAGTCATAGATATACCGCATGTCATTGTATATGCAAAGTTTTGTTACAATCCAACAAGTAGTTTTAAAAGGACGTTTTGTTGATGGATGAGCCAATTGAAAGGGTCTATGAAGCGCGTAACTTAGGTCTCTTAGTGGATGATGAACTCCGGTATGAAAAACACATTTCAAACTCTGTGCGAGGCTGTTTTTACAAGCTAAAAGTGCTATACAAGATTAGGCCATTTTTGAGTGACACCTTGCGAATCCAACTAGTAGAATCACTTGTATTGTCAAAATTAAATTATATGAACATAGTCTATGGGCCACGTCTACTCACCAAATCGAAACGGCTCATTCAGCGAGTTCAAAATGCCTGCGCCCGTTTTTGTTTCACTATTCCATTTAGGGCTCATGTCACACCATTTTTAAACGAATGTCATATCCTTAACTACATAGACGCAAGCTCCATCTGGCATGTCTTCTCTTCGGTGTAGTAAACCAGCAGGCACCCAAATATCTCTTTGATAAGTTGTCTTTTCGAAACCCCCGTGGTGAGCGGCAATGTAGGCAGCCATTGTTGACCCATCGCCATGCGTCAGCTGCCTTTCGGGGGAGTTTCAGATATGTTGCAACTAAATGTTGGAACAATCTATCGCCACCTCTTCTCCGGACTGAAAGGCATACATACTTTTAAGGCCCAGGTTAGGAAACACTTGCAGCACCACCAAAAAAGTCAGGAAAACCTTAAACATGACACAAGCTGTTTTTAACCTGGGTCAAAATACATACCTGCTTTGTATGTCCCACAAGCATTCCGTGGCCTGAATGTTTTGTAGTTAGCTGTTATTGTTCTTTGTTTAAATTTTTCGAATATTACTGCGTATCTGGTTTAGCAGTAAGTCTCATAGTATAGTTTTATTTATTTATTTAGTTATTTTTTTTAGTTTTTATGGTCAACGTTTACTTGTTTTCACAGAATGTTTTGCATCAAAACGCGTTAGTTGTCACCTGTAGTTATGTAATGTCAATAATTGTCAACTCAAATTTACCATAGATAAGCCATAGTTTTAGTACCTTTTTTCTTTTTCTTTTTAAAAAATTAAGTGGCAGGAGTCTTTTTTTTGTTTTTATTTATTGATTTTTGTTTTTAATGAGTTTGTGTTCTTCGTTATTTGTATTGTTTTTGTAATTTGCAATTTGTCCTTGTGTGTGATCGTGGCGTCATTGTTCCGTCCTCACCTCACCAAATGGTCACAACGGAAGACCAGCGCTGGCGTCGCCAGCATTACGCTGAGTTGTGACCATTTCGTGGCAAATGTGTATGTGCGTACGTGTCCACTCCACAGTTTGTCTTTTTGCCATGAATAAATGTTTTCTTTCTCTTTCTTTCTTTCTTTCTTTCCTAAAATGAGAGCGTACTACGTTTGTATGGGAAGGTGAAATTCAGCCGAGCTTACTGCGGACTCTTAACGTAGTAACATTTTTCACACTCTCATTAACGTTATGTTACTGTATTTCAGATTATATCTACTTGTCTTCATGAGAATGACAACATGGTACCTCCAAATAGAACCCTTTTATAGAATAACAAGATATTATCAAAAACAAGTCAAATTTATTAAAATTATACATGAAATGGTAGATGCTATTGTACGGCACAGACTTAAATTTCTGGAAACGATGGACGAAGATAGGAAAACAGAGCTCCTGAACTCGGAGGGTGACAACAAACAAAATACAGAGATCAGCGTAGTCGACAGACTCGTCTTGTCTAATACAATATCGAGCTACCAAGAAATGTTAAGGGAAATATTCACCTTATTTACTTCGGTAAGGATTAAAATTTGCGGCACAAAGTCGTGTAACTTTTAAGTAGTTCATTACCATTAAAGTTTAAGACACGAGCTCTTGTCGGTGTTGTAATGGCAATTCCTTTATTTTCTCTGCCACACTGCCTTGAACTCCTGATACGACATTATATTGACTTTCTCTTTGGCTTGAGCAAATGATGTAGCAAATGATAGAATAAGAACAATTTTAAACCAAAGTACCCTTTTAAAGGTAATTATTATGAAAATAAATATATTATCAAACAATGTCCATAGTCAATGGTTCATACACCAGTTTAAAAATGACGCCCTTACAAGGTTACTTCTGAATGACTAGCGGCTGCGAACTAACAAAACGTAATGGCGCTAGGTAACAAAATAACTAAGCGATAAAAAAGAAACGGACGATACTTGCCGATGATACGATATCCCATGTTTGAGATAGGCATTTATGGATATAAATGCCTATCTCAGCCTTCCCTTATATTTGTCTCATACTCAACCAGTTAAAAGATTATGCAGTAATTTTGTAATTACAGAGTCAAGAGGCGACGGCGAAAATGACATCTTTTCTATTGCTGATGATGGCATATCATCCTGAATACCAGGTAAATCTATAATTCAAATACTACTACTCAATAAAAATATTTAGATAAAAAGTTCATCGAGATGGAAGCTAATGTACAAATTGTAAATAGTAATTACTAGCCTATATGCGTCCTACTGATAAGAACATGTCTTCTCTCGTGGGTGAAAGAGATTGGAGAGATTAGAATCCCCCGCAGATGTATACAGAGGCTCTAGTAAGTAGTATATTACGACGGCGTTTGAGTTTAGCTGTCTAATCCCATACAAATTGAGGGTAAAACGCAAACGCGATCGTAAAGTTTTGTTTCGGTAAAACTTATACTAGAGCCTCAGGTTTCCTCACTGTTGAACTAAATGAAAACGGGTCACTCACGTATTTATGGTCGAAAATCGCTCGACCTGGGGGCCGATTTTTGACTTTCGAGCGCTCGAAAATTAAATAAAAGTAAACGCTATTGTAGTGTGATAATCACATGTACTTACTTTCTACCGATAGAATTGAATACGAGTGATCTATACCGCACGTTTCTAAATTTTTCTATTGTCATTTCAAAATACCATTTCATAATATTTGTCAGTTTTCGAGTGAAAGAGTCGAGCGCTCGAAAGTCAAAAATCGGTCCCCTGTTCCGAATTTCCTCACGATGTTTTTTCGTTACGATTGTTGAATGGTTCTATCATGCAGTTCCCATTTTCCAAAAGCGTTTCAGTGAATAACCTTATGTACCGTATATTCTGATTAATAAATCATGGTTGATTGATTGAATAAAAAATAAAATATTGTGTGTGTTCTAGTGTGTTTATAATATAAGCATTTGTAGATTCACTTAAACTTATGAAACCATATTGAGAAGACAAATTAAAGTTTATTTGGCCGTTTTTGAACTTTGAGAAATGGTACATTGTTGTAAAGGCTAGAAAGTAGGCAATAGATGGACGAGTGGGTTCGAGGTCCGAGCCGCTAGGTGAGGACCTCGAAGGAGATGAGTTGAGTTCATATGTCCATCTATTGCACATTTGGCCGAGATGTTACATAGTGCTTTTCACGCCTACTGCGAGGAAATTGCAAATAATTATAATTAAAATTAAGTACCTAATTAAAGATCATAATATGAAACACTGTAGCGCGGCCGCTCGCGTGTCGGGGGGCACCGCGCCGGGCCGGGGCGGGGGCGGGGGAGCTGTGATTGAGCGAATACCAGTTGAAACTGTCCAACAATAACATTGTTGGACAGTTTGAACTCATAGTTGGCCTGTTCGTGCCATGTCCAACTAACCCCAGTTTTCAAGCCTGTATTCTGACCATCTTTTGCCACATTTCCGAGCAGTGGCGTGAAAATGCATTTACGCATCCCGTTCTCTCCGAGCCAGGACGGGTATGACGGATTAACCGAAGCTGGACTACCGTCTAAAACCACCAACGACATCCGGCCCCGCCTTGTGCAGTCAGCATCATATAGTTAGTAGAAATATATATATATCGGAACACGTCTTTATTACTATAGGAGTAAGGGTGTTACGATATATTTGGCTACGTTGGCCGCTACTAACTAATATGTGCGATGCTGACCGTAAAGGGAGCGTCAAAGGATCGCTCTTGGCATTCAATTGCGTACAAAGTTTATTTGCCCTAAAATTTCTAGATCCACCATGAAACAAATTAATTCCGTACTTTTTTTGTGTGGTTCATATGTCCATTAGCCAACATCGTAATTGTGTACCCACAGGAGAAGCTATACGCTGAGATAAAGAGTGTGTATGGAGACAGCGACCGAGACGTCACAGATGACGACATCAAGCAAATGACGTACCTAGACATGGTGTTCAAGGAAGTTCTGCGACTCTTCCCTATCGGCGTGATGCTACAAAGAACTATATCTCACGATATAAAAATAAGTATGTACTTATATTATACGAGGGCCACACTGAAAGTTTTGCGTAACTTTGAAATAAAACAATTTAAAACAAAACTAATACATTTACTGCTTCTCAAAATATTCTCCCTTGCATTTTATACATTTATTCATCCGCTCGAACCATTTTTCAAAGCATGATACCCAGTCGCTTGACTGCATGTTTTCGACGTGTTGGTTAAATGTCGCCACTGCATCTTCGGGCGTCTTAAATGTTAAACCTCTCATCAAATCCTTGATTTTCGGGAAAAGGTAAAAGTCACAGGGTGCAAGATCTGGACTATAAGGCGGATGAGCCACGGTCTCCACATTTTCGGAACTCAAAAACGCTTTTGTTTTTTTTACAGTGTGGGGGGACGCATTATCATGATGCAGGAGTATGCGGCTTCGTGGTCGTGTCTCGCGAACTTTTTCAAAGACTGTGGGCAAACAAGTTGTGGTGTACCACTCGGCATTTACAGTTCTTTTATTATTTAGAAGGACTGTGCAGACATGGCCACTTTTTGAAAAAAAACAAGCGATCATTTGTTTGGCAACGCTTTTGGCTTGTTGAATTTTTGTTGGCCTACTGTCACCTTCAAAGACCCATTCACTAGACAGTTGTTTCTTTTCTGGATCGTAATAATAAATCCATGTTTCATCTCCTGTTACGATGTTATATACACCATTTGAACATCCGTTCTTATATTTCCGCAGCATTTCTTGGCACCAGTCGACACATGCCCGTTTTTGGCCTGAAGTTAGTTCATGAGGAATCCACCGACAACAAAGTTTCCTGACTTTTAAATTTTCGTATAAAATCTTTTGTATTTGACTCATACCAATCCCTAATTGTCCTCGAATTTCGTCGTAAGTGATTCGTCGGTTTTCTTCTATCAGTCGTCTCACAGCAGCAACGTTTTCTTCAGTGACCGCGGTTGACGGTCGACCTTCACGAAACTCGTCATCGAGACTAACACGGCCCCTATTAAATTCAGCGTACCAACGTCTCACGGTGCTCAGATGTGGTGCTTCAACACCAAATGCATTTTGAAGGCGAGTACTACACTCATGCGAAGAAAGAGAACTTTTAAAATCATAAAAAATCATTGCTCTAAAATCTTTACGCGTCAAATCCATTTTGAATGCAATCGGTTTATTTCGAACTGACAAAAAAAACAAATGACTATCGATTTCCCGCCAATATTTAGTACATTCCATAAACAAAAGTCTATATTTTTTTTAAATAATCAATTCGAAATTGGAATGAGTGCGAATAGCCAGGAGTGCAAAACTTTCAGTGTGGCCTATGTACTACTATAGAGATTTTGTGTAAGAGAAGGATTTGAATAACGTTGAGATCAAATTGTGTGTTGTGTTGGTAAGTTCAATTAACAACTAGTTTCAGTCAAAAATTTCATTTTTGGTACAAGCTTTTATTGCTGACTGTACTTTTTTGTATACCATCATCAACCACTCATTGTGACGATTCTAACGAGCCCAAACTCAACGCGGTTACGTCGGTTAAGTACTGAATTCCCATGCCCACCTTCTGTCTCCATTATCAGATCAGCTCGATGGTACCATAATATAGAACTGTCATCCAAACTATACTTATACCCAAAATTTCAGCTCAATCGGTCACCGGGAAGTGGGTCAAATTTAACTTGCAAGATTTGGTGACAAACAGGTGAAACTAAATAAAAGCTTGAAAAAGCTCCTTTTTTACAGTGTACAGTCGAGTTATCCAAAATGTCTACAGACAACCTTTCAAAAATATCTATACACAATTACAGACTTTACTGTTAGTGTCTGTGTTTAGAGAACTTTACTGTCAACCAATATGACCAATCCACGCATTTCACACGATATTCATCGTATCTGCTCGCCAAATATTTTCAACGACATCAAATCTGTATTTACCTATTGCTTTTTTTTTCATTAAAATAAGGTATAAAAGCAACGATAAATTCAAAAGACAGAAACATTTGCGAATGCCAAAACCTATCAACACAATGAATCATCAAATCAATAAAGGGTCGGCAACGCGTTTCTGATTCATCTGGAATCGCAAGCGTCCATACTAGGGTTTGCTCCCGGGACCTGATGTTGTATAGCCAGTCCCGGGAGCAAACCCTAGTCCAGGATACGCTACGGTGCCTGCTTACCCCCAGGTAGACCGATGCCTATTTGCCACCGGCGTAATATCAAAAAACATAAGACTTTTTAACAGGTTTTTTTTGTGCTTGACGACGACATATAATTTCAGGTAACGCAACATTGCCCGCGGGCTCCTCGCTGCTCATCCCGATATTCCACATGCATCGCGACAAGCGGTATTGGACGAGCCCGAACAGCTTCGATCCGGAACGGTTTAGCCCCGAGCAGGCAAAGTTGGGGCATGCCAGCTGCTACATTCCCTTCAGCTTGGGACCAATGGATTGTTTGGGTAATTTTTTTTCATTTTCTTGCTTTCCTTGACGTGGTATGTTTATGTTCCCCACCTTTTTAGGGTTCCGTAGCCAACATGGCAAAAATGAAACCCTTATAGTATCGCCATGTCCGTCTGTCCGTCTGTCCATCTGTCCATCTGCGGCTTATCTCTGTAGCCCTTTAAATAAATCAATTACGCCGACAAGACAGTAGAATAAAATCTTGAAAAATATTATTTTTTAGGGTTCCTCCCCAACACCCAAAGTGGGGATGTAAATTTTTTCCTAGTTAAATCAATAGGGTGGGGAGTCGTTGGATAGCTTTTTCAAAAATATTATGGGTTTTTAAACAATTTAAAAATTCAGTGATTTGTTTGCGAAATATTGGGCTTTAAGGTGGTTCGAAGAATATACAAAACGTTTTCTGATATTCGCAGGCTAATGGCGTGATAAATTCCCCTTTCCTAGAATAAATTTGTATAAACTAGAAGTATTTGAGAAATTAGTTTGTCACATGATACTTTTTGGGACCATACAGCATTGTCTATATTTTAATCTTAGGTTACCTAATCAATCGTAGATAATCATTATATATATCTAACTACAAGGGCTGCTACTTATGTATCCGGAATAGAAAAAATAATCAAACGTACATTACTAAATATAGTTTTATTGTTTTTCAAAATATTCTCCGTGATGATCGATGCACTTTTGCATACGTGTAAACCAATTTTTAAAGCACTTGCCACTCTGGTTGAGGTATCTCCAAAACGTGTTGTTTGAACGCGTCGACCGCATCTTCACGGGTCGAAAATCGTTGACCACGTAATTTATTCTTTACATTTGGAAATAAATAAAAATCATTGGGTGCCAAATCAGGGCTGTACGGTGGGTGACCCGTTAATTCTATATTTTGACCTTCCAAAAATCGAGTTGTTTCGCGTGATGTATGACAGCTGGCGCTGTCATGGTGAAGAATGATTCTGCGTCGCTGGTTGTCTTTACGTATTTCTTCAAACACTTCTCGCAAACCAATGGTCGTGTACCACTCCGAATTAACCGTTTTAGGATTGTCTAGTGGCACTGTAGCCACATGGCCATTCATACCAAAAAAGCAGGCGACTATTTGCTTCAAGGTGCTTTTTGCACGAGTAACTTTCGTAGGGTTCGGCTCATTTTGAAACACCCACACTGTTGATTGCTGTTTAGTTTCAGGAGCATACGCATATATCCAAGATTCGTCACCTGTGTAGATATTATAAACAGCTTTTTTGCACCATTCGACGCGAGCCTCTTTTTGATCCTTAGTTAAATTGTGCGGTATCCAACGCAAACAAATTTTTATCTTATTAATGCTCGTCATAGATATCCCCAGAATTGCCTCTATCTCGCGATACGTAACATGACGGTCATGCATTATAAGATTTATAAGTTTCCGCACTGCTTCAATATTTTGTGGTACAACGGCCGATTTCGGGCGACCTTCCTTAACTTCGTCCGTAACCATACTACGTCTACGATTGAACTCACTAAACCAGTGATACACAGTAGTTTTTGATGGAGCTTCATCCCCAAAAGTCAAAGTTAATTGATCTATGCATTGTTGTTGCGTTAAGCCACGCCAAAAATCGTAATAAATCATAGCACGAATATTTTCACGAGTAAGTTCCATTCTTGCAACGAGATAACATTTTAAACCCGCCAAAAACAAAAGACTAGCGTACTCAAGAAAAAAAACCAATAGCGGTCAGTATTAAAAGAAGGTTCAAATTTTACCATGGAGGTCAAAAATTGTGTTTAAGAAAGTTGGAATCCTGGATTCCGGATACATAAGTAGCAGCCCTTGTAGGATATTGACGAAAATTATTCAAGACTTTATTTTTCTTTTTAATATTTGATATCCCAGAACTTACTATTCCCGGGACTTTCTTTATTTTTACGGGTTTTATTGAAAGAAGTGAAAGGTATCGGTATGCCGTATAAAACAGAATAGCGTTTACAGATAAGTGTCACGTCCAAAAGGTTGCCTAGATATTGATCTTAAGTTACCTGGCCTTGTACTAATGGATAAGTTATCCTTACATTTCATAAAAAACCCTAGAAAAAGAACAATAGTCCCGGGATTTTAAATACCGAGTTTTACCCAGATCCCTAATGGATTTTGACAATAATCATGTTCTTACCTCTTCAATAATCTTGTTCAATATCAAATAACAAATTAGGCTGTATCCTACTAATATTATAAATGCGAAAGTTTAGATGTTTGGATGTTTGTTACTCAATCACGCTTAAACAGCTGAACCGATTTGAATGAAATTTTGCACGAAGATAGTTTATAGCCTGGATTAAAATATAGGATAGTTTTTATGCCGAGTCCACGCATACGAAGTCGCGGGCGGAAGCTAGTATTTCATAAATAAAACGTTTCTCTTACTATCTGGCACTCGAAAACTTTATGCCGAAACAGAGGCCAAGAACTCACAAACTTAGGAGCAGAGACAAATTTCAGTTCAGCCAATCACGAAATGGGGTTAAAATACGAGGTCTACAAATAAATTAATCAATAATAGAAATTGAAACTAAAACTATATAATTCTTGCATTAAATAATGAATAGGCAAGATATTCATCACACAAAAGATTTTAAAGCGATATCATGTTCAGTAATGTCTTAAAAAAATACTACTTAATTCATAAGAGGCTTAACATGCCAAAACAACGGACATTACCTTACGGAATACTACACTGCGCGTAGCCCGGCACACACTTGGCTGATTTTTACAGTAATATACCGACATAGCTGCTTTCACAAGCAGCAATGCATGCATATTAAGAAACGTAAGTTAGTCGGGTTTAGATTGATGATGATACGTAAATCCTACTAATATTATACATAAATGCGAAAGTTTAGATGATTGTATGTTTGTTACTCAATCACGCTTAAACGGCTGAACCGATTTGAATGAAATTTTGCACGAAGATAGTTTATAGCCTAGATTGAAATATAGGATAGTTTTTATCCCAGATCCACGCGGACGAAGTCGCGGGCGGAAGGTAGTAATAAATAAATATTAGGGGACAATCTTACACAAATACAACCAGCCCTATAGTAAGCTCAATAAAGTTTGCATTACAGCTACTAAACGACGATATATTTCATAGATATGAATACTTAAGTACATAGTAAACATCCAAAACTCAGAAACATATATTCATGGCCATTAGTGTTGGGTAGGACATGAAATTAAGATGAGTTTGTATGAGCACCTCATTTCCAAAAATTAGGTGGTACAATGTCCTACTTCAAATGAGGTGAGGTACTATCTAATAATTAGCATCTAACGGCAGTAAAACAAGGTTTTTCTCAAGTGTAGTGTACAATAGACCACCAATTCATAGTTTCATGTTCAATATTCTTACTTACCTCCCTCCACTACATACAATATTGTATTGTAGATGGGGGAAAGTTAGGCGCGAGTGGCAAGTCCGCAGCTCGAGGGGCGAGGCTTTGAGGTTTGAGGGATAAATGAAGCGCGAGGTGATGACCGATCAAGTGAGGAGCGAGTCGGTGCCTCGTGAGGAATGAAGTAGTACATTTTTCAAGCGTGAAGTGATGCGACAAATAAGGTGCCTCACGAGCGAGTAACCCAACACTAATGGCCATCACACAAATATTTGCCCTTACTGGGAATCGAACCCAGGACCTTCAACTTCGTAAGCAGCGGCACTAACCACTAGGCCACTAGGCTAACCGGCCGCCTGATGAAGACGATGTCCTCCCAGACGTATCCGTTTAAAAACTATAACCCTGTTCAGAAGCCTGAAATGTCTGGGAAGATGTCGCTGCACTCCTCACCTAAGGCTTTGCAAAAGGGAACTTGTTGACATATTTGTCAACCGAGTAAGATTGTTCCGATAGCTCAGTTTGCTAGTGCGACGGGCCGTGTATGCCTGATTGTCGAAGGCTTAAATCCTGCTCGGAGTGATCACTTTAAATTGACATTTGAATCATAACCCTGAATTTTATCTAAGTAAACCGTGGTGGGGTAAAAGTTTAAAGAGCTTCCGGGATAATAATACTCTCGACACCCAAAGATTTTTAAGAACTAAAAGCCTAATAAAAATTCCTTTTCCAGGGAGGTACTTTGGCATCAAACTAGTGAAGACTGTGTGCGTTAAGGTGCTGCGAGAGTTCCGGCTGACCTCTTCGGAGACGTACAATGACATGCAACTCGTGATGGCGATCTCCGTCGCCTCCGTCAACGGGTATCCGGTGCAATTGCATCCCAGGAAACACTCACGAGTTCCTGTTTAATTAGGGATGTGACTTCCGCCTTTAATAAAACACGGTAAATAGTTTAATCAAGAAAATAAACTTACAAAAATATTTGCTCAATTTACTCAATGCAAAATTGGTACCTACCTAGTAGATAGCTGAATAAGGAAAAATATTTGCTCAATTTGCTCAATGCAAAATTGGTACCTACCTAGTAGATAGCTGAATAAGGCGATAATTATAGGTAGTTCATTGAATACACGCCGTTATCTTATTGATTTATTTAAATACCTAATTATATCGGCAAGTAGGTAACCCTGAGTTCCTGCAGCGATGCCGGTTTCGAGCCGGCGGGGCGCAACGGAATATGAAAGCTCGCGCTATTCAATTTCTCGTGCAAATAGGGTTGTTAGAGTAGGCAAATTTTTATACCTAAACTTGTATTTTGTTCAGGAGTGATCCTTCTGTACGCTAGTACAAACGACAACACTGTTAACTGACCATCCTGTGTTTATATAGAACCTTATTACAATGCACTTAAGGTGCACCGATGGTCAGTTAGCTGTGTTGTCGATAGTACTATTACTAATCAGTATTGTATATTTATATTTTCAAATAAAACTTTAATTTTATTATTTTCTGTCTTATTTTCAAACCCTATTGTAGTCATAAATCCTTAAAACCGCTAACGAGATTATTTCCATTCTTATTACAGAAAATATTAAACATTTTGATTAATATTGAATTGCATCTAAAGCTACCAGCTAGCTGTTCTGGTTATTCTATGACAAATATCGTGAATATTATTTTTGGAGGGTAATAACGATAGAAAAAGAAATATGTACCTTTTGTCAAAAGTGAATAAAGTCCACTTTTACCTGTCATTCGGAATTGCCCGTACATAATTCGAAATTACACTAGTGCAAAGGAAAAAAAAGCAAGTTTGTAAACACTTTTATTTTAAAACTACTACGATATTTATGAACGATCTCCGAATAGAGCAAGCTCTAGGCTATACATTCAAGAAGACGAAGTGACTTCCGTAGTGGACATACAAGCCATTGATTCTGCCTGGTTCATCAAAATACAAACATACCATCAATTTGTCTGAAAACCATTCGGAATTACCCGAATGCACATGAAGATCTAAAAGGTCTGAAATAAATGTTTTAAGTATTGTAATTGCTACTAGGTTTCACAAATTATCTCTGCATCACCTACTATGAATCGTAGGTATACCGTGATTTCCGCTACCCAAAGGTTGTCTGAAAGAGATCGCTCTCTAGCGATAAGACTGCCTATTGCTTGCCTCTAGGAGAAAGTGGGGGAAACGCGAACAATTAAGGGAAAATTTAAATAAAACAGAGATATCAAGACTCAGAATTTCGTTTATTCATTGAAAGTTAAGTTCAACTATCTGGCTAACTAATTAAAATAAATAATCAACAATGAAAATACTTTTATAAAATGTATCATTAAGAACAAAAAACAAAACCCTTATCCCCTTATTCATAAAACTTTAAATGCCTCTGCTAAATAAAATGTGCTTTGTCCCTTTCTAACGAACACAAATGTCAAAGTGAAAGATAAGGACAAACGAATTTTAATGCCATTTTAGTTAAAATAGGCTTGTAGAACGTTTATGAATACGGCCGTTAGTGTTCGGGTTTACCCAACTCTAGTCGGGTAAATACGAACACCCAATGGGGTAATTACGAATAAAGATCACATTTATAACCGGCCGAGAGTATGTTTATCACAAATAAACAAGTAATTGTAATTACGGGGCATCTATAACAATAATAAAATAAAATAGTTACTTGGTTCACCACGTGCGGGTAATGTCGGACGTTCGAGATTACCTGGGCTGTTATTCGCTAAGCGTTAATGCGGCTCACCCCGCCGTTCACCCGTCATGAAACTAGACCTCTACCTACGCGTGGTTACTACGCATCACGGGGTCAAGATATATTTGTGGGTGAGCGTAGAGGTGAGCTTAAAACAAGTTACAGAGGGGGCTGTTCGCCGTTGCCCGCAGGACCAGAACAATAAAAGTGGCCAAAAATATTCAAGGTTATATTGACTGTAGCGGTTGGGGTCTTTGTCACCTAAATTGTTAATACATGAATACTCCACCAAGTAAATGTTAAATTCCGATAGTCGATGGAAATAAAGCTACATCAAGTTACATTTACGCAAAAACTACATCAAAAACACACAAACTAGTGGCTCTGTGAGCTGTAGACCTCGCGGGTTTGTTTCAAAACGGTTGAATTTAGTAATTTTATACCGTTTTAACCCATGGGGGTTGAATTGAAATCGTGGCCATTATCAAAAAAACGTCGAAATGTCGAGGTAATTAAATAAACACCTTTTTCAACGCGATTAAGTCCGATTTTGTTATATACGTAATAATGTGTGAAAATCGTGGCCATTTGAAAAAAAATCGAAAATTGATGTGACAAAAATTATTAATTGTACCTATAAGTTATTGAACCTGCTTACAAAATTTCACAAAAATTGGTGAGGAACTGCAGCCTGTAGGCGAGAACTGCGGGACATTCGGACATCCAAACATACGAAAGATGGATTTTGGGCCAAGCTGGAACGGACCGGCTTCAGTCAATAGTCTCGATTGGTTTGTTCCGCCAATCTGCTTAGTATCTTTTCCTCTTCAATTCGTAGAAAAAGAAGTTTCATGGCGCTGATTCAGTGGGCGTAGCACGGTTGCCATTTTATCACTTATCGTTGTGGTAAAGACGCCCATCACGCTCTGACAAGTTTGCGAGTGCGAGAGTGACGGATGCCTTATACACAACGATAAGTGATAAAATGGCAATCGTGCTACGCCCGCTGGTTAAGAGTCCGCAGTAAGCTCGATTCTCCATACAAACGTAGTTACGCTCTCATTTTCAAACTACGTGTTGGATTGTAATCATACTATACATATACGAGTACAATGACATGAGGTATATCTATGTCTGTAATTAGTTTATAGTAGCTTCAGATACCATAGTTAAAAAAATACAACGAATTTAAGTTTTTCATACAAAACTTGTTTTTGCTGTATTTTATTTGTTTTATAAACTGGAACCATATAAACTAATTACAGACATAGATATACCTCATGTCATTGTATATGCAAAGATTCGTTACAATCCAACACGTAGTTTTAAAATGAGAGCGTAACTACGTTTGTATGGGAAGGTGAAATTCGGACGAGCTTACTGCGGACTATTAACATAAAACCATTTAAATAAAAATACTGTATTGTAATAGGAGGGGTTTAAATAGTCAAATCTAATCTCGACTATATACCTAATCAGATAAAAAAATATAGTATGTACAAGTTACGTTACAACTCCCACAAAAAAAACCCAAAGTTGGGATAGTCGCTTAAACGTTCATCTTTTGGTTCCACCACCCGAGCTGCCGCTTCGCAGCGGATGCACGATTCATTCAAATATAAAACTAACTAATACTGTGTAGACGGTTCAAATTCCTTTGCATGTAATAGAATGAGCTCCGGCCCGACTGTCGGTGGGAATCCCACTTTAGCATGAACCTATAATACTCTGGACAAGCTATGGTAATAGCCACTACGAACATTATGTAGACCTTTTTGAACTGAAATTGTTGACCTTACCATCGCTATATATACTTGAAGTAACTAAGTTCGTAAAGTCAAACCCTTCTTTATTCCGGATTTTAAAAGATACACGTAAATTTAATACGAGGTACCCCTTAAGATTAGTTGCACCTAAAACGATCAGTAAATATTGCAGTAGTAATAGTTACTGCATGTGTATACGAATATACGACCAGGTTCCAGAGACCATAAAATATATGCCATATAAATACAAAATACAAATACAAATACTTTATTAATAACACCAAGTTACATGTCAGGATTTTACATAGGTACGCATATTTAATTCGTTGGTACATTATGCATCATTAAATTCATTTCGTCCTTATCTATTCATTAATTACATTTTATACTAGGTACGATATATGGGTATTTTTATGATTCACTGATAAAGCTTGTATATCAACACTGAACAACTGGCTTTTGCAGAAGAAATTCTACAGTGTTAAAGAATTCCTATCGCTGCGAAATGAATGATGCATGACTTTTCTACCAATAAATTAATTATTAAATATTTTTTGACATTGTACTATAATATTATACTAATCATCTTAATTTTTAGTTATTACTGCAAGATTATAACGTTGTGACATAAATTGTGCTCCTTTGAGATTTGTATGCCTATAAGGCAAAATAGTTGGATCTAATTGTATAGGTACCTAACCTGACATCTTGTTGTACACTATTTTATGCAAATTGAGTTACTTACTTACTTACTAATAATACCACATGCGAGCGAGCTGCTAGCTGGTAGCATACAAATCTCGATAAGTGTGACAGCTTTTTTTTATTTGCCACAACTGACTTAGTATGAAGTTGTGGCACATAAACCATTACCCGTCCAAGTTAAGTAGGTAGTATTTGGCAAGTCATAAGCCATTTTAAGACCAGTTCTTAATTTAGCTGCATAGGAGCCTTTCCGTCCCTCACTGTGGCATCACGTACAGCCTGTCCTGAGTATTCTAGGTCCATGACCAAAAACGACGGCCTTCACTGCCCGCCACAGACTAAACCAAGATACTTTAGGCATTTGTATTAGCTCTTCCTTAATAATGGCATAACTACAATTTCCTTGAGAATTACACATTTGAACAGAATATTTAACAATTAGAAACCTTGTGGCCTATTCAATGAGATTCAAATTGCAATATGGAATCCTGTATCACCCGCCTGCACAGCTCGGTTCGTCTATTGCAAGAACCTTATATATACCTACATAGTACGAGTACTATGTAGGTATATATAAGTATATAGTGTCTTTGGTCTATTGAAATCTGTCAAATCATTTCTCATATGGCTTGGCAAGGTTTATTTTGGGGATCGTGTGAACTCAGCTCAACAGGTTATCACCCATCGTATTGGTACTTATGTATCCATAAGTACCAATACGATGCCATTAATTGAACTGATAAAAATGACATCATTGACACCGTGCAAATATCTTGTTGTCTTGTCTTAGAAAAAAAATAGGATTCTAACTATTAACGTACGTTAACCTAAAGTAACGTCCGTAACGTTAAATACTTTTTTAAAGTGCCTGAGCCGACTGGTTTTTTTTCTTTCTTATCTCGTAAATTTTTAAATTTTAAATTTAGATTCCGGTGTTGACATTTTTTTTTTTTTTTTTTTATGATATAGGAGGCAAACGAGCAGTCGAATCACCTGATGGTAAGCGATAATCGACGCCCATGGACACTTACAACACCAGAAGAGTTGTAGGTGCGTTGCCGGCCTTTAAGATGGGAGTACGCTCTTTTCTTGAAGGCTTGAAGGTTATAACGGTCCGGAAATACCGCAGGCGACAGTTCATTCCAGTGTTTGGCTGTGCGAGATTATGATGGCATCCTTAAAAAACCAACCTAAACGAACATCCATGAGATCTTTTCAAAGCTGTGTGTGTGCTGCATGTAAATTAATATGATTTCTGGGACTTTTACAGCTGCTCATGTACTTATGTACTTTTCTTTGGATCGTGTTAGTTAGTCGGGGTAAGGGCTGCGAGTCGATCAACAGCTGATAATGTTTAATGTTAGCATGGTGGTGACTGGGACTATTGCATCAGCTGCTCAACCTAGTGCTATGGCTGCTTGGGCGGTTAGTTAACGGCATGCATCGCGTCACGTGCGACTACGTACCGGAAGCCGCGGCGAGGGTAGACCCCCCAAAAGAGTGCCTGATAACCTGATAAAGGTCGAGGGAGTCCGATAAATGCGGGTGGCGCAGGACCCGTCGTTGTGGCACTCTTTCAGCTGATATGATTATGATATGACGATATCGATAACAATAAAGCCACGCTCTATGCTTCGCGGGGTACGTGTTTTCTTAGATAAGAGGGGAATCTGGGGGCACGGCACCGCAACGCAAGGGCACTAACTACCTTTTCTCGAAGCGATGCGTCGTTTTTTTGAACCCTCGTAACTTGGGTTTGGATTATACCAGATAAACAAATTTCTCGGGATATGATGTCAATAGTGGACTTATTGAACACTAGCTTCCGCCCGCGACTTCATCCGCGTGAACCCGGGATAAAAACTATCCTATATTTTAATCCAGGCTATAAACTATCTTTGTGCAAAATTTCATTCAAATCGGTTCAGCCGTTTAAGCGTGATTGAGTAACAAACATCCAAACATCTAAACTTTCGCATTTATAATATTACTAGCTTCCGCCCGCGACTTCGTCCGCGTGGACCCAGGATAAAAACTATCCTATATTTTAATCCAGGCTATAAACTATCTTCGTGCAAAATTTCATTTAAATCGGTTTAGCCGTTTAAGCGTGATTGAGTAACAAACATCCAAACATCTAAACTTTCGCATTTATAATATTATATAGTACGATATAGTAGGATAGTAGGATATAGTAGGAGAGATAGTAGGATATAGTAGGATATAGTAGGATAGTAGGATATAGTAGGATATAAAGTTTCAGTAACATAGCTCTTATACTTAAGATTTTATTGATATCTAAAAAACACCGATTTCGTCACTGACGCACTGACTCACTGACTGATGTTGATCATCAAAACCTCTAGGGTACTTCCTGAAGTCCTAGAAAGCTGAAATTTGGTATGTAAGCTAGTATTAGTACACAATCAACAAAATAATTCAAAAAATTGGAACTTCTACCCCCCAACCCCTTGAAGTAGGGGATGGAACTTTGTATGAGACTTCCGCAAATTTTGGTGCTAGGGGTCTGAAAATGTATATAGGGACTCCTTGTTATAAATAATAAAATACTTATTTTAGGATTTTTAGTGAATCACCCCCCACCCTTTAAATTAGCGGGTTGAAGTTTGTATTTTTCCGCAAATTTTGATAGGGATTTAAAAAATATATTAATATTTCAGGATTTTTAGCAATTCTCCCCTACCCTTTAAATTAGGCGATGGAAGTTTTTATGGGTTTTCCCATTCACTTCTTTAGAAATTACCTTATAAAAAGGAATGAGATCCCACCAAAAACATTACATGTAAAGTGATGCCAAGACTCCATAGCTCATACAGCTTCCAGCGTGAAAAAGATATCAGATCGCAATTAGCGCCAAGCTTCCTACTCCACACGGCGTAACTCTACCACTACCAGCCACGCTCTACAAATTCTATATCTGGGCTAAAAAGTATAGACCCGTCACTTATTAATATCATCATAAATTCATTCGGCGTGTAAGTCTATGCGGCGACCGGGATGTGCCCAGCAAAGCTATACTTTTTAGCCAAGATTTATTTATTTATTTATTAAGATGTAAAATTTGTAGAGCGTGGCTGGTAGTGGTAGAGTTACGCCGTGTGGAGTAGGAAGCTTGGCGCTAATTGCGATCTGATATATTTTTCACGCTGGAAGCTGTATGAGCTATGGAGTCTTGGCATCACTTTACATGTAATGTTTTTGGTGGTATTCATTTTACACAAAGACTCTTAAATTAAGGTAAGGGACATTGATTTTGTTCAGACTTTTTCGCTCTTTCGATTGGTGTACCTATATAAAAAATCATAATCTTTGTTCTTGATAAACAATATTCCTTACCTACACCACAAATTTTTGTGGGTCCCATAACAAATCAGGGCATCAGTAATGATATTCTTTATTTTTTTTAGCAACGCAGTGACAAATGGATGCAGTACCTACCTAATTGACACTGCGGTAATTTTACTAACCTAGCTAACTCTGCTAGAAACCTGGGGAGGCACCCCAAATTGAAATAATTGTACTCCCGGAACTATTGAGGTACATTTTCTTTCAATGAAGCACTAATTAGGTGCAATTTACATACATACATACATTCACGCCTTTATTCCCAAAAGGGGTAGGCAGAGCACATGAAACGTATGTTCCAGCGCCACGTTTAGCATAAATGTGGGTATAAAAGATCGACAAAATGTGATTTTGCAGTGATAGGTTGCTAGCCCATCACCCACAACGGACTTCGACCCTGGTGCCTTAGTCGACTTTTACGACACCCACGGGAAGAAAGGGGGTGGTGAAATTCTAACCCGAACCGGAATTCAACCCACACGGGTGCAATTTGGGTAAAAAAAACGCATACACAGAAATAGCAAAACAAGGATTGGGGTTGCAGGGAGCATGACATTTTTGTTTGTAGCTGTAGACAACCATAACTGCTAGTTGGACTTTCCTTAGTTCCCATATTTAAGTACCTTATTTTATTTTGTTACAGTCTCTGGCTTGTAATTTCAAACTTAATTTCGAATCAAATACTATGGAAACTTATAAGTAATGTAAAACAAGGTAAGGTGAAACCTATCTTACAGTGAACGCCCCTCTAGTGCGGAAAGAATGCCATTACGTAAGAATGACATTTCTGCACGTGCATGTATCGAACGACGTTTTTAATACAATTGCGAAAAAATAAAAAAATAAGTAAGGAATTCAAAACTGTTATACCTATTATTAATGTTTAATGTTTATTTGGGCAAACAACGGTGTCACTAGGTACTGTAACATCATTGTAATACAGTTGTAAAATAATGAAGTTGGTCAAAGACCATTTTTGTAAATACAGTTCTATCTTATTTACTTATTTAAAACCAGCTTCCGCCCGCGACCTCGTCTGCGTGGACTCGGGATAAAAACTATCCTATATTTTAATCCATGCTATAAACTATCTTCGTGCAAAATTTCATTCAAATCGGTTCAGCCGTTTAAGCGTGATTGAGTAACAAACATCCAAACATCTAAACTTTCGCATTTATAATATTAGTAGGATTAATGGTAAAATTTGTAAAATTATTGAGTGGAAAAAGTGAAAAGCACTAGTTCACGAAAACCAACTTTCCGCACGCTAAACAGCTACGTAAAGTAGCACTTTTTGTTTTTTGTTTTCAGTCGAATAAGACAAATTTTTCAAGAAATTCGCAGTACAGTATAACGAATGTGCAGCTAACCAAAGACTTAAACATACTGGAGTGTAAGGTGCGCGGCCCCACATCGGAGATCGGAGTGCATAAATTATGGTAGGTCGATGCCAGCCAACGCTGCTTATATGAACGGGCTGCCATTCATGTAAGCAGCGTAGAAGGGGATGTGGACTCCAGCCCTCCTATTAACCTCCTTGTTTTAAGCTCACCTCAACGCTCACCCATAAATATATCTTGACACCGCGATGCATAGTAACGAAGTGTAGGTAGCGGTCTAGTTTCGTAACGTGACGTGGCCGGGCTGTTATTCGCTACGCGCTAAAGCGGCTCACCCCGCCGGTCACCCGTCACGAAACTAGACCTCTAACTACCTACGCGGTGTCAAGATATATTTATGGGTGAGCGTTGAGGTGACCTTAAAACAAGTTACAGAATAGGGGGGCTGGTGAGGCGTATAGCGGGATGTCTGCACCTTAATTAATTTATTTATTTATTTGGAAAGCAAACAGAAATAAGCGAGAAAGAGGTAATGTTTGTGAACATGACTGTAATAAGAACATTCACTCATTCCCTTAACAGCTCTCACTAAGACACAATGACAAATAGACCGTAGGCATGTCTTGTCCCAGATCCGCCCAGAACGGTTTGAATTTACAACGTTAACTTCAAGGTCATGATTTGATTGAATTTTTTGTCATCGGCATACGACAGGCTAAGGTAAGGTACGGATACGTTTTGTAATGAATTCATCACCTAGGGCCTATTTACGTCCCACTGTTGCCCCCCTATTCTGTAACTTGTTATAAGCTCACCTCAACGCTCACCCACAAATATATCTTGTCACCGCGATGCGTAGTAACCAAGCGTAGGTAGAGGTCTAGTTTCGTGACGGGTGAACGGCGGGGTGAGCCGCATTAACGCTTAGCGAATAACAGCCCTGGGCACGGGCCTTTTCTCATGGGTGAGAGGGAATGGACCCAGTACGCTTTGGGGACTTCACAATACAATAGTACATTACTATTACTGCAGAGGCCGATAAAAAAGGGATTGCCGGTCAAGTAGTGAGTACCAAGTAGCGTAGTGAGGCCGGATAGAGATACGAGGGTGGCAGTCCCTTTTCACGCCGAGGTATGGATAGTGCTTTTCACGCCGAGGTAATTATAGTGCTTTTCTCAAACATGCAATGAAAAACCACTCCAACTACGAGAACAATATTCCCTTGCTATTTCGCTAAAAACATAACCCTCCACTCCTTCGGCAGTCGGGTAAGAAACGTGCAAGTCTATTGATGATGATGAGAGTATCTAGTTGCGTATTTTTGCATGTGATTATTGCGCACACCCTTAGAGCATACACGCACACCCCCACCATAATATTTTACGAGTCCCGTAACAGTGTTGCGGTGAGTCTTTTTGTGTGCGTCGTACTCGTACCTATATGACGCCGTCACGCGTCCACGGATGTCGCCACTGCAGCAGCACTGGGCTGTTATTCGCTAAGCGCTAATACGGTTCACCCCGCTGGTCACCCGTCACAAAACTTGACCTCTACCGACGCTTAGTTACTACGCATCGCAGTGTCAAGATATATTTGTGGGTGAGCGTTGAGGTGAGCTTAAAAAAAGTTTCAGAATAGGGGGGCTGGTCGCGTTTAGATACATATTATGATTCAGACTGAATTCCGTTGTGTGAGGCCGGCCTAAGAGGTTTGCAATAAATAAAGTAACATTGAGCCGTCATCACTGCGACAAGATAGTTGTGTGCAATAACGTATATATAATCTAGTACTTACTTAGCGCTCAGATATAAGGTAAAGTACCTATCGTAACTTTTTAATATAATCAACTGTGTTTTTTTATATGTACAAGCAGATAATTTACACTGACTGACTGTCATGAAAAACAGCCAATGCGCCATGCGGGAACGCCGGCTATTTTAGAAACCTATCGGCTTTGTCCGTGATAACGTGACGGAAATAAACACACCGGCATGTTCCTCGTGCCGTGGAAGACGGGGCGGCCGCTGGTTTGGGACGCGACATGTTCCGATTACGAGGTGCGGTACCGGTACCACTCAAAGACCCGGAACTTCGATACTTTTCGGTAAGTACTGAGTATTTTTTCGTAATTAAATGAGAAATTCTTGAACTAAAACGCCATGTTTTATTCAATTGTATAATTCTGAATGATGTATAATTCTGATGAAACACAAACGGGAAAAATAATCTAAAAAACAAAAGACTACAACATAATTTTATAAATATCATATTATTAGGTGCAAAATAACGTAACTTGTTAAAGGTGTGGTAGTGTAGGTATTGTTCTTATTCCCGCGATAGTTCTCATCAATTGGTTAATCGATACTCTATACTAATATTGTGAAATGGAAAAGTCTGAGAGCTTGTATGTTTGTAAGTTCGTATGTAGGGGGATAGGAGGTGAATTCCAAAAAAATTTGTATCTGAGATGGATGCAATTTTTTTAAACAACGAATCAACAAATTTCCCAATGAAAAAATCATAAATAAAAAACGGCATCTTATATATGTATTTCAAATACCAAACCATTTTTTTATAGTTGTGTGAAATAGTTAAATCAAATCAAACAAGAACCTATCAGTCTTGATGCGTACTTATCAAGATTGAACAACCTTAATAAAATCATAATAATAATTTATTGCAGATAACAAAGATCCATACCACGAACGATCCATAAGATAAGATCCATATTATAAAAAATAATGAATTAATGTGTGAATTAAAAATATGATTTCAATCCCAATTGAAATTAAACTAGTAGTAAAATAACAATTGGCGTTTGATTACAAGAATTTGTCATTTAAATACCAAAAATACTCAGTATACCTACCGAAAAGTACCGACGAACCGGGATCTTCACCCGCCACGTACTGGGTTTCAATCGAGCCACTTTTTAAAAAATCTTTTTTTTTATTTGATTTCTTTACTCAATCTATATTTCAAGTCATACCTAAAAATAAATACGTGCAAGATATGCGCTCCTAGTACAATGACCCGACCTAGTCGAAACTCAATGCTTCTCTTTTACACGCACATTACCTCACTCATCGTCGTTGCGCTTTCCAAACCTTATACGTGCATTTTAACGTTTTTTTATTTTTTGTTATTCTGTAATAACATTTGAACTATTTGAAGCCGCATCTATTGCAAAAACAGGCATGTGGAAATTCCTAATAGAAACGGAAATACCAATTATGACATGTATTTTGGTAATTTTGAAATAATAGACAAGTGTCTAAGAAACACTTGTTACTTTTGTAAATGTATGCAAATTAAACTTATCAGGTTT
This sequence comes from Epinotia bilunana, assembly GCA_947049275.1. Taxonomy (NCBI): domain Eukaryota; kingdom Metazoa; phylum Arthropoda; class Insecta; order Lepidoptera; family Tortricidae; genus Epinotia; species Epinotia bilunana. Next base: position 6,197,123 of record OX346271.1, on the reverse strand, counting down.
GGTTTGCACATGTCAGTTTTATTCATACTTAAGTGCATTGCGGAATACGTCGAGTTGAATTAAGGTGTATTAAGTGTGAAATTGGAAGAAAGTTCGAATAAAACGTAAGAATTGCTTTATTTATTAATTTCATACTACAATAAACACGTGATAATGCCAGTGCGTTAAGTTAGACCTATTCAATATCTGCAAGTGCGTACGTTTTGAATCAGTTTTATTTAAGTTTTTAAACGATAGTATACCTACATGAAATAGTTTTATATAACCCTGTCATTTCTTATTACAATGACGTGGTTATGTATGCATGTAAATGCATTACTTTCTTTAAGATATCGCTATCCAACCAAATAATAAAAACTACCTAGTTATATTTGGGAGCTCGTGAGGACGTTTCAATGGTAAAACTCAAGTTACTTTGATTTAACTTTAATGATTAAAATATAAATGAGTTTACAGCTTGAAGTTTAAGTTGCAACTGAATACTTAAAAACTATCTCACACTCAGCGGTGCACTTATTCTCGCTACCGGCCACCTGCGCGTGGGCGCGCTGGACATAACATCCCGACCGCGATGTCAGCGGTTATGTATTCACTGTAACTGGCCGGGAACCAGCATACATAACTCTTCCCTCCGCAAGTTCAAAATCCTCAGTCGGATGAGTTTGCGACTGATGATTTTGAAAACATTCAATTTTCTTATATTTAACAAAAATGATTACACGTGTTCCTAAAACTAGGATTATACAAAGCCCCAATGTCCAGACACTGATACCTTTCACTTTCACTATGCTTTCATTACTACCTTCCACTATTTCACTATCACTTTTCTGTAACGCATATCGTAGGAACTGCAAGTCCGCCAGGTTGACTCCATCCAAATTCAGCGGCTTCTTCTCTGGTAGCGGCGTCGGCATAACGATCTCTGGTAAGTTATAATTGGTAATTTTGTAACTGTTACATCGTTTCCTTTTATTAAATGTTGGCTCAAACGGATGTCTTTAATCTTTACTTCGCAATTGTCTTCCAAGGTAAGTATGTAAGCGCCTTGGATCTTATGCTGAGTAACTCCTGTTTCGCAGAACCTCTTTAGCGTGAGTGGATCCTTTGTAAAAATTAGCCATTGATTTTGTTGCAGGGCTTCTATTTTTACACCTTTGATGTTAGCAACCATAGGATGGCAAGAGTTGATATTTGAGTTGAACTTCATCAAATCTGCTACACAGCGGTCAGGGGTTAACGTGAGTATTTTATCTTCTTGGCAGAGGAAAAGGCCTTCTTCAATCTCCGTACACGGTGTAGCAATCTATCATACCTAAGGGCATCTTGGTGATCTAGATTACCAGTTATAGCCTTAACTAAAGAGCCAAGAGGGTTTAGAATTCCACGTTTAACTCTACGCGTTGGAATAATTTGAGCAATTTTTTGTATAGTTATATTCTTTATGTGATCTGTCTGGAGTTTAACGTTACTTAGTTCTGAGTTAATGCCCCTTTTTGTATAAAATATTGAAGTATGTTTGCATAAATTCGCGTATCTGTTAATATTGAATTCTAAATCTTCACAAAGCAAATCTAAATCTAAAATCTTAACTATAGTCCATTTGTCGTAACTAATAACTGCTTGGCCCTGTCGGATCGGGAGAATGCCTCGGTTATTTTCCATTTGCTGAAGAAGGGTTTGGCTCTGCGTACCCTGGATCAGCAGGAGGACGGCAACCCTGCGAAAGACGTTTGACATCCTTAATTGGAGTTTTAGTCTTTCTGCCTCGAATTTCTATAGGGACAGTGTTTCTAGCGACTTCGCCCGTAACCTTCGCTTTTTGATATCGAGGCGCATCTTTACTACGTCTAACATTGACCCCTTTTATGAAGACTGTATCGCCTTTTGTAATATCAAATTCAGTTTCTCCACCCCGTTTTTCCCTAACCTTATATTTCTCTTTCACTATTTTATCAGTTAAGTATTTATAGAGATATTGCGTCTTTTGAACATGATCTTGAACCAATTTTTGAGTATACTGTTTATTAAAATCCACGTCAAACACTTCGTTAGAATCAGTGTGACCAAATACTATTTCGAACGGGGTCAAGCCCGTTGTGGAGTGTATTGTTGAATTATATGACATGATCGCATAGGACATAGTTGAGACTACATCAGTAAGTTTATGTTCACGCTTGGCTAAACGATATATTTCCAAAATAGTAGAGTGAAACCTTTCTATAATACCCATGGAGTTGGGGTTATGTGGGGTACCAATGTGCATGTCTACTTTATAGAATTCTAACATCTCTTTCAGTAGTGTGTTGTTGAACTCTGACCCTGGGTCAGAGCTCCATTTTTTAGGAATTCCATAAAACGAAAAATACTTTAGGAGGGCTTTGATAACCTCTGGGGTAGAGCGATTTGGGATTTCAAAAGCCTGCCCCAGTTTGCTGAAGGCGTCTACTATGGTAAGAAAGTATGTACCTTCAATAGAGAAGAGATCGGCAAAAACTTCTTGAAACGGTTTGGTCTGTGTTTCATTCTGTGAAGGTGGGTGCCGGAATGGGCGGATATAAATTGGATCTTCGTTCTTAGTCCTGATTTTATGCTTTACGTTATTTGTGAAGGTAAGCGGCAATTCATCGCAGTAGAAAATGTCGCGGTATTCGTGGCATAGTCTTTTTATGCATGCTCGTTCTTCCGCGTTGGTGTGATCTAACCGACCCTTTGATAAATTTTGTTTAAGCAAATCGTCCACGTCGCAATTTGCCACAGATGTAAAATTAATTAAAACATCATTTTCATTGAATTCACTCTTTTCAACTTAAACAGGTTTTTTAAATTTGATAGTCACATTTTGATCGGTCGCGTTCTGTATAACTGTAGTTGCAAAGAAGTTTTCACATGTGACTAATGCAGTTGGCATTCTTACAGCGTCCTTGAACTCTTGAAACTGTACGATAGCTGTCCCGTCGCGGAGATCCGTTGGGATCTTGACTCTTGTTTCTGTCCTTGGTTCTAAGCTGATTTCGCAAGGGGGGTTGTATATAATTGGTATGCTTGTATTCCGTGTGTGTAACATGAGATCTTTCATGTTCACAGTTGCGTCTAATTGTTTAAGCAAGTTAGATCCAATAAGTCCATCATAACCTTGCGCGACGTCATATACGTAGAATTTGTGATATTCCGTACTCTTAAAGGTTTTTAAAAGTGGTATGTATATAACTTCGTTATGTACGCTCTTTGCGTGGGTGCTTATCACCTCAAAAGGCTCTGTGTATTTGAATTCTGAGAAATAGCGATTTGCTAATGCAGTATTTATAAACGATCGGGTGCTTCCAGTGTCAATCATAAAACGCGCACTGATTTCCGGTAATTCTATGCACGGCAATTTCGACATTTTGTCGCAATTTAATTCGATCACTAACGGTTTGGCTTGTTCGAGGCCGTTACCCGAAAATTTTCAGATTCCTGTATGTTTTGTTCTTCATTCTGGATTTCTTCAGATATTTCTTCAATGTGAGTCGGTTCAAAAGGCTCCTCTTCGTAATAATATTCATTGTCCATACACTGCGGACTGTCGCTGTAGCACAGGTTGTCATTCTCGCATGGCACGACCAAGTTGTTTTGCCTAACTGTGCGCATGGTGACGTCAGTATTGTCGAGAGTCCTTTGGTTTGGCCAAACCGGTGGAACACCAAATCGAAAGCCTGGGGTTGCTGTCTGTTGGTTGAAACCTTGGTGGGTCAAAGGCCTGTAGCCTTGCTGCGCGGGTATGCCAAATCTAAATCCATTGTACTGTTGGGGTGCACCATACCCAAACACTTGGTTAGAAGTAGGCCTAAAACCTGGCTGTGGCTGATTCGGGATACCAAATCTGAAACCCTGATTGGGTGTTGAAGTAGGTTGGAATCCATATGGCCTCGTTGTCAGAGTTTGAGGAGTGCCAAATCTAAAATTGTTTTGTTGGGGAACGCTAAAAGAACGATTTTGTGGAGGTGGTTGAAATATCTGACGTGGTTGTGCATTTTGTTGCAGTGGCATTGGTCGCGTATGATTTTTAGAATTATATTGGTATTGGAAATTCATTTCCTCAGTTACTACACCTAACGCACTTTCCAAGGTCGTGCAACCCCTAAGGCGCACTATCCTAAGCATGTACTCAGGGAGGTTATACATAAACGAGTTTAACGCGGTATTATTGTATATTATCGTCTTAGCAGATCGCAATCCTGCGTCATCAATTTCATTGACCTTGGCAAATAAAGTGCTTCTCACGTGCTGAATTCGATTGCAAAAATCAGTGTAAGATTCACCTTGTTTAATCTTTAAATTCTCTAATTCGATAGCAATACATTGCTCTGATCGAGGATCACCGAAATGCTGGCGTAATACAACTTTTAATTGGTTCCATGACACCAAATCACCTCGTTCACTCAGGAGGGTCGCAGCCCTACCAATAAGCCTGCTTGTTACAGAATGAAATACATATTCATCTTGCACTCGAGCATTTTCACCTATTCCTCTAAATCTCTGAATTATATATTCAGCTTTACGGATGAATAAGTCTAATTGTTTATCATCACCCTCAAATCTAGGAATTATATCAATCATTTCTTTGGGAATTATCTGTAATTGGATTTGAGCCATTTTAATTCAACACAATTCTATCACTAAACCAATGTAAAAGAAAAATTAATTTTATTTACTGGCTCAAAAAAAAATATTTTTCACAAAAAAATCAACACAAAACTGTTTTATTATTTCTATTCTATAATAGCACTTATCACTATAACAATATCTTATTATAACGTGAATCTACCGATTAAGTGTAAAGCACGACAATTTAAACACTATTTGCTAGAGTTTCCAGTGAAGCTTATCCGAACCCTACTATTGTAACACGAGTTTTCACCAACTTTATGGAACAATCAGGAATAAGCAAGGAATGCAAAAAGGTCTACTCACAAACCGCCGATTACCATGACTTCCGCTGCTGGTGACACCTTTTATCACGCACCTCACGTTGAAGTTCAATCAATGTCCACAATTTATAAACTTATTTATTTGGTTCGAAGATATTCGAGTTACGCGTGAGAACCGATAGTAGTGTCCTTTATCACACGTTGCGGCTATACGCACTATTCGCGAATATCCTTCAAGGCTGCGCCAGTTATATTTGGGAGCTCGTGAGGACGTTTCAATGGTAAAACTCAAGTTACTTTGATTTAACTTTAATGATTAAAATATAAATGAGTTTACAGCTTGAAGTTTAAGTTGCAACTGAATACTTAAAAACTATCTCACACTCAGCGGTGCACTTATTCTCGCTACCGGCCACCTGCGCGTGGGCGCGCTGGACATAACATCCCGACCGCGATGTCAGCGGTTATGTATTCACTGTAACTGGCCGGGAACCAGCATACATAACTACCTTCAAGTTTGTTTATGTTTGTGAGGGTCTCGTCTAGGTCAATTGGTCAATAGTAACATACAACATTAGTAACATTCGCATATTGCGTGGTCGTCTCGATTGTCCCAGCTTGCTCAGTGAGGCCTGTCGCCTCTTTGTACCCGATGGACGTGTGCGTTTTCGAGCAGATCGGCTGCGGCTCTTCGCTGTCCCTTTCTCTCGTACGGTCGCGCATCGTAACTCTCCTGTTTGCCGCTCCCTGCATGCGCTCAATAAACTAAACGCGAAGCAACTTTCCTGCGATCTGTTTGCGGATGGCTGGACGGTTGTTGAAAGAGAGTGCTTGAAGTTGTGTGAGATGCTTATGTAGTATTTAGTGTTATTTTTTAATTTTTAATATGTGTCTAATATACACATGACTTTATTATGCGAATTGTGCTTTTTTTTAAAAAAAAAAAATTGTATTGACTTGGGATTTTTCCTGTAATGTTACATTTTTTGTTATTTCTTTTCGTGTCTATAAATAATAAATAATAACAACAATAATATCATCAAAATCAATAAAAACGGGTACACAATGACTATCATTCCCGTATAAATTTAATAAATAAAAAAAATAAAAAACGATCAAAATAACAAACTGGTGCTTAATTTTGTAACAAAGGCTAAAAGAGAAATGAAACCCAAACCTTGCACTCACCAATTGGTTTTAGCAAAAACTCCGAGAACTTTTCTTTGTGGAACAGTAAGTGAGGAGCAAAGATGTCTTATTTTTGATTATTTACATACAAGAGACAAGAGAAGAGAAGACTACATGGCAAGAGAACATAGCTTATTTTAAAAATATGGTTTGTATTCGGCCAGTTCTCAGAAGACGTGAGGTCGCTAACTTGAATCCCAAAAAACAATGCGGTTTTGATTGTTTAGTACCAAATGGCAATAGGGATTTTGTCAGAGTATGCAAAAGCTTTTTACTTAGTACGCTTGATATGAACAATCAGACTTTGATCGAATGGATAAAATCTATAAATGATTACACTGAAATAAATATTACTTCGAATCCAAGAAAAAATAAAATTCAAGTTCGTCAGCCTCTGGAATTGTTGCTCCTGCCTCAAGGAGATCAGATTCAGCAAAAGAGTGGTTGTCAATGTTGCCTAAGGTAGGGACCTTGTTGGCTAGGGAGCCACTACTACAGATCTAGCACAAAAAGAGTGTATGTTGAGGACACGTTCAGGAGCAAGACTCATATGTTTAAAGAGTACAAAAAATGGTGTCTAGCTAATAGTAAAATGATTGCACATCGTAAATTATTTTGTACCATATTGAAAGGCGAAAAAATATCGATATATAAGCCGCGAAAAAAACCAATGTGACACATGCACAGCATTTAAGGAGGGAAACATTGAACAAAGTGTATATGATAAGCATATAGACATGAAAGAGGAAGCCTACCGTGCAAAACAAGAAGCACAATCTGCATGTTCTTCAGATGTGTTGGTGTTGACTATGGATGTTCAAAGTATATTATTGGCGCCTAAATTGAAAGTTTCTGAAATAAATTACAAGCAGAAACTACAAGTTCATAACTTTACAATACATATCAACAATAATAGAGAAGTTCACTTATACGTGTAGCATGAAGGCGATGGTGGCGTCACAGCTAGTCAGTTCACGAGTTACTTGATAGATTTCATGAATTCCAAAGTTGACCAAGGATTTTTAAAAAATATACTGATTTCAGACGGTTGTTGCTACCAAAACAGGAATAAAGTGTTAGCTTCAGCTCTCCTTAACTACACACAAGTCAAAGATATTGAAATCGAACATCGCATTCTTGAGAAAGGCCATACTATGATGGAAGTTGACAGTGTTCACTCCACGTTAGACAAAATTATTCACGGCTCCAATACGAAACATAAGTACCTATTGTAAGTTGGTTTTCCACAAAAACTAGTTTTGTCGTTTATAGAGCTTAAACAACCGGACACAGCACAACACACGCCCATTACAAAAGGATTTATAAATATTTGTTTGATATTTAAATATTTTACGTGGCCTCCGCTTTGCGCACCGCGTCGTCGCGTCCTTGCCAGCCGGTAACTGGGAGGTAACCGAGAGCGGGTGGGCGGCACTTTCAACGGGAGGGAGGGAGTGGCCATACTGTAAGGTAGTACTCTTTATTATACTGTGTCCATATTATGCACCTCTAGTACCGTGCTTCATAAATTTTGCACATCACACAATTTAGAACTATGTGCCCCCCCCTCACACCCCCTCCCCGGCCCACCCCCGCCCCCAAGCCCCGTACGTCTTACATCAAACAATCCCCTTCTTCTGGTGCGGTACAAGCCTTAGGTGACCTAGTGAATGTTTACATTTTACCTAAAACATCCTTATGTAATGTATATATTATATATTTTATGACGTAAATAGTTAGTTGACTCATAAATACATCTAATACTAGCTGCGCCACACAATTTGACCATTTGTTGAAGATTTATAGAGAATTTGATTGACATGTCAAATTGGACCTGTATCGCACCAGTAAAAAGGACATAAATAAAACTGTCGATAATACTTTAGTGAAGTGGAAAATAAAAAATCAAATATATCGATATAAAGTGTATTTATTACATGTTGTCACAAAAGTTAAGTAAGTTTTATTAAAGCAGTCCAAACAGTTGCTCTTCTCACACTCAACACACGAAGTTAACTTTTTTTAAATAATTTATCCACTTTTCGACTTGTCATAGTTTTACACAGTGTCTTGTAACATTCTGTGCAAGCTTTTCTTTTTTGTATTTTTCGAGTGTGCCTTTTCTTTTTTTCGGGGATATAATGATCTGGACGCGTTCATTTTGTAGATAACAAAACTAACGTGTGGGTATGATGACAGCACTAACTGATAATGCCCTTTCCCGAAGTGCTATACAAGGCGGAGGGTAACAACAGGTCATATGTGAAGAACTGAAGAACAACCTGTTTGATCTAGTGCGACACAGGTCAAATCTGACCTGTACAATTATTTTATATTATCGGGTAGGATTCAAAACGAGAAATATAAACATATACTTGGGTCCTTCATACCAATAAAAAAACAGCAAAATCACTTCCTCACCAGGGTGAAGTAACCTATTTTCTTACGCCGCACCGGCCGAAAGTCCACTACACGTCAAATCTGACCTGTGCCGCAGTCAACGTTTTAAGCAATGGTTGGCAAGCCAAACTTGTTTTCTCGATAGGGACATTGGATCAAAATACATGTTCATAAGTAAGAGGTCAAATGCCTTTAACCAATAATTATTGAAGACAGGTTTGTGGATAGGAAAAGTCAAAGAGGGCAAGACCGTCGTATTATTAATATTCTGACATGGATATTGTTTTTTTACAAAATGCAGCGTATTTTTTGTGTAACGTGTCGAAAACATGTGGTAAAGGGAAGTGCACACAGAAAAATACGAACTTAAATGAGTTTTTAACAGATTTCCGATGAATCAATTTGAAATTGTATGCGAAAGTGTGTCTGTCTGTCTGTTACGTCTTCACGCTTAAACCGCTGAACCAATTTAGATGAAATTTGGTATGGAGATAGTTTGAGCCCCAGAGAAGGACATTAATTTGTTTTTATCCCGAAAATCATCCCTTAAAGAGGTGAATTAGAGGGGAAAAATTGTATGGAGCTACGATATAAACGAGTTCTACGCGGACGGAGTCGCGGGCAGAAGCTATTCTACGCGGACGGAGTCGCGGGCAGAAGGTAGCATTAATCGAACGAGCGAGCGAAGCGTTGTTTGTACTTAGTCAATAAAATCATTTTTTTTTAATCATACAATACAATACAAATATTCTTTCCCTAGTAGCATTTTAAGTTGGCCCCACGTTGGGCCATTGATCACCGAGTTGGCCCAACGAAATGCCAACGAAAATGCTGCTAGGGTTATTGCTCACCAGACAGAAGATAATAGAAAAATAGAGGTAAAATAAACAAAAACATAAACATAAACAATGGTAGACAACAGGCGGTCTTATCGCTAAAGAGCGATCTCTTCCAGACAACCTTTGGGTGGTGGTGGTGGAGACGATGCAAAAAAAGATATGATTTGAGTAGGTGAAAACAGAAAAACAAAATATAAACCACTTAACTATAAGAAAGACTATACACTTAAATAAATACACATATTTATAAACCCGGTGCCGTGTGGTGCCGGCGGAGTAGAATAGCACCACCCCATTTCTTCCCGTGGGTATCGTAGAAGGCGATTAAGGGACCATCCGAGAGGTGGGCAGTAGCGCCTCTTGTGTAGACAACACAGTCCACATAAATACACTGCGGTCACCAACCCGCCTGCCCAGCGCGGTGACTACGGGCAATACCCTGTATGGATACACACAAAAAGAAACGGCCCCCAGTTCCCGGCCGCCCTACTATTCCAGGTCACGGCAGCGGCCTTGGTTACGGTAGGGTAGGGGGTGCTAGGAATCCCCGGGCTACGGACGGCTGCCAACAATTGGCCCTGGCTACATACAACGGACGCAGTCTACGGCTGGACGAAAGCCTCCAGATCCTTGAAGTAGAATTAGAGAAGATACGATGGCAAGTTCTCGGGTTATCGGAAGTTCGTAGAGAGGGGAGGACACGATAACCCTTGAGTCGGGCCATCTATTCTACTTTAGGGAAGGGAGCCAACAATCTCAGGGTGGCGTGGGATTCCTGGTCAACAAAGCCCTCCGTGACAACGTGATGGAGATCTGCAGCGTCTCGGCACGGGTAGCGTACCTTGTACTGAAACTGACCGAGAGATACTCTCTCAAGGTCATACAGGTATATGCGCCGACGTCGAGCAGCTCAGATCAGGAGGTGGAAGCCGTTTACGACGATGTGTCAAAGGCCATGAATCGTACCACCAAAACCCATTATACCGTTGTCATGGGGGACTTCAACGCGAAAGTGGGAAAAGAATGCGGTGAATCTTGTTTGGGACAGCATAGCTATGGGCGCAGAAACCGTAGGGGCCAAATGCTGGTCAACTTCCTTAGCATGCAGGGGCTGTTCTGTATAAACACCTTTTATCAGAAAAAGCCCCAACGGAAGTGGACCTGGAAGAGCCCCGACGGTGTGACGAAGAACGAAATTGACTTCATCATAGCCGACAAGAAGCACATAGTTAGGGATGTCTCAGTGATCAGCAGGTTTAATACCGGTAGCGATCACCGGCTTGTGCGAGGCACCCTAAGTATCAATTTTAAGCTCGAACGTAGTCGCATGGTGAGGTCTGTTCTTCGTCCAAATGTGCCCCAAGCTGGACATGATGCATTCCAACTGGAATTGAGAAATAGATTCGCCGCACTGGAGACCCCGGCAAATGTTGACGAGGATCTGGACGGCTTAATTGAGGTGATACGCGAAGTGGGAACGAGGCAATTTCGGAAAAGGCGGTCAGATAGGAAGTCCAAACTTTCTAGCGAGACCCTGGATTTGATGCGATTTAGACGTGAGACAGCAGAGGAAACTTTGTCAGATCCCCAGTCACTCCACAAGAAAATCAGGAGCTTGGTGAGACGCGACCTTCGCAGCTGGAACACTCGCCTAGTACATGAGGCGATCGAACGAAATCGGGGGTCGAAGGTCTTTACCAAGACACTGGGGAGGAGTCATCTGACAAAGCTAGCTACCTCGAATGGTGAAACCGTCACATCAGTCCCGGGGATACTGGCTGAAATTGAGGACTTCTACGGACATCTGTATGCTTCGCATGCACCGAAGCCTACACCTGACGCGAGAGACCCTAGAGCCCCACTTACCCGCCACTTCACTGAAGATCTCCCAGACGTAGATGTCGACGAAATCGAGGCGGCTCTCAAACAGCTTAGTAATGGGAAGGCTCCCGGTGAAGATGGAGTAGCCTCTGAGCTCCTCAAGGCTGGGGGTGAACCTGTTCTTGGGGAGTTGAAGAGGCTCTTCAACTCTGTAATAACCAATGGGACTACCCCGAAGGCGTGGAGCAGAGGTGTAGTGGCATTGTTTTTCAAGAAAGGAGACAAAACGCTCCTTAAAAACTATAGGCCGATCACGCTTCTGAGCCACGTCTATAAGCTGTTCTCAAGAGTCGTCACGAATCGTCTGGCATCAAGATTTGACGCCTTTCAGCCACCGGAACAGGCTGGGTTTCGTAAAGGCTATAGCACCGTGGACCACATCCATACTGTTCGGCAGGTTATACAGAAGTCCGAGGAATATAACCAACCGCTGTGTATGGCGTTTGTGGACTACGAGAAGGCCTTCGACTCCATCGAAACCTGGGCCGTTCTGGAGTCTTTGCAGCGATGCCAAGTCGACTGGCGGTACGTGAAAGTGCTGAGAAGTCTCTACCAAATGGCGACTATGTCCGTCTAAGTGCAGAGCCACCAAACAAGACCCATCCAGTTGCTCAGAGGTGTAAGACAGGGTGACGTTATTTCCCCGAAACTCTTCACCAATGCTCTGGAGGATGTCTTCAAGACCCTGCGGTGGAATGGAATGGGCATCAATGTCAATGGTGAATATCTCACACACCTCCGCTTTGCTGACGACATAGTTATAATGGCAGAATCGCTGCAAGACCTGCAGGAAATGCTGTCCGGTCTTAATGCTGCCTCGAGACGCGTTGGGCTAGGGATGAACTTGGACAAGACTAAGGTCATGTTCAACGAGCACATCGTCCATGTGCCCGTTTCCGTCGAAGGTGTAGCCATTGAAGTTGTCCAGGAGTACGTCTACCTAGGACAAAAGTTTCAGCTGGGTAGAGACAACTTTGAGAGTGAAATCACCAGAAGAGTGCAGCTTGGCTGGGCAGCATTTGGAAAGTTGCGTCACATCTTCGAGTCACCCTTGCCACAATGCCTGAAGATCAAGGTATTCAATCAGTGCGTCCTGCCGGTCATGACATACGGAGCCGAGACGTGGAACCTGACAGTGAAACTAGCCCACCGACTACACGTCACACAGCGAGCTATGGAAAGGGGTATGCTCGGAATCTCGTTAAGGGACAAAGTCCGGAACGAGAGTATCCGACAAAAAACCAAAGTCACTGACGTAGTTCAGAAGTGTAGCAAACTGAAGTGGCAGTGGGCTGGTCACATCTGTCGCAGAACCGATGATCGGTGGAGTAGACGGGTTCTCGAGTGGAGACCAAGACTCGGCAAGCGTAGTGTAGGACGCCCTCCGGCCAGATGGACCGACGACCTGAAAAAAGTGGCTGGTGGTGACTGGATGGCGAAAACGGGAGATCGGGCCATGTGGCGAACCCTGGGGGAGGCTTACGTCCAGCAGTGGACTGCAATAGGCTGAAATGATGATGATGATGATTTATAAACCTACATATACATAAAAGTACAATAACTAAATGTCATAGAAACAGCATCACTTACAGTCGAATACAAACAGCACGCACCAAGTAGGAATGACTAGTTACGGAAAAGAAAAATAGTAATCCTTAAGTCTAGTTGTAAAAATGGGAAGAGACAGCCGTTTCATTTCATTAGGCAAAGAATTCCGCAATCGAACAGCTCGGAAAGTAAAAGAATTGTTGTAAAATTTAGAGTTTGATGGGGGAACACTCAGAAGCAACCTCTGAGCAGACCTAGCGGAAGAAAGAAATTTAAAGCGTTCCTTGAGGTAGCGAGGAGTTGTAAGGTTAAAAAGAATTCCATAAAGGTGGGCGAGAATCTGAGAGTTTACTACCCTTTCTTATAATGATACTGAAGGTCTCCTACGACCGTGTATTTAGGAGTCTCACACTTATTTAGTAGGTATGTTATATATATATATATATAAGTTTAGCGGTTTAATGTTTTAAAGTAATAAATGTCCGTCTTGATTTTTAACACAACTTCTGTCACGTAGCTAATTATACCTAATTATAGATAACAGATGTAACTCATAACTCCATGAGTTCCAAGATAGAGCCTAGTTTAGAGCCTAGTTCCAAGATATCGCTTTTCTATTATGTAACAATGTCTTTGGTAAAATAAAGTTATTCTTATTCTTATAATCTAAAATAGGGAGGAGAAGCGGTTGAGCAAGCGAAACTTTGGTAGCAATGGGAAGGAAATTACGAAGCTTTCTCAAAGAACCCACAGCTGCAAACATCTTCCTGCTAACCTCATTCATCTGTGGCACCCACGATTTCCACGAAACAGTGCGGTCTAAAATAACGCCAAGGTTCTTAACTTGCAGAGAGTACGGGACCAAAACGCCATCAAACAAAATCGGTGGGAGAATAACATAGTCAAGTCTAGAAATCATCTTAGCACTACCGATGATGACAGCCTGGGTCTTTGCTGGGTCAACATTGAGACCATAATTACTACTCCAGTCTGAAATGCGTAGATCGAAATTTGTAGCTGAGATGACTAATGGCAGATCGTTGACCTGAGCCTGGGAATAAATTAGAAGATCATGGGCATAAAGCTGATATGACGATGATAAATTACGAGTAATGGAATTTATGAAAATAGAAAATAAAAGTGGAAATAACACGCTGCCCTGCGGAATACCGGCTAACGTGCTACACCATGAGGAGCGGGAAGTATCCACCTTTATATGCTGCCGACAACTGGTTAAATAGCTATGAAACCAATCAATTACCGCAGGAGATATGTTATAAGAATGCAGTATTGCCATTTGCCAACATGAGATCAAAATCAACAGTGTTGAACGCGTTACTAAAGTCAAGCAACGTTAACACTGTCTACTTCTGATCATTCATACCTGACCGTATGTCATCCGTAATTTTAACGAGAGCAGAAGCCGTACTATGACCCGAGCGGAAGCCAGACTGAAAAGGATTAAGGAGATCATTTCTATTTAGAAAAGATATAAGTTGCTGGAAAACTAGGCGTTCAAGTCAAGGACTTTAGAAAGGAAAGGAAGAATGGAAAATGGAAATAGGTCGATACTCTGAGAAATTGGAACTTGGAAGGATTGAACTTCTTTGGTAAATTCTTCCATGTCGAAGGAAATATACTTAACGTAATAGAAGCATTGAGGATGCTGGTAATTATAGGAGTAAGGAGGTCAAGGAGGGGAAGGATCATGTTACGGATAGTATATGTTCTTTTTAACATCACAGTCGGTGTAACAATTAAGAAAAAAGAGTTGAATCTGGAGTTTGAAGAGATGACAGAGAATCAAGGGTCCTGGACTTAGCAGGACCACTAAAGATTGTAGAGGAGGCAAAATGCTGATTCAGAAGATCAATATCGACATTAATGGAACAAGAATTATGTTGAGATTTACCCACTCCAAGTGACTTGTGAAATTTCCACAGGCATAGCAGGGTCACCAGTCTCAACAGACTTATGAATGTGATGCCTTTGAGCGTCACGACAAACAGTGCTGCACCGGTTGCGCAACTTGTGAAATCGGGCTTTGTTCGTATCTGACGCGTCATATTTGTACCTGGCTTTGGCAAGATTTTTCCTTTCAATAAGCGACTTGATTTCCTTTGTAAGCCAAGGAGCAGGAAGATGTTTGACCTGGACTGGACGAACTGGAGCGTGCACATCATAGAGTAATCGTGTATTTTTTTTTGCGAATGAAATGGGGATATTCCGGCATGTGGCGGTTTTGACCGATTCATACTGAACCAGTTTTTTTTTTAATTATAATTATTCAAAAAGACAGTCTCGCGAGTTCTACAGCTCACAGCGCCCCTGTTTCGCGACTTCAGCTCTATATAATCAATCAATTCACTTGTTTCACACACATAACTTAGGAGAATCCTGCTAGCCCCAACGTCAACAAGCGTTGTAGTCTCGGGGCTTGAAGTCAACGTTTCATCAATCGTCATTCAGGCAAACTTGTTCAACATTTAGTTAGGTACCTAGGAAGGGCTAAACTTAATGCACTTAATAACAGTGATGTAATTTAAACCACCCGGAAAGAGGGAAACAACCTGAAGCAGCTGATTGTTATGGCTCCTATACATGATGGCCCATCCTATGGCCCAGCGCTATGGCCATGCGATGGTTGAACGCCACTACACGATGGCGACATTCAGTTGTGATCGAATCGTTTTGCGAGATGGACGTCGAAGCGTTAACCGCTGCGGCAATTTACCTAATATTTACCTATTGCGCTTTCTCCCCGATTTTATTCCAAAAACTTTATTGTTTCGTGTTGAGGCCACGTACATTTCATTTCATTTATTTATTCATAACAAGGATATTGTGTTGAACATATATATAGGTAAAATTACATTAATTACACAAATTACATAAGAACAAATTCCCTTCTCATTATCAGGTAACAATGTCAAAATTAAAAATAAGATTATATTATATTATGATATAAGTAACAATAATTATTTTACACAAATTACATAATGGTGTCATGATTAGTAATACGTTAATTATCCCTAATTTACAATTGGTCTTGCACGAATTCTGTTATTATATAGTACGATTTTTCAAAAGATACTGTTTCAGTCTCGCATTGAGCATTTTGCTATTTGTGATAGATTTAAACTCCGTACTAATTAATACTATACGTCATTTTCGATTTAAAAAATACACAGCACGAAAGTCCACACTCAACCGCGGTCGACCGCGCACTGCGGAATGGCGCACGTGTAGATGCGTACCGCCATCGCTGGCCCACTCCCTTTGATGTGCGGCCGAAAGACCGACACCGCGGCCATCCTATCGCGATCCCGCCGCGCCATAAGCCATCCGACACCACTACCCTCTCTACACGCTGCACCAGCCTAGTGGGCCAGCAGGATGGCCCATCGTGTGGAGCGGCCATTACTGGCAAGGGCGCGTGGCACCCTCCTAGCGATTGCAATTGCAGGATCCAGCGCATTTTTCGGCCTGCTGGATACAGCAGGCGGCGTTGGATGCAGCGCCGCGGATCCGCTAAAAAAACATCGAAAAACTACACACTTAACTCTACAAAAACGTATAAAAACCATTGTGATTACACGTTCCCGCGTTCAGACGTTGCCGGTCTGCCATTGGCGCGTGCCGTCAGTGTTGTTACCCCGCACTGACCCGCACCGCAACGCCCGAAAGTACAAATACAAGGCAGCAGGTAGCCATTAAGCCATTACACTATTTCCGCTCGCTAAATAAGTGTCTTCCACTACCGAATTGTTTGTTTTGTAAAATGTAAGTAGTTTGAATCCTTATAACTTATAATTACTAAACATCTCATAATTAACACATTTAATCAATTACTGTCACCGTAAATATACTTATTTTACTAAGTTTCAACTTCTGTTCGGATCTGAATATTGTTTGACCTTTGTCTACCACTAAATAGGTTTGTTTTCACGTATAGTTAAATTAATTACTAGTGGCTCTATGAGCTGTAGACCTCGCGGGTTTGTTTCAAAACGGTTGAATTTAGTAATTTTATACTTTTTTAACCCATGGAGGTTGAATCGTGGCCATTATCAAAAAAACGTCGAAATGTCGAGGTAATTAAATAAACCCCTTTTTCCGATTTTGTTATAATAACGTGTGAAAATCGTGGCCATTTGAAAAAATATCGAAAATTGATGTGACAAAAAGAAATGATTGTACCTATAAATTATTGAACCTGCTTACAAAATTTCACGAAAATCGGTGGAGAACTGCAGCCTGTAGGCAAGAACTACGGGACATTCGGACATCCAAACATACGAAAGATGGATTTTGGGCCAAGCTGGAACGGACCGGCTTCGGTCAATAGTCTCGATTGGTTTGTTCCGCCAATCTGCTTAATCTCTTTTCCTCTTCAATTCGTAGAAAAAGAAGTTTCATGGCCCTGATACTGGTTAAACGATCAAAATTAAAGGGTTCCAGAATTAAGTCACTCACTAAAAGTAAAACCACCTCCATCTGCGTCGGTAAAGGCCCCTCGTAAGGCCATCAAAGCCTCATTCTGTAATGTATTATCTCCATCCCGAAACATTGCTGCTGGGGTTGGCGGAAAACGTTAGAAAATTAACAGTTTCCCTCGTTTTGCTATGAAATTCATTTTGTTAAGCAGATAATTAACCAAATTACGTACTACCTCTGTTCCCTGAATATTTTAAATATTTCAACCAGTAAGCACCAAAGTCCTTCTAGAAAATCATTCATACATTCACAAAATCATTTATTAATCAATCCAAAAAATATTAACCACTCCAAAGTTTTGAGATATACGAAATTTAAGAATGGTACGCAAATTTATTTGTTGTTGTAGAGATTATTTATTTGAAATTCGAACATAGGAATAAACCATTATTATCGGAGTTCAAGATACAGTGGACGGTACATAAAATTTGTACCAAGTCAGTAGTCAACGCTGACCCCTTTCTTGTATTTTTTTACGTTTTCAGCCCATATCTCCGCCATTTTTCAAAATTTCAAAAAACTGACTTCTAAAATATCTGTATACTTACCGAACCTACTCACAAAATTTCATGAGAATCGGTTGAGAAATGTGAGCTCTAGGCGAGAACAGGGGGAAATCGAAACATCCGGACATGAGGAAAAACGTTTTTTCGTCCATGCTGAAGCATACGCGGTTCGCTCGCTCGGTCGATTAGTGTACGGTGATGTAGTAATGCTACGCGTACGCCAACACTGTTAAAGAATATTTGTATTGTATTGTAGTAGGACGAAATTTCTATTAGTATTAGTCAAAAGAATCAAAACAAATACCTACGTGGGTACAAACAGCAACAACCTTAACTGACCAGCGGTAGTCCTTATGCCGTTGCAATAGGGATTGAAAATGGTCTGTGCTCACCAGAAATAGTAGATAACAGTAAAAATATAGGTAAATGAAACATAAACAATGGTAGACAATAAGCGGTCTTATCGCTAAAAAGCGATCTCTTCCAGACAAGACAACCTTTGGGTGGTGGAGACGATGAAAAAAAGATATGATTTGAGTAAGTAGCCTGAGAGCGGTACGGTTTCGCTCTATGGAAAAACAACAATATATCTACGAGTATATCAGCCCGATTTTTACACCAAAAAATAGATTGGGTAATTTGACTAAATATTAATTAATAATCCACCTACATTTAATACCGCGACGGTACTAAATAATAAAAACTTATCTATATAAATTACGTAAAAATCTGGCGAAAATGCTATAAGAATTATTTACTTTATGATATACTACTTCTATTTATGTTCTTTGTGATGCATATAAAATCCATTTTGTTTTGTAAAAGGAACTTCATAAATTTCATAATACCTATACATAATATTTTTATTAAAGTAAAATAGAAAAATTCATACCGCTAATGGCATATAAGGTATCAGTATAGTTATAGTTTATATATGTCTCTTTTACGTGTCTGGACACTTTTTATACTGAATAAATCGAAAATACGAAAAAGTCATGTGAAAAAAATATGTCAGCCAAACGAACTAGGGTTGTTTCGCCGGTTACGCGACCACCTTCGGTTGGCGACCACTTGACTGACTAGGATTCATTAACTAAAGATATTATCATTTCTACAAACCCATAAGATAAAGTATCAATTATAAACTATTTTTGAATCGTTCTATTTTAAGTATATTATTACTTTAAAACCGACACTTTAACCCAAAATGAGAAAAAAGAACTTTAGTTTCACATGGCCTCCGTAACGTGTTGAGGAGCAGTGAAACTATAAAAAAACTAAAGCGATATTTGGCGCGCAACGGTAAGTTATGTCACTTAATTTTAGTATTAAACTGCATTTTGTAGTTTCATTGCTTAAATGATTTAGTTACGGTTAGGATTTCGTTAATTTTCGGCATATTATAAAAATAGAATTCAGTAAAATGGGGTGGTCGGTAACCCAAATGAATAACTCCTTATGAGGTTAGATAGTTTTCTACGAATCCTTGAATTGCCATTCCCGCCAAGGCCAAGGTATGGGGGGTTAAATAGGGGTGCCCTGTTTGTATGGGGGACACATTATTCATTGAGCTAGAAACTTGAAACTTTGTAGAAAGATTACTTAATAAAATTCAAAAAAAGTACTTTCTGCGTTTGTGAAAATTCTACCCCTAAGGGGGTTAAATAGGGGTGCAAGGTTTGTATGAGGGAACTTTATTTTTTGAGCTAGAAACTTGAAACTGTAGAAAAATTACTTATTACGTAGAATACAAAATAGAACTGTGAGTGTTTTAGAAAATTCCACCCATCAGGGGGTTAAATAGGGGTGCAAAGTTTGTATCCGAAACTACTGGGACTAGAAACATAAAATTTACAGCACAACTTTCTTTTATATCTATCCCTAATGGGTGAAATGGGGGTCCAAAGTTTGTATAGGGGAAACATTATTTTTTGAACAAGTCTTGAAACTTTGTAGGGAGATTACTTATTAAGATACAAAAAGTACTTTCAGCGTTTTAGAAAATTCCTAAGGGGGTTAAATAGGGCTGCAATGTTTGTATGGGGGAAACATTATTCTATGAGCTATAAACTTGAAACTTTGTAGAAAGATTACTTAACAAAATACAAAAGAGTTTTTTCTGCGTTTTTGAAAATTCTACCCCTAAGGGGGTAAAATAGGGGTATATCGTTTGTATCCGAAACTACTGGGACAAGAAACTTGAAATTTACACCAGAACTTCATTTTATGACGTAGGCAAGGGATAAGACGGGATTTTTGAATTCTATCCCTAAGGGGGTTAAATAGGGGTGCAAGTTTGTATTAGGGAACTTTTCCTTTTGAGCTAGAAACTTAAAACTTTGTAGAAATATTACTTATTAGAATACAAAACAGGAGCTGTCAGCGTTTTAAAAAATTCTACCCTTATTAGGGGTTAAATAGGGGTGCAAGATGAGGGAAACTTTTCCTTTTGAGCTAGAAACTTAAAACTTTGTAGAAAGATTGCTTATTAGAATACAAAAACAGTATATATACTTTCAGCATTTTAAAAAACTCCATCCCTAAGAGGGTTAAAAAAGGATGCAAGGTTAGGATGAGAAACACTTTTTTTTAGCTAGAGACTTCGCAACGTTATTAAATTAAAAATTAAAAAATTAAACGCAACATTATGGAAAGATTAATTATTGCAATAAAAAAAACACTCAGCGTTTCAGAAAATTCTATCCCCAAGGGCGTTAAAATGGGATGCAAGGTTAGGATGAGAAACATTTTAAAGACTTATAGGTAGGTAAATACGAAAGTGGTGTTTAACAAATTAACTTATAATAGGGTAGGGAGTTTCCTCATGTTAAAATGGATAACGAAATGTTGCTAAATGGATAAACCATCAAATTATTGTAATAATCTATAAATGACAAAAAATAATAAAAATCAACAAACGATATGGACATCCAAAACTTTAGAAAGAAAATGCATTTTTTTTATTGTCCCAGAGTAAATTAAAAGCTACCAATAGAATCCTTACTATATTATAGAAACAAAATTGTACAACAACTATGGACCCGAACAGCAATTAACTTGATTTTCCATACAACGATTAGTACAAATAGCAACTGTGACGTCACAATCGAATGTAGCATTTCGGCTGCCGAGCGAGGTCAATCTGAATCAAATTTATGGGTATTTATGTTCTTTAATTGTAGTTGCTCCCATATAAACTTTTGTTCCTCTCTAAATATTGTTCGAATGGCATTGAAAAAAAATCTTAGGAAACAAGGCTATAGCAATGTCCGGGCCACAAATTTGACTTGTGTGGAGATATTTTGGTATTTTAATATTATCATGAACATAAACTAGCTTTTATTCCAGGGGACAGATTCTCATTTATCATAATAATAAATTTCATTAAAAAATAGGTACCTACATACATTCACGCCTTTATACCCAAAAGGGGTAGGCAGAGACATGAAACTTATGTTCCAGCGCCACTTTTAGCATAAATGTGGGTATAAAAGATCGACAAAATTGATATTGCAGTGGTAGGTGTTAGCCATGGCCCACAACTCACTTCAATCCTGCTCCCTTAGACGAATTTTACGAGACCCACGGGAAGAAAGGGGGTGATGAAATTCTAACCCGACACCACACGGGCATAAAAATAATAGTACATAAAAAATAATTTACCATAACGGGTTTTGACGAAGGGTTATTCATAACGGAAGTAAGTACCTATAGTAAGTAGTAACAATTCAACAACTATTGCAAAATTACACTTACTACGCGGGCGAAGCCGCGGGCAAAAGCTAGTAATTCTACAAACACACACTTGCTCAGTATGTGAGTTGAAGTTGAGAAAGCTGGAAGCTTTAAAAGTAGGAAAGTGCAACATGCAAATCAACTTTATTTAATTTAAATAATAATATATGTATTATTTTTAACAGTAATAAATAAGTCAAGTAATATAAAGTAAAATTTTGCTAAGTGCGAGTCGGATTTTAGTTTTCCCATACATTTTGAGACCAAGCGCCTGATAAAGGCAACAAGCAATTTTTCAAAAGTTCTTTTTAAATATGTGTTTTATTCTGTTTTTTAGTATTTTTTGTTATAGCGGCAACAGAAATACATCATGTGTGAATTTTCTTTATTATTAGCGTTTATTTCCTTCCATTGGGGCCTCGGAGACACAATTTAACCCAGACTTTTTAAATAGGAGTACGAATTCTTTTTCACATTTAGTAGTAGTAACTAGTTGTCGGGTTGCATGAACAAGTCGTACAAGCTACAAGTCAAAACTAGGTAATGAAAAGGACAAGTAATTGTTGTGTTTGAGTGCCAGTTTAGTAGTTTAGTAACATGACATTCGTTCAATGCTTTGCTTTCATGTAATTATCAAGTGCTTCTGCGATGGTTTCCGTTTTGAAGAAACAAGCGTGTATCTTTAATGTTCTTTCCACTGTTTGCAAGGTGTTATTAGCAGGGCCAGCACCACTAATTACAGCCCGGGTTGACGTTGGCATGTTTGTACGTCATTCCAGTGCGTAACCTCGCAGTTCAATTGTGGTTGTTCGATGGTCAGAGACAGATATTTAGTTCGTGTTTGGCGTTGACGTGCTCGTAGGTGTGATTGTGTTTACCGTTCTAAGAGAAATAATCCACGACGTTCAACGTATATGTGTTACATAAATAATAATATTTACCTCGCTCTTTTACTGACCTTGTTCAAATGTTCATTGCATGTGACCGATTGCATGTCTACAAAGATCGAAGGTTTATGCACCCAGTAAGTACTTTTTTATGTAGTAGTTATCATCATCATCCCTGGCCTTGACAACTATGAAAAGATTAGTTAGTTACGACTTGCGCAGTTTATTGATAAAGAATGGTTCGTGGGTTTGAAACACTTTCGATGATATAAGTCCTACTTACTAGTATTATTAGAAATGCGAAAGTTTAGATGTTTGGATGTTTGTTACTTAATCACGCAAAAACGGCTAAACGGATTAAGATGAATTTTGGTATACATATAGTGTATGACCTGGATCAACATATAGAATAATTTTTACGGGAATCGTCCCCTAAGGGGGCGGAAGTTTGTATGGAGCTACGATATAAACGAGTTTCACGCGGACGAAGTCGCGGGCAGAAGCTAGCTAGCAACCAACGTGGTGGTAAAGTAAACACGCAGTTTTTGCGTTTCTCTTGTCTATTAGTAGGTTTTAAATTTTTATTATTACAAGCTTTATATTAACTTGCCGCGTGTTATGCAGTAGATATCTAATGTGAGTTTGGATCAAATCTTACAGCTCAAATTTGACCAATTTCCTGAAACCCAATCGATTTGAAGAACTGTAGGTACTACAATTATGTAAGTCGGACGACAATGTAAAACTCCTACCATAAACTTGTTCTGATAATTGAGATGGGTGATATGTGGCCATATGAACTCCGCAATTACACACGATTACCCCGTCGTGTCTGGGTTCAAGCAGTTGATGCATGAGATGGCTATGCAAAAATAGTACTTACTGGTTGACAACAAAAGTACAGTTGTACCAAAAATGTTATGGTTGATAGTAACAAAATCTCATTCTAGGGAGCTCTGGGGACCTTATCGCCACCAGGAACGCAACAACAAATACCCACAAAGTAGGTAGTGGTGTTATAAATAATAATAAAAAACAAAAAAAAAACATTTATTTCAGAGCATGGCTCCATATTATATGATAATTGATATGTTATGATGGCCGTGATCTTCTTCGGGCTGCTCCAAATACCTCTTAGAATCCCTATTCTCTCTCTGAATCAAAGACTTGTTCCAGAATGTTGTTATTCCTGTTGCTGGCTGTGGCGCTGGCGTGGTGGGCGCGGTGGTACCTGGCGCGCCGGCGACTGCTGGCGCTGGCAGCGCGGGTGCCCGGCCCGCCCACTCTGCCTGTACTCGGGAACGCGCTCATCTTCAACGTGCCTTTAGAAGGTCAGATTTGTTATATTTAGGTTAGGTTATTTTTTCCTTCAAGTTTGGCGCTCTCAAATTAGAGAACACGCTAATTTCAGTCTAGGGGAGTGGGTTCGAAACCTGGCATGTGCCACTGGGTTTCATGCCGGCTGTACACACTCGTCGAGACACCCCAAGACAGATCGAGTACGAGTGTGTACATGATGCTCTCACCTTGTCTCGCCCGCTTGGGTCTCGCCTCGGTACGCCTTCGGTCGCGTGTCGGTTTTTGCGGCCGATTCAAAGGGTTGTTCCGCTGTTCGAAAGACGCAACGAATATACACAGCCGGCATCAAACAAACGTTGAGCACTACGGAAATATAATTTTATATTTCTCACTAGCTTTTTGATGAAGAAAAAGTGAGGAAACCGGTCCAATCCCAACAAGGTCTACTTTTCTCTCAAGGTCTACTAGGTACGCCAAATTTTGGGATTATTTGCCAAAGTGGACCCAACGCTCCTTTAGAACACAACCGGGAAAACGAATCGTATTGACTCTAGGCAGGTTATTAGGGTTGTTAAATACAGTCAGCGTCATATAGTTAGTAGGAGCCAAGGTAGCCAAATATTTCGGTACACGTCTTTATTACTGTAAGAATACGGGTGTAAAGAAATATTTGGCTACTCTGGCTGCTACTAACTATATGACGCTGACTCTACCTACAGATGCCCGAAGGGCAAACCGCCAGGAATAGTCGTCGTGTCTTTTGAACTACGAAGAAAATTGCGAAACGGGTGTGCTGGTAATGTCACTTAGTTATGAACAGGGAAAGGATATAATTACATAGATAGCTGCCTGTCGATTATCTATTTAAATTTGGTTTATTGCAGAAAAGTTCACCGTTTTGGGCAAGTTAAAAAAGGAGTACGGCCGCGTATTCCGGTTTTGGTTGGGACCAGACCTGAACTATTGCATATCAGAACCAGACGATGTTAAAGTAAGTTGGTTTCTTTTTTAAGTACCCCTCTATTGCTGACAGTTGGACAGGTTGGCTGATAGTTTCTTAACATTTCCACTGACACAACATTATAATCTCGCATTTAGTCATAAATGCATATCTTTGTGGAAACGCGTTGGCCTAGAATCTAAGTCGCAGTAATGGAAAAAGAACTAGCTAACCTTCATTTCTGCTTACTGCATCCCAGTGCATACCTACCTAAGAAGTACCTATCCGTCAGCCCAAGGCAAAATAACTTTGCTATGATTCAGAAGCTCCGTAGTTATGTTTACTTCTAAAACACGTTTGATACTTTTCACTGCCTCTAACTCGAAGCTTATCAAAAAGCAACAAATAAATATTTTTTATCTTTCTTGATTAAGTTTACGAAAAAACCGTTTATGTAAAAAAAACTAAAAGTTTAAGAATCACTGCACGTCTAGTGCAGTGGTCCTTAACCTTTTAGTGATTAGGGACCATTTGATTGTTTTTTTGTTTTGCCATGGACCACTTACTGTTTAGGGGTCGTGTCCACTCGTTGGCACTTATTTAATATTTTTGAACTTCGAGTGCTCCCAGGGACCACCAGTGGTCCGCGGACCACCGGTTAAGACTGCTTATATGGCGTATTATAGTGTATGGCATGGGTACTTTATATCAAAGCAATATGGGTTACATTCGAACTAAGAGGATTTTTCTTCATTCTAATTTACACATACCATACACTAGCAATGTCGAGTACTGGGACGTTTATAGTTGAGATTATTTAAGTTGGGCGAATTGCATCAAAGTATTCCATTCAAAAAGCAACTCTATCGTCCAAGGTAAAAGATTCAAATTCTAATGACAGTTTTTATAATAAGTCGGTTATATTAAGTAATCTACTAGGTTTGAGCTGAATTTATTAAGTTTTAATGGTGTATCAATTTCAATTATTTAATTGTACATTGGGTCGAGAAATAATCTCGCCTACAAAATGAAAAATTCTCTAAAACTCCGACAATAGGGAGGCAAGCGCACTGTTCTTAATGGTCTTGAAGTTGATGTTGCACGATGGCGTTAAAATTCGTTTGTCCTTATCTGTCACATTGATATTTGTGTTCGTAAGAAAGGGACAAAACACATTTTATTTAGCAGAGGCATTTTAAGTTTTATGAAAAGGGGGGTAAGCCTTTTGAAAAAAACATTTGTATTCTGTTTTCGAACGGCGCACATCCACAACTCGCGTTGTAGGTGGCGCTGTAAAGTAAAGATATCTACAGAGGAGCTAAAAGTATACACGCGAAATCACAATAAGGGACGGAGAGGCTTCTATGCAGCTACATTAAGAACTGATCTTAAAATGGCAGACGGCTTAAATAATCTACTTAATTTGGGCGGGTAATAGTTTATTTCCCCCAATCTCGTACTTACCTAGTCAGTTGCGAGTTGCGGCAAATAAAAAAGTTAACATAGCTTGCCCTCAGTAATCAAATCACATAGGTTCTGTTCATGTTCGATAGGTATAGGCAATTGGAGGTTTTATAATCTACCTAGGATCAAGGAGAGGGTACAGTTGCTAGGATTTTTTCAACAGGCTATAGCATGAAAAGTATTAAGTGCCTGAAATATTTTTGTAAGCACAAAGCAGCGTTAATTATTTAAGATTTATATGTAGTAAATAGATTTCCAATTGCTTTCACCAAAAAAGAGATAACGACCTTTTTTTAAAAAATGGGAAAATAGCCACTGTGTACTACTATAGGTACTCAGTGACTAGTACGCCCTAGTACACAGTTGCTCTAACAGTACACATTTATTTTATTAGCAGTCATTTGGTTTTAAATTTGAAGTTCTAACAACAATTAACAACATTTTTTTCTTCCAATTTTATTAAATTAAACTTTGTCGGTATTATTTTTATAAGTTCATACGTACACAGTGGCTCGCGAGCCAGTGTGTACTTCTCCGAAACGAGCTATTGTTGACCCTGACACCATTTTGGAATCAAGATCAAACTAGAAATAAACTCATAGACCAAGAGCATTGAATTATCAGTCAATACTAAGTAGATTAGACACACTTTTCGACAAAAACAACAGTAATTAAGAATCTCACACAAGGTTAGTTAAAAAACGAAGTGAAACCTACGTGAAAATGTAAATTCGGCCGGGTAAAAAACAGAACACGTCATTACACAACCGCACGGCGCCAGAGCGGCTCACAGAATAGTTCATACACGATCGCGTGTCGAACGCATCTCATTGACGTAGAGGACAGATATAAAGCTCTTTCCCTTTCCAGCACAGTGCATTCGAGCGACTGTTCCCTCCGAGCAACTGTACCCTCCCTGACCCTACACGAACTGAGGGGCTACCGCGAAGTGAAAACGAACATCGTTCAAGTATCTCCGTCCCTGCCGCTCGAATGCTGCTATTGTCGACTGAGACAACCTGCTTTTTAAGATGAAATTTGACAACTTCGTTTTTGAATCTTCATCGAGCAGAGACTGATAATACTCGATGTTATCGATCAAACTTTGAATATCGATCGTTTACATTATCGTTCATCAATGGTAATAAACTCAAAGCCGTTTCTAAGGTAAACTTCTCCATTTCTACTGCTTGTTCCTCGACAAATTCAGAACATAAGTCCACAACGTCTTCATATAACTTATCAAAAAGTAATTTACTCTTACAATTAGTTCTTTCCTTCTGCCAGAACCGATTTTGATTAAATACTGCCTTAATGAAGTTAACTGATTAATTAAATCGAGCAATTCCCCTGCCATACTAAATCGTTACTTACAATAACAGATATGTTCGCCTTAAGCATTGTTACATGATATGCTAATTATAAACCGATTAAGTTCTAGTCTCACTGGAATCCGGTGTGTACGGTCGGGTACATCGCGCATAACACTGTAAACTGCACTTTCAACTTAGGTTGATCAACCGATTAATTATTCTTTCACTTAAACCTCGTTCTCCGGATTGGGTGCCCGACGAAAAATAGAGCTCCTCAACGCGTGTCCTCGTATCTCCTCTCGAATCCACCATTTATGGCATTTCTTGTACATGTAGCATGCCACACTAACACATATTACAGCAAATATGCATACCACCACGACGAGCAGACTGTTTGTGGTATTTATGCTCTTGACGACCTCGGCGCTGTTGCTAGAGCCCCCGGCAGCATTCTGGGCGACAACTAACCTCTTCTTTTGTTTGTGAAGACCCCATTTCGAAGGTAACTCCGAAATGGGGTCGCAGCACTTAAAGATTTTGTAGCCAATAATCACAACCAGCAATATGAGTCCCGCGATGAAAAACACGTTCACTGTTTCATCGTACAGTTTGTCCATTGCCAAAAATGTATTTTTATTTTCCGTCGCGCACATCATGTTACCTAATTATAAGTTAACACTTTCGCGCGCGATATTAGCGGCAGCGCGCAAAGCGCTGCGCTGGCAGGATCGCCAATATGAGGACGAGTGTTCGGCGATGTATTGAAACAACCAGATTCTAAATACGACTGCCGTTTATTAACACTACGCCTACACTACATAGCAAGTGCGATAGAGAGGGAGATACACGAACGAAATTCGTTTTCGTTTCGCGGTTGGACCTCTGTTAGTTTTCAATGTTGTCATAGACCATATTTTGAATGTTGGAAAGTTTCGAACAAATCGTGAACATTTTCAAATTTTTTTTTTACAGATTCTTCTTCAAAGCAGCAAGACAAGCGCAAGAGGCCCGCAATACAGATACATGTTTGATACTCTAGGCTATGGTATCCTTAGTGGATCAGGTGAGCGATTCGACGCTTTATTTTTTTTTATTCTTAGAGAATTAAGAGTTATCCGTCATGATTCATTATTTTTAGGGTTCCGTAGCCAAATAGCAGAAAACGGAGCCCTTATGGATTCGTCATGTCTGTCTGTCTGTCTGTCTGTCTGTCTGTCCGTCCGTATATCACAGCCACTTTTTTCCGAAACTATAAGAACTATACTGTTGAAGTTGGTAAGTAGAAGTAAGTAGATGTAATCTGTGAACCGCATTAAGATTTTCACACAAAAATAGAAAAAAAAACAATACATTTTGGGGGTTCCCCATACTTAGAACTGAAACTCAAAAAATATTTTTTCATCAAACCGATACGTTTGGGGTATCTATGGATAGGTCTTCAAAAATGATACTGAGTTTCTAATATCATTTTTTTCTAAACTGAATAGTTTGCGCGAGAGACACTTCCAAAGTGATAAAATGGTGTGTGTGTGTAACTTTAAAATTTAAAGAGAATGATAAAACTAAAAAACAATTTATGATCTAATGTACATTTACCTTACCATGCAAACTTCCACCGAAAATTGGTTTGAACGAGATCTAGTAAGCAGTTTTTTTTAATATACGTCATAAATCGTAAACTCATAATCGATCACAACGATTGTGCGGGTCAAGGATAAATTAAATATTAGGTTAGGGGACAATCTTACACAAATCGACCTAGTCCCAAACTAAGCAAAGCTTGTACTATGGGTACTAGACGACGGAAAACATACTTAAATAGATAAATAAATACTCAAATACATAGAAAACATCCATGACTCAGGAACAAGTATTCGTGCTCATCACACAAATAAACGCCCTTACCGGGATTGGAACCCGGGACCTCTTGCTTCGTAGGCAGGGTCACTACCGACTAGGCTAAAGCGGTCGTCAATCATCATCATCATCATATATCAGCCGTTAGACGTCCACTACTGGACTTGGGCTTCCCCTAAAGAGTGCTAGAATGTCCGGTCCTGCGCCACCCGCATCCAGCGGAGCAATGTTAGTCGCTCTGAATGGTTAGTACACAGAACATTAAATACGACAGTGCACTCGCTCCTGACTTACGGCGTGGAGTTTTGGGGTCGCGCCTCCGACTGGAAGCGTGTGTTCTCACAGCAAAAACGCGCCATCCGCGCGATGGCCGGTAGGCCGGCGGATGCTCCAGCGCGTGACCTTTTCCGCGATCTTAAGATTCTGCCCCTGCCTTGTTTACTCAAATACCAGGTCTCAGTGTTCACACACGAGAACTTGGATATGTTCAAGCGCAGAGGCATTAACACCAATTACAACCTGCGCAGTAATAGACACCACAACAGGCTGATCCCCGACTCGCACAGACTTGCCAAGTCCGAACGATCCGTGTACTATGCAGGCCCCTCTATCTACAATCGCCTGCCGGACTCTGTAAGAGATGCGACTTCCACCGCAGCATTCAAAGTTAGGCTGAAAAAATGGTTGACGCAGAAATCATTTTATTCATATGACGAGTTCTTTAGTCTACCAATAATACTGTAAAGGTAGAAAATATAGTGTGACATATAAATTTGAATAATATGAAAATAATTGACATAAAATACGAAAAACTGTAATTAATTGTACTTAAAACTATTGAAAGCTCAATATTGTACCTTGACTTGTAACAATTGTTATTAATAATATATTTCATTTCATTTCATTTCATTACTAGTATTTAGTGTTTTGTGGGTTAGTAATTGAGTGCTCCCGTAATTGGAAGGCATGTTAAGCCCATCTCGGTAGTTGTCTATGACATCAGTGGGTAAACCATGTTCTGGCGTCGTCATATATTCGATTGAATAAAGCGACGTATTCGTCGCAGTCATATATTTCACCTATCAATTATTGACCATTCGGTATTCAACGCTATTTTGACGAGTGTTACGGTTTTTTCCCGGCCAAATGGGATCATTTCGCCGGTTAGCGACCACCTAATTTTATGTGCCGGTTGGCGACCCCTTAGCTGAGTTGGTGAACTGAAAGGATATTTTCTCCATTTTTTTGTAGATTTCTATTCTAAAACAACAAAAAAATGCATGTACAACTAATCAATCTCAATAGGGTCTGTAGAATTGATGTTATCTTCACTAGAAAAAACCTTCTCCTTCATGTGGTCGCTAACCGAAGGTGGTCGCGTAACCAGCGTAATGACCCTGTGTGTGAACCTCGGTGACCCCTATAATCTGCTTGTCTATTTAGGTCCAGTATGGCGTAAACGCAGAAAATTAATCAGCCCGAATTACAGCAAGAAAGCCACAGAGAGCCCCAGCTACAGCTGTGTGTTTAATGAAGAAACTAACATCCTTCTAGAAAGACTCAGGACACGGCCGGTGGGAGAAACATTTAATGCCTACGAGGAAATCGTAAAGACTACCACCTACACCGTCTGCCGTAAGGAACTTTGTTTATCTTTAGACTAGCTGCCCGAAAGACTCCGCCCGCGTATTTTAAAGAACGCAAGCATAACCGCGGGATAAAATACAGCCTATGTCGATCCCGAAGGCCCATGCTAGTCTTGGTCTTTATTGCCCAGAGAAGCTCGTCTTTATGGTAAGGCCTAGGAAAGGGGAAAGGTGCACGCATTAGTATTGTCTGGGGGAAGAAGACAACGACGACGCGATGTTTTTTACCTTTCAGAAGCTTTGACACTGCAGACGGCTGTAGGATTTATTTTTTCACTCCTCATGCTCAAAAAGTGCGTTATATTAGGCTTAGCAAGCGAGGCTAAAGTAGTACATTTAGCCCCCAGGGAAAATATGTATATATATATATTTATGATTTATAAAACATTTAAATTTGACCAATCAAAACAGTTCAACGTATTACATCCACCAATCACAACTCTTTAAAAAAACATTAGTATTTGCTACCAACTAACCAGAATACAGCTAGACATTAAAATCGACCAATCAGGAAACAGAATTCATTTCAAACATTAGGTGTTTTTAATTCCCTAATTCACAACATTTTTTTAAAAATGCCTCTGATCAACTATAGCCGCGTCCAAATGTTCAAGCGTGGTTGAATAAGCATACATGACATAAGCTATGAAGATTGAGCGGGATAGACTGCCGTCTGTCTCGTCTTTATCGTATGCCCCGCGTATGCTGTCCGCCGCGCTCGGCCGTTTAGACGCGGCGGAACAATCTTTTCGCCTTGGTATAATTGTTGATTGTGGATGGATAATCTTTGTTTTTACTATTTTCTTGCAGTCGAAGTGAAAAGTAGAGTGTATAACTCTGAGGGACTACCGCGAAATGAAAACGAACTTCGTTTGTGAATCTCCGTCTCTGTCGCACTTGCTAGTTCGAGCGAGAGAGAGGGAGATAGACGAACGAAGTTCGTTTTCATTTCGCGGTAGCCCCTCTGGTCTAAAAGCCATATTACCCCTCGAACTATTTCCCCTCACTTCGTTCGGGAAAATAGCCATCTCGTGGTAACATGGCTTGCTTCAGACCCTTTGTCATACAATCTACTATTAAGTTGCTGTCACAGATTCCATTTTCGATAGCACAGGATTGCTAAGTTATGAAAGAATAAGGGCACTCGCAAATTAATTAACCCGGGCTCTCGGTTGTATCTTCCGCTTACTCCCATATTGGCTTATTCTATGAATACGTACCTACCAACATACGACAATAGGCCTTCCTGAGGGAAGGTCACGTAAGCCCTTTTTCAGATTTAAGAATTCTAAATCAGTATTTCTGTCGCGCTAACGTGGGTGGGACCGCGCTAGTGCGATAACGGGAGCTGCAGCGTCGACTAAAATTCTTACGAGAAAATCTCTAAAATCGAGGTTTCGTTCTCGACTGTTTCCTCCCCCGAAACTTAACCAATCCTATAATCCTACTAACAAGATTTGGGAAACTGAAAGAGAAGATATTAAACGTCGGACTGTTTTGATTTTTGCGTTTATTGTTGACGGATTTGTGTTATTTTGTATAATATGCCTATTTTTGCGCTTATTGTTGACGGGTTTGTATTATTTTGTATAATATGCCTATTTTTGCCCGACTAGGTACGGCAGAGCCCAAAGGAAGGCATATGTTTTTAGCAGTCTATTGAAATAGATTTTTTTTAATATATTTCAAAAACTGAATAATCCACGGTCAAACACCTCAGAGGAAACATTCGAGAACGTTTCTATGGAAAAATTACCACTCGTCTTTCCTTCGGTACCCTGTAAGCACTCTGCCAATAGCCACTCACTTGCTTATGGCTTAGTTTAGGGGTCCGCAAAATTGGCAACTGTGGTTTGCCGATTTCGCGGACCCCTAAACTGATGGTGGCAACTGTGGTTGCCAATCGAAGTATGGGCTGCCTTGATAATGAAATAATTTACTTTAAAAACAAAGTTTAACCGGCTTCAATTTAGTACTCGGCCAAGCCACGAGAACATTTCCACATTTCTTTTCCAATTTATCACATGAACTGCGTTTTCTAAAGCAAATGCGTTGATTATTAGAGAAAAAAAACCTAATCTCTGTATGTGGGCCGATAATATTTAAGGACTTCCGTTGATTCCACAAGAATCGCCTTTGGCGTAGTTGCTATTTCAACGGAATCTTATTAGAATCTGTGACGTACTTTTGTACTTTTAAGTACATAAATGAGGAATTCCATCTAAGATTGAGATTAATTATATCTCTCCGGTGATATTTACGTTAATCTCAATCTTATATATATTTCAAACTTTTCGCGTGGTAAACTTCGGAGATAAGGGGGGGTGGTATTTTTTTCAACAATTTCCTTTATAAATCAAAATTTTACCACGGTAGAAAAAAAAACGAAAAACTGTTACTTGACCTACTAACTAAACTTTGAATTTGCCCTATATATACCTAATAAAAACTAAAACAATTTAACAGCGCGCAATTTTTTAAAGCGCCGGTGCTCCTGACATTCTTTTGGAATCTGCACATGTGGTTTGGGTATACGGATGAAGATTATTAAAACTAGAATCATCTATTAGTTAGTCTATGAAAATTCATGTTTACCTATTTACGCAAAACGGACTTTATTCTAAGATGTTCCACGTATTTTTCACTTTCATTTGCCACCCTATAGTCTCCAAGTATCTGATCGCTTCACCAAATTCCTTTTTCAGAAACATTGTTCGGCTTAACCCGAGAACAGACTTTGAGCCTCCCCCATCTTCATGAAATCGCAGAGGAAACACATCAGTAAGTATACCCTTGATTGAAATATAATGACAAAGGGAAGGTATCAGAGACGCATACATACTTGATGGCGGTTTGTTAGATCGCTTACCCCAAACGCAATTTTTCTTTGTTGTGAATTTTCTTTTCATATTTTTCCCGTCGCTTTTTTCCACTCCAGCTTACTTTCTCGGTCGTGTTGCTCCCGTATCATTAAGTCTCATTTTTCTTCCCTGTAGGAAACCCATTGCAATCGCGAAAGAGTAGGTAGATTAGGTGCGTTAGGTAGCTTCATATGCCCCAGGTGCAAGCTGCCCAGAAATAGGAGCCCCGCGCAATGGGCCTCTGTCAAAACTGTTCAATTGCGAATAAAATTAATGTAGGAAAACGCGTTTGTAAACTTATACGAGCAAAAAAATTCGCTACCATAATATAGTGAGGAAGGTAAATTTTAAGAATGGGAAATTATGCGACTAGGTATAACGGCGAAAGTAAAATTAGCTACAAAGAAAAATTGCGTTTGGAAAACCGATCTCATAAATAAAAACCAGACCATGGCCATATTTGTTGACATAATATGTTTCTGTTTGCGGCGACAGATACAATAGTAATACTGCTGCTTCATTATGGTTCTCCAGCAGCCATCGTTATTCTGACTTATAATTTTATCCTTGAGACTCCTCTTCCAGTTTTTGCGTGCACTGGAAGGCTGGAAATCAATTTTGACGACCGCTTTAGCCTAGTTGGCCTACGAAGCAAGAGGTCCCGGGTTCGAATCCCGGTAAGGGCATTTATTTGTGTGATGAGCACGAATATTTGGTCCTGAGTCATGGATGTTTTCTATGTAGGTATTTAAGTATTTATTTATCTTTTTAAGTATGTTTATCGTCGTCTAGTACCCATAGTACAAGCTTTGCTTAGTTTGGGACTAGGTCGATTTGTGTAAGATTGTCCAGTAATATTTATTTATTATTTATTTAATAGAAAGGGAGAAAGTAGGACTTAGGACCTGCCACTTTATGTAGAAGTGCTAATAACGAGTTAGGTATTTGATAAGAAACCCTATTTATTTCAGACTATATGCAGAAACATTTTTAAGAATGACAACGTGGTATCTTCAAATAGAACCTTTGTTCTGGCTTACACAATACTATAGACGGATTAAAAAGTTTGTAAAGAAAACCTCGCGCATGGCGGACACTATCGTCAAACATAGAGTTAATTGTATCGAGGGAAAAAGCTTGAATGAGCGGGACGACAATCATAATATGTTTGAAAACAGTATGTCGCTGAGTACTGTAGACAAAATAATTTTGACGAAATCGATACCAAATAATGATGAAATGTTGAAACAAATTTTTACAATGTTCACAACGGTAAGTGTTTTTGGCTTAAACAACCCAGGGAAGGGATGGTTGTC
This sequence comes from Epinotia bilunana, assembly GCA_947049275.1. NCBI lineage: Eukaryota > Metazoa > Arthropoda > Insecta > Lepidoptera > Tortricidae > Epinotia > Epinotia bilunana. Next base: position 6,162,039 of record OX346271.1, on the reverse strand, counting down.
TCAAAGCATATACCTATGTTCCTGGCCGTTCTGCGGACTAAAAATCGTAAAAAATGATCATGGGAAATGTCGATAATAGAGTGCGTAGGTCCCAGAAAGGCTGTGGAAGCTATTTACCGTACGTGCTACATACGCCAATACTGTGCACTGTTTAATTTAATAAGAAAATAAACTATCTATATTAAATGTTGCGTGAAAATTTGGGACAGGCTTAGAGACGTACTTATTACTTATGTATATGCTGATGAACATAGACAGATATTTGATCGTCGAAGCATTTTTATTGCGGTGTTTTTTATTAAACTTTTTTGAACATTCGATAGGGGAATGTAATAATTAATAATTCATTGCCTTCATGCTTTCAGAGTCAAGAGACGTCGGCGAACATCGCATCTTTCCTTATACTCATGATGGCCTACCACCCTCACTGCCAGGTACCTAATCCCTATAAGTAACTTATACAAATTAGATGGTTCATGGTTTTGAAACACGTTGTTGGAGACTCAACATTGATATAACCATATGCGTGTCGAGCGTAGTATGAATGAACAATAAACGGATTAAGGTTGTCGCACACGTGACTGCTCGGCATTACGTGTGCGATAACCTTTAATGGCCGCTCCACACAATGGGCCATCCTGACCCATCATACAGGACGCAACTATGCGTTAAAGGGAGTAAGACATATTTATGTCTCGTTTTACCGCATAGCCGCGTCCTGTATGATTGGTCAGGATGGCCCATCGTGTGGAGCGCCATAGGTACCAAAAACAAGCAATTAAACGAGAAACAGTGTCGGACATAGTGTAGTTATTCACATTTCATCTAGTGCATCGATAAACATTGTACCTATATTTAGGTAATACATACAAAAATACAATAGACAGGAGACACAGAGGAAGAGACTATAATTGAGAGATTTCTCAGGGACCGAAGTCCAATGAGAGTTCCCCTCCCTTCACGCTGAAACTTTATAACATAAAACTGAAATAATAAACATGCAAAAATATTCGATGATTTGTCGGTACAACAAAGTATGTATATTGATTTTGTTTTTTTTTATCATTTAATTTATTACAGGAAAAACTATATTTGGAAATAAAGAGCGTGCTGCGAGACCGCGAGGTGACCGACGAGGACATAAAGCAGATGCCATACTTGGACATGGTGTTCAAGGAGGTCATCCGTCTCTTCCCCATCGGCTCTATGGTGCAGCGGACCATAATGGAAGACATCGAAATTAGTATGCCCATTCCATTTTTAAAAACTGATTTTGTTAACGTTGCTTGGCATTTTCATCCTTGAAGTGGCCATTTTTGTAAAACCAACCCAACATTATTTAAAAAAGTATCTGAAGTGTTTTATAAAGATACCTACCGGGCTTATAGTCTATGTTTCCTCGCACTGCCCTTAATGCGAAAAAGCATGTTAATATGTTCTGCCAGCAAAATTGACTATAAATCACTTGCTTTAAGAAGGACGCCAGTACATTTGTTTAAAATTAACCTCTCTAAATTATTGATTTCTAAATGTTATTATTCTTTAGCTGATTATTTATCAGTCTATTTTAATTATTTTTTTGTAACGTTAACTAATTTTATTAATTTTTATTTTGTGTTAGATTTTAAGCAATTTGAATTTTATTTTTATTTTATTTATGCAGTCTAATTTTATAATTGGCATCCTTATATTTAACTTCAACAACAAATTAGTATGCCTAACGGCGAAACATAGCGCTACCACATTGTTTTTACCATCATATACCTACTATCACCTATGTTTACAAATAAATCACTTTGACTTTGACTTTCGTACATATATGAACCAGTCCGGTATTCGCGGAATCACGTTCTCAGTAATGTTAGCGGAAACACCGCTGATATGCGCATGTATGCGGTGTATAATAAATAATTCTAACAGGAGTAATGACTTGAAATGACTTGTTACGTTTTTATAGGTAATCTTGCTAGATTATTTTTAGGGTTTCGTATCTCAAAAGCAAAAAAGGAACCCTTATAGTATGAGTACACTTCGTCTGACTGTACGTTGTTGAGGTAGTTGCTTCTGTGGCTGGGAGTTGTTATTTAAACAAGATTTGGAGTTGTAATGAACATTTATTTGCATATTATATACAAATATGAGATGCGTAAAAAACATAAAACGGAGTTTGGAATGGGGTGATTTAGGTTTACCCTACACAAAAATATCACTCGCGTAAACAAACACATATGTATGCTGCCACAGTCGTTATGGCTGCAGATTTTGACTCTGGCAAGGGAATCAAAACCTATCAGGATAGGTTTCTGTTTATCTAGTCCTAGAGTCATGAAATTTGCCAAGAAGCAGGTCTTTTAGCATAAGTAAAGGAGAAAGTCTGAATACTGTTAGGCGGTGTCACACGGCGCCGCATCTCCGGACGGAAGTGCGGAGCTGCATACAAATTTCGCGTGGTGCGGTGCAGTGTGTCATACCACACGGAATTTATATACAAACTGAGGTACTTGCATACAACGAGCTCCGCATCTCCGTCCGGAGATGCGGCGCAGTGTGAATCCACCTTATTCACAATAATTAGGTATACACAAAAATAGGGTCTCGTTTTATAAATGATAAAGTGACTTCATCATTTGTGGTATCGTATGAAAAGGGTTCAACAGATCAAGCTAAAACAGATTTTTGATTATTTTTAGAATGAGGAAAAAATAAAATTTATTTATATATACTCGTATCGGCCCTAACGAAGGTGACTTCCAATTATTTGGTCAGGCCAAATTTGCTCAGAGTGATAATGTACGACCAAATAATTGCATAGCCCATTCATCCATGTACATTAAACGCGGGTAATGTTAACCGAATCCTATTGGACCACAGGGTATTGCGTCTCACAGATTACTTACTTTTTTTTCAGGTGATGGCACTATACTCCCTGCCGGCAGCTCGCTGCTCGTGCCGATATTCCACATGCACCGAGATGAACATTTTTGGGAAAATCCGGACACATTCGACCCGGATCGATTCGGCCCTGAGCGCTCTACGACGCGCCACCCGTACTGCTACATTCCTTTCAGTTTGGGCTCCATGGACTGCCTAGGTAGGCCTAATCCTTGATTGTTCTTTTACAACAGTCTGTGGCACATAGTCCCCGTGGGTAGTTCGCTAGCTATACTATCAACAAACTTCACCACTTACTCCTAGTATATATTATTTTGACACAGATTCGTAATGCCCGTAACCTGCCGACAGATTCCCGTAATGAGATTGGTTGTACTGACTGCATACGCTATCTGGGTCTTGATATTGACAAGCATTTCTCCTTTAAGCAACATGTGACCTCTCTCTCTCTCTCAACGTGTGAGAAAGCTCACTTATGTAATGCGTCTGCATTACGCTCCGCCATTATGCTCCGCCGACAAAGGTGTCCTACGCCAAGTTTATGTTGCCTTATGTCAGTCCATAATGGGGTACTGTATTTCGGTTTGGGGCGGAACATGTGTCTCTGCAATGCTGGTACTAGAAAGAGCCCAGAGGGTGGTACTCAAGGTAATGGCCAAGAAGCCCTACCAATATCCAACGAACCAACTTCTTACCGACGCTCTCGGTCCGCCAATTATTCATTTTTAGGGTTACCACAATTATGCACCGAAAGACGTCGAACTCTCCCAATTACGCAGCGCTCCGACGCAAATTCAGAATATCCTTAGAAAATTGTTGATGTCTCTGTCTTATAAGGCAACTGAAGACATGCTGAAACCTATACAATAAATAGCACACCATTACTTATGGACATACACAAACGCTCACTCTCTCAACTTACACCAAAACCCACACACACACAGAGCACCTCTCTACAGTTTTAAATTCCCGCCTTTCTCTAATTTTCCCTAGTGTTAGGTTATTGTATTTTAATAATTGATGTTTTAACTTTACCTCTCAATAACAGCTCTGTATTTTGCGCATCACGTTTGGATTAAATTATTCTGGAAACCTTACAGTCCTCACGACGCAGGTTCGACCTAGTGTGAGGACTATTGCTTAACTCTAATGTAAATACGCTTAGGCTATGCTCTTTGTAATTCTTCCTGTTTATAACTCACTATAGGTATATAAATAAATAAATTTTGTATTGTATTTGTAATGATTGCGAGGTGCGCGTAATCGAACGTCAAACTTATACTACCTATTTCGTCGCAGGCGAGTTGTTGGTAGGAATTGGGAATACCAGAGGAACAGAAGTCTGAAGGGGAGGGTAGACGTGTTTTGTGGCAGTTGATGGTTATGGTCTCCACAGCCATCTGGCTACTTGTACTGAGAGGATATTCGACATGCACCGTGATGACAACTTCCGGGAACGGACTCGAACGTATTTGATCTGCAGCCCCTACTTGCTACATCCCTTGAAAACAACATGAATTTAGATATACCGCGTTCTTATTAGCTAAGGTTTTGCCAGCTATATTACATTACCTACTCAGCATCATAGCCCGTGCAAGTATTTATTTTGTTTTTTATATTACAGGCAGACACTTCGGCACTAAACTCGTGAAAACCATCAGCATCAAGGTGCTACGCGAGTTCAGGCTTAGCTCGCCAGAGACCTATGCCGACCTGAAGCTGTTATGCGCTATATCTGTCGAATCTGTCAATGGGTATCCAGTGTTGTTGCACCCGAGACACAAGTAGGGATTTTCAGAATACAATCTCACCAGCTCGCAGTGTATTAACAAGAACCAATGATTGATGATTAAACATGATTCATCGATTTTGGTTCCTAGACCGCTCGCCTTTGAGTTTTCTTATGAGGACGTATGAGGACCCAGTCTTAGTACTGTATCATCAAATCACAGGCAACACATGCACTGGTAAAAACTTTTGTTATAGGACACTGCTGTAATTTGGACGAGAACATATTACGTAGCTTCTCGAGCATTGCCCATCCGAGATGAATTTGAAGACCTTAAAGCCATTGTAAAGGCAATGGTGCGAGCTACCTATGCTCGAAGTTTTCTTCCGAGATCGAATTGGAAATGAGAAGATCCGTAGGAAAACGAAGATCCTCGAGAGTAGTCAGTGCTCTTAGATAGAACCCATAGAACCGTTGGCTGTTGGGGCAGAAATTACTTTCAGAGGCGACCGCGTGGGATGGGCACAATCAGGACAGGATCGCGGGAATCCGTTAGTTGACCGTTGGACCGACACAAAACCAGTCATTGTGGAAAGCCTTGAGGGAGGCCGTTGCCCAGCAGTGGATGATATGATGGTGGTGATGATGTTATATGAGACCGCTCACCAGTGCTGCCAGCTTGTGACAATTGATTCTGAATAACCCTCGCCCATACGTTGTACAGCCTGCCTACAGGCTGTAAGGCTCCTTGTTTGAATTCCGGTAAAATCATGATAATTTTTTAAAATCCTTATTGCCGCTGAGTCACTACGCTCGGTAAGGCTGAGTCACTATGCTCGGTAAACTGCAGTGTTAAAATGGGTTAAAGTGTAATCATTGCAATATCGTTATTGATGAGCTACCAGCATACGTTCAAAATAAATTATCAGTGAGCGATGTGGAAAGTCTTGTGAAGATATGTTGTTCAGTGTATTCGAGTGAACAAATTTCGAAGTCGAAGTCGTTACTTTTTGATTTACTTCGAAGTGATGTACGGAAAATCATCAGAAAAGGCGAAGGCAAGGAAACTCGTGATCTAAATGACATTATAAGCACGATCAAGTACACAGATCCTGACTTGATGCCTATTTTTGTTGCTCGAAATCTAGATCTACTTCCGCCTATAACTTTCGACCATTTAGACGTGTTGAAACTCCTTAAGGATTTGGTCCTGGTACAAGAGCAAATAAAGGAGATCAAGTCATCTTATGCTACGACACAGCAGCTGCAAGATTTGAGAAACGAAGTTACAGATTTAAAATATGTGTCGTTGCCTAATTCAATGTGTAACGTTAATATTAAACGCGGAGCGTATAAGGATAGTGGTCCGATTGGATTATCAATGCTAAATGACGCCATCCACAGTGATGAGGAGCCCCAGCAAAAGTCACCAGTAACCCAAGAACTTTCGAGAAATGAAAACGAAAATTCAATTCGTTGCGCTGAGGGTAGCGTTAGTAGCTACGCGACTACCGCGCAATTTTCGCAAAACACTGTGCAGTGTAATAGCAACGAAGGCGGCGTGACGTCACCTGTGATAATGACCGGGCCGGTCGATCAGCTGGGTGGCATTGATAAGCGTAAACAACTGTACTCTCAGGCCGTTTCTCTGTCAACGGAGGATAACCAGGAGGAAGGTGAAGCGGAAGGGAAATGGACCCTGGTCCAAAAGCGTAGCTATAAGCTAAAGGATAGATTTAAAGGGAATTTCGGGATTGCGATCGAGTCAGGCGAGAAATTTAGAGCGACCGAAAAGAAAATACCTATATTCATTACGAATGTAAATAAAGACGCAACCCATGACGACATAGTCAAAGGAAGGCAAATGAAAAAGTTAAGCTGGAGAAAATATCAATCAAGAAACATAGTGAGCATGATGCCTATAAGTTTTTTGTGCCCCAAAATAAGCTCGACACATTTCTCGATAGTAAACTTTGGCCGCAAGGTGTTGTTTTTCGTCGTTTTGTACATTTTAAACCACCGAATATTGTGAGAGCTAAAGATAGTTCTATATACGGCACTAGTAAACACAATAATAATGGATAAAGACCTATATCGCTTTGTGACGTTTAATTGCAAAAATGTGAAGCGGTCAGTTGAAAGTATTAGAGATCTATGTACATATGCTGACATCATTGCGCTGAATGAAACCTGGTTGTTGCCGGAGGAAATCCCTTACTTAAATAGCATCCATAACGAGTTTTGCAGCACAGGTGCCTCGGCTATTGATACGACAACAGGTATGCTTCGCGGTAGACCTCAATGGGGCGTCGCGCTACTATGGAAACGGGCTTCGTTCTACAATGTTTCCGTAGTGTAGTGTAATAATCCTCGTATCTGTGCAATTAAAATAGTGCTGAGCGATAAGTCGATAGTGGTAATGAGTGTTTATATGCCTACCGACTCGAGTGTTAATTTGGCTGACTATACGGATACTATTAGCGCGGTGAGTGCTATAATAGATAGTTGTAGTACTGAGTGTGTTTATATTATGGGTGACTTTAATGCACATCCATCAGAGACATGTTATAGCGAACTGGAAGGGTTCTGTACAGAACAACACTGGTCTTGTATTGACATAAAATTATTGGGACTGCATTCAAATACGTATACGTATATTAGTGAGGTACATGGCTGTAAGCGGTGGCTCGATCATTGTGTGGTCACAGAGGCAGCCGTTTCCTCGGTGATAGGAGTTTATGTAGAATACGATGTATTATGGTCGGATCATTTTCCTTTGGTAATTGAGTGTACTTTGTATAGCGTGCAACCTAAAATAGAAAACCCTATTATACAAAATAATAATAATGTTTTATGGGGAAATAGGAACATGCATCAAATAAATGAATATGCGGAAAAGAGTCATGTGAACTTGAGCCAAATTGACTTTCCAGAACCAATACGGCACTGTTGTGATAGTACCTGTATCGATGTAAGTCATCGACAAGTAATAGATACTATGTATAACAATATTGTGTCCGCATTGTGTGATGCCGCGCTGTTAAGTAGGGAGGGCCATGCATATACAAAGAAAAAAAAACTGTTATAGGCTGGAATAAGCATGTAGCCAGTACGCACAGGGAGGCCAGGCATAAATACTTGAATTGGTCTGCGTATGGTGAACCGCGATCAGGCCGTCTGTTTGATGAGATGTGTGAGACCAGAAAGATTTTTAAGTCACGGCTAAATTGGGTTCAGAATCATGAGGAGCAAATAAAAATGGACATGCTCGCCTCACATCATTACCGAAACGACTTTCGATCTTTCTGGTCGAGTACAAACAAATTGAATTTGAAGGCTGGTGTTCCGGTGAGCGTTGGGGGCCTTAATGAGCCTAGTAAAATTGCTAATCTGTAGATCACTTTACGGTAAGATCGCCGTTAGGGCCATCGCACGGGGAGGGGCTGAATGCTGAGGCCATTAACGAGATAGGAATTAAAATCACATCTAAAGACATCGCGCACATCATCAAAAATATGAAGAGGTAAATCTCCTGGCCATGATGGGCTCAGCATTGAGCACCTTAAATACGCAGGTCCGCACATAACTAGATTGTTAGCGATGTTGTACACAGTTTGTATTGGGCACGCATACCTCCCTACGGAGATGATACGAACCATTGTTGTACCGATAGTGAAAAACAAAACGGGTGACATTTCGGACAAAAATAATTATAGACCTATATCGCTAGCAACTGTACTTGCAAAGGTTTTTGACGGTGTGCTGAATGCGCACTTGAGTAAATACATAAAACTGCATGATAATCAGATTGGATTTAGGTCTGGTTTATCAACAGAAAGTACCATTCTAGGTTTAAAGCACACTGTTCACTATTATACAAAACGGAAAACCGATGTTTATGCTTGTTTCCTCGACTTTTCGAAGGCGTTTGACCTGGTCTCCTACGACATACTGTGAAACAAACTAAACGAGGCTCATGTCCCGCCAGAGATTGTTAATCTATTAAAATACTGGTATGGAGGCCAGGTTAACCAAGTTCGATGGGCAGGGGTACTGTCGACACCATACAGACAGGAGTGCGGCGTGAGGCAGGGAGGGTTGACCTTTGGGGCCGGCTGTAAAATCCCAGATCATATGCCCCCAGTTACATTGGATGGTATACCTCTACAGAGAGTAAATCAGTTTAAATACCTAGGGCACCTGGTAACGGCTGCCTTCAAGGACGATGAGGACGTTGACAGGGAAAGGAGGGCATTGTCACGGAGAGCAAATATGATTGCCCGCAGGTTTGCACGATGTTCATGTGACGTAAAACTTACACTTTTTAGAGCGTACTGTACAAGTTTCTACACGTGCAGCCTGTGGGCTAGATTCACCAGGACTGGTTACAATGCCCTCCGAGTACAATACAACAACGCATTTAGGGTACTGTTGGGGCTGCCTCGATACTGTAGTGCATCAGGGATGTTTGCAGAAGCACACGTAGATTGTTTTTACGCAACAATGCGAAAAAGATGTGCCTCCTTGGTGCGCAGGGTGAGAGCCATCACCAACAGTATCCTGAAAATGATCTCGAGCAGACTGGACTGTCCATACATGAACTGGTGCTGTACAGTCTCAAGTGGAGGTGTTCAGCAGTGATCCATGACTGGACAATAATGTACTCAATTTTATAAACCTACTAACCTTAATTATAAGTAAAACATAAAATGTGTAACTAACAATATGTGAATCCTGATTATCTAAATAAAGAACTTTATTATTATTATTATTATACATGTTTTATCTGTCATTTTCGATGATTACGTACAAGTATGGTGCTATTAAATGACGAATATTATGAAACGATAGAGTGTGTTGGAATGGTGAAGGAGTTGCCGGCGTCCAGTGACGTAATTACAAGGACAAAGATGGATCGCGCTCACCTAGACGGTTCACTCTTACCTAGAAGACATCGAGGTTTTATTATACCGTAAATACTTATAGACGGCGAAGAGAATTGGTACCTAGGTACAATGCCTGAAGATCTGAATAGGAAAGCTATTGTAACAACTTAATAATAAAAGCAGTTTACTAAATATAGTGATTTGCATTTTGAACCTTGTCCAATTTCAATAACATATTATTTATTTACCGACCTACGTCGTCGCCTATATAATTTTAGTATGTACCTATTTTAGTACGCTTCCCAGGACTGTTTGAATGTGCCAATTTTCGCTTTCTTATTGTAAACCAAAGAGAATATAACCACTACGTTCTAAGAGACGGGACTTCGAACTAAGTTATGGATGACAGTGACATTGTCATTTGATTTTGACATGATAACAATTGATGTTTAGCTCATAGCTCTTGGCATTTATTTAAACTGGTTGATGACGAGAATCTTAGGTACCGTAAAATGGGGTGAGTAGGGTGAAAACTGACATTCAAACCTCGATAACAATTTATTTTTACTTATACAAACTGAATCGTGTATATAATGAATGATTAAACGAACGTACCTTACGTGAAGTTCTATCATAATTATCTGAGTTGCTTCGACGAATAGATTAGAAATAAACACAATGTACGCACCGTACGTGTGTATACAGTAGTGTTGCCAAAACACACTGATTCTTGAGAGAATTAAAAAAAATCTAAACAAGGGTGGGTTGACATTTTATATCAACCGGCGCGCTCGACCGTTACGTCATTTCGTTCAGAGATACATGTTATATTTAAATACGTGCATATATATGTAAATATATACCTATATAGACACATATATAATATGCACACGCCCACTACCCTTGATTAAAAAGTTTGTTTATACGAGATTTTTCATACTCGGAGCCAGTGTAAACGGGAGGGTGGGATTCTAATCTATTCGACGAAGTAACTCAGATAATTATGATAGAACTTCACGTAAGGTAAGTTCGTTTAATCATTAATTATCTTCGTTGCTTCGTCTTCTAGATTAGAAATAAACACAATGTAGATTTTGAGAGGATTTATGAAATTCAATAATAAACAAACAAATTTATTAGTTAAACTAAAATTATAATTGCTTATTAAGATCTATTTGTTCCTATTATAAAGACATTGATTAGATTGTCAGATATTAGACATAATGCTTTTCGCAAAAGCCGAATCATCAGTCTCTTTGATGCATCTGTTATAAAATTTACCAAACACGCTAGAAGATCCGCTCCAACCAGCGGTCTTTCTAATTAAGTTCAAGTTTACCCCCAGGCTATGTGCCTTAGAGGTTGCCGCATGTCGGGTACTATGGGCGGTAAAAGTGTTAATATCTATGCCGCATTCTCCTAACGTCAATCGAATCCAGCGACTTATCGTTTGAGAAGTTGACTGATTACCACGTAACAACTTGGTTCTAATCATGTATGCTGATAATGTTTTAGCGGGACAAATCTTGGGTTTTTCTTCAAAATATGGCAGGGTGAGTATAGGCTGTGCTGCACCCAGCCTTGAGGTCTTAATGAGGTCAGGGATCTTAATAATGACCTTATTTGATTGAAATTCTATATTACCTAGAAGGATTTTAGCTAGCGGCTGCGCCCTATGGGCGGTTACAAGAGCAAACAATGTTTCCAGTTTTCTTGTTATTTTATCCAGGTTAAGTTCATGATTAGGAGACCAAGAAGGTAAATCATCTAATACCGTTGATGTGTTCCAAGTTTGATTGTATTTAGGTAGCGGTGGACGCATTCTGTAAACGCCTTTAAAAAAGCGTTTAATGCGTTCGTCGGTACCTATATGTGATCCTAAAATCAGCGACAGAGCAGACCTAGAACTATTTAATGTACCATATTGGGTGCCAGCTTCAAAAAGCTGTGTAATTAAAGTGATAATTAGATTGATTGAAATTTCGAACAAATCAACGTTATTTTTAGCGCAAAACAAATGTAACTTCTTTAAGCATCATATTGCTTTAAAGAGTTGTGTGAGAGAGACGCGATCATTATGTTAATTGATTCAGGAGGGATATTCTTTCTTAGTAGCGATTCGCAGATAAGACTCTGGCAGCCAGGGTAAGCCGTTGGTGAACGCTGCGATCGCTGGAATTAGATAAGATCAAGTCGCTACTAAGTTCAAAGATTAAGGGCTTGGTGGTAAGCAGCTTCTTAAATATTGGATACCATGGCTGAGTAGGCCACAACGGAACTACTAATATTCCCGTAGCATTGTCTCTGATGATTTTCCTTATCGTCTTTAAAATCATTGAAAATTGAGGGAATGCATAAAAGTAATATGTATGCCAAGATATTGTAAAGGCATTTATGGCAAATGCGTCAGGATCTCTGTACCAAGACACATAGTTATTACATTTATTATTAAATCGACTGGCAAAAAGATCAATGTCTGGCGTACCAAATCTATCAACAAGGGACTGAAAAGCAGCATTGTTTAGTTCCCACTCGACGTCCGGGTGAGAACGTCGTGATTCTGCATCTGCCACATTATTGTCAGCTGATTTAATATACGACGCATAAATAATGATATTGCGAGATGCGCACCATTGCCATTAATCTCTCGCGGCACGGGTAAGGTGAGGAAACTGCACACCGCCCATTCGATTTATATAAGAAATAGCCGTCGTGTTATCAACACGAAGCAAGATTTGGCAGTCTGTCATTCCTTTGGCAAATGTCTTTAGACTTAAAAAAGCTGCCAATATCTCTAGATAGTTAATATGTCTACAACGTTCATCGACAGACCAAGGGCCGCTAGCAGTCTCGCCATCACAGGCTCCCCCCACCCCGTAGTAGAAGCATCACTAAAAATTTCCAAGCAGTAGTCGTCGTACTTGATTTTATTGGCAGGTTGATTGATGGCGTGGCACCACCAATCAAACTCTACCTATCATAATTATCTGGATCGTTAATTAGACTCAGATACTTTTGCCTTTCGAACTCCTTCGTATAAAGCCAGCCATATTCTATGGCAGGGCAAGCTGAATTCAGTAGACCGAGTAAACGGGCAAAATCTCTTATTTTGCATCGTCGAATCGTTTTAAAGTGATCTAGTTCTTTCCTTATTTTGTTTATTTTGTCGGCTGGTAAACTGACTTGGAATTTTTTAGTGTCTATCATATACCCTAGAAATTTACATGTAGTATTTGGGACTAAATTACTTTTTTCTAAATTTATAATGAAACCTAGAGCCGTCAACAATTGCTTCGTAGACACGATATTGTCTAAGCACGATTCAAATATACTTCCTATAAGCAGAATGTCATCTAAATATACAGTGGACATGTAACCAAATGATCTGAGCAATTTGATGACTGGTTTCATTATTTTTGTAAATATAAACGGAGCAGTACTCAAGCCAAACGGTAATACGTTAAATTCGTACAGCGTGTTATTGTGTTCAAACCGTAGGAATTTTCGTGAATTGTCGTCTATACGAATTGAAAAATAAGCATCTTTAAGATCTAGTGTACTCATAAAACATCCCTCTGAAACTCATTTTAGAGCTGTACGAAGATCCTCTAGTTTGAAATGTTCGGTGTCATTGAATTTATTGAAATTTTTCAGGTTTAGTATAAATCGATGTTTACCATTTGGCTTTGGCACTAAAAAAATTGTTGACAAATATTGACCATTGCAAGGCTCGCAATCGGAGATGGCGCCAGATCTTAATAGATCAGTGATTGATTCAGAAATTTGCATCTTCTCTTTACGAGAGTAAGTTTTGTTTTTGGGAGGGTGAGTCTGCATCACAGGACGCGATGTAACAATCTCGTATCCCGTTATCCAAGACAATATGACCGGGTCAGTAGTCAATATTGACCACTGATTATAGAATTGTGAAAGTCTACCGGCGTGACTCACAAAATCATCTTCTAACGGCGGCTCGATCTCTGGTGTGACCCTCGATACGATGTGCGCGAATTGTTCGCCCGCTGATTCATCGAAGCAGGCTCCCTGGGTCTCTGGGTCCCCTGAGGCCTGCGATTCAGAGGAGGAGCCTTCCAGTTTAAATTATTTCTCTTATGAGAACCTCCTGTTTGTTGCTGTGCAGGCTTGCTTTTAGGAGTGGTGACCTTATTTGACGACGTCGTCGGTAATTTTAAATCTGCTCCAGATTTAGATATTGACTTCGCGGTTTTCAACGTTTCAGCGAGGTCGGTACCGAACAAAAGATTATCTATTTTGGTCTTTTGCATTTGGTCTTTCATTTCCTTCTTTAAATTGTATAAGACAAAATTTCGCCGCGTGACTGAGTCTAGGTTTTGATCGTCGCAGAGTAAACGGCTAGCGTCCATTAATAGTTTTATGATTGACGTGTCCTTATCTTCTTTAGACAATAAGGTACTAAGAGCCTCGCCAATACATGTTATAGCTCGTCCTAATTGGTTTTGTTTCAGCTCAATGCCTTTATCTCGTTTTATTACAGCTTCTGATACAGCAGCTTTTATCTCTAAATTAAGTTCCGGTGCGTCAATCAAGTGACAGTTATTAGGAGGAAAATATTTATCGCATAATTCTTTGCGAGTCTCCTTGGTCAGGCCAGTAGTAGCAATATGCTGCAATCTCACTGCGAGATCTGTTTGAATGTCTTTGCCATATTGCTTAATTATTGACGGGTCATCACCCAATATTTCTAGAATACTGCTATCTAGACTCATGACTCCCTGCTCTACAGGTGGTGGCACTTCCTGTTCTGTAGGTGACTGCATGGAGGGCAATGGTTGAACTTCCAGTTCTGCACCTGATTGAATAGGTTGTGTCGGCGTCGCTGTCGGCGGGCGCGACTCTGCCGGCGGGGGTGGGTATTGAAGCGGGGCGGTAGAACTTGATGATTGCTCGGGTACATGAACAATCGATCTTATGGTATCACCATCGATCAACTCCTCTTCAATCACCGAATTATTATCTTCTATTGGGATGACGTCTGTAAGCGACGAGGAATAATAATAGGGATGTATACCTAAATATAGGTACATATACATTCTAGTCTATACTTATAAAACAAAATGTGTGAAGTGACAACCCTATTAGTTGCCCGCAACACAATCCATACAGGTGTATACCTACAATATTTCTCTGTCGTGTTCCATTAAAGTAGGTACCTAAATAACGTTTGGTAACGTTCTAAGTAACCCGTACAGTGACTAGGTCACAAACACGGTGAAGTGACAACCCCTCAGGTTGTCCGCATCACTCGTATGGATTCACGTCAGTAAGTAAAGTGACAGCCCCAAAAACTGCCCGCAATACGAACCATACACGTGAGAAAGGTATTTTTTCACATTCCTTTAGCATTGTTGATAATGTGTCGTAGTAACTAATTAGGCACATTTACCTTCAAACCTCATATTGTAGTCTAGGAATAATTGCTAAGCAAATAATCGTAACAATCAAAGATGATAAGAAACTGACCTTCTTTGTTTACTGGTGACTGCCTTAAAGACATAGAATCCGAATCCACTGATTCATGACGGCGCCTGCGACGTCCGCCTTTTAACTCATTTTCTAACTTCTTTATTTTATACATTAAGTAGTCGTAATTATCACGATCGTCGCTTTTACGCTTCCTCTTACCCATAATTCACTAGTTGACGATTTAACAAGGATTTACTGCGAAATTTTATAAACGTGTGAACTGGCAGAGCACTGTAACTGTGAATGACGTAACGGTCGAGCGCGCCGGTTGATATAAAATGTCAACCCACCCTCGTTTAGATTTTTTTTTAATTCTCCCAAAAATCAGTGTGTTTTGGCAACACCGTACGTGTTACTACATTGTGTTTATTTCTAATCTAGAAGACGAAGCAACGAAGATAATAAGTGTTCCGGACGTTGACTTTGACGATAAACAGGAAAACCCACCTCACCCCGTAGTCCCTCGTAATTGGGGTGAGATGGGTTTTCATACAAAGGTGATTTTGGAAGATTGTTGGATCTATTTTTTTTTATTATGAGTATTACTATAGCTCCATTTGAAATTGAAATACATTATTTTTGTAGCAGTAGCCTTAAAAAATCATCTCACCCCCTTTCATACCTTCTCTCCCCATTCATAACCTAACTCTCCCCGCGAACCCTACTTACCCCATTTTACGGTATACATAATATGAAAATAATTTAATTAAGTACGTGTTTTAAATGTATTCGTCAAAAGCATGAATCTAGAATACTCTGGACAGGTTATGGTAATAATAATACCACGTGCGAGCGAGCTGGTAGCATACAAATCTCGATAAGTGTGACAGAAAGGGAAATATCATTCATTGTCCTTGTCATAGTTCCACTTTTTTTTATTTGCCACAACTGATTTAGTATGAAGGTTTGGCACAATAAACCATTACCAGTCCAAATGCCCCAATGACAGAATGACAGAAAGATAAAGAACGGAAGTAAGAGATAGCATGTGTCCGCCGTTGGTCCGCCATGATAGAAGCACAGATAGAAAACTTGTCACTTGTCAGATTTGATCTGAACTTGAGCAAATGGATGTGATTCTTCTTTTTGTTCCTAGTTGCGTCACACTGCTGTTAACTGACCACACTGAAAGAAATTGTTGTTGCAGATTGTTACATCTGTACGCTACACCCAATTCTGACTTCGACATGTTGTACTGACAAATTGGGGTAAAATCACATAATGTGGATACCCCATAACATCTGCGGCGCTACCACGAACTTCGAAAATCAAAGTTCGGGTATTTCCATCTCCATAGCACTCCTTTACTCGAGTGACAGGGATGCATGTATTACGAACTTCGACTTTCGAAGTTCGTGGTAGCGCCGCTGTACGCTACACCCAATTCTGACTTCGACATGTTGTACTGGCAAATTGGGGTAAAATCACATAGTGTGGATACCCCATTAATCTCTTATAATTAGTCTGTGCTTGTGCTTAGTTGTCTCGTTGTCTCTAGCCGTAGCCGTGCAGAGTGAGGTTATGTTTAATGTCACTTACTTTACAGGTTATCCGAATTTAGAATCAATGAAAAATATTATAATTAGTAAATTATTTATCTAAGTTAATCCGTAGCTAATAAGTTTTACATAGATTCGTGATGCCTTCATTCTCAAGACTTCACAAAATAGCTGTTATCAGCTTGGGCGCTGTAGGAGGCGGCCTAGCGTATTACCAGTTAAACACGGATAAACAAGAGAGGAAATTTGGTGTGCATAACTCGTGGACTACGAATTATTGTCCTAGTGTCAAATGGGACTCTAACTGGGACCAGTAAGTTACATTAATTTCCTTTGATACTTATACAACTTGTGTATTTATGTAGTCCATTCACCTTACCTTTATAGCATACAGAGTATAATATGCTATTCGTTTTACAATAGACTAGCTGCCCTCTCGGTTCCCCCCACGTATTACGTAGAACCCAGGCAGCACCAGAGCAAGAACTTTTTGCCTAATTATATATGTATAACCCAAAAGTCCATGCTATATTTGTTTTTTTATATAATCATTACTAATATTAGTTTAATTACTTACTAACAACAATGATCCAAGTTGGTCCTTGATTAAAGAATTTATTATTATTATAGTAAGTGAGTGGTGCAACAAACAAAAAAAAAGGTATGTAGGGGAGACACAAACTTACATTCCACAGACATTACCTCCTTATTTGTAGTATAAACTAGCTTCACCAGTGTATTACAGAGAACCCAGGAAAAATTGGCCATCATAAATGTCCACCTGTGAAAGAAGTTTTAAAATTTTAATGAGCAGTTCCAGAGATAATGCCTACATACAAACATCAAACTCACAAATAATTCTCTTTAGAATCTATTTGTTAATGTTACAATATGGATTCATACAAATCAGTGAGACTTGTCTAGAAAAGATTTGTATACTGTTGTAATGTTAGAACAAATAAACTCAAATAACTTATAATATTATTATTTATTATTAAAAGCCTGGAGTGTTCCACTGTTGAGCGAAGGCCTTTCTCTTTTTCTCCTAAGTATCCCCATCCTGT
This sequence comes from Epinotia bilunana, assembly GCA_947049275.1. Classification (NCBI taxonomy): domain Eukaryota; kingdom Metazoa; phylum Arthropoda; class Insecta; order Lepidoptera; family Tortricidae; genus Epinotia; species Epinotia bilunana. The sequence continues at coordinate 6,144,464 of OX346271.1, read as the reverse complement.
ACTTTTATAATATTGCTTATAAAATATTTAATTTGCAATCTACTATCCAATTTTTTCGTAATTTTACCAGTTGTGAGCCGCCCATAGAACCTGATCCCCACTCGCTTGCCTATTTGTCATCTACTGAGAGTACTGAGTACCTTATTCTGCAGCTGTTGAAGAAAAAGTAAGCCAAATTGGACATAGTTTAGCAAAAAGGACCCAAAATGAGCCATAAATTAGCTCCCCGATGACCAAACCAAAAGTCATTAACTTCAATGGCGGATTTTGGTCATTTGGATCCTTTTAGCTAAACTGCATCCAATTAGCTGCAAATTGACTGTGGATGTATTTGATGCCATCACTGAAAATTACTGATATTTATAGCCGAGACCCCAAATCCATTGTCAAGCCACCAAAGAGTTGCAATTGCAAGCCAGAGGAAGACAACAAATACAATGAGGAACTAGAAAAGGCGAAGAGCAAATCTGTGAGACACATTTTCCTGATACGCCATGGCCAGTACTTTGTTGATGGAGCTACGGATAAAGATAGAGTACTTACAGAGTTGGGTGAGAGACTAATGTATTATGTCACAGTGTTGGAACCCATGTGCTGCTGGCATTCTGGATGTGTTAATAAATGAACATACTAATTAGATTATTAGTCTATAATCCCATTTATTTCTTAGTTAGCTGAATAGTTGTAGATAGATTTAAAAAAATCAATGACCTAGGTTTCCCGGATTAAATAAATTAATACATAAATGTGTGTTTTTGTTTGGCTTTTGCTCACTTATTTTTAGGGTTCTGCACCTCAAAAGGAAAAAAACGGAACCCTTATAGGATCACTTTGTTGTCTGTCCGTCCATCTGTCAAGACCCTTTTTGTCAGGAATGTGTGGAGGTATCAACCTAAAATTTATACCAAATACTCAGGTCTGTCTCTTGGAGCTGTGAAAAAATTAAACTTATAAGCCAACGCAATCAAAAGATACAGCCGTTTTGCCGCAAATTTTCGAAACTCGCAATCAAAACCTACAGGATACTTCCCGTGAACTCAGAATCTTTAAATTTGGTACGAAGCAACGTCTTATAGCACAGATAAAAGGAGTCCGACTCGCACTTGGCCGATTTTTTTATATAATTTATTACACTGTCGGTTAGGATCTGTTATTAGCTCACTGTCACTACTGTGTAGTATTTAAGCTGATGATCTACCTATATAAATAAATAAAGAGATAATGTAAAATACCTCTACGAATCTAAACTAGTGTACCATCATGATACCTAAGGAAGATGGGGTCTCCCAACACAGGCATTTCTTAGCTTACAGGGTGGCTCCATCTGTTAGCTCACATGTCATGTGTATTTTATGAAGTAAAGAATTTTGGGTTAGATCATAGTTAGTGATGGAAACTCATTGGAGTGTAGAGGCAAGATTTAATTATGTAACATTTCTTTATAAAATGATTATAAGTGGTTTATTAAATAATAGATTTTCATATACAATTTCAGGCAGGATACAAGCTGACTTGACTGGACAACGGTTGGCATGCCTTGACATAAAATGGGATCTTCTTGTTCGTTCTACGATGACGAGGGCGCAAGAGACAGCCACACTTATTGCGAAACGTCTTCCTGCTGACCTGGAAGTTGTCAACTGTTCTTTGATAGAAGAAGGGGCTCCGATACCACCAGAACCACCGATTGGCCATTGGAGACCCGAGCCAAAAGTAAGTATTTATTATAGTAGTTGTGATAACCAATTTTGATCAATGCTTGCCGCCACACATATCCAATTCCCTGGTGGTATTGCTCTGGCGAGAAATGAGATGGCGTGATACTCTCTATCCCGAATACGGGTGTAGACACTAAATAAAATAATCAATAATGTCATATTTTCTCGAAAAAGGATTAAAAATGTAGTCAAATGGAGAAAAAAACAATGTGAAAGGTTAAATAATCACGAAGTTATAATTATCAGTCTCAAAAGTTTCAAGAATGTTCTGTCCCTTTTTCGCAAAACGTTTAATGAAACGATGACGCTGGAAGATTGTGACGTCACACTAATAGACGGCAACGTGCCGCGCCCCATCGTGTTCGACGCGGCCCCCCGGCAGCATCCTGTAATGTGATGTCACACACTGCGTTTTCTCTCTCTAACAAGCAATATTAAAACGGTTGTAGCTTCGTTATTCTTTGAGATATCTGAATGGGATTTTCGTCACTAGGCATATTTTTTTGCTTTCTTTCATTTGGAGTTGGAGTAATAATAATTTTCGAGTCTACACCCCTATTGTCGAGCATCCTTGTTTTATGTGCGTTCGTAGCTGTTGCTCCTGTATCACACGGCGAAGATGATTATTATGTACTTATTGTAATAAAATGCTAAACTCGTTACTCGATTAAGGCTTGTATACCCGCTAAAGTCCTTGAGCGTATGGGCGGAGCCTCGACCCTCTCCCCGCGCAAGTCGCACAACCCGCCGTCGTTTATTAAGCGTTACATAGATTAAGTTACAGACGCGTCATCGCGCATCGTTACCAATGCAAGGGCGGACGTGGGTGGGTGACATTCGTCATGCTTAATTGAAACGTGATATTTGTCATACATAAATTACATAATTGATTAAGTTCAAAAATTATGTCCCTACTATTATAATACTATTTACTTACGATTAGTGTAGTTCGGTCAGCACGGCTAGCACGAGACGGCCGCGACATACACTCGATTTTTCGCACACTATCGGTCTCTCTCTTATTAGAACATTAGGAAAGAGAGGTATAGTGCCGTCTCGTGCTAGCCGTGCTAGTGAAAACGAAATTTGTTCGAATAACTCTCATTGTCCCTCGAACTAGCAAGCGCGACAGAGAGGGAGATACACGAACGAAGTTCGGTTTCGTTTCGCGGTAGGCCCTCAGCACGCCTAGCACTAGACGGCCGCGACATACATTCGATTTTTCTCGCACTATACCTCTGTTACTAAATATTCTAATAAGAGAGAGACGGATAGTGCGAAAAAATATAAAGGTAATAATAATAATCCATACCTACTGTTTCCGTTAGGCCATTTTTTAATGTCGCTATTAATAGGGGCCCATCTAGCAGTTAGCGAGTCACCGTCTGCCAGAGATAAAATGTGAAACAGTTTTATTGGGCAGGCGTCCGATGTTTCATCCAATAGCCCAGCTACTAGTCCATCATTTTCACCCAATAACCCGTTTTATTTAGATTCCATCAACTAGCAATAGACTCTTACACCCCAGCGGGTGCTGTTTCTGTGTGCGTCCCATGACACGGGCAGAGACAGCATCCGCTTGGTGTACTCCTTGCATTTCATTAAATTGTCAAAAGGGCCTCTACGTGTTGGCTCAGAGCTCCACGCACGCCTCCCAAAGGTCCGGGACATCATTGTCCCGTGAGCGGGAAAGACATATAATCCATACTATCCATACTTCCATATCCATACTCCATACTAATATTATAAATGCGAAAGTGTGTCTGTCTGTCCGTTACCTTTTGTGTAAGTGTAAGGTTGTTAAGTTTGAAACAAATTTTCGGTATATTTATTACGTTCTACTTCCTTGATTTGATGATGATGGCGTGTACAGTCAGCATCAGATAGTTAGTAGCATACAAAGTAGCCAAATATATCGTAACACATTCCTTACTCCTACTTAACAGAAAACATCCAAGACTCAGAAGTAACAAAGCGTAGTGTAGCCGCGTCGTCGGCGACCTGGGGCATGCACCTGGGCCACAACGGAAGAACAGCGCTGGCCTTGCCAGCTTCATGCTGAGTTGTGGCCCTTTTGTGACAAACAGTGTTCGGCCTATTTTGTAATTTTTGTTACCAACGTGTTTGTCACAAATAAATGCTTTTCTTTCTTTCTTTCAAAGATTATTTCGATGAATGTACGTTCCGATATATTTGGCTAACTTGGCTGCTACTAACTATATTATGCTGACTGTACAGAAATCGGCCTCGGGTAAATATATACTTATAGATTAGTTGTACGTTAACCATACTTTGTTTCATGTCAAATAATAACTCTGTATCGAACTTGGAGTTGGCATGCAACCCATAGGTAGGTACTTACAATATTTGCCAAGCCCACTATTTTTATTAGAACTTATTCTATTAACACTTGACAGTCATTTCATTAATACGAGCAGATAAAACAATATTGTTTCTATAATTGTTCATGCTCCTAAGCAATAGATATTGTAAATATATTTACTAATAAAATGTCTGGTTTTAGCGATTTCCCAATTTTGATACTGTTTAGATATTTGATACTTTGATAGAATAGGTATTTACTTGTGTATTCTTTTTCCTCTTCTCTTGTAAAATTTCTTGATATTACGTATTTTCCTCCTGCGCTTATTTAACCCCAAAGACCCAAAATAATTATTGAAAAATTTGTGAGACCTAAGCTAAGACTTACTGACTCTAGTATCGTAAGTTTGTATGTTACTAACAATCTATGGGCAAGAATTTATTATTATTATTATTTCCCATCTTGAACTAAAAACAAAATCTAAACTATAACTACGTAAATGCTAATTAGGTACAAACGCCAACACAGTTAACTGACCATCCTGTATTTATACAAGAACCTTATTACAATGCACATAAAGTGCACGGATGGTCAGTCAGCTGTCTTGTCTATAGTACCTACTACTTTACAAACCACGAAATAGATTGTCCACTCTATGCAACAAAATTATCTGTCACTAAAAACTATACGCAAATGTTTATTAGTTACCTACTATACGAATCACAAAACGGATTGTCCACTCTATGCAACAAATATAGTCCACAATTTCCACGAATATTTAAAAATTTCGGCGCAGCGCAAATTGACACAGGTCCGTCATGCAACGTGTCTTGTCCCGCACTGACCGTATGGACGAAAACGGGGAGGCGTAGGAACTTTGGCGGAATATTTCAGAAAACGAGATTTTTTTTTAAGAAAATAAAGAAAGTAAGAAAATGAGCCCCTTGTTTATTATTTTATGAAGAAAGTTATAAAATTTCATATTATTCTGATAAAAAATGGAGCAGTAAAATGGTTACAAGTGAAAAAATAGGAGTGACTTTAGATTTCTTTTTCTCTCATTTTTATTGTTAAAATGGATTTCTACGAAAACTATGACCCGTCGCATATCTTGCAGATATGATATATTTTTTCCGACGGCAAAAATGTTACGTTATACTCGTTCGTTTCACTGTCTGTCTGTAATCAAATCTTGCAAGTTAAATTTGATCCACTTCCCGGCTTCCGATTGAGTTGAAATTTTGCACGAATATGCAAATCACGTGACAATGCAATATTATGATGACGTGGAGTTGATCTGATGATGGAGCTGGAAGGTGGCCATAGGAACTCCGTAATAAAATCACATAACCCTATCGGGTTTGGGCTCGTTAGAATCGTCTCAATGAGTAGTTGATGACGGTATACAGAAAAGTACAATCGGCAATAAAAGCTTGTACCAAAAATGAAATTTTTGAGAGAAACTTTTATAGTCCAGTTTGACGACCGGTTGCCGCTGCTGACGAACCTGGAGGTGCTGGGTTCGAATCCCGATAAGGGAAAATATAAGTGTGATTTGCGTGAATATTTGTTTCTGAGTCTTGGATGTTTTCTGCGTATTTAAGTATTTACATCTATTAAATATACGTCGTTTCGTAAAACTAGTGCCTATGCCGAATCATTGGATTAGGTGTCAAAGCGGACCCCGGGTTTCTTTAGGACACAACCGGGAATAACGCTAGGTGGATGATGATGAAATATAAGTCGTCTGGTACCCATAACATATAATATTTCCTTAACATATAATATTTCCTTTTAATTTTTTGTTTGTTACTCTCCGTGCTCTCACCGAATGGGCCCATTGGAAGACTAGGGCTGGCTGCAAACCTAACTACATGCTGAGCTGGGTCCATTTCGTGGCAAAGCAAAATGTGCTTTTTATTTTATTTCTATTAAAAATAAATAAATGATAAAATGAAAAATATTAAGGGACAATCTTACACAAATCGACCTAGTCCCATTGTAAGCTCAATAAGGCTTGTGTTATGGGTACTAGACGACGACATATTTAATAGAGAGTAATACTTAAATACATAGAAAACATCCAAGACTCAGAAACAAATATTCATGCTCATCACACAAACACTTGCCCTTACCGGGATTCGAACCCAGGACCTTCAGCTATTATTATCTGTGTTGTGTTTGTCACTAATAAATGTTTTGATTTGATTTGATAACACAAGCCTTATTGAGCTTACTATGGGGCGATTTGTGTAAGATTGTCCCCTAACATTTAGTTATTATTTATTTTATAGTTTGCATTGAAATAAGTAGGTTAATTGCTACTTATCAATTGTGGGCGTAGAAACATTGCCTAATCTATATGTGTAAGATTGTCCCGTAGTATTGATTTATCTGCCTGTGGGATAGTTAATACTGCTGGCAGTGTTTATTTTTACAAGCTTTTATTTATTTTCACCTGTCCCGTTGACTGTCTGTCTGTGATCAAATCTTGCAAGTTAAATTTGACCCACTTCCCGGTGATTGATTGAGCTGAAATTTTGGTTATAAGTATAGTTTCCAAACTATCAGCTTGATGGAGACGTAACCCCTTTGAGTTTGGGCTCGCTAGAATCGTCGCAATGAGTAGTTGATGATGGTATACAGAAAAGTACAGTCGGCAATAAAAGCTTGTACCAAAAATTCAATTTTTGTCAGAAACTTATTAACTTAGAAGCACTACAATCTTTACGGAGCTATTAATTCCATGACCGAAGCTCAGCACACTTCGAACCGTGTTTTTCATATTGCAAATTAAGCTTGTACAGATGGACACTCGCCCGTTCGTTTTGCTACGAATCAAAGTCCAAAGATAATTTGAAATGTGTTGTGCTTTGATCTTTCAAGGATTTCGTACTTAACATAAACATGGACAAATAGTAACAGTAGTATTCGCACGTGTAGCAGTTCTTCCAGGACGGGGCCAGGATAGAGGCGGGGTTCCGCCGCTACTTCCACCGCGCGCCGCCCGAGCAGGCGCGCGACTCGTACACGCTGCTCGTGTGCCACGCCAACGTCATTAGATACTTCGTCTGCAAGTGAGTATGACTACATCCGCGCGCCGCCCGAGCAGGCGCGCGACTCTTACACGCTGCTCGTGTGCCACGCCAACGTCATCAGATATTTCGTCTGCAAGTGAGTATGACTACATCCGCGCGCCGCCCGAGCAGGCGCGCGACTCGTACACGCTGCTCGTGTGCCACGCCAACTTCATCAGATACTTCGTCTGCAAGTGAGTATGACTGCATCCGCGCGCCGCCCGAGCAGGCGCGCGAATCGTACACGCTGCTCGTGTGCCACGCCAACGTCATTAGATACTTCGTCTGCAAGTGAGTATGACTACATCCGCGCGCCGCCCGAGCAGGCGCGCGACTCGTACACGCTGCTCGTGTGCCACGCCAACGTCATCAGATATTTCGTCTGCAAGTGAGTATGACTACATCCGCGCGCCGCCCGAGCAGGCGCGCGACTCGTACACGCTGCTCGTGTGCCACGCCAACTTCATCAGATACTTCGTCTGCAAGTGAGTATGACTGCATCCGCGCGCCGCCCGAGCAGGCGCGCGAATCGTACACGCTGCTCGTGTGCCACGCCAACGTCATTAGATACTTCGTCTGCAAGTGAGTATGACTACATCCGCGCGCCGCCCGAGCAGGCGCGCGACTCGTACACGCTGCTCGTGTGCCACGCCAACGTCATTAGATACTTCGTCTGCAAGTGAGTATGACTACATCCGCGCGCCGCCCGAGCAGGCGCGCGACTCGTACACGCTGCTCGTGTGCCACGCCAACGTCATCAGATACTTCGTCTGCAAGTGAGTATGACTACATCCGCGCGCCGCCCGAGCAGGCGCGCGACTCGTACACGCTGCTCGTGTGCCACGCCAACGTCATCAGATACTTCGTCTGCAAGTGAGTATGACTACATCCGCGCGCCGCCCGAGCAGGCGCGCGACTCGTACACGCTGCTCGTGTGCCACGCCAACTTCATCAGATACTTCGTCTGCAAGTGAGTATGACTACATCCGCGCGCCGCCCGAGCAGGCGCGCGACTCGTACACGCTGCTCGTGTGCCACGCCAACGTCATCAGATATTTCGTCTGCAAGTGAGTATGACTACATCCGCGCGCCGCCCGAGCAGGCGCGCGACTCGTACACGCTGCTCGTGTGCCACGCCAACGTCATCAGATATTTCGTCTGCAAGTGAGTATGACTACATCCGCGCGCCGCCCGAGCAGGCGCGCGACTCGTACACGCTGCTCGTGTGCCACGCCAACGTCATCAGATATTTCGTCTACAAGTGAGTATGACTACATCCGCGCGCCGCCCGAGCAGGCGCGCGACTCGTACACGCTGCTCGTGTGCCACGACCGCTCGATGACCCTAAGAGGATCTTGGCCTCTGACACAAGAGAACGCCACTCTTCCCTATTCTGCGCCACCTCACGCCAGTTGGATCGCCAGATCAATGAGGACTTCATCCCTTCAGTGGTAACTGGGCCGGCCCACTGGGCGTTTTCCATTGGGCCGACCCACATACGCTCTCTTCACTGCACGATGCCTCCTCACGCATCCTCTCCAGATGTCCGAGCCAGCGAAGTCGCGTTGCCTTAACTTCGCCAATTAAACATATGGAAACGTATTACAACTAGTGATCGTAATCAACGTGCTGAATTGGTGGCAAAGTATGGTTGACAAAAAAACAAATTACTCAAGTATTTTAAATATTATTATATTTCACAAATTATAACATTTATATACATATTTACTATCACTTCTGCAATTATGCTGAATAAACTACTAAAATTTGTTCAACAGATTTTGCCGTCAGTCGTTCACGACGATTGGAAAAAATCCATTTTAAATAACTAAATGACCTTTCGACGTTGACAGAAGTCACGGGAAGGTAATTTAAGCTATTAAAATATTGCACGCAACTTTTATTGACGCCCTCCGGCATATTTACCTCTTTTCCTTCCATCAGTTGCTGCACGACTTTTACAGTACTGTAACCGGGGTTTCTATTCAGAACATTTTTTAATTTAAAATAAATTTCTTTGCCTGTGGGATGCAATCTCAACTTTGCTATTCTTTTTATCAAGTCAGACACAATTTTTAATGAACATTTTAGTTCTAGTTTTGGATCCTCCAGCAATTGAATTGATTTGGCGATAATGTTGAATTGTGTGTCAACGAACAATAACTCTGATTTTAAATTGCAATTGCGAAAAATTTTCTTGGCGTCGACAATTGCTCTTGCTTCACGTGAATCTAAAGCATTGATCACAGCCTTGATTTCATTAAAATATTTGTTGTAATATGACGCAGCATTTAACCATGTTCCCCATCTGGTTATTACTGGTCGCGGAGGAAGAGGAATGTTCGGATACATCAATCGGAGTTTTTGCGTTCTAGAAGGGGCTTTGAGGAAAACTTTTTTTACGCAGTCTATTAATTTGTTAATTGTAGGATAAAGAATTCTCACTTTTTCTGCGACGCGATTCAGTCCGTGTGCTAAGCATGTTAAATGTGTTAAATTGGGATATTCCTGTGTGAGACATTTACCCGCCTTAAGCATGTATGATCCAGCATCAGTAATGAAAAACAGTAATTTGTCTAAGTTCTCATTATATTTATGGCCCCAAAGATCTTCAAGAGTTTCTTTAACGAGTTTGGTTGTAGTTAAATAATTAGTTTTCTCCAGAACTTTTGAAGTAAACAAATGCATTTTGGTGCTTGTTCCATCCAGGGACTGAATCAAAACATTGGCCACTTTTTTTCCACACGAGTCGGTTGTTTCATCGACGCTAAGGCATATCGTCTTATCTTGCAGTTCCTGCCTAATTTGTTCTTTTTTTTCCTCGTAAATGATTGGGAGATAGTTCAGCCGTATATTAGATTCACTGGGCAAATTGACGCTATTTCCATATTTATTGCTTAACATGTTTTCCATGAAATTCCGAAATTTTGGGTTGTCAAGTTTTGACCACGGTATATTACATTGAATCATAAATTCAGCCAAGTCTCTGTTAAACTGTTTTTGTTCATTTTTCTTGTTGTTATGTTTTTGGTGTAAATCAGTTTTTACATGCCGGTCCAAACTGAATAAAGAGAGATGTAATGACGAATTACACAATTTACAAAATAACGTTCTTTCTTTGACTTCAAAATCAGGGTTGTCTTTTAAGCTGTGTTGTAGCTTCGAATGTGAGTACGAATCACTCATTTTATTTTGATGAGATTTCGACTTTATATGCTTATTTATATTGTATTTTTTATTTTTAATATTGACATTGCAAATTGTACATCGCGTGCCTACATCCGTCGTTATAATATCCGGGTATTGTGTTAACTCCATACTGTGAATATAAATACTGTTACCATAATGTGCACTTTACTAAGACTCCACTTGAAATACTTGATTATCATCAACTCGAGATACGGCGTGCCTTTATTTAGATTAAAATAAACTCTTCGCGTAATGTTATCGAATGTTCAGCTGCAGTTATATGTTTATGTATGACAAATTAATGTCATTTTGACGTATATTGTTTTAAAAATATTTAGGGCGGAAAAGGTTTTGTACAGTGTAGATTTATTATCTAGAGATGTAATCCTATGTTGGCAAGTATTTGTTTTATAGTGATTGTGTAAAACTAGAAAATAAATAATTGAATATTCGCTTTTTCTGTCAACCATACACTTTGCCACGAAAATTGCACGTTGATTACGATCACTAATTACAACACATGTCTGGTAGATACGCAGCCTGCTACTTGACATACGCGGGACAGTCTAGCGTCCATGCTAAGGTAGTGAAGGAATTCCCAAAAAACTGTAAATAACAAATGCCGAATCTCCCCTAAAGATCCCAATTATCGATCATGCCGTGCACGTGCAACGTCCCCTAGTGTTCTGCATTTGTAACTTGCAACGCGCAATAGGCAGAACAGAATCTTAGAAATGCCTCTAGAGATTTATAGCTATGTAAAGACCGACCTGCCTGGCTTACTTACGAAGTTCTTTTCAAAGAAACAAGGGTCTACATATTGGTTGAGTACCATTTCAAGTGAGATGCAGAAAGTGGTTTTGGTCGGTAAAGGTTTATCACTTTGTGTTATAAATGTTATAATTCGTCCACGCTAAAACTGCAACAAATAATTTGGGAATACCACCATGTGGTGGTATTCCCCAATGTTGTGTGTTGTAATGTTACAACGCTTGGAGATGGAAATTAGCATGCAAATGTGACAGTTATGGTGGTGTTACCAAATTTCAATCCAGTGTTAGCGTGAATCTAACTCCTTTTATAATATTCCAGGGCCCTCCAGTTCCCGCCCGAAGCGTGGCTCCGGATATCGCTTAACCACGGCTCCATCACGTGGGTCTCCATCATGCCCAACGGGAACGTGGTCCTTCGAGCCCTGGGCGACACCGGCTTCATGGAGCCCAAACATGTGACCAGCCGGTAAAGCTGCCTTAACATCTGTTCTATCCTTCTTGCAGCTAGTATACTAGAATTATGAACATCGTGCCCAAACACGTGGTCACTGGTCAGCCAATAAAGCTGTCTCAACATCGTCCATATCCTTACTGCACTGGCATCTACTACGCCCTAGTTCTGATTCTCCTAGTAACTAGGAGACTCGGAGCGCCTGCTACCGCGACACGAAAACGAACATCGGTCGTGTATATCTCCCTCTCAGTCGCACTTTCTGATTAAAGCGACAGAGAGGGAGATACAAGAGCGAACTTTGTTTTTGTTCCGCGGCAGCCGCTGAGGTTTTGGCTTCGTGAAAAAATTGCCAAAATTGTCAAAATATAGTCATAAACTCCCTTACTTTTCCGTTAGTCTACTAATACTGTGCCATAACTGGATTCGCACCCTTTCAGGAACATATCCGATTAATATTGCGGTGAAAATAATTTGAAGGTGATGGGAGTAATCTGTTGTAAGTTGTAATAATTGCAAAATTAATATTAATTTAAATAGATGTATAACTATCAATTGTTGCAACTATTAGAAATGTAGTTTATTACATGTTTTTTTTTCTATTTTATTGTTTGACATATTGTTATTGACTGTATGTACTTATTGGTTAATTTAATATTACGCAATACTAAATTATTAGGCCCGGTATTGTAAAGAGCTTTTGTCAGATTTAATATTAGTTTAGTTGACATTACTTACAAAATGTACTTACAAACCGGACCTTAAATAAGTAAACTGTATTTATTTTGTATTTATATTATATTATGGTTGAGTTGGACGTAATTTTTTAGTTTTTGATCCTTTGTTAAGTACTATCTATATTTATACATGTATGCTCAAATTTTGTACTATATACCTACCTCTATATTAAACCTGTGTAACGGCTGAAAATATATTGTGGGCTTCCTTCGTATATTTATTTACGTATAATCAATTTGGCTGGATTGGGTGAGCGGGTCAATATCCACCAAAGATGTGACGTAGCAGCCAGTGGCACGAGCCTGGTATAAAGGTGCTGATACACTGGAGCATTCTAACGATTTACTGTCATTCAGCGCAAATAGATAATCGACAACTCGAAATTATTGGTCACAATTTGATGATTTGACCAGCCTGAATAATGCTAAAATTTTATTACCTACGTTCTAAAAGTAAAATGGACATACTTGATATAGGTGGAAAGAAATACGTGCATATGGAATTACGTACACTCCCAAAATATGAAATATTGGAAATACATCACACATGAAATGTTTATATTAATTCAAATTAGACAACTCATCATATCAGCCGAAAGACGTCCACTGCTGGATATAGGCCTCCCCCAAAGAGTGCCATAATGACCGGTTCTGCGCCACCCGCATCCAGCGGACTCCCGCGACCTTTACCAGGTCATCAGTCCACTTTGTGGGGGGCCTACCCACGCTGCGCCTTCCGGTACCGGAAGGCGCAGCCAACTCAATCAATCATTAAACAATTCACTTTGCACGTACTTAAATATGGACCTTCATACTGGACAAAATTCAATTTAGGCTAGATTAATTTTGAAAAAAATGGTCTCAAAAAAGTATAGACACAATTAATTTTTACCAAATTCACTTTTGATCAAACTTGACTTTGGGTCAAATTTCTAAATGGTCATTTCGTTTGGGCGAATGACAGTAAATAATTCTGAGCGTTCTGACGAAACGACAGTAAGTTCGTTTCGAGCTTTTGGCCGAGCCGGCAATTTTAAAATGGTTCCGCCGTCGTCCCTCTCCCCTCACACCCCCGGACGCACGACATTTACTAGAAGAGCGTTCGCTAGGATGAAGCATCGCGGTTCTCAATTTTGCAGTAAACAAGAATCATTTGGTACAATTCACATCATCATATCTTTTACGAGGGGCTGACATGATTGAAAATCAAAGATTCATTTAAAATAAAATGATAAAACACCTTCCGAGTTTTCCTAATTTTTTTGGTGAAAACAGGATTACTTATATTTTTTTACCGCAAATCGTACATATATTATGCCCTGAAAATAATATTATAGCAAATTATAACTATGTTAACCCATAAAAAAAAAAATCATAACTATAGAACCTACGTTGCCGTAAATTTATATTTTTTAAATCACGCTGCACCGACGCCGCACGCCGAAATTTTTATTTAAGAAATGATTATTTAAGTACGTTATCAGTTTTTGAATAAATACTATTTAATTACGTCGTAATTTTTAATGAAAAAGGAAGCATTCTGCAAAATACGCTTCCGCTTCTGCTTATGTAGGCGTAAGGCCTCTTAAAAACAGCGAATGCTGGACGTTCTAAGTTCTGTTAACATGTGAACGCTCAGCTCTAGCGGCACCGTAAGATGTTTTAGAGCGCTCTCTTCACCATCATCTATGTTAGATATTCGTACTATCGACAACACAGCTCCTTAAGTGCATTGTAATAAGGTTCTATATAAACACAGGATGGTCAGTTAACAGTGTTGTCGTTTGTACAAGTGACTGTACCTAGTTGTTTGTTTCCCTCATTTTGGGAAAAAAAGTTTCCATTAAAAACATCACTGCCCACTGCCCAGTCCGCCAGGTTATCAAAAATAACGCATTCAGTTCATTTGTTTTTTAGTTTAGTCACAGTATTTGTATTTTATTTTAGTCACAATATTTGTATTTTTACTAGCAATGTCGTGCAGTTGTGCAGTACTTGCGTATATCGAATTCTTACTTATTAACTTAACTGTTTTTACTTATGTAACGTACTTATGTTCTAAAATATTATCAACGAAATTTTATATTATTTTATGATACTTACATAAAATAATGTGCAAATATTGGACACCAACAGAAATTCATTCAAGCACCGTGGTACGAAGAAGCTAGCAAGTGATTAAACCTGCAATGAAAACCACAGAAGCCTACTTGAAATGCGACAAATCAGAACATTTACTGTACGTAGATTCTTACTCATTGGAACAAAATAAGTTGTAATTTAGCCGAAATACCTCAAGTGTAGGTTTAACAGTAGGAATCTATTATGCGAATCGTGTAATCAGTGTAAATATTTTGATAAATTAATAAAAAATATCGAAATGCAATACCATCTCTTATTTATTGCACTTTCCTTGCACCATAAAGGGGAGAGTATCCCGAAGACTGCGAGGAAAAAAACTCGCAGCATTATGCTTTAGATTATTTGAGTTGACCGTATTGCATCAAAATAGTCCGTTCAAGAAGCAACTCTAACCTCCAAGAAGGTTCCAATTCCAATGTCGGTTTTATACCACACTAGCTTCCGCCCGCGACTTCGTCTGCGTGGACTCGGGATAAAAACTATCCTATATTTTAATCCAGGCTGTAAACTATCTTCGTGCAAAATTTCATTCAAATCGGTTCAACCGTTTAAGCGTGATTGAGTAACAAACATCCAAACATCTAAACTTTCGCATTTATAATATTAGTAGGATAAATAATCTCAACCATAAATAGCATTGAAGTTATCGCTAATGCATCTTTTCTTATTGCTGATTTTTCCTCACACCGCTCACTGGATACTCACCCTAATATTGCACAGCGTGAATGCAGACGCACTAAGGGCTCGGCCATGACTTCCAGCGGCGGCGTCAGCGGTAGGGGTGCGCCATACGTGCGAGCGAGAAACCAAGCTTCGATTTATCCCTGCCAGCACGGCTAGCACGCGACGGCGCGCGAGCTCTCTCGATTTTTCTCGCACTATCCGTCTCTCTCTTATTAGAACACTTAGAAGAAGAGGTATAGAGCGATAAAAATCGAGAGTATGTCGCGGCCGTCGTGTGCTAGCCGTGCTGATATGGTGCAGCCGCTGTCGCACGAAATCATAGCCTAACTATACTCTAATTAATAATCCCACAGAAAAAATGTAAACAAAGTTATGTCACTGTCAAAGTGACATATCAGGGGTTCTGAAAGTACGGGTCGGTCATGCAATAATATTAAAAGTTCACTTTAATAGCAAAATTCAAAATAAATATGAGAAATATTTATATGTAGTACTACTAGTACTAGTTACTAGTAAAACATTTAATTGTATAGTGCATCGGTTCTTAACCTTTTTTCCGTCCACGGACCCCTAGGGGTTAGGGGATTTCCTAGGAAATCAAGCACAAAACCAAGGATGAATAATAAAAAACATCCAAGACTGTGGCATTTATTTATTACTGTTAAATGGTCAAAATACATATAATCACGCCTTATTTCTCGGAGGGGTAGGCAGAGATCACGGATTTCCACTTGGTACGTTCTTGAGTCTTGACAAACCTTTCTTGCTTCATTCACTTTCATGACATTCTTCATACATGCTCGTCGGTTCAGAGTACATTAGATATCAGATCCAAACCAGTAGATAAAAACCATCCTATTAATCATATATTTTAATCAAGTCTATAAACTATATCTTCGTGCAAAATATAATCCAAATTGGCTGACCCGTTTAGGCGTGATTGAGTAACAAACATCCAAACTTTCGCATTTCTGCCGTCCTAAGCAAAAAGGACGCATCTGAATATGAGACTCGTAGTCAGATGCGTCCTTTTTGCTTAGGACGGCAGATTTTTCATATTTAGTAGGATTGACCAACCGCTTAACAATAGGAACATTTAGAGCAATGACGCGTAGTTTGAGTGTCCGAGAGGCATCCGCATGGCTTGCGGTATTTGAGCTACTTTTCATACATGTTTTCGATTTCCGCCCCAGTCCAAGTTGGCTCAGTTCGGGTTGCACAGGGCGAGTCCACAACGCTTCGGGAGCTCAAATACCGCGAGCCACGCGGTTGCCTCTCGGACGCTGCAATTACGCGTCTTTTCTTTACCTAGAAGTAATGCGCGCACCTCAACTTATAAGGTGGCTATAAGTATATAAGGTGGTTAAGGGGTATGACGTGTTTGTCACTTCCCTTGGAGCTCGTTCATTAGAAGCGAATTCTACTGTACAGTGAAATAATACAAATTGTTAAGTTCGTACATTTTTATTGGTCAATATTTTCAATAAGTCACAACATCGATATTAAAACTATTGAATATTTTCAAATTGTTCGTTTTATAATTCGTAGGTAGTAAGTAGGTAGATTGTTTATTCCTAATGTATATTTTGCTTCGAACTTTTACAACCTGGATATGAAGAAAACTGGATTTGACTTCTATCTTTAATCATATGTTATTATTCTGTTCTAGGCTGGGCTTAATTACCCACATCATGCCAAAATAACATCCCTAAAAATTGGATTTCTTGTCACGATCCAACATGACTATAAAAAGATCGGCAATGCGCAACACCCCTCAAACGACAGGCTGGCCGTACGTTTGTTTGCCACTGACGTGGTTTTTAAAAGACTGCTATACTCGGCTCTCCCACACCTCTGAGGTGTACTTACAACGAAAGCGTAGTTAGACAGTGGGCCTTCTGTACTCAGAGCACGCAGGCACTATTACTTATTCTGTGGCACCGTTTGACATGATACCCATAAATCCAGCTCTTTTAAAATACACTTTATTTCGAAGATAGATTAAATCCTGTTAAGATATATAAGTATAGGAAACCTGAGTTGTTCAATGATTTTCGAGGGCAAGTCTCTAGCTGTTTTATTATAGCTAGCTACCTATAGGTAAAGAACTTTAGTAAGACATAATCTTGTTAAAATTTTGTAACACAAACAAAATATAAATGAATGCCTTCTCGAACAGTCCACAGCTACATGCAAGAGGGTACTTACATTCTAAAGGTTTTTTAGCTATAAGTTCGGTTCGGCCACTTCTTGGACCAGAGGCAGCGGCGCGCCATACTTGAGCGGTAGATCGGAGCTCCCGCTCCCACGTATGGTGTACCGGTGCCGCCGCCGCCGCTCTACATCGTGGCCGAGCCCAAAGGGTAGCGGGCGGCAGGTCCCTTCCGCGCCGTCTCAGTAGCAGAATGGGCGTACCCAGCATTTTTTTGGGGAGAAGTAAATTATGAAAGAAATATTGAATTTAGCCAAAAAGTTCTTAGCCCCCGGTTAGAGAGCACGGTGGGGCAAATGCTGCACCTTACTCCACTGTGGGTACGCCAATGAGTTGCAGCCTGAAAGCAGCTGAAATGCAGCTCGTCTGGAAAGGTCCTGAAGCAGACAACCTAAGATACCTTAGTTGCTAGTTTAAAATAGCGGGCATTAAGCCTGCAACACACTGGCGCGGCCTGCTGCAATGGCGATGTTGGTCAATAGTAAATTTGATTAATGACAAGGTTACTATTGAACGCCGCGGCGAGGCCGCGTCAGTCTGTGAGAGGCTTTAAACTACGTATGTATCCTTGATCCTTGTGGTATAAAATAAATTACCACGGTAAGTAGGTAGGTAACTTATATGTGCACAGCGATTGGCGAGATTCAAATAGATTCACCTATGTGGTAGTTAGGAACTTGTTCCCGAAAAGCGGTACTACAATCTTCAGAGACATGTTCGTTTCGTTATAAGCTATCTCACTCTGATTACGTTATAGAGGAATGGAAAATGTATATCATTAACGAATCTAAGGCCAATGCCCACTAGACTGTATCATACCATGACCGTAACCGTTACCGGCACATGCAAAAAAATATTCTTTGTATGAATAACTATGAGATGACGCCCACTAGACCGTTCCGGCACCGGCCAAAACTGTAGCGTGTCAGGCACGGACCGTCCGGCTATTCTCGCTAGGAATATTTTGCATGTGCCGGTACGTTCCGGGCATGACAGTGACGGTGCTAAACAGTTGTGTGCCGGCGGCGCGCCGCGTTGATGCCGCTTATGGTCCGCGTTTGCTACGAGTTCTCACCGCGTATGATCCGCTGTGAGGCCCAGACAGGTCAGTTGTTCCTTGGCAGTCGATGAATGCAACTGCGTTGATTCTGTCTCTCATTATTCTTGGTGTTTAAGATATATACCGATTGCTCCTATGAGCGACGAAAATTTTTATGAATTTTTCATTGAAAAATCTCCCTCGGTTTTTAGCTTTCTTAGAGTCATGAACCTTGATCTTCTTCCTCGTCCAGGAGTATTGCTATCATTGCTAATTGTCTAAAAGATAGTTTTCTGATAGCTATGTTGACTGACAACACATCAAGGCGGTCACGCTACACGAACCCTATACCTACTGATCTGTGCGTGCGAACATACGACTTGCCTACGGTCATGATACGCGTTGTTTACGGGTATGATACGCATTGCATACTGGCATCATACGGGTATAAAACGGTTTTGGTCCGTTTCAGTGGGCATGGTGGCATTCGGGATGCTCCGCTCCGTGCCTGGCGCGGTCCTGTTACGGTCTAGTGGGCACAGGCCTTTAAGCTATTTACAGGCGCGCATGTTGGTATCTTTATAATTGCAAATAGATATAGAATTACTGATAATTTAGTATATTATTGTATTCCAAGTAGGTAATAAGTTTATATGGATCAAAACCGCAGCAAGTTTCTAGTCACAAATCTTCAATTTCAAAATGAATGGGAATGTCTTTCACATGCCATGTGTTACACATCACTGGTTTGTGCAGACATACTGTATGTTCTACTCTTAGCATCCAATAAACAAAGGATACTTATACTTAGTCAGTTCGATCCGCAAACACAAATACAAGCAAATGTATGTAAACTTGGCTGATTATTAAATTAGCAAATTGTTAGAGGACAGCCACGTTAACGCGTCGGCCCTTGTGGTAACGCCAACCGCATCAGGGCCTCATCCCACCAAACTTGAGCGTATCGATAAAATCGTTGAGCTGTAGGCAAAATATCGTAATACTTATAAGTTTTGTGAGATAGGGCAGAGCATATATGGCTCAGTCCGTCCGTCGCGCCCCACCCAACGCAGGACGCGTCGCGCCCACGTTGCTCTGATTATTGTTCCGGAGTTCAATTAGCCGCGACGGGCTGGGGAAGAGGGATCTCGCTGTCAACGGTATCATCTTCGTCCTCGTCGTCACAGGCGTCTTCTGGCTCGCCCAGCGCTCGGACGAATTCTGGAAGCAAACGCGCAAATACAGTACGTCATACAGAAGCTTAGTGGCCTGATTCTCTCCTAAGACCGGTTACACACGGGGACTTTTTGCAGGGGTAGGTAGGTACAAACGCGCAACACAAGCCGTAGATCACATGTCAAAATCACTGCTATTTATACTGTATCGCGTTGGTTTCAGTACACGTCCGTAAATTATAAATCTTACCTAAGAAATCAATCCGGCCGTCTCCGTCAGAGTCCACTTCTTTTATCATGTCCTCGACTGAAATTGAAAACAAGTATTTTGTTAAATAAACGGTCAGCGGGGCCAGCACCATTGACGCTGCAGCGCGACGCGAGTCAATAGAATCTTCCCTCCTCTTTCTAATATGCACTGTGCGAGTGAGGTAGGAGTCACCGAGTCGCGCGCGATGCGACTTGGAGGTTCCTAAATAGTGCTAGCTAGCACTGTCTATCTACTCTCACCGTGCAAATTAGAATGAGGAGGGTAGGCCGCCTGAGCACTATAGCGACAGATGGCGAGATGACCTACGCAAGAGGGCGGGAAGTAACTGGATGCGCGAAGGTCTCTGTGGCTGATGAATTGATGATACACACTCTCCTCCTCCAACATGTCGTCGCCCAGGCACTGTTGCACAGCGCGCAGGTCCGACACGCAGATGTAACCGCGGTTGTACTTGTTTAACACGCGGTACAAACAGTGCTAGCCGTGCAGGGCGCCATAGCAACAGATGGCGAGATTACCTACTCTTACGTAGGAGGACGGGCTGTGACTGGATGCCTGAAGCAGAGGTCTCTGGCTGATGATACGTACTCTCCTCCTCCGACAAGTCCTCGCCGAGGCACTGCAGAACAGCGCGCAGGTCCGACGCGCAGATGTAACCGCGGTTGTGCTTGTCGAACACGCGGAAGGCGTCGCGCAGCTCCCGCTCCTCCTGTTCCGCGGAGCTGGTGCCGCCGCCCGCCGACATAGACTTGGAGAGGATGCTGACGAACTCCTCGAAGCTTACGTTGCCGTCACCTGAAACGAAGCAGTTAAGTACATTTTATTGTCTGTCTCCCTAAATTTTTTCCTTGGTCTTAGGCGTTTTCAGGGAGTTTCCTTATTTAGGTTGCATTGCTGCGATGAATGATGACGATGAGAACTATTTGTTTGCTTTGTGCTCTCAGAACTGGGGGGTCTCCCCCATCCCCTATACGTCGCATACCCGCAGAAGTCAAGCCATAAGTAGATCCTATGAATACAACGTTAGTGGTAAACAAGTGTACGGCCCGCCTGATGGCTAGCGGTTATCGTCGCCTATAGACGCTTGCAACCCTGGAACAATGTCTAACCATCGCTGTCCACCTCCTGCAGCATGTCCTGCAGCTCTTCGCCCCTCGCGAACTGGCCCAGGCTGCGCATGACCCGGCCCAGCTCCTCTTTCGTGATGGTGCCGTCGCCATCCTTGTCAAACAGGCGGAACGCCTCGCGGAATTCTGCGTGACAGACAATATTAAGTAGGTGAGAATGGTGCGTTAGATGAATATCTGACCATTGATAGAGCTTATCTCGTTGGAATATTATGCTTGACAAACTGGATTGGAAGGTTAGATCAGATGGCAGTCGCTTTCGTAAACTAGTGCCTACGCCAAATCTTAGGAATAGGTGCGCCAAGGTTGACCCTAGGCTCTTTTGGGTACAACTACTAGGAAAAACGCTAGGAAGATGATGATATGATTGTGCTTTAGAGCTGTGCCGCTAAACTAAGTAAATTGCTATTTTTGTCGTTCAGTTCACGCAGATCCCATTACATCAAATTTGGAATGGAGATAGTTTGAGACCCTGGGAAGGACATGGGATAGTTTTGATCCCAGAAGCTGTATCCCCTAAGAGGGTTAAATGGGGGACGAAAGTTTGTATGGTGTTACGATATTTGTATAAAATCGCGGGCAGAAGCTAGTTACGTATAAGTAAAGCTCAATTCAACAGTCTCACCTTTCATCTGCGTCCGCGTGATGCCGCTAGTTTCATCCACGATGGACGCCTTCCTGTCCAGATTAGTGTCGGCTGCTGGCTTCAGAAACGTGACTTGCCGCTGCAGGGGCACAGGCGACACTGACCTCTGAGACAGTTGGCTGCAACAATGTAAAGAGGAGAATAAATTTTGAGGTGCTTGACGTACCCGATGACTTGATATTGCAACATAACAGCTCGGCCAAGCAAGACTTCGGGCGAGACGAGACAGCGGCAGCGGTGCGCCTTACGTGGGAGCGAAGATAGGCGTAAGTATAGTGCATAACTCTGATGCCGCCACTGCCGCGAGAAGTCGAGCCACCTAATGCCTAATGCCCAAGAATCCGATCCGACCACAATAGATCAGCGATGGTAGCAGTGATATAAGGGCTCTCACAGCCCGGACGCCACTATCAGAATGCTCAAGAACGTCTTTAAGGCACGCGATGAGTAAAGCAACGCGGGTTCGGCGTCGGAAATTGCCTGAACACAAACAAAATGTTGCTTGGGGCTGTTAACGCCTAGGCATGACCGATCCTATAGCCGCCAGACGGCGCGCGTGCCTTGACGCCATTCGTCCATAAACGGCCTTACGTGACATACTTATGACATGCCAAAATCATTTCAATACGCTAAGTCAATATGGCTCCATTGTGGGACATTTCAGTACGTGCCTTATCAGTTAGATATCTAAAAATGTGCGCATTGACACAGTCGGGTTTATTCAGCAAGATTCAACAAAACTGCTAAATTAAAGCAGACACTGTATAACCATAAGATTACTTTAAACAACATCGTTTTATACTATAAGGGCACACGGGGCCCGTGCCCAGGGCCCCCCTCCTCAGGGGGCCCCGAAGGACCGACAGTAACAGTGAGCACCCGTCGAAAATAAAACTTACTTCACAATAATGTAGATTTTTTTTATTATAATTCACTTTCTTTACTTTCCAAAAGGGCCTCAAATTCTCGTGTGCCTAAGGGCCCCAGCATAGTTTAAGACGGCCTTGACTTTAAAAAAAATATTGCAGAATGTACTTATAAACGCTCCTTCGACAAGTTATGCTGACTTCGACTTCGGTATTATGAAATGAACTAGTTTCTAAAATAAAATCGTAGTTCCTCCAGGTTAGTAATCAGACAATCACGTTGCTACTTAGAAACATTTTTGTTAAACCTATGAACTGGTTTTCAGACGTATCACCTGCAAGAAGCTATTGACCCATTCAAGGCCAAGAATCGCAACGCGCTACGCTCGTAGCCGATCCCGTGGTTTTCCTCTTATGTAGCGGAAAGCGACTACGGCGGTCTGACGCATATGTGTCGGCCCTGAATGTGTTAATAATCAGACAATCACGTTGCTACTTAGAAACATTCATTTAAAACCTATGAACTGGTTTTCAGAAAATATCACGTGCAAGAAGCTATTAATAATCAGACAATCACGTTGCTAAGAATGTTTCTAAGTAGAAACATTCTTGTTAAGCCTAATGAACTGGTTTCCAGAAAATATCACTAATCAGACCATCACGTTGCTACTTAGAAACAGCATTTTTGAAGCGCTCATTGCGTGTCGGAAACGATAAAGATGGCAGCGGTCAGTCTTTGGATGGGTGACCGCCTGATGTTTGAGTGGTTAATATAAATAAATAAATAAATATTAGTGGACAATCTTACACAAATCGACCTAGTTCCAAACTAAGCAAAGCTTGTACTATGGGTACTAGACGACGATAAACATACTTATATAGATAAATAAATACTTAAATACATAGAAAACATCCATGACTCAGGAACAAATATTTGTGCTCATCACACAAATAAATGCCCTTACCGGGATTCGAACCCAGGACCTCTTGCTTCGTAGGCAGGGTCACTACCATCTAGGCTAAAGCGGTCGTCAAATGAGCGCTTCCGTGCTTTGGAAGGCACGCTAAGCAGTTGATCCAGGCTGCTGTCTATGACAGTAGTCGTTAAGCCTTCGAGTTAGAGGCCTTCGGGCGGCTTAAGAACTTCTAACAGTCGAGTTGCCCCACTCACTTGACAAAGGGGGGATAACTGTCACTCGCGTCCGCAGAAGCTACCTACCAATAACCCTGCACGTGTCCCCTGGGTGGTACTAAAGAGTGACAAACTTTAAAGGCCAAAATAATGTATGTCATAGGTACGATGAAATAAAAAAAAAAAAATCTTGTTAAACCTATGAACTGGTTTACGTGCAAAAAGCTATAAGGTTACCTTACAGAAAATAGTCACTTACATTGTTTAGTGGTAGGTACATTCAAGTTCTCCAATATCTATACAGACAACCTTTCAAAAATATCTACACATGACTGTGTCTTATGTCAGTAACAATAAAGCATTTGTATAGATATTTTTGAACGGTTGTCTGTGTAGATATTGGAGAACTCGACTGTACCTAATAAAAACAAACCCAATACCTACTTATAGATTCACTTGCTTTGGCACTGTTTCCTATCTACCGAGGAATCCCTTGATACATACTTTACCTACTGCACACCCCGTTTAGCCAATCTTAGACTGTAATACCTAGGTATAATGATGTTTTATATATAGATGGCACATACTTATAGAACCCATTTGGACCTAAAATATTAAAATCGCTAACAATCTGCTTACGATTTGTTTACTTTGGTACCTACCCAACATGCCTCCGTCAATATAATCCAAAAGTAAGGGTTCTAGAGGGAGGGCCCAAATCTTAACAGAAATAAAATCCCTCACATTCGTGCGTAAAATGCTTTCGTTGCGTAACACAATAAGGAAGGGTGACCTTTTGTTTGCCTGGGCCTTTTGGAATCCGCTTGAGCGAAAAGGCCCCGAATCTCGCAAATTAGAAATAAATACAAAATATTTACTCGTTAATTTTGCATCGTTTTACGTAAAAAAGCCGCCGCTTTTAAGTTGGCTTAACTATATTTAAAGTTATTGGGCTACGGAATTATACCTGGCCAATAAGTATGTATCTACTACCTAGGTATACCAATACCACCCTCACAACGCTTCACTTTTCCTTCGTATTTTAGAACTACTTTTATCAGCTTATTATTGGTACAAATTCAAGCCTTATATTTGGGAAAGCCCTGGGATTAAATAAGACTTTGAAAGTTGCTGATACTTTAATCTGAATTAATTACCATAGGGCTCGAAAAAAGAAGCGAGAATTCGTTCGTCGGGGGTAAATTCGGGTTTCGTCTGAGAAATCGAAACCATAGAACTAAAAGATTTCATGCGCAATGAAGGTTTTGAAGCAATATCGACTCTTTGACGGCCAATACAAGACTCAAATTGCAACTATCGCGAGTAGTTATTTGCTACCAAGTTACAATGAAAGTAATTTGGAATAAAGAATGAGTTCTTTAGGAATTTAGATCGTAGAGGGTTTCTTTTTATTATTTATATGAAATAATATTAAATAATTAAATAATATACCAGATAATCACGAAAAATTAAAAATAAAATTGGTTATAACTAAAAACGAAAGCATAAAAACGGAAGTTATAAAAAGAACACCGCCTCTAGGAGGTCAGACTGCGGCATAGACCCCATTACGCTGGCAGCATCACCTCTCTAAATCGCAATGGAAATTCGTAGAGGAATTAAAATGATCTTATACCTAACTGTCATTAATCTTAGCGTTACTCGTGCGAGAATTTTATGCAAAAGAAATGGTTCGTATACACTATACCCAAAATGGGACTCCACGGTAATAACAGGATACTTCTATGTATAATTTGCCTTTGAATTTTATTAAGAATCCTAAAGCCCCTGTCTGAATAGGAGGAGAGTAGTCCTACCTATATCTCGACATATCGTTCTAGTGCGTGTTTGTACATCACAGAACAGGGGTGATCACGTTAACTTTTCGAACTCACGTTAGAGCAACTTAACTGTAATTTTCCCACACAAAAAGTGAGATTTAGGTCTACATGACGCGCGTACTATCGACAACACAGCTTATCCACCACAGACCATCGGTGCACCTTAAGTGCATTTTAATTAGGTTCTATATAAACACAGGATGGTCAGTTAACAGTGTTGTCGTTTGTACAATGCGTTACGAGATCGACCGCACGCGCAAACACCACACTTTACATAAATAAATAAATAAATATTTGGGGACAATCTTACACAAATCGACCCAGTCCCAAACTAAGCAAAGCTTGTACTATGGGAAGTAGACGTCGCATAGGTATATTCAATTATACAACGTAATAAAACACTAAGTTGTTATTTTCTTTAAAACTAGTTATAATAATCTGCGAATGAATGTTGTGTTTGGTTATTATTGAAATGTAAATTTTGTATTTTCTATATTTCAACTATGTTACTTAAGGAACTCTGTAGTTTACATTTTGTTACCTTGCCCTAGTAAATAAATAAATAATTAAATACCTAAGTAATTTAACTTTTTAAATTTAAGGCATAGTTTATGTAATTCTAGTAACTAATAGGTATAGTTACTACTTATTGCCATATCTACTGTCCACTTATCCGTCGCGGAATCAATTATCATCGGAGTAACGAAATCACTTCGACGACTTGGCCACTTCTAGAGCGAATGGGAGGTGATCGAGCAGTAAAAAGAGCCTATCAGGGTTTACGGGTGATTCAGAGTAAGTACCAACACCACGAAACAGTGCGCCTAGGGAGAACGGCCGGTATTCGGTCACTGAGTTCGGGCGCCGGTTGCAAGCGGTGACACCCGTGAAAATCACGTAGTAAGAAACAGATTGTCAATAATGAACAGGCAAAATATGTGACTTTGACGAACACTATATAGACGAGTTATATTTAGACGTCGTTCCAGGTACCGAACGGATATGGATCAGTGTACAGTAAATTATCCTTAAACCTACGGAACGCCGTCCGGTCCGTCGCCATCAGATATCGATGGGCTGATGAGATGTGGTGGCATCAGACTTGTAGAGCTCTAAGCTGGCGTCTGGCGTGGAACCCCTCAAACGAGGCCTCCAATACGCCAGGGTCTTTTCCTAATCATATTGGTATGAGCCTTTGAGATACTCTGACCTGTACGTCACCTATAATATGGTATTTTGTGCAATTGCGACCTTTGTGCCCACTTCGAAGGTCGCTCTATCATTTCCACCGGGTAGAATTCAGTGGAAATACTTTGAATACACCAGAGTAATGAGTAAGCAAACATTTCATTTCATCCAAATAAGGTGGAAAATGTAAACATATTAAGCCCTAGTTTCACCTCGCGTTGGTGTTTCCCTCTTCTGTTTGATAGTGAGTAAGATATAATTATTATACACAGAGTATGATATTGGATATTGTATGTATGATATTGGGTGTTACACAAGCCCGCTCTCAGCGGTTGCTGAGAGCGGGCTTGTGTGATCATTTACCTACCAACTTGGGTAATAGCGGCAGGTAATAGGTACACGTCGCTTTAACCCTGTAAAACATAACAGGGGCTGATTTAGTTGTACACATGTTTACACTTTTGCACCTTATTCCATTGTGCCATTTGCTATATTAAGTACAACAGAATAAGGTTATTACCTAGATATAATCTTTGACTTTGACAACTATATAGGTATTACAATACTGGATGGATTAGCAGTCTGTTCATAATATAAACTTTGACGTAAGTATTTTGTATAGCAAATCTGTCACCTCCAATCGTATTCCAATCGCGGTTTGATCTCGCTGCTAGATTTCTACGCACGGTGGAGATCGACAAAGTTGATAGGGGTGCAATATCCTATTTGTATGTGATTTGCGGCCTGGATTACAGAACTACCCCTGCATTCAATAACTGAGCACAATAGTAATAACTGTAGCAACATATGCATAAAACTCGAGAAGTTTCGTGACCCTGTCTAGTAACAAAAGTAGTTACTGCACAGTCAGATCTACAAAGTAGGTACAAGCTTTCGTTGGCAAAAGGATGTAACGTCTTCGAACTTCAGCGAAAAAGTCTCTTTTCAATACACAGGCAGTGCACGACTTGTGTACGTCGTCGGAGGGATTTGTATCGATTGGCCTCCCGCCGAGCCATCGAGAATTTATCGGAGAATTTTATTACAAATCTCTCTGCTAAGGGCGCTGGAAATGTTTACTGGACTGTTTATAGATGAGTAATAGCTTGAGCATCTCGTTTGGAAAGTAATTTGTAAATATTTATAGACATTTTCAGAACTGGGGGCCTAGACAAGGTTACAATCGACAAGCGCTAACGCCAATAGAAAACTAATAAAATGTATGAGAATGACAGATGTTAACGAATAGTGTTTCGTCGGCATCTGTCATTCCCCTACATTTTATTATTTTCTATTGGCGTTAGCGCTTGTCGATTGTAACCTTGTCTACGGCCCCAGATGTGTGTAAGTTAGCATTATAGTGGGTAATCTCTTACTTCCAATTTTTGACACATGTCAAGACCCATATAACGTAAATGCGGATGACCCATCGAAATAATAAATAAAATCAAGTATGTAATACGATTATGGGTTGTTGTTTTAAGATGCAAACAAATGAATGTTGTTGTTTTAAGAATTTCAGCATTTATTTTAAACTTTTTATTATTTGGCGTAGCAGTAGTTAGTTGTACCGACTCACTACAGATCCTTTCCTGTGCGTCTATATTTCAATAAGTGTTTTCTGAAGACGGTATGCATGCAGCTTCCTTGCAACTGACAGTATATCGACAAATGAGGGAGTCTAGGCGACATCGGTAAAGTAGAAAATACAGCATACATATTTTGACCGTCAAATGGCGCCAGGGGCCATAGACTAAACTAAAATTTAATTCCTACTCCAGATTTTGACATAATTCACAGCCCTATTGGGATTACGTTGCCAATTGAAACAAAAGCCGCTCTGTTCTCGAGTGTTCCAATTAAACAGAGTAACGGAGTACCTAAACTAAAACTTGAATTACTTGTTCTTATGTTTTCAGCGAGCTTGTCACGTTTAAATTAACACTTACGTGAGAGAATAGTTATTTTTTTGCAATTTGTCACGTGTGTAAATACACAAATTATCCTTACAATCTGCCAAAATAAATGTAGGCACTGACTGCTGAAATGGTATCGATTTTAATCTCATAATTGTAATCAAATGAACAGTGAACCCAAATGATTTACGGGCTTTTTTCTAATATCTTTAATTATGCCCGTGGAGTTGAGCATCGATTAGCAATTCGGGGAATGTTTCATCCGAGCCGACTCGTTCGTACCTGTTATCCTACAAGCAGAATGCTGCAAGTAATTAGGTACAGTACAATTCCTAATTTTGGACTTCAGTTAAAATATTTTTAAACGTTTTATAATTTAGTCTTTTACTAGAAAACGTAGGTATATATCGAACATATCGTCCCCAATTGACCTTCTCACGTATATGTAAGATTCTAGGCAACGATATATTATATAATATTCAGTGATTTTCCGAATTTAATACTATATGAATACCGCACCCGTCGTATAAGCGTAGCAACGCCGTAGAGCGCTACGAATTCCCAAGTAGCGTAGCCGCTACGTGATGTGCCTTTTTTAGGGTTCCGTAGTCAACAAGGAACCCTTATAGATTCGCCATGTCCGTCTGTCCGTCTGCGGCTTAGTTCAGTGACCCTGACTACTAGACATTCTAATATACTACTAATTCGGCATGGGTAGCTATATAAACTAATCGCACCGACAAAAAAAATGGCGAATAAATTAAAAAAATATATAGTTTTAGTTACAGTCAGCAACAGAAGTTGCTAAGCGGTTCTAGTGCTCAAAATGATCTACACACCAACTATAATGTCAGGGTAATAAGGATTTGTGTAGGTCATTTTGAGCGTGTTATTTTGCTTAGCTACTTCTGATGCTGACTGTACCGCCCCTACACGTACAGTGGAGATGTAATTTTTTCTCTCGTTAAACCCATGTTGTGGGGTATCGTTAGATAGCTTTTTCAAAAATATTTAATTTCTAGAAACCATTTTTCAACTTAGTCGTCCATTTGTGTGATATTGGGCTTCCTTTCGTATGCCTTGTTCCGGATCCGTCCAGAACGGTCCCAACTTACAACTCAAACTTCAAGGCTACTAGATACCGAGTACCTAATAGTCGACCAACTTAAAATGTACTTGAAAAGGCTAACTTTCATACAAATTCGGTCGACGCCACCGCACCATTTACTTGGCGCGTGTCGATGTAACAAATACGGACAGGCACCTACGGAACCCGCGCGTGCCCCGACACGCACTTGGCCGGTTTTTTGGGTAATATTTTTCGATATTCCGTGTCGCAAACACGTACTTCCATGACTGTGTAGCTGAGTTTCATTATTCATACAATGTATGTGCAAAATCGAAACCAATAAAAATATAAATGAAACATTGAAAGATACAGATTTACAGTCGCCATCAGATATTTGTGAGCACCTTGGCTGCTCCGATATATCTGATGGGGAGTGTATTATGGAAGAGAGAACGCCTGCAGGGAGACAGGGGGCTGACCAGAGACTTACGTTTGACTCGCCCTTTCTTGCCATTCCGGTTGGATATTAGGGTTCGCTGCGGAGTCAGGTGGACTGTACGCTGCCCCTGTCTCTGCTGGTCTGAGTTGAGGCCGAGCGTCTTCTCTGTCGTGAGTGGTGAGGCGAGAGGCCTCGTCAGCTGGGCCTCGCTGTTGCCGCGACTTGTACAGCCAAGTGTAAAAATATGGGTGCATACAACTTACTCATAAATATGTCCCATGGTTCTTATGTCAGCGGATTAACGTTTTGGTACATATTTATGAGAAGATGAAATCGATACATATTTTTGCACTTGACTGTATATCTTACCAAGAAATTACTTTTCCTTGCTTACACCTTACCTCGCCGAGTGGCTGAGGGCTACGGAGGGAGGGCCGCGGCTGGCGGGGCGGGAGGGCTCGTCCGGCGGGCCCGGCTCGCCGCCACCGCTGCTCGTTTGTCTAGTCTGAAAAAACATATTGCTTTAGTTTCAGAGGCTCTAGTGTAAGTTTTACCGAAACAAAACGTTACGACCGCGTTCGCGTTTAGCTGTCAAATCCCATACAAATTGAGGGTGAAACGCAAACGCGATCGTTAAGTTTTGTTTCGGTAAAACTTATACTAGAGCCTCTGTACAGCAGAATCGGCTACTTACAATAGGGGTGTAGACACTAAATAAAGTAATCAATAACAAGAAAAAGGATTAAAAATGTAGTAAATGAAGTTATTAGTGTCCAGAGTTTTAAGACAGGTGGTTCTGTCCCTTTTTCGCAAAACGCAACTTCATATGAAACGATGACGCTGGAAATTGTGACGTCACTAATAGACGGCAACGCGCCGCGCCCCGTCGTGTGCGGCGCCGCCGTCGACGCGCCCCCCCCCGGCAGCATCCCGTAACGTGACGTGACACACTGTTTGCGTTTTCTCTCTCTAACAAGCAATGTTAAAACGATTGTAGCTTCGTAATTCTTTGAGATATCTGAATGGGATTTTCGTCACCAGGCCTTTTTCTTTTGGAGTAATAATAATTTTCGAGTCTACACCCCTATTCAGTAAATCTAGGTATTCACTAGGCGATGAACATGTTGCCAACAATGTCAGACGGAATCGCGCAACTTCGCTCGACATGTGTGGTTAGTGGTTACGGCAACATCGCGCGACACGAGATTTCGTAGTTCCACGCGACGAAGTCGTGACCAAGCCTGCACACTTGGAATTGTCATACTTATACTCGCACTCACATAGCCATACTCCCATTTCCAGGAATACTGCCACAGTGAACTTGCTCCTGTTTCCGAAAAAAGGTAGAAAGTAAACAAGTGACATGGTTATTTTATTGATTTATACCCATTGCATAGAAAATCATGGACATTCGAGTACGCATCTATAAAAGATTTTTCAAGTAAAGTTTAATTTAGATTAGATATGTAAGTTTAAGTGAGTTAACAAACGACTGTTAATCCCCAAAATTATCAAATTTATCCCCGGCAAGCGGAACGCACTAGGAATCAAACCGATTTGGTTTTAGTCCCAAGCGTCCATTTACCACAAATCAGTAATAATTAGGTATAATAATTTTATCATAAAATAGAACCATCAGATTGACCGTTTGGATAGCTAATATGTAACGTGGGGAGGATAAACAGAGAATGTAGGTCATTCCGTGTCCTGTTCTTGTTACCCCTATTGACCTGGTAATGATCTATGGACGAAGGCAATTAGTGGTATCATCGAGTTTTGTTAGGGCGAGATGTGTTTCTTATTTGATTCTAAAGGTCTAAGTAGGTTGTTTCGCTAGCTGGCGAAACAGATATCTTTTTGGCAGTGGAGAATATAATGATTGGTTACTAGCTTTTACTCGTAATCCGTCTGCCTAGAACTTGCTGATCACCTCAGAGGATGCCACGAACCGACTGGCGGAGTACATGGGAAACACCATGCTATTGAGATAATTCATCAGTGGTGAAGCAGCGCAATGATTGTTCAAAGCGGAGAATGTTCGCTCGACTTGTGCCTAATAAGGTGGCACGACTAACAGGGAATTTTCACTCAGTACTTGTCTGCTTTTTCACACAAATAGATAATTCGTTCTTCGTGTTCATCATACAATTATTTGCCCTTACTTCGTAGTCAGTGTCACTACCTTCACTACCTTCTAGGCTTAACCAGTGGGCATCGTTGTCACCGGTTTATCGCGGGGAATTCTCTCGGTACGTCTAGCACAACTTGCTGCTCAGTCGCTTCGCGCGCGTCTGAGCGTCTCCTGTCGTACTCGCACCGTGCAAATTATAAAGGGGAGGGTAGATCTTCCTCATCTCGCGCCGCGGCGCGGGGTCAGTTGTGCTAGCCCCGCTGGAGAACGAGAAGAACTCACCATTATGCCCTTGAGCTGATTCACCAGCGGCGAATCAGCGAAGAAGTTGTTCACCGCGGAGAATATGTTTGCTCGGCTCGTCGCGCCGGAGCAGGCGTGTTACGCCCGCTCGCACCCTGCCACAGACAATTATTTATTGTTTTCAATCAGGCTGGCTAGTAAAACTTGCTGCTAAGTTGAGTCTCGGGCGACTCAGCGTCTCCTGTCTCTCACACTGTGTAAATTAGCCTGCAGAACTGTCTCACTGAGTTTGTTTGTTCTTAACGCAGAGGTAATGTTAAGTATTTTTAACAACATTTGACGGAATTTAGTATTTTTATTTAATAGGTAGAATCCACTAACTACGAGTAAGTACTTATCTAATCTAATTTTTATCAACGGACGGATCTCATCCTGACCTGTGGGTAATCAATTGAACCGCCCATATGAAGGTAATGATAATGAATAAGTTACCTATAACATATTTGTCTTACGCGCAAGATTAAAATAGGACGATGTTCAGTATTTTACGGTCGTATTTAAATAATTTCTATATATCAAATAATCTTAGAGTAAGTTCAATAAGGCTTGCGTTAAGGGTACAACGATATAAGTTTATGTGTCAACCATAGCATTTATGAATTATCACTTTTGCCACTCCAAACTTAGAGAACGATGTTATAACGGTGTTATACTATGAAGTCCGTTCTTCGAAATAAAGATGTTTTATTTTATTTATTTATTTATTTATTTATAATAAAACCTACTCAGGGTGAATTGCACCGAACCTTCTGTTATTGTGAGCGGTGTTCATTAAAATCTGAATGTATGGAAAGTTTGACAAGTTTCTATGGAATAGCAGTTGCCGACGCCATATTTAAAACGTTACAGATCAATCAACGTTAAATATAACTAACTAGACTAAACTAAATATAATATAACATAAGTTGGTGCTACAAGCGCTCAGTCAGGATTCATTGTATCCAGTTCATAATTCGAGCCAGCGCACTGCAGTTAAAAGTTTGCCAAATACTTTGTAGGATGACATAAAACAACGAATAAATGGGAGTACACGCATAGTTGCTGTTTCGTAGGAAAAATGTTCATTTCCAACTGTAATGCGAAATATTGGCATAGAGTTATTCCTATGATAATCTCATAGGGAAATGTCCACCTTCATGAGTTTCATTTCCACCCAGCCCTCCCTCTGCGCCTCTAAGGTATGTATGCTACGTGAGGAGTCATTCTCAAGAGCGGCTTAAGAGGAAACACAAGGGCCGTTTTTCCATAGAAACCTAGTCCCCTGTTTTCTCCCTGGATAATGGCAGTAGAGCAATATTTATTTTTCCATAAATCTATGGCTACTATTGGCATGTTTTCTTTTTTTTCATAAATTTATTCTTAAAAGAGATATTAACCATCAAAAACCTTAAAAAAATGCCAGATTTTCCGCTGTGTTCAAACATCCAGAAAACAATTTTGACTAAATTATTTAAAAAAAAAAACATAGGAACACGGCCAAAGCCTTTCTTTGATTTTTAATAAAAAGAACAGATAAATAGGTCAAGTTTTGGAGAAGAAATCAGGGGATTACGAAACATTTATTTTATGTACTTTTAATAGGTATTTTCGGGCCAAGCTGCAGTGGTCTCTATCGCGCTCTGCGGGGGAGGCTTGAGGTTGGCGCGACAACAATACATTTTACTAATACCTATTTCTCAATTATCTTGACCTTAGTGTTTCCTCTTAACCAGGGGAACCGCTTCTATCAGGAGCTGAAGCAGCGTGGTAAGACGTTCCACTCCACCCAGCGCTCCCCTTGCATCCGTCTTTCAAAACAAGAATGACAAAGACATGAAGAAAATCTCATACTTTATAAGGTGAATTAAATGGCAAGAAACAAGAGTCGCTTGCCATTTTTTTATGTGATAAACATATTTTACGAGGGCTGCTACTTATGTATCCGGAATAGAAAAAATAATGAAACGTACATTACTAAATATAGTTTTATTGTTTTTCAAAATATTCTCCGTGATGATCGATGCACTTTTGCATACGTGTAAACCAATTTTTAAAGCACTTTTGCCATTCTGATTGAGGTATCTCCAAAGCGTGTTGTTTGAACGCGTCGACCGCATCTTCACGGGTCGAAAATCGTTGACCACGTAATTTATTCTTTACATTTGGAAATAAATAAAAATCATTGGGTGCCAAATCAGGGCTGTACGTACGGTGGGTGACCTGTTAATTATATATTTTGACCTTCCAAAAATCGAGTTGTTTCGCGTGATGTATGACAGCTGGCGTTGTCATGGTGAAGAATGATTCTACGTCGCTGGTTGTCTTTACGTATTTCTTCAAACACTTCTGGCAAACAAATGGTCGTGTACCACTCCGAATTAACCGTTTTACGATTTTCTAGTGGCACTGTAGCCACATGGCCATTCATACCAAAAAAGCAGGCGACCATTTGCTTCAAGGTGCTTTTTGCACGAGTAACTTTCGTAGGGTTCGGCTCATTTTGAAACACCCACACTGTTGATTGCTGTTTAGTTTCGGGATCATACGCATATATCCAAGATTCGTGACACCTGTGTAGATATTATAAAAAGCTTTTGAGTCACCACGGTTATATTTTTTTCAACATTTTTTTGCACCATTCGACGCGAGCCTCTTTTTGATCCTTAGTTAAATTGTGCGGTATCCAACGCGAACAAATTTTTTTTACAGCTAAATGTTCAATATCTTATTAATGCTCGTCATAGATATCCCCAGAATTGCATCTATCTCGCGATACGTAACATGACGGTCATGCATTATATGTTTCCGCACTGCTTCAATATTTTGTGGTACAACGGCCGATTTCGGGCGACCTTCCTTAACTTCATCCGTAAGCATACTACGTCCACGATTGAACTCACTAAACCAGTGATACACAGTAGTTTTTGATGGAGCTTCATCATCAAAAGTCAAAGTTAATTGATCTATGCATTGTTGTTGCGTTAAGCCACGCCGAAAATCGTAATAAATCATAGCACGAATATTTTCACGAGTAAGTTCCATTCTTGCAACGAGATAACATTTTAAACCCGCCAAAAACAAAACACTAGCGTACTCAAGAAAAAAATTTATAGCGGCCAGTATTAAAAGAAAGTTCAAATTTTACCATGGAGGTCAAAAATTGTGTTTAAGAAAGTTAGAATCCTGGATTCCGGATACATAAGTAGCAGCCCTCGTATACTCTATGACAATATATAAATTATTTCAGTGTTAATATTAATAAGTGTGTTATTGATAATCATAATTGTGTGCCATATTTATGATTTCTGTAATTACCTACTTTACTGTACATAGTTTACCTACACACACACACACACACACACACACACTAAATACAGTGAAGCAGGTAACTTCTAATTCGACCAAACTAGAATAGAGTTTATTCCCAGATTAGTCCATATACTTTTTTTTCGAACTTTTAGAGACTTTTATTTTTTTATTATTACGGGCCTTAGGTACTAGGAAGTTAACCATAATATCAAGAGCGAACAATTAGATAATCATTAACTAACAAATTCCACCTTTCCTCGAAGATTGGTGGTTGCTATTAATGGTAAGCCGATGACTCGGCTATTTTGCATCAAAGGTATTGGCAGGTAAGCTAAAATTAATTTGGCTAAGTTGTATAGAAGTTTTCAGCACAAATATTTTAGTGATGTAGATATGGATCGATATTAGATAGCTAGGGATGTGTTACTATAGTTAAAGCAATGTCGCGTAGTTTCAGTTTCCGAGAGGCAACCGGATAACTCGCGGTATTTGAGCTCCCGAAACGTTGTGGAACCGCCCTGTGCAACCCGAACTGAGCCAACTTGGACTGTCAACACTTCGGAAGCTCTAATACGGCGAGCCATCCGGTTGCCTCTTGGACACTGCAATACGCGTCATTGCTCTGAATACTAGGGGCTGAACAATATTCTTGCTCACAGCAAACAACGAATATCCATGTGGTCACACTTCTCTCTAACTATTAATTGCACAAATTATAGGCATAACAGTTCCTAGCCAGAAAGCCTAGCCCTGTCATCACCTAGCCAGAAAGTCTATTCTACACAGGTGGATTAATTTTCGAAATCGGGTAAGTTGTTTTGGAGATTATCTATGTATATAATTTCTATCCCCTACCTACGTACCTTACAAAGCTATAACCTGTATGGTTAGCACAAGAGGGTGAGAGAGCTCGCCCTC
This sequence comes from Epinotia bilunana, assembly GCA_947049275.1. Classification (NCBI taxonomy): domain Eukaryota; kingdom Metazoa; phylum Arthropoda; class Insecta; order Lepidoptera; family Tortricidae; genus Epinotia; species Epinotia bilunana. The sequence goes on along the minus strand of OX346271.1, from coordinate 6,107,809 downwards.
GCACTATCCGTATACTTCTAAGTTTTATTATAAGGGTCGCCCCACACGGGCCACACGCGAAAGCCACAAACGCCGCCACGTATAGCATAAGAAAATTAATAAAATCAGGGGAAATAATTCGTGTAGTTATCTAAATTAGTACAGTTATACCTTGTCGTGTCCAGATGAACATACTAAAAGTCCTCGAGGGTGGGGGCTGTGCTGAGGGTGTAGGGGGGGTTGAAGGTACCTTTTTTCAGATGTTAGTACATATCTCGAACATCTCGGGGCCGATTTTTGACTTTCGAGCGCTCGAAAATTAAATAAAAGTAAATGCTTTTGTAGCGTCATAATCACAGGCACTTACTTTCTACCGATAGAATTGAATACGAGTGGTCAATACCGCACGTTTTTAAATTTTCTATCGTCATTTCAAAATAGCATTTCATAATTTTTATCACTTTTCGAGTGAGAGAGTCGAGCGCTCGAAAGTCAAAAACCGGTCCCCTGTACGAATAGCGTTATAATTACTTCTGACAAAAGTTCCTACATAAAATTTCCTACAAAAATGATCATAATTATTTTTACTCTACGATCAATACTTTGGAAGCTACTGGGTGTTAAAGTAAACAAAGAGATAATAAATAGTCGATTTAAGAAAACGTAATTTTTTCGTAGTTGTTCATCATAACTATTATAATTACTTCGGATAAAAGTTTTTCCATAAAATTTCCTACAAAATTGGTCATTTTTATTTGTACTCTACGATCGATACTTTAGGAGCTACAGGATGTTTAAGTTAAAAAAAAATTGTCTATTTAAGAAAACGTCGTTTTTTCGTAGTTGTTCATCATAACTATTATAATTACTTGGGATAAAAGTTTTTCCATAAAATTTCCTACTAAATTGGTCATAATTATTTTTACTCTACAATCAATACTTTGGAAGCTACAGGGTGTTAAAGTAAACAATGAGATAAAAAATTGACGATTTAAGAAAACGTCGTTTTTTATGTTTTTATGTTCATCTTAACTATTATAATTACTTCGGATAAAAGTTTTCCATAAAATTTCCTACAAAATTGGTCATTTTTATTTTTACTCTACAATCGATACTTTAGAAGCTACAGGATGTTTAAGAAGACGTCGTTTTTTCGTAGTTGTTCATCATAATTCTTTTTTTTAGGATAAGTAAGCTTAGTCACCTGCTTATCGAACATGCAATTCCCATGTCGATCCATTGAGAATATCTAAACAAAACAAACAAATAAAGCTGCAAAACCACTGATTACTCACTGGCATAGTTGTTCTCCGGGAAAGAGTGCAATTACGACCTGGTGATGTATGAAACAAAGTGTAGGGTCTCTCCGTGTGACCCCCAGAAAAAATTGTCATTTCAAGATTTGCCTCGGGGTAAAAAGTTGGAGTACAGTCTGGCTAAACGGTCAGACCTAGGTCAGGGGTGCTCGACCAAATGTCATAGGGAACCGCGTGCAGTTTTTGATGACCAAAAACGGGGTACAACTCGCGGGGGCTTGTTTGACTAGGCTACTTATGTTATGTGTACCTATATTTTCGTTTGTGTGTGTGTTTTTTTAATGTTGGTTGTGTGATTTTTGTTTGGGTGTGTTTTGTATGGTGTATGTGTGATTTTAGTTATATTTGTAAAGTAAACATGTTTTAGATAAATAAATAAATCATCAAGGACAACCATTTGAGAGACAACCTCACACTAACCGACCTAGTCTCACACTAACTGACCTAGTCCCAAACTAAGCAAAGCTTGTAGTGATAACCATACTTATTTAGATAACGACTCAGGAACAAATATAAAAAAATACAAAAGAAAAGTAGGTACTTGTGTATACAAATCGTATTAATTAAGCTGGTGAAAATTCAACTGAATAAAATAATCTAACAAAGGTAATTTAAAATAAAACGGATCCCACCAAGACCAAGCCAGAATAACTCGAATCATAGCCGACACAATTAATTAACGACATAATGACTGAATTGCCCGTAACACTTATGCAGAATGCTGAAACCGAATTAACCAAATCACATAGCCTGATTTTTGTTTCATAAAACCATAGACGCGATTCTTGCTTTTTCAGCGCTTTAAAGTATGGTTGAGTACATACCTCGGATTAAATGAAAACACTGAAGTTTTGTTATTCAAATGATCACTGAAACGCTAGGCACACGCTTATAGGGTGGTTTCCGAAGGACTGAAGATACTGGGAAGCTGTAGTAAGTGTCCGCGCATGCGTCTTTCAGCAACCGTCCAGCGTAAAAAGACCTTAAATCAATGGGATTTTGTATTAACTTACGCCCTACTTAGATTGGTCGGAGGTCGCAAAGCTAGGTGAGGTAGAAATGGGTTGGTTTTATCTTTCGCTAACTCGGATTTCATTCGATTATATTCTTGCAAAACGAATCTTAATTCTTTGGAGTAAGGTAGTTATTCCGGTGGAACGTCGAGCTAAGTTGGAATGTTGTGAAGGTTATCAGATACGCCCGGCTATTCGGAGGTTGCAGTAGGTTGCAATTCTTTCAGGAGGTTTTAACAACATAATCAATCATTTATTTGCTAATCTAGCTGCCCGCCGCGCCGGCCCTGCCAGCGTATGATAAAGAACACAGGCAAACCCGCGGGATAATATATAGTTTACGTTCAATCTTCTTTTCACTTCCAGAGAAGACAAATATTGCCAGCGTAGAAATATTACTTTTTCCATATTTTGAATGATTATTATAATTCTAGTTTACACTGCACGCTTATAAACCCTTGTACCCACTATCATTGCGTTGAATAAAAATAAGCTTCTGATGCTGACTATAAATTTACACGATTGAATGCCAGCCCAATTGATTTCCCTCTTCCCTAATTTACTAAATCAATTCTCCAACTTTGGGTATGAAATAAAAACTCATCATCCTCTCTCTCCCTCTACATCAATAATTATATAGTTTGATGCTTTACTCATACAGAACCACACCAACGAGTATGCCCATTCTGTTACAGCGGGTCTGTCTGCCTGTCTGTCTGTCACCTCTTCACGCTTAAACCGCTGAACCGATTGAGATGAAATTTGGTATGGAGGTAGTTTGAATCCCGGGGAAGGACAAAGGATAGTTTTTATTCCGGAAATCATCCCCTGGGGGGGGGTGAAATGGGGGATGAAAGTTTGTATCGAGCTACGATATAAACGAGTTCCACGCGGAAGGAGTCGCGGGCAGAAGCTAGTAATATTATAAATGCGAAAGTTTGTCTGTCTGTCTGTTAGCTCTTCACGCTTAAACCGCTGAACCGATTGAGATGAAATTTGGTATGGAGATAGTTTGAATCCCGGGAAAGGGCATAGGATAGTTTTTATTCCGGAAATCATCCCCTGGGGGTGAAATGGGGGATGAAAGTTTGTATCGAGCTACGATATAAACGAGTTCCACGCAGACGGAGTCGCGGGCAAAAGCTAGTCCTCGATAAATATGACATCCCTGCTAAGCCCAGCGTTGGGGCCCCCTCTGCCTCGACTCATGCTGAGTGGGTTTCTTTTTTAAGACAACGAATTAATACTTTTAGATATAAGAATTCTGTACACTGTTTTAATTTTTGTTTTTTCATAATAAATCTTATTCTCTCTATTCATTCATTCATTCATTCAAGTCACAACTTTTCGCTTTCTTTTTCGCAGTAACCGACGAAACGCTTAAGTGATTTCGAATCCCATTTCAGGCTCTTCGGCTTTGGAACATGGACCATGGCTTTCGAGCCAAAGATCTTCTATATCTTATGCTTTAGCTTTAGCTTCTATGTACTTACCTGCAAACTTACGAAGCTACAATCTGCGACATTGTGATTTCGGGTTTAAACAGCGCCACCTCCGTAACTACTTGCCGCGGGTGCCGTTAAGTGGTTATTACATTGTCCTGAATTCAGTCACTGACGAGAGGGACGCCGCAATACGTTAGATACGATATGAGATATCTCGTATCCTATCTAACGTATTGCGGCGTCCCTCTCGTCGGTAACTGAATTCAGGACAATTTAATAACCACTAGACTAAACTGTGGTAACAGACAGTCGAGAGCACCCTAGGCAAGCACCTCGGCGCCCCTCTAACGGCCATAGACTAAAAATAATAACGAAAGTTTATTTTTGCGCCTGTTTGGAACCGTGCGCCCTTAGCACGTGTCTAGTTTGCCTCCGCAATCCGCAATCCGTCTCTGGTAACAGGATTAAAGAGTGTTGGAAGCGATGGGCTAGCAACCTATCACAGCAATATAACATTTTCTTCATCTATTATTGTTGCCGAGTATTACCTTAATGTTCTATGTTTTTGTTTTTAGTTTTTTTCTAGGTGTCAATAAAGTAAATGATTATTAAGTCTCCTATAATAGATATGGCACTGAGAAATGGCATGAATTGAAATCTGTTGTCTGCTGTAACAGTGTCTGTTACAGCAGCCGTAGAATGTGGATGCTAGTAGTTACTTAATTACCTACCGTAGTGTGTCAGAATCAGAATCAGAAATAATGTTTATTGTAGAACATAGGTAGGCTGTAAATTACAGAGTTGTTAGTACATTATGTGATCTTCTATGTCTTGCCAATGGGCGTACAAACGTTAGGTAGGTAAAGATAAAAATCTACAGTCACGTGGAATTGAAGATAAAATACAATTGATGGTAATTACATGTCAAAAAAATGATTACTCTAATTAAATGTAAAATATAAATAAAATCGAGATTGAAATTGTGCAAGCATATAATGTATAATAATTAATAAAGTCACATCTAGAGCATTCATTTAGGTTAAGGTATTAAGGTTACTCAAATTTGTCATTTAGATAATCAGAAATAGAATAATAACATTTATTAATAAGTAATGTCAGCAAACCCTTTTTAAAACATGGCAAAGGCAGCAGTACCAAGTCAGATGGAAGCTTATTATATATCTTGCACCCTAGATAATAAATATTTTGGCGCATCAGTGTCGTATTTGTTGACGGTACACAAATATTTCGATTACTCCTTTGTCTCAAGCTCTTATTAGTAACAGTAGGTTTTTTAAACACAGTTGGGTTATTTTTTATAAACATTACGGCCTCAAAAATATACATGGGGGGGTAATGTTAAAATATTCATTTTTATAAAGTATTTTGCGCAGCTGTCCGTTTGCTGAAGCCCACACATAGCCCTGATGCACCGTTTTTGGGATCGGAAAACTATACCTCTATTTGACGAATTACCCCAAAAGATAATGCCGTACCGTAGAGTAGAGGCTACAAATCCGTGGTACGCAGCTAACACAGCATCAGGACTTGTTTGTTTGGCAAGTTTATACAAAGCAAAGGAATATTGATTGATTTTTCTACATATCTCTTCTGTATGAGGTGTCCATGATAAATGGTTATCTATGTGTATACCTAAAAACTTAGTAGTTCTATCATTTTCTCTTTATAACAGCATATAATAGACCGAGGCAGTTTTCTTTGATAAAAATGTTTTATCAAGGTGTACTAATAATTTATTGCTATTCAACCATGTCATTATATTTCTAAAAGTACTATTAATGCCATTTTCATAATCTTCATTGTCTTTTCGTTCAATTATTACTGTGCTGTCATCAGCAAACAAAACCATAGGGTGTTTGACGTACCGAGGAAGGTCGTTGATATAAAGAATAAAGAGCAAGGGACCAAGCACGCTGCCCTGCGGTACGCCACACATGATTTCTCGTTTTCTAGATCCGTATGATTTTAGTTGCTTCGTATGCACGCATATCTGAGTGAGTTCAGTGTATTGAAATCGTCCATTAAGATACGACTTCAGTAAATCCAAAACATTGCCACGTATTCCATAGTTACTAAGTTTATTGACCATTATTGACCAGTGTATTTTTACGCTTTATTTAGAACTAGCTTCCGCCCGCGACTTCGTCCGCGTGGACCCGGGATAAAAACTATCCTATATTTTAATCCAGGCTAACTATCTTCGTGCAAAATTGTATTAAAATCAGTTCAGACGTTTAAGCGTGATTGAGTAATCCAAACATCCAAACATCTAAACTTTCGCATTTATAATATTAGTAGGATTTTATTCCGGAGGTATACTTGTATGAAAAAAAATTAAATACTAATCTCGAATTCATAATAGGAAAGATGCAATATTTTCAATTTTGCTTTCATTTGAACGAATCGCATGTAGAATAGATAGACCACGATAGTATACAATAAAAAATAATTTAGTCAAAAATTCCTGTTACAAACTGACAATTTAAACTTTCTCGCCTAAACGGATCTACAGTTCTTGTGGCGTTACTCAATGTCTGTCACTCGCCATATTTGTTTGTCCGTGGTTCGTCCCTAGATGTCATAGAGTTGCCTACGTTTTGGCTTTTGACAGGAGTGACGTCGCCAGACGCTGATGCCTGATTGTTAGATTAAAACATGTTCCGTTTCACATTACTTCAAATCTTAATTATTGTTTGAAATTAGTATAAACTAAAGTAAAACCGTTTCAGTAGCTATTATTTTATGTTTTTTGAACATTTTGGTCACAGAATAATGGTAAACATTATAGCTGCATCTTCCCTATTAGGCGAACTAACTTGACATTTCATTGCACACGAATGTTGCCACAGTTTCACTAGTGCTGTTTATATCGATATTAAAAAATCCAGTTCATAGGCGCTATTATGACGTCGAGTTGCGGAAACCTAGCCCGCGTACACCTATAAATCCAGTTCATACCAGAAGTTTAGTTAAGCGGCATTATTGTGTTTGAAATTAAACTAAGAATTTTATTAAAATAATAATAATAAAAAAAACCTTGGAATTAAACATACATCGAACATCATTTTAGGACATCGCTAAGAAAGTTGTCAGCCTTTTTGTTTTATTGACAGATCCCGCAAGCCATTCGACTTTCCGTCATCGGTCTGCTCGGAGTTATCTAGTAGAGTACGTGATTGTGAATCTTTTGTAATATCGTTGAATTGTATTTATTAGTGTTATCATTCCTGTTACTAATTGAATCAGATTTATAGTACAAGGTACAAAGAATACAAATTGCATCAAATTTATAGTAGGTGCGAGGTTATATTTGTATCGACGTGAACCAATCACTATATTTTTTTTCCTGTCTGGCAACATTTTCAGCTGTCAAGTTAGTTCGCCTAATTATGAATCTGAGAATGAGTGAGTTGCACCTAAAACCTAACCGTCTGTAATTGTAAGTTTCTATTCAGTGACAGCTGCCGGCCCCATATTTAACATTGAGTCGGTTTGAAATGATAAGTTGGTGCAACCCGCCGCTGAATAAATTAATCGACCGAGCGAGCGAAGCGTCTATGCTTCAGCTTGGACGAAAAATCGTTTTTCCTCATGTCCGGATGTTTGGATTTCCCCCTGTTCTCGCCTAGAGCTCACGATTCTCAAACGATTCTCATGAAATTTTGTGAGTAGGTTCGGTAAGTATACAGATTTTTTTTGTCGAGTAAATTTTTCGAAATTTTGAAAAATGGCGGAGATATGGGTTGAAAACGTAAAAAATTACAAGAAAGGGGTCAGCGTTGACTACTGACTTGATACAAATTTTATGTTCCGTCCACTGTATCTTGACCTTTACTAAATTCAACCGTTTTGAAACAAACCCGCGAGATCTACAGCTCACAGAGCCACTAGTCATTATATTCACATATACAGGGTAGCGTGGGTAGGCCCCCCACAAGGTGGACTGATGACCTGGTAAAGGTCGCAGGAGTCCGCTGGATGCGGGTGGCGCAGGACCGGTCATTGTGGCACTCCTTGGGGGAGGCCTATGTCCAGCAGAGTGAACGTCTTTTGGCTGATATGATGATGATACAGGGTAGATGGTTTCCATGAACCAGAAAATATATTGCCATATAAGGGCAGTAGAATCGAATAGTGAGTGAGTGTATGTTGGCACTGGGTGACTTAAATGCCGACATACGTGCTTCATTCGGAAAGGAACTGATGACCTATTGTGAAAATCAAAAATGGGTTTGTGCTGACGTTGAACTGCTAGGTGAGTTACGTGAGAGATTTACTTTCAAAAGTGACGTGCAGGGATCCAAAAGTTGGCTTGATCATTGCGTTGCTACGGAGTCTGCATACAAACTATGCACTAATGCCCGCGTGCTGTACGATGTATTCTGGTCAGATCACTACCCCCTACAAATTGACTGTGATATGAGCCTCATAGAAATAAAAAAGTATTCCTTGTCCCGTTGTTCTAAATAAAGTCTTATGGGGTAACGAGCAAATAAAACGGTATGACTTATTATGTTCTAAGTATCTGAGCGCTATAAATGTATGTATCGATAACTGTGGCGAAACATGTAACAACTCAACGCATTTGTCACTAATTAGTAAGTTTTACAACGACATAATCAAATCTATCCAAACAGCTGCGAAACTGACGTCAACAAGTAAAATCCACAATAACAAAGTTACCGGTTGGAATTATCATGTGTTACCATTGTTTAATAACGCACGCGAAGCGCATAAAGCATGGTTGCTGCATGGTTCGCCTACGTCAGGTCCCGTGTATGACGAAATGAATAGTAAGCGAAAGTTGTTTAAGAATAAGTTAAGTTGGTGTCAACGGAACCAAGAAAAAATTAAAATGGATATTATAGCATCGCATAGATCTACAGGGAACTTCTCTCAGTTTTGGAAAGAAACGAATAAATTAAATTATAAACAAAGTAGACCAATGTCTGTAAATGGATTACATAAGGAAAAAGATATAGCTAATATGTTCCCCGATGACCGGTCCCGAGTTGTTTATTACGCAAGATATGATATGGCACTGTGTTAGAAAGATGAAACGAGGGAAATCGCCGGGTCACGACGGTCTAAGCATTGAACATATTTTGTACGGAGGCCCATTGTTACATGTAAAAATGGCACAATTTTTTAACTTATGTTTAACGCACGGATTCTTGCCTGACGAGTTCATGACAACAAAATAATGTGGTGCCGATTGTAAAAAACAGGACGGGCGATCTCAGTGACGTCTAATTACAGGCCTATTTCGTTAGCCACGGTGTTCTCTAAGGTGCTTGAAAGGCTGATTAACCCGATACTCACAGAGCACATACAATTAAACCACGCACAGTTTGGGTTTCGTCCAGGTCTGTCGACAGATATGGCTATTTTCTGTCTTAAAAACACCGTAAACCGATATCTTAAGAAAAATACGTCGGTTTACGCTTGCTTGATCTTAGCCGCGCTTTTGATACCATTGACTATAGTTTACTATGGGAAAAGGTATCAAAAGCCGGTGTGCCGAGAAAAGTAGCCGGTCTGCTGGGATTCTGGTACGGGAACCACACGAATAGCGTTAAATGCGGAAGTAGCGTTAATTTGAATTGTGGGGTTAGACAGGGTGGGCTGACATCGCCACTACTGTTTAATCTGTAGATGAATGAACTGATAGAGGAGCTCAGCAGCGCCGCAGTCGGGTGTCACGTAGCAGGCGTATGCGCCAATAATCTTAGTTACGCTGTCGACATGGTTCTGCTGAGCCCTTCTATCACGGGACTGAGGATGCTGATATCCATATGCGAGCGGTATGCTGCACTACACGGACTTAAGTATAATGTGAAAAAGTCCGAGATAATGGTCTTTAAGTACGGCAAGGGACCTGAAGTTGTGCAGCCCGTTAGACTGAACGGGACTGAGTTAAAAAATGTAAATAGTTTTAGGTATCTTGGACATATACTGACAGACAAACTAAAAGACGACGACTATCTCGAGAGACAACGGCGGGCCATTGCTATGCGATGCAATATGTTGGCACGTCGGTTCGCTCACTGCTCTGACCAATTCAAAATTACTCTGTTCGGAGCTTATTGCCAGGCGTTCTACACCAGTCACCTGTAGTGCCATTACACGAAACGGTCGTTCAACAGACTCAGAGTACAGTACAACAACGCGTTTCGTGTGATGTTACGGCTGCCGTGGCGGTGTAGCGCGTCTGGGATGTTCGCCGTGAACAGAGTGGACGACTTTTACGCAATTATGCGTAAAAGGCACTGGTCCTTTGTCAAGAGGGTGAGCGAATCGACAAACAGTATTGTTAAGATAGTGCTCACGACATTTCGGTTCAGTTGGATTACGAGTAACTTTTAATTTTAACTTTTAATTGTATTTTAATTTTGTTCATTTTGTAAATTTTTGTTAATGGATCCCTAAACCTAACTACCTAACCTATGGGAACCTAAATAAACAACAATTTTATTATTATTTATTTATTTATTTAATAGTAATGAAATGATTACCTACACAAATACTATTTAAAAAAAAACATCCTCATCTTGCGGGAAAGTCCATCGTTCAGTTTCACGCTGTATAGCGGTATATAATGCTGGCCATACACCATGCTTCCTATCGTCCAATCGGCATGACGCTACCGATTGGATCACTTAGCACTGACCGTGTGTGGGAGTGGATTGGAATGACTCATGCCTTGGTGTATGGCCAGCATTAGACATCCACGGCGGTGTCGGTATGCCCAAAAATTACAATATACTAGCTGCCCGGCCCGGCTTCGCACGGATTACCCGTTTTCCTGTAGGAATGAAGCATTTTCCCGCGGTAAAATGTAGCCTATGTTCATCAGGGATAATGTACCGGCTTCTAATTGTACAAGATTTTTTCAAATCGGTCCTGTAGTTTCGGAGCCTATTCAATACAAACAAAAAAAAATCAATCAAATCTTTTCTCTTTATGTTATTATTATTATTATCTCTTTATTCAATTTTCATCTTAGGCTAGATTTTTACAATAATTATATAAAAAGTAAAATATAAAACTATACATAGGTACTTATTATAATTATTCATTATTATTAGTGTAAGTAGATAAATAATAACGACAATGTCTGCACGACTTGGCGCGGGCACTAACGATACCCCAGCTGAATGTCAACTATAAAACTACTCGGGCCTTCTATCAATTGAAAACACTATTCAAAACCTATAAATAGAATCATTCGATAACTCCGTGGCTAAGTTTTGTTGCTCAATCATTTGGTAAATATGATAAATCACCCCTCTATAACCTTATATACTCTTTTTGTGTCGTAATTGTGCATGATTGCGTGATTCCGGTGACATTCGTATTAAGAAGGTACAATGACGATTATTATTCTACTTGATAGAGCGCTACTGTAACCGAGCGGTTAGGCACATGACCTTCTGGAGGTCGTGGGTTCGAACCCCAGCTCATACTAGGTGTTTCAAAAACTTGTGTACGAAATATCACGTGATAATTAACAGTAGCTTTTCGATGCAGAAAAAAATAGTGAGGAAGCCGGTCTAATCCCAAGATTCCCAACAAGGTCTAGTTTCCTGTTGAGTGGCCAGATCGTAGCCGCTTCGCTTTCGCCTAACTTTGCGATAAGGTGCAGAAGCGGACACGGACTCCAGCGAACGAAAATAACCATAGGAGTCTAAGTAGCGCCAAAAAATGGCCCCACAAAATGGGTGCTATTGCCATTATGCGGGGTTGGGGGCGGGGTTTCAAAACGATGCCAGGCAGCCGTTTAGTTCGAACATACGCATACCGGGTTTTAGGCACGTGTTTGGGTAGAAGTTGGTAAGGAGGTTTTTTGTTGGCTGACGGTCTCCTTTAAAGTACACCCTGGAAAGACATAGAGATCAAAGACAATTATTATCTTTTGTTGCATTAAAAATATTAAAATATTATTATAATTAATCACGTCATGTCACTCATGTTTGTGACGTCGAAATGTCGAAATTTTCTGTTTCACGGTAATGCCGCTGCGCTGCGCTAGTAGTATATTGTATTGGCTGCGTTAAGGCCTGTACACACGCAGTGGTTTGTCCGCATGGAATTTCTCGCAGGCCAACAAGCTGCTGGGTGTGTATAATTTATTTCCTTGATATAGTTAATTTGATTTATTTTTTGTGTGTTTTAGTTAGTATGTTAGTTAAATAGTAGTTTTATTTCTTCTGTGTTTGTGTAGATAGGTATATGTTACTGTCACTGTCTTTTTTCATTTAGTGCATGACCACATGTTTCGTTGCTGCCTACCGTGCCTTCACTGAATGGGCCCAGTGGAAGACCAGCGCTGGCTGCAAAGCTAGCAACATGCTATAGCTGGGTCCATTTCGTGACAAAAAATAGTGTGTTATTGTATCTTTATTTGTTGTGTTTATTTTGGTTTGTCACGAATAAATGTTTGAATTTGAATTTGAAAATCGCTCGACATATTCCGAAGGGTTTAGTGTGTGATGGCAACGTGAATTCTCATGACTAAGAACCGCGAATAGTTTCGAAACATGTCGAGCGATTATCGACCTTAAAAACGTGAGTATTCCGTTTTAATTATATGTCTCACGGTAATTTTTCTATATAATATTGCTACCTTTGTTGACAAAAACGGTGCAATGATAATTAAACAAGCAAAACCGAAACTTATGCACGCTTGCCAGAGGAGCCACTCACAGGATTGTCACCGACCCTATACCTACTCATTTGGGGATCGCTATTGTTGTCAACACGTAAAGCATTGAAACTACACTTCAAACACACATCGAACGCGGTCCGAACGCGGGCCCACGCGGGCCCGCGCTGCTGAGTGTGATAGGGACAGTGAGATACATATTAAATGTGTTGGTAGTGAGAGAGGCATGACGCGGCGGGCCCGCGCGGGCCGTGCACACGCAGCATAATACAATGAGTACTAGGTACTAGTAGTAAAAAAGATAGTGAATTTTGACGTTGATTTAGGTATAAGGTATACAGCGTTTTCTCAGAGAATCTTCTAAATTGAGCATTGCATTTAACTAGTTATTACTTTAGTTTGCTAAAAATTTCATCAAGTGATAACGTCAGTGTAATCTAAAACATATAAAAAAGATATAACTAAAAAATTAGGTATATCATTTTAGAGGAAATCCTCTAAAAGATTAAACTAAGTGAGCCGAGCCCCGGGATGTTCACGACGCCGGTACGACACGAGCCAAATAAGCTTAAACTTAAAAAAAGCTTCTGGCAAAAATTTCATTTTTGGTACAAGCTTTTATTGCCGACTGTACTTTTCTGTATACCATCACAAACTACTCATTGAGACGATTCTAACGAGCACAAACTCAACGGGGTTACGTCGTTTAAGCACTGAATTCCCATGGCCACCTTCTGTCTCCATCATCAGATCAGCTCGATGGTATCATAACATTGAATTGTCATCCAAACTATATGTTGTGAATAAGACAAGCCTTACGGAATTATTAGGCTTTATTCAACATTATCGAAACTAGTAAATATTGGACAATTGCAAACAGTGGTGACTGCGTCACATCAATGTGACACTACCTATAAGCAATCTTCATAAACAAATAGGTGTCAACCAAATAGATCGCATCATTCACCCCCCGTTGTTTATGGTCGTTACGTAGTCCCGTAAGTAATCAGGCCAATGATGACATCGGCACAGAGATTTTCCATGATATGTAGCGTGTGATGCTTGTAGATATGACTGTCGATCTGAATATTCACGTTACAGATACCATTGATAGGGGAAGTGTTGTTTAAAGAGGCGAGAGTGACAGTACGGGTACAGGGCTTCCTTTTCAAATTCAGTAGTTGGGCGAGGTCATTGTTGATGAAACTAATAGAGCTTCCAGTGTCTATCAGAGCATCAGCTTTGAGATTATTGATAAGAATAGAAATGGTCGCCTTACTCAAGCTCGAAGGCGCCGCGGCACATATCGGCTAGAGATGATGCAGCAGAGTCTTGAGGTTCATCATCAGTGATGGCCGCGCTGGTGTTACGAGTTCCTTGGACGTTGCTACCGGAGCTGCGGCAAACGTTTGCGTAGTGGCCCTTTCTGGAGCATAGCTGGCATTCGGCGTTGCGCGCAGGGCATTTGATTCGCTGATGCACGTTGCCACCACAAAAAAAACAACGCCGGCGAGACCCGTAAGAGTTTGGTCTAGAAACGGCCGCGTTATTAGCTTGAAGGTTTTCGCCAACTGACACAGAGTTTAGTAAAGTCGAGTTTGTGTTTGAGGTTTGAATAGCATGCGATTTATTTTCTGCAGTTTCGAGAGATAGGGCGAAGTGCAAAGTCTCTTCAAAGGACATTTCAGATTTTTCTAGTAGACGCTCACGTATTTTTTGAGTAGTAAGGCCGGCGATAAATGCTCCTCGTATAGATTGGCTCTGGTGTTCCTCCGCCGTTACTTGTTTGAAGTGACAGTCGTGCGCGAGATATGTAAGTGCTCTAGAGTATTCGCCTATAGTCTCACCAGGCTGCTGTTTCCGAGTCGCTAGTTGGTGACGAGCCAGGGTTATATTCCTTCTTTTCTCAAAGGTGCTGTTTAGGAGCGTAATAGCGTCGGAGTATTTGCTACACTCTCGAATAATATTGAAAATGGAAGGTGCCACATGATTCACAAGTAATTTTAGCTTTATACCTTCGGAGGCGGAAGCGGCTTCGACTTGTAAGAAGCTTTCGAACGATGATCGCCAGTGAGCCCACTTCAAGTCGGCACTCGTTGACGAGGGTTCCGTGTCGAAACGGTCAGGTCGCAGATAGCGAGCTAAGCTCGACGGAGACGACGTTTTCTCTGTGTCGGTCATTTGAAAATTATAATGTTGAATAAATTGTTGTGAATAAGACAAGCCTTACGGAATTATTAGGCTTTATTCAACATTATCGAAACTAGTAAATATTGGACAATTGCAAACAGTGGTGACTGCGTCACATCAATTCGACACTACCTATAAGCAATCTTCATAAACAAATAGGTGTCAACCAAATAGATCGCATCACTATACTTATATCCAAAAGGGCATGGCAGGGTAACCTAAGAAAAAATGCCCCCAGCGTTTTTGGGGCGAAACTATAATCAAACGATGCCTTTTGAGGAGGTAATACCCTGCACAAAGTTTCATCCCTCTGTTACCCCCTGGGGGTGAAAAAAACTCGATTAACCCCAAAACTGTTTTTTTTTCTAAACTATGAAAGTTACGAATTTTAAATTTTGTATAAATATTAATGAGACTAAAGGCTATGTGTTAAAAAAATATGACCCTCCTAACCATATAAATTCTTGTAAAAAAAAAATAAAAAAAAATCCAAGACCGTAAATTAATTCAGGTCATAATGGGTTAATAATGCAAGCCTCTTATCAAGAGTTAACAGTAGGCACCAAAGAGCCAATTCATTTTAATTTCGCAATGTTCCTTCTGGGCTAGGTCGATGAAACTTTTGTATGATGTAGAATATAAATTGGTTCATATTTGAAAAAAAATTGGTGTGTGTACCAAGAGCCAAACTTGTTATACAGGATGACTGCTTTTTTTTACAAGAATTTAAATGGTTAGGAGTGTCATATTTTTTTAACATATAGCCTTTAGTCTCATTATTCATTAATATTTGTGCAAAATTTGAAATTCGTAACTATGAATAGTTTAGGAAAATGTAAATAAAACAGTTTTGGGGTTAATCGAGATTTTTCATCCCCAGGGGGTAACAGAGGGATGAAACTTTGTGCAGGGTATTACCTCCTCAAAGGCTATCGTTTGATTATAGTTTCGACCCAAAAACGCTGGGGGCAATTTTTCTTAGGTTATCCTGCCATGCCCTTTCAGCTCAATCGGTCACCGGAAAGTGGGTCAAATTTAACTTGCAAGATTTGAGTACAGACAGACAAACAGACAACGGGACAGGTGAAACTAAGTGAAAGCTTGTAAAAAGCTTTGAAGAAGTATGTACTCCAAACACATACATACATACATACATTCACGCCTTTATTCCCAAAAGGGGTAGGCAGAGCACATGAAACGTATGTTCCTGCGCCACTTTTAGCATACATGTGGGTATAAAAGATCGACAAAATGTGATAATGCAGTGATAGGTTGCTAGCCCATCGCCCACAACACACTTCAACCCTGGTCCCATAGTCGACTTTTACGACACCCACGGGAAGAAAGGGGGTGGTGAAATTCTAACCCGACACCACACGGGTGTAAAAAGTTAAATATTGTGATAGATAGTTTTTATAGAAACTCGTAGCTACCTGCAGACAAACTGTTAAAACAGTTTTGCAGGAAAATGTACCAGATTAAGTTTTGTACCCCATGTTTAGTAATAAATAATAAATAAATAAATTAAAAAAAAAACGGTGACGACGCCGTGCCGTGGACATGTGGCCGAGCCCTAAGGATGCATATATATACGACCGCATACGTAACCAGCCTAGTTCCAAAATCAAAATTACCTACACAAGATAAACCCATCTCGTGTTAGTCAACGAGTAGATAGTTAATGAATAGAGATGCGTTGAATATGGGTTTAACCGAATACGAATATTCGGCCGATCGGTCCAGCCCCCCTATTCTGTAACTTGTTTTAATCTCACCTCAACGCTCACCCACAAATATACACACACACCAGGATGCGTAGTAACTAAGTAGAGGTCTAGTTTCGTGACGGGTGACCGGCGGGGTGAGCCGCATTAGCGCGTAGCGAATAACAGCCCTGAATCATTGAACTTCGTTCCCTTCGCTCGCTCGTTCGATTAAAAACTATCTAACTTAAAAAAAACAGCAAGAAACCCTACTAACTAACTACCTATACCTAACACTAAACATATTATAATATTGGATAGCATCTGATATTTAAGTATGCATGCTTTAGTTATCTACTTATACATTTTACCCTTCGTAACTTACTTGCTTCATTTAGGGATTCAATGTATAAGTATGGGGAAGCGAGTTGAAATCACGTTTCGCTAGAAAGAAGCAAAAAAGGAACAGCATTGTTATAGTGTTGAGACTCTTTAAACATTGCGTCGATATGAATAAAAAAACCATTAGGTATTTCATATAAACAAGGAAAACTATAAATTTTATCGTATTCTGCACAATATTTCATTATCAGGTCACCCAGGACTTAGTTACAAAAGAGATCATTCAGAAACATCGAACAGAAAGTATTTAGACCAACCGCGGCGTTCTGCACAAGATAGATTGTTTGTGTGAGTCCGTTGAACCCTCTCTCGGTCGTTTCGATAACCGAGAAGCATCACTACCAAGGTCGAATGAGTCAGTTCGATCCATTCATTCGTTCAGCCGGTCTTCCATTCGTTCAATTACTTAGGCATGCGCGCGCTGTGGCGCGTTATTCATTCCGGTACCGTCTGAGCGTCTGTTAGGTTACTTTTACGGATAAACTAAATACAAATTAAAAATGGAATTCGTTGGCAAGAAATACAAGATGTCCACTTCGGAGAATTTCGACGAGTTCATGAAGGCTCTGGGTGAGTTATTCTATTTGTTTTTGGTTTAGTTCGTTTAGAAATCGATGCCGGCCGGCTCCGCCGGTCGCGCCGTGGCTTTGCATAACTGTTTTGCAACCGGCCAGTTATAGTTTAACCGGTAGCTTTAACTATGTGTTTTAAGATGATATCCAATTGAGTTTCTTGATTACTAAGTGTCGACTGAACTTATTATACTAACCATACTTAGTACCTGCGCATTTGAAGCCCACATTTATTAGGGTGGGGTAGGTTAATTAATATTTTAATCGACGTTTGCTACTTAATTTACAATGCAATTAACTGTCGCATGCATTCGCTTAGAAGCCGATGTAACTTTGAAATCCTACATTTTATAAAACACGTGTTAGGTATGGTAGGTTTCAGTCTAAGATAATTCTATACTTAATCATTCATGCTTGAACGGTAACTGTGGTACTCTTTGGGAGAAGCGTATATCCAGCAGTCTGTCTGCTGATATGATGATGATGAACCTTCCAAGAAACAATAGAGCGAATTATTAATTTAATCGAACAATTCAGGATCATAAAACAGTGTGGGAAAAGTTTTAATTGCCAAAACGTACCGCAATTTCACTGGCATCGCAATTACCATTATGAATTCAGTGACACTGCATTGTAATTGTAATCTAAAATCTACCCGCACAACTGCCATGACACGGATAACGATCTACCGCGTTGGGTAAAAGCCCTATTCCTCCTATGTACCTATGTATTTGCTTTAAAAACACAATGTGGACTCCATTTGATGTTCGCCCGACACCAGTGTTCGACAAACTTCGAACAAAAGACGTTACAGAAGGATTAGGTAATTGAGAAATATTGCATTACTAGCTTCCACCCGCGACTTCATCTGCGTTGAACCGGGATAAAAACTATCCTATATTTTAATCCAGGCTATAAACTGTCTTCGTGCAAAATTTCATCCAAATCTTACCCGTTCGTCCGTTGATCCGTTTAAGCGTGATTGAGCAACAAATACCCTAACTTTCGCATTTATAATATTAGTAGGATTTTAACGCTGGATCTAACCAACCCACCCGAAAACGCTATGTGTGCGGCCTGAGTGCGTCTATATAAATTGCATTTGTTTAATGGCCACCACACATTGGGCCACCCTGACCCATCCAGGATGCGGCTATGCGGTAGAACGAGACATAAATATGTCTTACTCCCTTTAACGCATACTTGCGTCCTGTATGATGGGTCAGGATAGCCCATTGTGTGGAGCGGCCATGCCATTATATGCACGCTGCACGCCCCGCTCACAGCGGCGCAGGCGCAGGCACTTAAGCCGTACACAGGAATTATCAACCTAACAAAATGTCAGTTCCAACTTTTACGTTTTCGGATTCAATTATCTTCTATTACATTTATTCGTTTGGAATTGATACGGATTGAAAAATATAAAATGTTAATTTATGTCAATTGAGCACCGGGAATGACTAGCAATAGGTAGGTATACTAGACGATCTTTAGAGACATGTCCGACTAATAGTAGTGGGAATCCAATCCAGCAGAAATATGTTAAGCGTGTTCCCATGCTAGCTATCAAATGTTTGAAAATGAAGCTCAAATAGCATATCTTAGGTGGATATTTATCCTTAGGGTCGGACTTAACTAAACAATATAACAAGCCCAGCACAAAACTATATCAAAAACTGTATCTGAATTTGACTTTATTGCCAAGTTGATCAGACATTTTTGAGCACCCTGCACATGAATTGTTCTAGAAACGATCAGTGAAATAACTGCGAGACGTTTACTTTATAATTGAAGCCGGTAGAAGTTATAAAACTAATAAAGATATTGTCGAACAGGAAGAATACTCATCGAAGTAATAGTTAATAAGTGCAGTTGTTTAAAAAAAACCGTCATGTGTGACTCGGAATCGTGCACGAGGGTTCCGTACCGTACCGTATTTGCATGATTTATAGCTAAATGGACTTTATTTTGGCGCATGTCATAGTATCCCGTCCGTCAGCAAAAACTTTCACTGCCGGGAACCCGCGTAGCCGCTTTCCGCTTCTTAGCGGGAAAACCACGGGATCGGTTACGAGCGTAGCGCGTAGCGATTCTTAGCAGTGAATGTGTTAACTTAAGTGTTTGCCGGTGGGCGCATACTGAGTGTCTCTTTGACACAGTAGGTATTTTACTAGGTAGGTTACTTCACGCAGTAGGTATTTTTATGCGATGAACTTACAAATTCAGTTTTCGGAATTATTTGTAACTTTTGTATATCTCACTCTCTCTCTCGTCTCTCTTATGTACATTTTATCGATCTTTTATACCCACATTGATGCTAAAAGTGGCACTGGAACACAAGTTTCATGTGCTCTGCCTACCCCTTTTAGGGATAAAGGCGTGAATGTATGTATGTATGTATTCCTTCTCCGGACAGAGCTGTTCTGTATATACCACATAAGTACGGCATAATAAAACATTTACTTGTATTGTGGATGAGGAAAACTAACATTCTATTGTCATTTTTGTGATGGCCAATCACCGCCAGTTATGCAAAGTAAGATTTATTAATCAAACCGCGATTAGAATACTCTTCGGGGGAGACCTATGTCCAACAGTGGACATCTTTCCGCTGATATGATGATGCTGATAAAGAAGAAGAAGATGATGAGAATACGATTGGCGGTGACAGTTTTGCCATATAAATAGTCAAATTTTATATGAACTGACAGCTATTCCATTCCCATATTTATAATATAATATTATTTTACACGGGTCTAAACAAGATATTTATTTACCTGTATTTCTCACGTTTCGACACGTCGTTTTAGGAAAATAAAGGCGATTAATGGACTTTTCGGGTGTACCCTCCCACATTTTTGACGACTTTTTAGGGTAAGTGAAATATTGTGCACCCATATCTCCGTTGACAACTTGCTGGGACGCCATTTATCAGCGACCCTGCCCGGTGCCACCCGTGTCGAAACGTCTGAAATAAATGTAAATAAGTATCGCGTTAGACCCGTGTAAAATAATATTATAAATACGTGTATAAAGCGCGAGAGTTTAAAGTGTTATATTCCAACCCCATTCTAAATGGCGGTTTGGTGATACTTCACTTCAGATATGCTACAAATCGAATAATATTGATGACTCTCGCTCTTTAGGGAGAAACCAGCACATTCTTTCCTTTCGTTTCAAAGTCTACACAATCTAGTTCATGGTCGCTTCAAAAACGGTTAACAATGAAGTCAATAAGGAAGGTATAGATACTAGTGCTCCTTTTAATTGTACACAGAAGTCGAGAGCCTGTCTTTTTTTTCGTAACCTGAAGCGACAACAAATTCTATGTGATTAATTATTGAACCTACCTAATATCACGATAATCGGTTGAGAAATGCAACCTGTAGAGGGGAAGAGCTGGACAGACGCCGGTCATACGTTTTTTTATTTATTTATATAGGAAGATTATCAGCTTAAATACTACACAGTAGCTTAAAACAGTAGTGACAGTGAGCTAATAACAGATCCTCACCGATAGCGTAATATATATAATAAAAAATAAGTGAGCAAAAGCCAAACGAAAACACAGCGCTTTTGCGTCTTGGTACTGCAACATAATTAATAGGCATCGGAGTTTTTGTCGCATGGTAAGACTAATAGCAAGCTATGGAGTCAACATTTGCCATGTAAACTCTTATGCATACTCACATGCACTCATTTATTTAATTTATCTTAAAATGCCTTTAGAGCGGTCGGTCGTGTATATTATCTTAATCGAATTATATAAAAACAAAAATTTTCTATTACATTATTCTCCTATTTTTAAATATATATGTATATTTTACGTGCTTTAATGTATCTTTTGTTTATTTATGAATTGTCGTATGAAATCAGTATAAAAATGGTAGGTAATATTTTTTTATTGTAATATTTATTTTCCAAAGATAACATTAAATAATCGTTTCTAAAGTCGTCAACGTTGTTGGCCTTGATTATAAAAAAAACCCTAACTAATTAAGTAAATGAGTATGAGTATGAATAAGAGTTTACATTTATGGCAAATGTCGACTCCATAGCTTGCTATTAGTCTTACCATGCGACAAAAACTCCGATGCATAATAATTAAGTACTTATTTCTAAATAGACTAAAAAGAGTTACCTAAACTATTTCCCTGCCTCTACCGAAAAATTGTCGAGATAAGCCTAAGTTGAAACGGAACTTCGTTGGTTTCGCTCGCTCGTTCGATCTTTTTTCTAACAAATGAGTATGGACCTAGTCTGAAACAAATGATTATTATACATAATTGTTAAAGTGGGATGATACTTTTCGTGTAACTTTTAGTTATTGCGGGCAACTTACAGACGAGCTATAATTGTATGTCCGTGCTAGCAACGTCGCGGGTGGACTTTGAAACGCATTCTGGACTCGGATTTGTGCCAATGTCACGTATTGGTTGGTTGAACACCACTTTGCTATAGTTTTTTGGTGACAATGACACTGCAAAATTATAGTAGGTATTCTGATAAGACAAATATTCGATATTTTAATTTTGGAATACTTTGGCGGATACGCGTCAATGAAGCCCGCCTACAATACGTGTCTTTTGTTGGTATTTGTTTTAATGTTGTATTGTAATGAAATTAGCTATTGTATTGCAGTTCAACTAACGTTACCTAATTCAAAAACAAGTTGTTTCTTAAGAAGTGGCACTTTCCGTCCTACCCTGATCAATAAGGATAAAATTTAAACTATCTAGTCTTATATAAGACTAATCACCATGACTCCATCAATAAAGAGGAACGCCAAACTCTGTACAATTTCGCATTCCCATCGAATCAGCTTGTTATAACTGGTTTTATTTATAGGGAGGTCTCTTTTTTTTATACCGCTTCGGTGGCAAACAAGCTTACGGCCCACCTGATGGTAAGTGGTTGGTGGTGGTGTGGTGTTACATGCGCGTTGCCGACCCGTTAAGAATTTATACACTCCTTTTTTGAAGAACCCCATACTGTAATAGTCCCTCGGGAAAACCTCAGCTCATTCCACAACCGGAGCGTCCGAGGGAGGAAATTTATCTGAAACCGTACGGTACGCGACTATTTAGGTTCCAGGGTGTGAGAATGAATACCCTGCCGACGGCGAGCGGTGCGGTGGTAAAAAGCAGCCGTACTTAGGCTCTCTCAACCATTTATTTCGTGTAGCCGTATGGCACTTGGCGCGGTTACACTCGGCGATTTTTTGCAACTATACAAACGCGATACAGCTTATTGATACAGGTAATATACACGTATATGGCTATTGTCGCCGTTGTATGGATATGGTTGAGATTATATAATGGGGCCGACTTTTTATAAAACCAGTCATTGGAATTGTAATCTTTTTCAAATAATAGTAACCGCGTGGTCTTGCTTAACGCAATAGCGCCGACTATGAACTCAATTAAAAAGCGATAGATGGGGGCAATTCGTAAGGTACAGAGGGCAGGTTTTTTCTTACCTTTTCCATTACCTCGATATAAATAAAGGCAATAAAAATATATTTATATATAACTAGCTTCTGCCCGCGACTCCGTCCGCGTGGAACTCGTTTATATCGTAGCACCATACAAACTTTCATCCCCATTTCACCCCCTCCGGGGATGGTTTTCGGGATAAAAACTATCCTATGTCCTTCCCTGGGATTCAAACTATTTTCATACTCGTACCAAATTTCATCTCAATCGGTGCAGCTGTTGAAGCGTGAAGAGGTAACAGACAGACAGACACACTTTCGCATTTATAATATTAGTATGGATATGACAACTTTACAACCTAAATATGATGTAAGATGTTTTATGGAACCGATAGTGTAAACACGGCACGGATCAAGTTTATCAATATTTATTGCCCAGGCGCATTCACTATCAGAAAAGCCGTATCATTTATCTGACAAAAATAAATTGAATTTAAGTAGATAGCAGATAGAATTAAGTATTTCATACCTATTCGCCTAGTGACTGCAATACTAGCAACTACAATTGCAGTAGACCCACATCTCAAATATGTTTTAATTTTGAGATGTGGCCGTATTTCAGTCACTTTCGTATTGTCGGTTCCCCCAATTGAAATTTTATAACACAAGTGTGAAAGGATAATAAAACGCAGCGTATCTATTATCAATTCTTCAGTCGTCCCACTGTTGGGCACAGGCCTCCTCTCGTGAACTATGGGGCTATGTATATATACAGGTGAAGGTATTTTTGTAATTTTTTTTTTTATTTTTTTTTTTATGTATAAGTGTATATTACAATAAGAAATATTTACAATATGATATATAAAATACAAAAGTACATTAAAACTAGATTTAAAATTAAAACTAAAACTAACTTAAAAACGACCTAACAAAAACTAAATAATTCCTAAATTTGGACCCTTTGGCAGGGTACCCATCACGCAGGCAGCATTCCCGCGCTGAATTGCGATTGCAAGTCTTTGCGCGAGAAAGCTGCCCGCGCGAGGGTCGCCTGTAGCCTCCTTCAGGCGTTTGCGTTTTTGTAATAGTATTATAACTCTTTGGGGGAGACCTATATCCAGCAGTGGATGTCTCGCAGCTGAACGCTTATTTTAAATGTTGAACGTTTATTTTAGAATTTCGGTTAACCAAACCAATTTTAATACGACTTCTGTAAAAGACAATATACTTAGTAGTCGTAATATTAGTGTAATACTTTTGACGTACTGATTTAAAAAGCTTTAATGTATCTGAGTACGGTTTTTGGTAGAACACTTATTTTAAATGAGCTAGCCAGACGAACATACTTCATATGTTTGTCAACACCAAAATGCCCTTGAGGTTTTGTCTATTTGTATCGGAGTAAACGAGAGCTAGTGTTATTGGGCGGCCCGGTTTTTGAACATAATAATATACATAATAACCATCAATAGGCCCTATACTCCTCAGTGGGTGCTGTCCCTGTGTGCGTCCCATGACACGGGCAGGGACAGCATCCGCTCGGTGTACTCCTTGCATTTTATTAAATTGTCAAAAGGGCCTCTACGTGTTGGCTCAGTTGGTACTTTGTAGGTACCTAGCTCCACGCACGCCTCCCAAAGGTCCGGGACGTCATTGTCCCGTGAGCGGGAAAGACATACATAATAATAATATAATAAATAAATATTGAAATAAAAAAAAGTGTGGATTATTTGTGAAATATGACTATGTCTCGTTAGCGGTTTAAGTCTGAATATGTTGACTTTATGTTTTTAATTGTAGACTCATAAGTCGAAAAAATAAAGACATAACCGTTTAATGATGATTTTAAGACCAATCTTTGCAATTATTTTCTATCGAGCCGATTTCGTCCAATTATGTATCGAGCCCGTCCACACTCTTTGAAATATGGTGAATATAACATTTTTTTTTGAGGTGCTAGAACAAATAGTTTTTCTTAAAAAACTGCTTAAACAACATCAATTTCAACAAAATTAGGTCTTGCTTGTCAGCCTCTTAAGGCTGTGCATTGGAATCGCGTGCTTTGAAACGCCGTTCTGACTAGATTAAGAAACAATAAGGTCTGACTTTCAGATATATGATTCTTGACTATATGATTGTTTATCTGATTTTATCGATACATGATTGCTTAAAATTTCCTCGATAAAAAAAAATTCCAAAGTTGTATTTTCCTTTTTTTACTCAGCCTACTCAAACGATACATTATTTTACGACACAATCAAGTTAACACTAGGTAGGTATAGTATTTTACCTCGTCTAAAATCTCTCTTTATGATATTTAAATAAAACGTCTCTAAGTTAGGTATTTATCGCTTTTTAAGCTACATAATCTAATTACAGACATAGATATACCTCATGTCATTGTATATGCAAAGTTTCGTTACAATACAACGCGTAGTTTTAAAATGAGAGCGTAACTAGGTTTGTATGGAGAATCGAGCTTACTGCGGACTCTTAACGCGTTTAATTGGCTCCTCTATACGATTATTAAAAAAACATCCTAAACCGCTGCAAAAAAATAAAAACGACAATTTTTCTCATACAATGTTACCCAATGCCCTTTAATAGATATTGGCGCGCACTGCACCGGTCTGATAACAGCGAAGAGATTGTGTGTGAATGTTCCGTATTTCAATTTCGATTGGAATATTTCGCTTTTATTATAACTTTTAGAGGTATTTCGCCTGTCCAATAAAGTCTCTATTTCAAGATACAATTGAGGTAGAGATATAATTTATTATATTGAGGTAGAAGTATATGAACAGTCATATTTGGGCGTTCGCGGTGGTTCGCCCCCACTTAACCTAATATCGTTAGTGCTAATTTCATTACACTTACCAACGTTCGATATAATTTTCATTAGCCCTAATATTCGGATAACTAATCTTATATGGCATAATTATTCGCTGGGCCTAATTTCATACCTCCTAATCTTTCCTAATGCTAAACATCAAGTGTGCTAATATATTGGAAACTAATAATGATTTTTTCTAATGACTACTAACCCTAATGATTAATGTGCCTAATGGTTACTGATGTTTAATGTTCACTACACCTAATTTCGTCACACCTATCTGTCACTTGACCTATTAACTTTTGCTCTAATGTTTGACTACGAAACAGTAAACTTTTCAGATTTTCTTTGATTTTGTCGTATTAGGTTAGTAAATTATTAGGGCTAACGGAGGGGAAACGTTCGCGGTAGCAGCCCAGGTTGTGGTTATCGACGTGGCGCAATGAACTAGGTATATCGGATAGCATCGTGTCATGTCGGTTACAGTTACGGCATTATCTACTTCGAAAGGAATCGTAAGGAGTTGATATAGGGCGGAACCTAAAACAAAAATTTCTGGTGGCAGGTAAAAATGCGAATGGATGTTTTTTTATTACCGTCCGCTTTAAAAATATGTATAAAGTAAAGTTTACGTTTAAGCTTTATTAAACTAGGGATTATCATAGGTTAAATATACTTTATTTTGTGGAATCCATCGGGGAGGAAGGATTGACACAGCCCGAATTCCACGCAGCCTACGTAGGCCCTAGTAGAGACACAGCACAGCACAGCACATCAGCAGGCAGGGGCAGCAGTAGAGCACAGCTTGTAATATAACTTAATTGGTTTCCCATACCAAAGCAGTTTAGTCGTCAATATAAATTAGTCAAAGAGCTACCGCGTCGGACGATCTTTTCAAACCAATTATACAGTCGCATGAGCCGTCTCCTAGCGATTACCCATTGGCCGGGCTCCGTCGGCCAACTGTCATAAAATGGACGACAATCAGCACCAATTGTGGCCAATCACGCGTGAGATGAGGCCCGTTTTCTTTTCTATTATATTCGTTGTAACGATTTTCATCCTATTCCGGTATCTAAGAATTGCGAATGTCTGCGGACAATTGCTAAATAAAGATCCTTTAAGAGTCCGCAGTAAGCTCGATTCTCCATACAAACGTAGTAACGCTCTCATTTTAAAACTACGTGTTGGATTATAACGAAACTTTGCATGCACAATGACATGAGGGATATCTATGTCTGTAATTTGTTTATGTAGCTTCAGATACCATAGTAAAAAAAATACAGTGAATTTAAGTTTTTCATACAAAACTTGTTTTTACTGTATTTCGTTTGTTTTATAAACTGGAACCATATAAACTAATAACAGGCATAGATATACAACATGTCATTGTATATGCAAAGTTTCGTCACAATCCAACACGTAGTTTTAAAATGAGAGCGTAACTACGTTTGTATGGGAAGGTGAAATTCGGCCGGGCTTACTGCGGACTTAACCCATGAATTCTTTATATGTATATTAGCATCAAAGCTTGGTGCAAGAAAACTCATTGGTACGATTACGGTAATTTTATTATTTTAATCAGCTTTAATTTTATTTTTAATTTTATTTAATCAGATTATGGTAATCAGCACGACCGCCGCTTGCTTGAACCTCTCAGCTACCATAGCTTATCATTAACTTTTCGGTATAAAGGAGGACGCACATTTGCGAAAAGAAACAAAAGTTTTTGTTAATAGGCTGACAAGACCTAATTTTGTTGAAATTAATGTTATTTAAGCAATTTTTTAAGAAAAACTATTAGTTCTAGCACCTCAAAAAAAAAATGTTAATATTCACCATATTTTAAAGACCGTGGACGGGCTCGATACATACTTGGACGAAATCGGCTCGATAGAAAATAATTGCAAAGATTGGTCTTAAAATCATCATTAAACGGTTATGTCTTTATTTTTTTGACTTATGAGTCTGCAATTAAAAACAAAGTCAACATATTCAGACTTAAACCGCTAACGAGGCATAGTCATATTTCACAAATAATCCACACTTTTTTTGTTTTCAATATTTATTTACTATTATCTTCAAAAACCGGGCTGCCCAGTAACACTCGCTCTCGTTTACTCCGATACAAATCCTCCAGGGCATTTTGGTGTTGACAGCGTCTCCCTAACCCACGGCCAGCATGGAGACTACTACCAATTCCCTCTTCCATGAAAGGAGGCACAGGCCCGGTACAGGCATTATCAGCCTGTTTACGTTCCACTTTATAGGCCGATGATGATGATACAATTATTAAAACGTTAAATTGAAACCTTGAGCACAGATTATATAATAGTTCTACGAACAGGATACTCAGGTCTGAATAAAATAGCTAATACCTACCGCTTTTCGTGCCTACGAAATTTAACAATGGAGCGACCTTGAACGCGGTGTTCGTTGCCCGCACGTGCCGGCCAATCGACGCTAGGGTTGACACCGCTTAGATATGATTTTATGATTAATTGTTGAGTGAAATTCAAAACGGGTTAATTTTTTTTAATTTTTAATCAACGTTTTTTATTATTATGTGTGATTACATTAAGGTGAAGCAATTGTAAACAATTACTTAATTACTTAACGTTTGCCATGTTACCTATCTCGGACTCTGTCTATGGTTAGGTACGACATACGACAGTTAGAATGTACCTATTAATCTACCACATATTACAAAACGTAATCTTTTGTGTAGGTAAGTAACTTAATTTAAATATATCCCGACGACAGGACGGAATAAAGTTTGGGAGGTACCTACCTATCTTCGTTATTTATAACGTAAGTATATAAATAACGTAATATTGTATAATAGTTTAAAAGCAGCGTGACAAACTTGAAATTAGTCACAAGGCATAAGTTGTTTGAATGTATTATTTTAAAATATTCTGATTACGTGTTTCATTCTCGCGATTGCATTCCAGCCCTTCCAAAAAGTCATTAGTCCCTATAGCACCGACGAAAATTTCTTAGGCCGTGCAAATCTTACTAAGTAAACTATTATACTAATTGGTATTAGACAGGGATAAATATAAACATGAAATCTACGAAAACAACGAAATAATTTGGACATAATGGCAGTGGCGGAGTAAATTTGCCGGAGGCTCGGGGTAGGTATCTATACAAAATTACCGAAACTCAAGCAGGCCTTACAAATTGATTACGTATTTGAAATGGATATTAAAGATTCAATGTTCCGTTAAAATCACTACGTCCTTGTTAAAACTCACTAGTTTGTACCTGTCATGGAAATAATTTGTACTTATGTACTTATATAAAGTAGGTAAGTTACAAACATTTCATCGTCAGTCGGCAGAGCAAAAATGAATGTCTATTTGTTTTATTATTGTTACACCCCACAACACTGCAGTGCACCGAATTTATTGAAAAATGTAGGTATAATTCTATGTTCCCATGGTGCAGCTAGGTAGCACTGCCTAGTCAAGTGCTTAAGTTTTAAATGTACGATAACCCAGGGAGGTTGGGATCGTTGGGGACTTCACAAAAAAAATCGTTTCTATTCGACCATGTCGCGCCTCTTTCTGGAACCCAGGGCTCTCGGACATCAAAATCTACCAAAGAATGTTTGGACATATCATGCATTCAGATGATCGAAAGAAACAAATCATTCTGGGATCCCTGGTCAAAACGTTAGGCTGTAAGGAATTAGATGAATTCATCACTGACTTGACCAAGAACCGGAAACCTTGATCTGGTTGGTAACGGTTGTTGCAATCATCCGGAACTCGGAAGTAGAATGAGCGTTACCATGTCTACGCGAGTAATTTTGCACTAGAAAGAAATATTTCTTACTTAGGTTACTTAGGTACAGGTATTACCTCTCCAAGTTTAAGCTAGCAATAAACATGTTTTCCTTCAGGAGGAGTAAAAATGTAGAGTATACTATCAAAAATTTTCATTGAAAATTTCTCGTCGGTGCATTGCTAATGGAAGCGGAGATAATTATCAACATAAAATCGAAATATCTGATATATGAATATCTACCTACTAATACGTTTTCAGGCGTAAGTTGCATCTCAACTAGTTTGCTATAAATAATCTTAAACGACATGCCAACTACTTTACGGAATGACTCCCACGGCGTGCTCACTCGCCGGTAAACGTGGATATAACTAACTAGTCGTAGGCACTGTCTTTATCCAGGGGCTTAATTTTGGGACTCATTCGCATAAATATACAAGTAAGTAGTCATCGTATTATATGAATCTATGAGACAGTTTTGTACAAGATCTCCCCGAGTATGTAATATGAGCATACCATACCGACCAATAATTATGTGCTCGGGAGAAATGCAGACGCGTTTTGCGACAAACAAAGTCAAATCTAATAATTATAGCACATTACGAGTATGCTCCGCCACAGTGTCACTTCGGTTCAAACTGGGGGCGTAGCATGGTTGCCATTTTATCACTTATCGTTGTGGTAAAGACGCCCATCACGCTCTGACAAGTATGCGAGTGCGAGAGTGACGATTGCCTTATCCACAACGATAAGTGATAAAATGGCAACCGTGCTACGCACGCTGGAAACATTGTTTATCGATGTGACATGTTATTCAACACACGAGGCCGCGACCGGAGCGGCGATGCGGGCTCAATCTGGCTGAGATCGTGACGAGATAGGGGCGTGTTGTTCACAATGTACGCTCTTGGGGAAAAACAAAGGACGTGCATTTATGAAAATCGAAGATATATCGGCCGGTAGCGAAGAATAAAGGCGGCATGCTGGATTGGGTCTCATGCCTTAAAAACTGAAGACACTGTATGAAAGATAATTGACTAATAAACCTATGTATATTAACATCATGACCTTCTTAAAGGTCCCAATAATTTTCATCGTGCCCAGACTGTGTACTTTACACCAATATATTTATTTATTAATTCCTTCCCATCTATGCGCATTTTCAAAAAAAAATTGATAACTCAGTGTCAGTTTTGTGACGGCAATGAAGTACCTATTCGGTGTGTATAAAAGTTAACTTTTCTATTTTGTAAATTGTGAATTGTAAGTTGTGAAACAAGTTCAATTTCGTACAATTTGTGTGCGTAATTTTCGTCACAAAACTGACACCGAGTTAAGTTTTCTTTAACAACTCACGCTAATTGGGTTACACTATATTTTGAAAATGGCTCTATACTAATAATACCAATATTCACTGGCCTATGCTGATATCATAAAGAGGAAAAGTCTGTGACATTGCATTATTGTAAGTTAAGAACTACTCAGCCGATTTCACAATTTTTTCACCAGTATATAAAATGAACATTCACGCTATATATTATTCCGCGGCACCGCCTGGGTTGTCTGTAATACGTTGAAAGAGCCGTGCAGGCAGCTAGATTGGTAACACTGCACATGCTGACAATGTTAAGGCGGTGCATTGGAAATTATCGCGTGCTTTGAAACGGTGTTCTGACTAGATTAAGAAACAATAAGGTCTGATTTTCTGATATATGATTCTTGACTATATGATTGTTTTTCTGATTTTACCGATACATGATTGATTAAAATTTCCTCGATAGAAAAAAAATCTAAAGTTGGGTCTGGTTTTTCCTTTTTTTACTCAGCCTACTCAAACGATACATTATTTTACGACACAATCAAGTTAATTCTATAGTATTTTATCTCATCTGAAATCTCACTTTATGAAATTTAAATAAAACATCTCTAAGTTAGTTATTTATCGAAATTTGACCAAAAAAGCCATTCTCGAAGAGTGTTCCATCTCTTTTTCTCGTACGCGGAAGGCATAAGCGTGTCTTTGTCTAGGTGGCGCGTTCGACTCGAATCAAGGCATCCCCTTAATGGCAACAATATGTAGATCACAGACCGAACAAATAGTCGCAAGGACGTTTCTGGATGGTAGTTGGTAGGTATTATAAACCAATCAGTCTAAAGGTAGGTTTATAATCGATCGAGCGAGCGAAGCGTCTATGCTTCAGCTTGGACGAAAAAGCGTTTTTCCTCATGTCCGGATGTTTGGATTTCCCCCTGTTCTCGCCTAGAGCTCACATTTCTCAACCGGTTCTCATGGAATTTTGTGAGTAGGTTCGGTAAGTATAAAGATTATTTTTGTCGAGTCAGTTTTTCGAAATTTTGAATAATGGCGGAGATATGTGTTGAAAACGTAAAAAATTACAAGAAAGGGGTCAGCGTTGACTACTGACTTGGTACAAATTTTATGTTCCGTCCACTGTATCTTGAACTTCGATTTCGATGCGCGAGGTCTACAGCTCACAGAGCCATTAGTAGATAATGTTTGTAGATAGCTATTACAGTGTCGTTAGAAGAGAAGTATACCTAATCGACGTGACCTTCGTTATTAGGAATAATGTTAAACCGGTAAACTGTTCCTCATGAAAATGAAGTAAATTGACAGCATACATACAGTAGACCTACTGTATGTAAAAACGAACGATTCTTGCATTTAATGTAGACTTGTGAGCTCGATACCTGTATGCGCGACATACCTGTATCAAGCTCAAAATCAAGGTATATATCGAAAGATATTTCGCGAAATGATTTGACACTATCTTGTAATTACGCATTGGCTAACATGCTCGTCCGTTTTGTGGTTGAAACCAATCTGAAATACGAGTATAGTACTATATTTAACATAATATGATTACTTTTTCTGATCACAAGTCTACATTAAATGCAAGAATCGTTCGTTTTTATTGAAATTGATCCATTTTTATGCTAATAACAAGTGTAGGTCAGGGTGTTACTGTTTATCGATGGGTTAGAAGAAAATGACGGATAGTTTCGCGCGACTTGCGCTTGCGCATCGCGAGGTGCCACGTTGGACATTGAACCCACTATAATTATCTTCACGTATATTAATAACTACTTGTTTGTTTCCTCTATCTGCAGTTGGTAGAAGATGGATTTTACGTAAGAATAATATTGCTTTATAATTCTTATCACCGAACAATTTTTCTACTTATTGTTCTCGCTGATATGTAGAAATTCTACTTTCCATTAACTGTAACCCTGTTCCATATAAGATAAGAAAAACCGTGCATTAACGTCATCCGTTTTCAAGGAAACCACTGTGAAACAAAAATAAATATAAGCTAATTGGTTGAAATAAGTAAAATATTTCCTTTTGATAAGTATACTAGATTCACTAGATCAGTGTTTTTTCATACTGCGCGTCGCGTCGCGACCCTTGGGGGGGTTACAAAGCCTTTCAAAGGGGGTCGCAGCTACTCTTATCTTTAATGTTAAGGTACTGTAAGTATTTTGAACAGCGTAGGGTGGGGGGTCGCTTAATATTTTTTTCTGTACTAAGGGAGTCGAGCATTAAAAAGATTGAAAGACACTGTCTTAGATAAAAGAAGAAACGCAGACGAATTTGTCCGTTTAAAATCGAATATTAAGTATCAGGAATGAAGATTAGACAAGAGAAAAACAAAAATAAATATAAAAGAGCCCTGTTGAAACACTATCTCGATAGTATTTAAATACCTAAATACCTAATATCTTATATCTAGTTACCTATCCACTTTATACAACATCATTTAAAGCTGTTCTTACTTCTTAAGACTTTACTAATTATATAGACTGATTAGGACTTTACCACTTTATATAGACTCATTATCATTAAGACTACCTCAAATTATATAGACTCTTGGATCCCACAGTCAAACTGTGCAAACAGTTTTGTGGGACGTTGTATTTAGTTTTAAGGCATTGTACAGTGCTTTACTGAAATAATAAATAATAATAATAAAAAATAAGTATAATTTTCTAGTTTCATATTCATATAATTTATTGCAGTTTGCAGATACTTAGTCTAAACTATTATCCGTCTTTAGCGGTATGGGAATATTCAAAAACACTACAATTATAAATAACGGAACCTGACATCATTTCTGAATAGCATCCATTCTGTTAATTAATATTGATTGTATGGTGGGTTCTCAATTTCTCTCAGAATTGCAAACCGGCAATATAATTTGAAATACCCTTGAGTAGTTAGTTATCTGTAGCGGTTTATAAATCGCCATGGAAGCAAATAATAACGAAGAATAAAGCCTAAACGTCTTCCAAATATTTTACCGGGTTCTCCTTGAACATTGCATTCCTTCGTTCTTGTTGGTTTATTGGTCCTGTTTGGCCAAATATGGTTACAAAGGCGAAGCTCTTGGTTTCTTGGTCAACTTGACTTAATTGATTATATCCCAGGTCCATTGGCAATGCCTTGCTTTTGTATTAATGTGATGGTACTTTCAGAACACTTTTGGTTTTCCGAATGTGATCCACACAAGGCGGAAACTGGAAATGTAGTCTAAGTAAAGTTATCACGTGAGCTGTACCATTAGAAAACAAAATTATGTAACTAAACTAACTAGCTAATAGCTAAGCCTACTCATCTATTTTTTGTAAGGGAGTGCCCTGCAGTTTGGCAGAAGAAAATGCTGTAAAACAAAAAAAAAATCTTATTCTTATTCAGTGAATACATTCCTTAAGCGTTTACTTTAAAAAGCTTATCAATGCAATAGCCACAAACATACCGACATGTTCTTTCTAGAAGGTAAAACAGACGTTTCGTATGTGCCTAAACAAAATGTCACTCTCATGAAAATAGAAACCCGGGAGAATATAAAATTATAATCCAAGTGAAGTTTCCTCATAGGTACTCCTACTTGTTCGTAGCTAAGGCAGAGGATAACTGAAGGTTGATTTAATCGTCTACATAGGAGAATGAATTGACATTATGGGCGGTTAAATTGACTGCAAGCACTTTATGCAATAAGCGTTGCTGGAGAACATTATAGAATTATGAGTATTATGTATGACAGATCATATGCAGTCCCCGTCTTCTCCCCTGACAGCCCGTTCACACGGAGTCTCCGTATTTACGGTACCCGTTTTAACGGATACAACTGCAACTATTTGTTCATTCATTTATTCATCAATGAAAAAAACGTATGTACGATAAAACGGAGACCCTGTGTGAACGGGCTCTTATTATACTTGCACCTCGTCCTGATTTTACCATGGGGCAATAAATGATTGTGAATATGATCCTAACTCTGAGAATTAACTTTTCTAATTGGAAGTTGCCACCAATCCCCAAAAATCTTGATCCTACTACTGACGCTAAGCTTGGCAACATGTCCATGTGAGTTTAGTAGGGAATGTCAAAGGCTGAGACACATTTTGGCTTAATTGTGAGTAGTTTTTTTTTAATACATTAATTGATAAAGAGATGACATCATGACATGAACATCATTCGCGGAAATGACCACTCCCCTCAATTTTCGCTTTATCTCAAAAATCATCTCACATTAAGTATCTGTAATTTCATCGAGTTCAACTAACCAAAGCGGATGGCAAAATGGCAAATGACTCTTCCGGCATCATTATTGCCAATAAATGTCCACCGCTCGTACTACCAACCACTCACAAAGCCAGAGTAAGAAAGCCGTAATTTCTCTATACAACTCGTTACACATCAATAAGTCTGGCCCCTCTAATCCAATTCACATTCATTATTCAACCCGCATAAACCAAAGCTGCCCACTCCCTCCGGGCCTGCACATTGGACCTGCATTGGAATGCAGTACAACGGTATTGTGAACTCTTTGAAACATTCCACCATTCCAAAATCAACCTTATTGTTTAAGACTTAAGGTGACGCAGAATCGCACGGACGGTTGGTTGTGCTAAATTGCTTCAGATGAAACTTACTGTAATGCCGGTGGTAGAAACAGGAACTAACGCTTATAATGAAGACATCGGGATTACGCGAAGACAGTAGCGCCACGATTGGACGCAACGTCGTCGGACATGTGAATGATTGGAAAATGAGTGAATGGTTTTAATTGATGCGTTCGCGCGTCAATGAAGTACGAAACTTGTGTGAGGAAAGCATACAATAGGTACTAAACCTAATAAAAAGCATGTGACCGGAATAGTAATGGATACGAATGTGGACGGATGTAAGAGACGAGGTAGGCCAAGGAAACGGTGGATGGACTGTGTGAGAAACGATATGAAATAAAAGAAAGTCGAGGAACG
The DNA here is from genome assembly GCA_947049275.1 of Epinotia bilunana. Classification (NCBI taxonomy): domain Eukaryota; kingdom Metazoa; phylum Arthropoda; class Insecta; order Lepidoptera; family Tortricidae; genus Epinotia; species Epinotia bilunana. The sequence goes on along the minus strand of OX346271.1, from coordinate 6,072,156 downwards.
AAGTGTCGAGATGGCAACAGGCGAATAGTATGGAAGAAAAAACATGCTGCGCCGATCCGAAGTAAATGGGATACGGGCATTCGGGCAAGCAAATGACGAGGTATACCAACTAAGAGGATAATCTTTGAATGTCTATACTACAAATATATTGATTGAACCCTGTCGGACGCCGCGAATAGCTTTACAAATATTTATTGACTTCTTTAAAGAGGCAAGCAATATATCTGTTTATATACCTGTCACGCCGATAGCCCCTGTATTTGAACAAACCGCAAATATACGAGCTCGTCAAAAGATGGTTGATTTAGGCGACGTAATACGAGATGGAATTTCAGTATAGTCTCAGTCCAATTTAGGAATCTCGACTCGTGAGTGATGAGCAGGCCGGTTGAGGAATTTTTGTCTGGTCAACCACTTGTGTAACTGGAGATAAGCTTAGACGGATCTTATCCTTTTTCCAAGCTATATATTTATATTAACTTGTTACTAGTCGTATTCATGTAGTTTTGCAAAACATTTTTTAGCGACTTGGCGGTGTCCGATTGAGCTGAAGTTTATACCACACATATGCAAGTTTGGTGAATACGCAATAATTATGCCACCACAAAGATGATCTGATGAAGAAGTCAGAAGGTGACCATAGCAACTCCATAAATATAAAGCCGTAGTGAATGGGTATACTAGAACCCTCTTAACGAGGTGAGTTAAAATTACTTAAAACTATGGTTATGTCGTCAGGAAAGCCGGAACACTAACCCATACAAAAAAGTTTTTGACCTATCTAAAGGTTCTTGGTTAACAAAATGCCAGTGTTTTACACGTTAGGTGTCCCATACCGATAGATATGAAATATGATAAGGAAAAACAGTTTTTGTGTGGACAAAGAATTTGCAAACGTGACAAATAGCTGTGAGACGAGCAGAAAGATATTTATCTCAGACTAAATGGGCGTTGTTTACTAGAATTATGATCATTTGTTATTTATGGTATAGTTTTTGTAGGTATATAATCTCTGCCCCCGGGCAGCTAGCTCAGCAACGCGCGCGTGTCTCGCGCGTGAAGTAAATTACCCGTTTGTTTCGTAATGAATCCAGTGAAGAGATGAATAATCTAGGTATCCAGTGTGCGGTCTTGTAATAGCCGTGCTACTCACAGACAAACCAGTAGTATGTCTAAAGTTGTTATTTATCTCCGGGTTATGTTATATTAGAATATTGGTCGTCGTTGAAGGCGACTCCAGACTGGATGTGCTATTACTCTTAGACCTAGCCATTCGGTAGCTACGCTAGTGCATAGGCTTACGCACGGACGTAACATCGCACTATACACCGTGAGCTGTCAGGAGACAAAATTTGACAAGTTTACTGTTGACCGCCACCGCAGGCCGCGCTAGTGTGTTTCAGGCGTTGCGTTAGCGCCTCCACTACCGCCTGCCATGCCTAATCTTATTCTTCAATATTTAATTTTAATCTGTAGCCATGTTTCATTTTTGATAGGATACTCTAAACAATTACTTATGTATGTAGGTACTACCTACTCGTATGTGGCTGTTATCAACTTGAAGTTCACTGTACTGCTTCAAAACTGCAAGTTATATTTTTGAGGTTCTTTCGATAAAATATTGGTTATTAATTATATTAATCTAAAATCTGAACGTTGCTTATTTCAAAACAATCATTCATTTTGATAAATAATTGGGTTTGGATTTATATTAAAGTGTCGCAGAAGGTGGTTCATGTGCGGCTTAACAGTGCAGGATTTATCTTATCAAGCTTACATTACTTACCTACTTACCTTAGCGAGCAAGCGAGACAACATTGTGAGGGTTACAATCACCCTGAACAACAGATAAGTTAGCTAAATCTCTGACCTTTTCCAAGAAAGGGCGGACCACGCGTTTGGTGACATCCATTTTAGCTCGGTGCGGTATTTTCACACCCATATCAGCGGACATGTAGATCCCCTGCGACTTGAGTGGGATCACGTGGAATGAAAAAGTGAAAAGGTGGTTATTGCAAATACTCTTCACGTCACACCTGTTCATCAGTATATATCAGCCGAAAGACGTCCACTGCTGGACATTGACCTGCTGGATATTACATTGCTGGATACCTCCCCCAAATAGTGCCACACAACAGTGACCGGTCCGGCGCCACCGGCATACAGCGGACTCCTAAATAAATGTATATTAAATTATTATTTCAATAAAATGCCTGCTAATAATGCGTACCTACGCGGAAAATCCCTCCAGCACGGCTATCACAAGACGGCGCGCGAGCTATCTCGATTTTTCTCGCACTATACCTCTATTTCTATGTTTTCTGATAAATATCCGTATAGTGCGAGAAAAATCGAGAGAGCTCGCGCGCCGTCTTGTGATAGCCGTGCAGGGGAGACATAACATTTTGTACTCTCCGCGGGAGGTAAAATAAAGCCTGAGATCGCATACTTAGGCATTTATCGTCCTTCTCTTCGGCTCGGGCGTGAAATACCTGCGATCCGAAGCATTCTTTGATTTACCACCCGTATGAGGATGATGGAGCGAGCTTGGGAGTAGGCATAAAGGAGAGGGCAATGCACAAAAGATCCCATTGGGTCGAAGTGTATCCGAAAGGGCCGTCATCTAGACTAGATAAAATAAGATACCACCGTATGTGTGTGAGTATACTATTTTCGTTCAATGTTAATAGTGGGTAGGTAGGTAATCTACTAGTATACATCAAAGAATATAATTGTATAGGGTATTACTATAGGTAGGTACTCGTTTGTTCGTACTACTTTACTAAACCATTATCTATGAATTTTATGGTGCATCATTTTAGTATAGTTGAGGAAAACATATGTACCTACTTCTTTTATTTATTTTTGCGTCCTTCGTTTCTTCATGCGCGTTATCTACCTTTATTCAACATCATTATCAGTATGACAGGTACATTTAACTGTCAAAGCCTAATCCATAGATAAACGGAACACCTTTACTGACCTAATGCGAATAAACTCCCGCAAATCCACTTTTTTTGGAATTACTTATCTTATCTGACATGTGTCACTGTGTCGAACACTAAAATACATGTATATTTATTTTAGTTGTATCAATAAGATTACTTTCTGTATTCGTTAAGGCTATGTCTCTTAATGTAAGCTTGTATCCATGGGAGGGGAAAAGGTATAAACTGGTGGCTTCAGAAAATTTCGACAACTTTATGAAAGGATTAGGTAATCTCGTTTTGATTACTGATTTCCTTTGTCGGGCTCCCTGGGACCCAACTGTATATTTCATTAATGTTTAGGGTGTAGCGAAGGGTAGCAGGACAATTTTTTTGTCGGTGGGACATTATAATGATTAATGACACATATTTTATATGGTTCCATCGTGTAGAATACGCCAAAAGAAGCACGTTTTATTTGAAAAACTTTTCTCTAAAATAAAGGAATGGCTGTGATATTGGACCCATTGCGATCCCGAAACACTGGGGTAGAGGTTAGGTTCGTTATGTTGCTTCGGATGCCCGAAGGATAAATTGCCCAGAAATAGGAACCCCGCTGTCAAAACTTGCTTTACAAAAAAAAAATGCACTATTCGTCCATTTTTGCGCACCCTCCCCGACCGTCAGAGCGCATCAGATGAATGTGAATAATATCCGTCATAATTGGTAATTCTAATAAAATCCCTGTCGTTTCCAGGCGTGGGTCTCATCACCCGCAAAGCCGCCAACGCCGTGACGCCCACAGTGGAGCTGCGCAAGGACGGCGACCAGTACACGCTGGTCACCTCCTCCACCTTCAAGACCACGGAGATGAAGTTCAAGCCCGGAGAGGAGTTTGATGAGGAGCGCGCTGATGGCGTCCAGGTATGCAATATCGATATAACTTGATTATATGCCATTATAGGTCAGATAAATAAGCTGGATGCGGGTGGCGCAGGTCCGGTCACTTTGGCACTCTTTGGGGGAGGCATATGTCCAGCAGTGGACGTCTTTTGGCTGATATGATGATGATGATGGGTCAGATTAAATTGGTACGCTCAGCTCACTACCTATCGAAAGGTGTTCCATGATGGGGTGCTGAAGGCTTCCAGGTACAGGTATGGAATGACTAGTGTAATTCAAACTTCAGATCCTTAATAGTAAGGATATAATGTTAACACTACGTTCCCTGTCCGGGAGCCCCCAATCATGGGTCATGCACCTGCTTTTCAGGAGACGTGAGACATTGTCAGATCATTTTGTACGGGGGAAAGTAAACGTGTTTAATACCTTGGTCAATTCATTATGGGTCGTGGCCAACGTCGCACTTTGAAAAATATGACAGTAAGAGCCTTGCAGTAGTGACGTAGGCATTATGGTCTCTATTTCACCAATCTGGCAAATGCCAGCTGACAATTCGCTGTACACTTCTGAATCAGCAATAATGATAGTCACCAGCAATTATAAGTATTTACTTGTAGACTCGTCAATATACAGCGAGTGGCCTGGTTAACACATTCGGTTTCGGGCCAAGCCCCCTAGAAACAAACCAGTATCAAACGATTACGCTGATTGCGTGGTTAATAGTGCCCCGTGTGGTTAACAGTTCGCCGTGTTTCCAGGTGAAGACCGTGTGCTCGTTCGAGGGCAACAAGCTGAAGCAAGTACAGAAGGCCCCCGACGGCATGGAGGTCAGCTACATGCGCGAATTTGGCCCCGAGGAGATGAAGGCGGTAAGACTTTATTGGATGACCTTACCGATCACAGTGCAGTCAGCAACATATAGTTAACTTATGCCCGCGACTCCGTCCGCTTGGAACTCGTTTATGTCGTAGCTCCATACAAACTTTCACCCCCTTAGGGGAGGATTTGCGGGATAAAAGCTATCCTATGTCCTTCCCCGGGACTCAAAGTATCTCTATACCAAATTTCATTGAAATCGATTCAGCGGTTAAGCGTGAAGAGGTAACAAACTGACCGATAGACAGACACACTTTCGCATTTATTATATTAGTAGGTATGGATAGCAGCCAAAGTAGGGCAACACGTTACGTACGTTAATATTGTAGGAGTATGGACGTGTTGCGTATTCAAAAATATTCTTACTTGCTTAGGATGATATGATGATAGCATCTGTAGTAGGTAGGTATAGTTAATGGAGAGTTTGGCGGTTATCTATCACACTGCCGCTGTATCCCCCTGCGGTGTGCGGAGAAGCGTACATTTCGCCGCACGCACCTGCGGTGCGGTGTGTGATACCGTGCGGAATTTTTATCCTACGTGAGGTACTTGGTACTTGCATACAACGAGAAAACCGCATCGTACCGAGCGGGTAGTGTGATAAGTGATAACCGCTTTGGGAGAGTTGAACACCATTTTAGTTAAAACATAATGTAAAAATGCCTCTGACGTCGTGTTATGTACATTATGTATGTACATCTAATTATGTCGCACTGTGACTGCCCTGTAACATGGTGCAAGTCAGGGTCAGAGAGAATAGACAGTGGAACATACATTATATTACGGCTGAGAACGAGAAAGGTGAATAATGCGGTAGTTAGCAACAGTAAAGTAAAAATAGATTATGTTTTTATTTCCAATAAGTAAATAAAAGTAAACGAATTAAAGGTACTCTGAAAATATTACGCTTTAACTTAGGTAGGTAGTTTTGCTTGTTTAGTACATCAATAATAATGATTAAAAAATAGTCTGTTTGACCATTATAGTCACTCAATCGTAGTCACTTGTTCCCATTTTTCCTAAAAACTACATTCTAATTGAGCGTTTTTGTCGTAACATAAAAAGTTGGTGATTTGACAATCAGTCGAGTCTCGCTATTATGTACGTAGGTATTTATTATGATTGAGTGGAGCTGAAAATAGACGGGTTATACTGCATGGTTATCACAAGACGGCGCGCGAGCTGTGTCGCGGCTACATAGACTAGCCGTCTATTTCTAATTAGACCACTTGGAAAGAAACGGATAGTCTATATCGCCATCTTGTGATAACCGTGCTGGCTTGTCTAGTGCCAAGGTGAGTTAAACCGAAATTGTAGCGTTAATATAAACTCTTTTGCACGAGCCAGTACCAAGGTATTATCAGATATGTATATCACCAGTGAATAATGTATTACCATAAATTTTGGTGTAAAGTCTGAGCACAAAGAGAGCCGAGAGATTTCATGGCGCATCAGTGCTATTTTACTGATTTTGTGTTGTTTCTTTATATAAATCATCGCATAGTATAATTAATTTTTGTCTTACATTTCGGAAGTATGGATTTTACCCGAAACCAGTGTTCTAATAAAAAAGACTCGTAATTAAGCGAATTAGATCCCGTTTAGTAAATGATAAGCAAATGCACAGCATGCAGAGGTCGTGTCATGAGATGAGATTCGCCCGTGGCGAAATTTTTCAATTTTACACTTTGATCGGAATTTATAATATGGATTGTCTTAAAGGTATATCTCTCATCTGCAGGTCATGACCGTGAAGGACGTCACCTGCACCCGGGTCTACAAGGTACAATAAGACAACCACTCACAAGACTACAGGGCTGCGCCCTATAGCTACGTCCTACGATAGCACATCTATTTTATAAAATTAAATTATGTTACAGCGCTCTAACAACTAAATGACTGCACACTCGGAACACGAATGTTCAATTTGACCAACGGCGTGGCCGTACTGCTACTTCAACTGTCAGTTACAACGAAAACGACCAATCGGATTGCGACAGTAATTCATAATTCGGCTAACTTCACAGCTGTCGGTTACAACGAATACTTTTCAAACTCCGAATGTGAAAGTTACTGATTTTAAGCTAATCGCATTCAGCAGTCATTTATTTGTAGAATCAAACGAGTGTATTATCCTTTGCTTGTGAACTCAATAGTTTATTTTTGTATGATTTACGCGTGTTTGCCAAAGTTAAGTTATGTTATGCTACACAACTTGTACTATGCGGAGATGTGAACTTACTAATGTATGTTTGCATACATTGCTGGGCATGTTAAATAAACTCGTTTTTATATATTTGTGTTTCCATTGTGATCCTGAGAATCCCAGAAACGGAAAATATGGATCGGTCCATTCAGAACGCGAACTCGCGTTATTGAAATTAGGTTGTAATCATATTGCTTAATAAATGAAATAAATGAATTTTATTTTGCGAGTAGGCCGTAATGGCACTTTTACAAGTCAAAATTCTGGTAGCGTTTCTGAAAAAGAAGACCACTGTTAAGAAATAAAACCGCCGAAACAAACTCGACAGTCAGTCATTTATTGCCAAAAAAAGCTTATTACTTAGTTCTTAACCCACTTAAACTAAGTCAAACTTTATAATAATATGAATACAAAGAAAAAAGTATTTTGGGCTCTAAGCTATTTAAGCTAAGCTATTTTGGGCTCTGGTTTGGGCCATGCATTTTTGTCAGTTAGATAGTCCTCAACCATGTACAAACCCTGTAATAAGCCTTCGACATCAATGTTTTGGGTGGTGCTGGGTAGAGCCAAAATTTCATTAGGTAATTTATTATAAAAATGGATACATTGACCCGAAAAATACTTGTATACTTTACGAACACGAAACTTTTTGGTTGCTACTTATTTTATTTTTATTTCGTGTATTAAAATTATGGGTATCAGAATCTTTACAGAATAAATCTATGTTCTTAATGACATAGACAATATTTTCATAAATGTATTGGGACGCTACTGTTAAAATGCTAATTTCTTTAAAGAATTTAATGCTTTTCACAGGCAGGCAAATGCGTGTGATACGAGGGCTAGCTGATAAGTTTCCGAAATGAGACGTTTAAAAGAAATTAATAAAGTAATAATGTCATTCTAATCTCTTGACTTTTACGTAAATTCAAATGCAATTTTAACTTAATATCACAATAATAATAATTTATAATAGCGATTGGAAGAAAATCTGTTTCCATTTTCATGACAATGGAAAAAACTGAAGTGCGTGCTGTGATTACGTTTTATGTTTTGAAAGGCAAAACCGCGACTCAGATAAAAATCAAACTGGACCGCGTTTTAGGGTCTTCTTCACCATCTTTAAGAGTCTGCAGTAAGCTCGGCCGAATTTCACCTTCCCATACAAACGTAGTTACGCTCTCATTTTAAAACTACGAGTTGGATTGTGGCGAAACTTTGCATATACATTGACAAGAAGTATATCTATGTCTGTAATTAGTTTATATGGTTCCAGTGTATAAAACAAACGAAATACAGTAAAAACAAGTTTTGTATGAAAAACTTAAATTCGCTGTATTTTTTTTACTATGGTATCTGAAGCTACATAAACTAATTACAGACTTAGATATACCTCATTTCATTGTATATGCAAAGTTTCGTTACAATCCAACACGTAGTTTTAAAATGAGAGCGTAACTAGGGTCATTACGCTGGTTACGCGACCACCTTTGGTTAGCGACCACCTGAAGGAGAAGGTTTTTTCTATTGAAGATAACATCAATTCTACAGACCCTATTGATACAATTAGGTAGTTGTACATGCATTTTTGTTGTTGTTTTAGAATAGAAATCTACTAAAAAACCGAGGAAATATCCTTTCAGTTCACCAACTCAGCTAAGTGGTCGCCAACCGGCACATAAAATTAGGTGGTTGCTAATCGGCGAAATGTCCCTACGTTTGTATGGAGAATCGAGCTTTCTGCGGACTCTTAAGCACTGTTCATACTTGGGTTATTGACTTCAGACGCGGTCAACAGAGCTGCACAGATGCTCCCCGCAGCGGACGGCCCAATGAGGAACTCCAGAAATGATCAATTAAATTTAAAAAATGTATTGGATGATCGCCGTGTGAAGTTGCTGGAAATAGCAAACATGGTAAACATTTCGAAAGAACGTGTGTGCTTTGTGCTCGTTGGGTGCCGCGTCTGTTGACAGACGAGCAAAAACAACAACGCAAGGATGATTCGGCGAAATGTTTGGAGATGTACAGGCGTAATCCTAGCGAGTTTTTACGTCTATACATAACGGTTGACGAGACGTGGATCCACCACTACACGCCGGAGACAAAGAACAGTCTAGGCAGTGGACAAATCGGGGTGAGCCCGCCGCAAAGAAAGCGAAAACGATTTTGTCAGCCGGTAAAGTAATGGCGACCGTATTCTGGGATTCCAAAGGACTGCTTTTTGTCGCTTACCTCCAGAAGGGAAGAACAATAAACGCCCAATACTATGCTGATCTGCTACAAAATCTCAGTGACGCAATAAAAGAGAAAGGGTTGCTCTTGAACTTGCTCAAGAAGAAAATTGCACTGCACCAAGACAACACCCCTGGGGACCGATTTTTGACTTTCGAGCGCTCGACTCTTTCACTCGAAAACTGACAAATATTATGAAATGCTATTTTGAAATGACGATAGAAAATGAAAAAACGTGCGGTATTGACCACTTGTATTCAATTCTATCGGTAGAAAGTAAGTGCCTGTGATTATGACACTACAATAGCATTAACTTTTATTTAATTTTCGAGCGCTCGAAAGTCAAAAATCGGTCCCCTGTTCATACCGCTAAAGTCGCAATTGGCAAAATCAAGGAGTTGCACTTGGAATTGTTACCCCATCCCCCATATTCGCCAGACTTGGCCCCTCGCGACTTCCACCTGTTCGCAAATCTAAAAGTGGCTAGGTGGACAAAAATATTCCTTAACACTGAAGTCATAGAAGCTGTAAATGGGTATTTTGAGGGACTCGATGAATCATACTTTCGAAATGGGATAATGGCCTTGGAGAAACGTTGGGCTAAATGCGTGGACTTAGAAGGTACCTACGTTGAAAAATAAATCATTACATTTACATATATTGTATTATTTCTGTTCCGTTTCGGAAACTTATCAACCCGGCCTCGTAGTAGGTATTAAGTATGGATCAGAGATTCCAAATCTAATCTTGACATTTACCAATAAGAGTCGTTTAAGAATCGTTATTCGATACGATAGGCATTAGGTATATAGATAGGCACAGGTATAGGTACCTGTACCAAAAAACATTGGAATAGGTAGCATAATAAATTCATTTCTATTCTATTATATTCTAATAATATTTATAATTAAAAGGTGTGCCTTTGTGAAGTTCCCAACCCCTGCCTATTCCCCCTCATCCATTAGAGGAAGCCTGTGCCCAGCAGTGGGACGTATATACGATGATGGTGATAATGATATGAAAACGAACTACCTTTATTACCTACCTCTTTTCCTATTCATTTGTAAAGTAGTAGTATTTGTACTTATATACATAGAAAACATAAGTATTAGAGATGCGAATATTCGATATGCGGCATGTTTTTTAATGTAGGGTATTCGGCTGAATTATTCGGTTCAGCTGCCGAATATTTACAAGAGCAATTTTAAGAGGTTTTTGTTACAAGCAACAATAATGTAAAATAGTTACTGCTTCGTGAAATTAATACACTTATTATACTTCTTATTATTATTTAACTTGATTTATTGACAATATTTCGCTTTGATAAGGAACAGAAATGTTACCATTGAATGAAGTAGTCTGTTTTAGAACAACGGATGAAGGCATAAGGCGTACGTACGCTTTCGGCGCATCTGTGGGTGGTAGGTATTCCTCTTGTCCAAGATCTTTGTCCAATATTTGCGTCTCAAATTTTGCTTAAAGTGTGAGTCTCGGTGGATCTTGGACAAGTGGAATACCACCCTGTAATAAGTATATTTCGATTTCTTAAAAGTCCGATAAGCGCACATAAAACTATAACAGTTACTAGGCTTTTCCTCCGTATTTGATTTGTATAAGTAGATTAGCAATTTTCTTCAATTCATGTGGTAGCGGCACCTCCAGCGGTTAAATGTTGCACTAATCATTTCATTTTGGTTTTTACTGCCATCTACTGTAGTATCGGTAAACATTTACATTGTTACTCATGTAACTTTGATACTTAGCTCTGCTACCGAACGCTAGATGTCGCGCATCCAGGATTACACTGCTATTCATCAATAGAGGGCACTACTACAAGCTTCACATCGCCGCAGAGGCGTTTTTTTAACTTTTCTATTTTTCTAAGTTTTATTAGATTCATTCAAGATTCATTAGTAGAGGTGTACTAAATTCGAATACGATTGAAATAAAGTAACAATATTAAATTACATTGATGCATAGATAAGCATCATTTTTTATTTCAAATCTCTTACATATACTGAACATAATACGGTCAAATTATGTTAGTCTCGGTGCTAAGTTCCATTGAATATCTTATTTAGCTTTCCAATTTAGGGGTATTATAATTTGTACTACGGATCGGCCGCCGGTGCTTTGCTTGGGGCCGGATTGCCGCAGTTCGTATGCTACGCTACGATTAGTTTATTTGTGCCGTGAATAGGATAGGTGCGTTCGGGCGCATTGTACAGAACGCGATTATTATCGACATCTGTCAAATCTTCAATTTTACGTGTTTTGTGATAGAGATGGTGGATTCTTGATTAAATTACTGTGCCGGTGTGAATTTACTCAGTGTCCAATTAAAGTTTGCCTTATAATGTTTGGAATTTGTGATTCTGTGTTTTGTGTATAGCAGGCTAGTAGCCAAAGTGGCGTTTGTGGATTGAGGATAACACAGTTGCTTATTTGGATTAAAAATACTCGCAAGTAAGTAAATATTTACTTAACAACGTAACGCTATGTTAGAGTTTAAACAGGATACATTTTTACGAAGCAAGAAGCCGCTATATGGTTAATTTATGTTGTTTTTGTGCGGCTAAAACTGCCCAGTTTAGGAACTGTTGGCAGGCCTAGAGGTATTTGTTGTTTTATACATTTAATTGCATTCCTGCATTACTAGTTGGGTCTTGGCTTCGTAATAATGTACCTTTAGCATTTTCCCTATTTGATTACGTGAGCAATACAAGTGTAATTAATTTATGTCACTAAAAATACAACTTGAAATCGTGTTTCTAATTTATTTGGTTACACTAAGTCAAGTGTTTAATAGTCAGCTGTGATAATGATAAGAAAGTCAACAAGATACTGCTGTAGCTAGTATATTTCGTATGGTTTTCGTGTTTCAGTGGATCCTCAATATTATATGTAAACTTAAACAATATACTAAAGCAATATACCTACAGGTGTAGTGGTGACTGATCAGTGAGCCATACTCTGAAAACAGATACGTAAAGGCATGTAGCTAATTAGTTGTTGAGTTATCAGAAGAGTACCTATACCAATAACAGCAGGTCAAATAACATGCATATGTACAATAACTCTTAATTGTGCCTCATGTGGAGTAGGTATGCACATTTTACAAAAAACGTTTACAAAAGAAACTGGATGAATTTATCATACAGGTGGTCTAGCTAATCATTGAGATACCTAAATAGAAAAAAAAACATTGTTATCGAAGTAGGTATTATATTCCTACTTATTATTTCTAAAGGTGATTATATTTTTCAAATCATTTGCAAGAGTTTTGTTAAAACAAAGTAGATGCTATCACTGCCTCTATAGCATTCTAGGGACATCCCAGTTACCATGCTGCCTGATTGAAATGTAAGATCTATAGGGATATCTAAAAAAAAGACTGAATCATTCAAATCTGCACTATCTGGGGTGTTCTTATTAAATCCATAAAAACATGCATTAGGAACCATAATATTTGCAATTTACTTTTTCATAGCCACAGTTTTTTTACCTAAGTACATATATTTAAACAATTATTATGTTATAGTGCATTGTTAAACTGCACAGTGCACAATATGTATAATAAAAGGATTGTAGTGTTTTATCTGAAGGACCTGATAGTAGGTATCCTCCTCTAATACTTTATTTTAATAATAACTTTTCTACTTTAAGTCTGTAACAGCACAATAATGGTTAATTGAATAACTTTTCCAGTGGCTTAGTGTGTTGTGGACTGTAAACTTTTATCTTTATTAATTGATTAATTCAAGTGAACCTGCGGAAGTAAAACTCCATTTAGAAGGTCAACTCTATATACTGACACCTTTATGTGTATAGATAATTCCTCTTTATTTATAATATTGGTATAGCAGTATTCCTATACTAATATTATAAGAGAAAAAGTGAGTGAAATTGCAGCTTTGCTAATTTATAAGTTTGTATGTAATGGGTAATATCTGGAACCGATCAACCAATTTCAAAAATTCTTTCACTTGCATGTAGAATGTGCTTTCTAGAAGGTTATAGACTATATTTTGTCCAGCGGGTTTGCCCGCGTTTTCTTTGAAATACTAGTAGACTGATATAATTGTTTAGCAAAATAGAATTGGCATCATTTTATAGCGGGTTAATTCTAAAACAATTCCTTATTATATGTTGCATTTATATTCTTAGCTTCCTCATCACAGTAGAATTGATTAACACCATGTTTTTATCTTCATGTACAAATGTTTGTTAGCCTAGCTAAGCTACGGTAGGCCAGTGGTTCGGCATGTGGCTGTCAAGCGGCGTTCGTGTGATCAAATCCCAGCTGGTACCAATGGGTTTTTCGGAACTTATGTACGGAATATTCACCGTTCGCTTTTCAGTGAAGGAAAACATCGTGAGGAACCAGTCTAATCCCAATACGGTTTAGTTTTCCCCTGAGTTGGAAGGTCAGATGGCTGTCACTTTCGTAACTAGTGCCTATGCCTTCGGATTAGGTGTCAAAGCGGACCCCGGGCTCCTTTAGGGCACAACCGGGAAAAAAAAAGAATTCTTATTGGTAAAGAAAAGCTGACACTTTCATTACTTAGTTTTTTTTATCAAGAAATCAGTCAAAGAATTTGTAATGCCGAATTTTTTCCAGCAGTATAAACTGTATGCATTTAGTATTTACTGAGTATGCTGTTAGTTTTTGAATGAAATGTGTAGAATAGAGTCAAGGATTCTTTACCTCACTCTACAAAACATCGATAGAACCAATCTTACAAACTTAAATTCACCTTCAAGAAATCCTGAATAATAAATATCCCTCTAGGACCAAGAACAGTCTGCCAAACCACGTTGGCGCGGCGCTGTCGAGGCCTAGTCGCATAAAAACAGACTTTAGAACACTAGAGATAAAGTGCATTTTACGGTGCCTGTTGTCCTGCAACGAGGGGCCGGGCCCAATCGATAGCGGGCCCCCGGTCTGTCAGCTGGGTTCGTATTAACAAAGCTTACCGACAACCCTCGAACGAACCAGCATATCTCTGACCTCCGGTGATGTAGTTTTAAAGAATCTCGGTATGAAGATAGACTAGACAAGTGTTGTGAGGTGAGTAAGCACGTTGTGAATCCCGGAGCTGAGTCGTCTGGGTGAGAACATAATTACTTGTGATAACCGATTTTTTTTACTACGAATGTGCGTTGATTAGAAATTTCGTGAAGTTCGCGGTCTATACGTAGAAGGAAACGGAAGAGATAGGTCGGAAAATGAGTTTAAAAGCGATTCAAGATAAGTTATAATACAATAGTTACTTTTGCATTTGGGTCAATCTGGGGGCACGGCAGTGCCCCCGCCAAGTCGAGCAAAACAGCGAGCGGCACGGCTGTACCATCCTTTTCTCGAAGCAGTTCAGGCCATTTTCGACCCCCTATAACTTCGTTGTGGATAAAACTAGAAGCCTGAATTTTCAGTAACCAAGCACGCATCGTATAACCACAATATATTTCAAATTTCATCTGATTTGAACCAGTGGTTTAAAAATTATAACTAGTCAAAGTTTCTTAATTTTGTCACTCACTGACTCACCGATCATCAAAAGTCTAAGGCACTTCTAGCAGATATAGAAGCTTCAAATTTAGAATACAATTAGTGTTTAGTGTATAAATAAATCAGGACAAAAAAAATTGCAAGATCACTCCAGTTTTCTAGATACACCAACTGCGTAAATAACTTTGTAATCACATATAAACATATAGGATTACAAAGTTATATTTGCAGTGAATGGGACAACAAATTAAAAATTAAGAATGGGATATTGATAACACAATAACCTACAAAAAGAAGTGAGATCCCATAAAAAACATTCCATGTAAAAAGAGGCCAAGTCTCGAAACTCTTCCACCGTAAAAAGTTGTGAGATATTTCGTAGTACCAAGTCTCAGGCATTCTTATTTTTCTTTATTTGCTAGATAAATAAGATTTTGTGACTTGGCAATCACACAATAGTTACTACATAGTTTTAGGTATTCAAAAATCCATAAATGCAGTAAAGTTGTGCGATTGCCAAATTGCAGAATTTTATTTAGCTAGCAAATAAAGAAAAATAAGAGTGTCTGAGACTTGGTACTACGAAATATCTCACAACTTTTTACGGTGGAAGAGTTTCGAGACTTGGCCTCTTTTTTACATGGAATGTTTTTTATGGGATCAACTTATTCTTGACCCTTTTTTCTTCACTATCAGTTACCACAACATGTGTATTTGATAAAATCTATAAGTTCTTATAGCTAGATAAACAGTAGGTATATTTGAACATACACTCGGCGCGGCGTCAAAAAAATCGCACATATCAAGCCCTTCCTTTGAGCGATTATAAACCGTGTATGACGAGGTATGACTATGGGGTTTCATTCGAAAGGTGGTGAAACCCTCTATCAGAAAATTACATTCGACTATCAACTCTGCAAGGAAAAAAAGGGGAAAAGGAAAAATCGTTTATTTACACAAAAATTACAAAAATGAAAAACACAACAGTAACAAAAAATAAAGCCTAAAACTAAACTTAATACCTAGTGTTGCCTCCTCTGGCCCTTCGAAGATCTGCCATGCGATCAGTCATGGACCTGATGAGCGTCACGATACTCTCTTGAGGGATGTTGTCCCACTCCTCGATGACGGCATCATGAAGCTCATCGAGAGTGGCAGGAGCAGGATCACGGGACCGCACCCGCCTTTTCAGCTGATCCCAAAGGTATTCGATGGGATTCAAGTCAGGAGTCCTTGCTGGCCACTCCATAACGGTGATACCAGCAGCATGCAGGTAGTCCCGAACAATCAACGCTGTATGGCTGCGGGCGTTGTCGTGCATAAACTGGGAGACAGGTCCAATAAAATCAGCATAGGGGGATCACATGTGTATCCAGGATCTCTCCTATGTAGCGTAGAGCATTCAGGGATCCCTGGCCACGGCCGGCTCCAGTCCGGGACACGCATACAAGTTCAGTCCTCCCGTCGACGGAAATGCCGCCCCAGAACATGCAGGATCCACCCCCGTAGCCGACGTTTTCTACGGTGCAGGCTTCTGTGTACCGCTCCCCCTGCCTCCTCAGCCTCCTGTATACCCTCCTGCGCCTATCGTTGGTGTAAAGGCACACCCTCGTCTCGTCAGAAATGAGGACATTGGACATTGGGCTTGTCATCAGCTGTCAAATTTACTATTGACCGCCACCGCAGGCCGCTCCAGTCTGTGAGAGGCCTTATGCGTGCTGGCCGCGCGGCTTCTCTCGCTTATTGCAAAGAACGCAGGCAAACTCGCGGGACTAAATGTAGCATATTTCCATCCAGAAGGTCCACTCTAAATATTGGTGAAAGAGTTTTTGAAACTCCCTACAGACAAGACACACAAACTTGCAATCTCACGACTTTTCCTCCTTATTATTTTAGTATAGATATAATAGAAGTATAGGCTAGTGCCTAGCTAGTGCTTAGTTGTATTAGTAGTACTACCTGCCCGCGCGGATTCGGCCGCATATGGCTAAGAACAAAGGCAAACCTGCGGGACAAATATAACCAAAATAAAGTCCAATCTATTGGTACGCAAGAGGAAAAAACTTTTTAAATCGGTTAAGTATTTCCGTAGATTACCCATTACATACTAACTTACTTAACTACAATCTCACACATTCCTGTTTATAATATTAGTATAGATTATTTAATACAATAGAAGTAACGCAAATCACACTAAACATTTTCGAACTTCCGTAACTCGAGCAAAGCAAACCAAAGCACAGCATAAATATTGGTACTTGACTTGCGTACAGAAGGCCCTCTGTCTAACAAAACCGATGATTGACAACTAGAAAACTCAAAACATGGCATAGTTAGGGTTGTCACTAATCGTCATCGTCGTTCAACGCCGGCAGCGGTGCGACGAGTCAAGATGAGTGTCGCTGTTGTACAGTGGCAACCGCGTTCGGACCTATTGCACCTCGGAGGTGTGCGGAAGCCGAATTGGCATATTTCTGTAAAAAAATACATTTTCGGTACAAGCTTTTATTGCCAACAGTACTTTTCTGTATACCGTCATTTACTACCATTGAGACGATTCTAACAAGCTCAAACTCAATGTCCACCTTCAGTCTCCATAATCAGATCAGCTCGATGGTATCATTTTATTGAATTTTCATCCAAACTATACTTATGCCCAAAATTTCAGCTCAATCGGTTGAGGTTAACTTGTTCAAAATTCAGTTCCAAGATTTGTCCCTCCCTAACGCTGACAAACAAACGAACAGGTCAAGAGTCTGCAGTAAGCTCGATTCTCCATACAAACGTAGTTACGCTCTCATTTTAAAACTACGTTTTGGATTGTAACGAAACTTTGCATATACAATGACATGAGGTATATCTATGTCTGTAATTAGTTTATTTAGCTTCAGATACCAAAGTAAAAAAAATACAGCGAATTTATGTTTTTCATACAAAACTTGTTTTTGCTGTATTTCGTTTGTTTTATACACTGGAACCATATAAACTAATTGCAGGCATAGATATTCCTCATGACTATATATGCAAAGTTTCGCCACAATCCAACACGTAGTTTTAAAATGAGAGCGTAACTACGTTTGTATGGGAAGGTGAAATTCGGCCGAGCTTACTAAGCTTGTGAAAAAGGGCAGGCTTGACCAAAGCTATTAAACAAAACCAGCCCATTTATTGCTAAGCCTTTTTATTCCTATTATGTAATTTTTCTACCTCTACGTAACCTTGACTGGTGTGTCACATTGTTTGGTCACGCGCATGTACTCCACTGAGCCAAATCGAAGGCCACGCATTACTTACAGTCCTTTTATTCTATTGTTGTGGATGGACAAAAATAAAACTACCTACGCCTCACAAATAGGCATACCTACCTCATTCCATTTATTATAACTGATAAAATTAGATTTTTAACGGACAAATTCGTGTACCTACGTTTTTTCTTTTGATCTAGGATAACAAAGGGACATATTGTACATACTAGTTTTACTTATTTCGACCATTAAGTGCTTTCCAAACATAACAATACATTTTCTTTACGTTTCAAAATGGTATTCCTTAAAAATTGGATTAACGCACGATTTTTCTAATCTTATAATATGGAATGGAAAACTGTTTCCAAGAAATGTTGCCTTATCTATTGTAATTTGACGTGGCGTTCAGTTGGCAATATCCGTTAGTTCTATAAAACTATTTTGCTATTCTTGAGACGATTTTTAATGATGGCCTCAATTAGAAATTATTTTGACACCCGTAAGTATTTCCGACATACCTCCCGAGCCGACCTTTCCAACCTCGATTTTATCTTAAGTAGGCACGAGTCGATTCATAAAGTGACCTTCTACGCTAGATATAAGATACCTTTGGCTTGCCGACGAATAGTCTGTTAGACGGTCCCGCCACAACTTTGTATACTTAAGTCACGTGACGAAACCTCCAACAACCATTTTACAAACTCTAAAACTTTGACATGGAAAGCTTGCGTTGGTGTTCTACTTAAGAATATTTTGCCTTGTTCCTTGCAGCGAGCTAAACTCTGCGCCTTCCTACAAATAACGCGAGACGATCAAACGATTATCGCCCTAAGGGTTCCATCGCGAACGTAGGCGATTGTACAGTCGCCATCAGATATATCGGAGCGGCCAAGGTGCTCACAAATATCTGAACACGTCTCTAATGCCTCGACAATAGACACGTGTTCAGATATTTGTGAGCACCTTGGCCGCTCCGATATATGGCGACTGTACCTATGTAATACAACCAACACCTATCTTCATCTTCGCATCGCGATGGCCCGGTAATCATTGGCTGGTTGCAACTTGCAGCATATGCGATGCAGATTCTACCATTGACGTCACGTCACAACGTGCAGCGCACGCCTGTAATCCAATCATGATATTGTTATCCGATTAGACAGAGGCCATTAGTTGAATCAGTTCATTGTACTACTCAGCGAGTCAGCGGACATAAAGACGTAGACTATTAGGAGACTTAGGAATTCTAATAGTCTTGCGTTGGAAGTTACTGTGCCGAACTCATCAATCACCTTATTTATAACGTGCGCAGTTCCTCACTTTGGCAAAATCGTCCCCTTAAGCATACTTCCAGGTCAGGTTATTATGCGCTTTGGTGTTAAGGGTAAGTTTCCGAAGAAGGTGATCCCTCGAAATGCAGGCCCCGTAGCCTCACCGTCAAAGTAGGTATTCATATTCGTACATAAATAAGGACATACATATCTGCACAGGACTCTATTGTCAAAGACAAGGGCGTGCACAGATATTTATGTCCTTATCTGTGTAGGTACATTAATAAAACCCTGACTGCACATTCTTTGCTCTGATCGGATGATATCAGCTTTAAGAAATTGCTTCAAATGAATGACTCAAGAAGCAAAACCGTTGACCTACAACTCCTACAAGTGAGAATTGTACGTAATTTCAGCGAGTACTCAGAAAATTTCGAATTCAGGTAACAATATTGAGGAAACATTACAAAAAATATGACATTTAAAAAGCTCTTTAGAAAGTTAAACGGCTGACTGCCAGATAATGTCCAGGGAAAGCAATTAGTGTTAACATTTAAATTTTATTTTCACGGTCCGTTTAGTAAGACACAAAACGAGATAAGGCGGGACTTTCCAAATTGAACGAGTATGGAGTGGAGCAAGAAGCAATGTTTTGAGTTACTGAAACGAAGGCGAGTTGATGTTTACTGAATCTATGACGGCAATATACATCCGACCTCATAGCACAGATATATGTATAACTATTATAATGGCCTGTATTCACTTCGTTAGAATGACTAGTGCGAGTACATTTGCTGCGAGTGCGAGTAGCTTTTGTATGAACTCGCACTAATCAGTAATCAAAGTGAATACAGGCCATAAGAACAGGAGGATTTTTGTTTCATGTCAGAGAGTGTAACTAGTCGATAGTTGTTTTTCCGATTTATGACACCCAAAACATTCCGAATTTTCAGGTTTAAGATCATTGATTCTCAAAAGAAGTTATTTACTTCTTCACTTATATGAGAATTACATTTGTAGTTACAGGTATAGGTTTCGTATAACTATCTATCACTAATTTAACTTAGTCTAGGCTGCTAATGCACACCTAATATTGTCTGTTGCGCATCACAGAATTCATGGTTTTGTAATAAACATGCCAAAAGGTTTAGTAAGAGCGGACAATGTTTGAAAAGTAAATTATGGTTTTGCGTAAAGCGTAAAAAAGTCTTTCCGGGAAAGAAATTACGAGTTTTACGAGGCATTGGGGTTGTGCAATTGTGTGTGTATCATTACTACCTGCAGAGACGAGGGACAATGCGTACTCCAATGAACGGTTTTCCTGTAAAACAATGGAAAACGTCTCATGCAGTTAAACGAGGATATGTGCTTGAAAAAAGAAATTAAGTACGAAATATTCATCATATTTTTTAACGGTTATCATCCTCATCATATCAGCCGAAAGACGTCCACTGCTGGACATAGGCCTCCCCCAAAGAGTACCAAAGTGACTGGTCCTGCACCACCCGCATCCAGCGGACTCCAGCAACCTTTACCAGGTCATCAGTCCACCTTGCGGGGGGCCTACCCATCACGCCGCACCTTCCGGTTCGTGGTCGCCACTCGAGAACCTTTCCGCCCCAATGGCCATCGGTTCTACGTGCTATGTGCCCCGCCCACTGGCACTTAAGTTTAGCGATTCGGAGGGCTATATCGGTTACCTTGGTTCTGCTGCGGATAGCCTCATTTCTGATGCGATCACGCAGAGAAACTCCCAACATAGCCCTCTCCATAGCCCTTTGGGTGACTTTGAGCCTTCTTATGAGGCCCATAGTAAGCGACCACGTTTCAGTGCCATATGTCATCATTGGCAACACACACGGTTAACGGTACTCTAATATAATTGGCTGAGCTGACATAGATATTATATTAGCATAACTAACTGACGTTTTCATTTCAAAGTTCAATATCTCAAAACCGGCTGAACCGATTTTGTAGAAACGTAGCTAGGAAAGAACCATCTTGAGCACGTCAGCTTTCGGAAAAAAACTTTTTTGCATAATGTTGTTGGGGAGGTTGGATTGAAAAAAGTTGCAATCTACCTCCCCTTGTACCCCTCAACATAAACTTTACATTCTCCTGTACAAAACCCAGGTAAAATATCTGAATCATATCCAGCTGAATATACAATTACTTACGCCGATGAAGTTGCGGGCAAAAACTATAATGTGAAATGGTATTCGAAACACCTGAAAAGAATCTAGGTGATCGATCGTAAAAAAGCGCATACCGTTACGTGTTAATTCGCTTGTTGCACCCGTTTCTGTAACCGCCACGCTTGCATAATCTGCAGAGTCACGAACACTTGCTTGGGTGTTCTATGCAGATGGCAACCCGAGAATACCTAAAAAACGGAAAATCTGCAAATAAAGTAGAGATTACTTGACAGATTTAAGCCTTGAGTGGGTAGGAGGATAATTAAAATCTACATTAGTTAATAATTTCGTCTTTTGCTTTTCTGGGTGAATGCATAAATCGAGTATTTCTTATGATCATGAGCACATGTACAGACGACAATCGACATCAAAGTTATGTTAACACTTTAGAACCTTCGTGATCTTCTGATTGATTCTTCATTATCAGCCTTTAATCGCCTACTGCCGAGCATAAGCCCGGTACCTTATTTCATTGTAGGACTGTGAAACGTACGTATACATTTATGTTGGCATTGACTGAACATCCCACAGTTGGATACAGACTTCCTTTCATGAATGGTAGGGTATATCTGGCCGTAGTCGCCACCCTAGTCCAAGTGCGGATTGGAAACTTCACCTACTTTAATTTCTAGTTTGCTGTTCTGAGAAACCTCTTCCGTTTCTTCACACATAAATATTCTTAAAATATGTTTGTCTTATAATAAACTGCCGTTTCATTAACAACGCTTAAACCACATAACATACCATAATGTTCTCTAACACTATCATCGCAAACGCAGCTGTAACTAAATCACTTACACGAGGCAACAGAAACCAGGCCGTAATCTCCGAAACAGTTTTAGACTTTGTTGTTAAACTACTTAAACTAGATGTTATCTACATTGATGAGTACGAACAGAACACTTATTGGTTAACAAATGTTTGTCTCCAGCCCGCAACATGTATTACTTTCATTTATCTCTATTGTTTTTATGTAGGTTGCTTCACAAGTAATCTTTGTGTACAAAAACGTGAACGAGGCTCGCTATTGTTGGAATTTATTTAGTTAAGAGGCAGCGTTTTAAATAACGCGAAACAAAACATACCAGAATGGCTGAAACAAGCATATGGCGTGGACGCTTGCAAATCGGCTCCATATGCGCGGTGGTCCTTAGACATGAAAGGATTCACTACATTGGCAACTTAAGGAGTAAATAAAAGTAGTTTTCAATCAACACGGTGCAACCTCACGAGGGCTCAATTTTGGAGCAGGCCAACGTGGATACCTATACCATACTCACCACCACACACAATACTGCATTTGATTGCGGTATTAAAGATTGCGGTACTCTAGTTGTGTTGGTTCAAAACTGAAAAAACTGAACACTCATCATATCCTCTGATGAGTTTTCAGTTTGAATTTGTAAGCTAACCACATGCTGGTTAGCTCAAGACCCCTCGCGAGATGGACTATCAGTTTTTGTAATAAAAATACTTGGAAAGAGATAGCTATAATTTTGCGCGCAAATCGACTTGCGCACAGACTTGTGATAGCCGTGCTGACGTGAGATGGACCGAATACGGCCATGCGATTCACAACAATCGTAACCCGCCTTACCCTTCCGCCCGATATTAACCTGGACCCCGAGATTCACATTAACAATGCGTTATCCGAGACCACTATTACACCGTCTCGCCTGAGACGAGATGGCTCCGCAATTTGATTCGCTTGTTCGTGAATGCACGCGATCAGCAACACAGTTGCAAGTAAATTGCACTGTTCCGTCATTGATGCCCACTTGATGCCAGTCACAATTGAACGGCTGTCTGGCCTACTGGCCGTGTTTCTTGTGCGAACACTGTATTAGGACATTCGATCCTTAGACCTGTCTATCCTAATGTCCATGGCAACAGGCCGGTTTCCTGACGAGCCAAGTCAGCTAGCTCTTTATCTTCAATACGGTTTGCTATTATGAAGTTTTAGACGTAGCGTGCTCCTGTGTCACAGCCTTTTAAGTCCAGTCCTCTAACATTTGCATCTTGTACACGGTGATATTATGTCTGTCATTACTGAACCAATTATGAATTCGTATTATTTTTATGAGTATCCGTTTTCATTCTGGGTTATTGGATTTCCGGATGTCATCGATGGAAAAATTCATTGCAAAAACGGCCGTACTTTCGATTTAATAGTCGACACTGTTTCCGCTTCTGCAGAACATGTATATTTACTTGTTTAGCAACTTGCGACCGACAATAAAAGTAAATCCGCACTTGTGAATGGGGTATTTACAAGTGCGGATTTACTTTCTTACCAGCTGACCAGTTACGTACGTAAAGAAAACATATTTTTTAATTATAAATGCGACAGTAACTGACTACGTCTATTCACCTTTTCACGCTGAAACCAATAAACCGATTTGTGTGAAATTTTATTCCATATAGAGATCAGTTTATAGTCCCGGAAAAGGGCATACAAATTACAATACATTTTCCGGAAATGATCCCCGAAGACGATGTATTGTTGCGTGGAAGTTTGCATGGGACTGCTATTAACAAGTCCTTCGCGGGTAATACCGAAGGCACAGCTCCTTAACTATAATTAGCACTTGCCAAGTATTAACAGATTAACACAAAACAGCTAACGTAGTTAATGTGGTTATCCTACTTCGCACAGGAACACGGTAATCAGCTGCTGAGTGCTCCGGATAATTCCACGAACTCATGGAACTGCGGTTCAAGTAATTAGAACAACTGAGTGACCTAATTAGGGTTGGTACCGTACAAGCCAACCATAGTTAAGTAGACTTATGAGTATACTTAGCGCGGAAGAGTACCTATATAATTAGGTTGAATACCTGGGTTATCGGCTTAACGTCGAAGAAGCAATGGATGGACGGATGAGCGAAATCAGGCTCACAAAAGAGGACGCCCAATGTGGTGTATCCGGATAATTCCACGAACTCATGGAACTGCGGTTCAAGTAATTAGAACAACTGAGTGACCTAATTAGGGTTGGTACCGTAAAAGCCAACCATCGTTAAGTAGACTTATGAGTATACTTAGCGCGGAAGAGTACCTATATAATTAGGTTGAATACCTGGGTTATCGGCTTAACGTCGAAGAAGCAATGGATGGACGGATGAGCGAAATCAGGCTCACAAAAGAGGACGCCCAATGTGGTGTATTTGGGAACCGATCCAGTTATATTTTAGTGACATTTTAAATCTATATCATGAACAATAACGTCTCATAAAAAAACAGCATACCAATGCCTCATCAACAGGGATGTTGCAGACATTTGCATCCGCATCCGCCAAATTCGATGCTGAGCTTTTGCGGATACGGATGGTGTAATTCACGACAAAAAAGGAGCCCACGCGGCGCTTTCCGCGCGAGCTTTAGATATTTTCGCTATTAGTCAAAAAAACTTCTTGTCGTTGATTTGTTCGCTACGATTGTAATTTAGTCTCAACGTGTTTGATGATTGCGTGATATCATAAAATGGACGTTGTTGTGTGCCCCCAAATATCCGCATCCGCCTCCGCATCCGCAGATGTCAAAAAATTCACATCCGCGGCATCCCTGCTCATCAAACACGTTTTACAGACCGGGCATTGCACGTTGCCGTTGCAAAAAAATATCATGATGATTCATCAACAACCCTGAAAGTGAAAACAGTATGTACTGGCTATGCAAAAAAACGACAGGACATTATTTTATTGACAGAGCTACAGCTGTAATAGCGTAGCGTTACCGAGTCATATGACTGATCATAGTCATATGACTCGGTAACAGCTTTATCATCAGAGGTTGGTGTGATGTGATATGCCAAAAGGACCATTTTGGTTTAGCTGTATATAATTTATCAAATCTCAATTTGAGACGTCGACATGACAAGCCCACATCTATAAATACTAGCGCCACCAAGCGGGACTTTCGGCATCAATCCCAATTAGCATCTGTAGCCCAATCAAATTATAATGTTACTCAAACGCATACCAAGCAGACCTTCAAAACGAAATAAAAAGAAAGCAAAGGCAGCTTCACCCACTTATGAATCACACTGTAATTTGCCCGGGAGTTTTACGATCGTGTATTCTCGATGTGTACACTCGTGCGCAGACATTGACCTTCTGGGCTCTGAATATCGTGCTATCCTGCGTTGTGTACTTGTAAATGTAACTGTACACAAGTAATTCCATTTGTCGGACTGACTTGGGCGCGCATCCTAGAATTCTGATGAAATAGTACATCAGGAAGGAGTCAGGACACACCGCATTCACCGCAACGGTTCGAGTAGGAATTATGTGTGGTATTTTTTCATAGAGGAAGAATAAGCATTGAGGGACACACACACATAAATATGAGTGACAAAGATGAACAATATCATATTTCCTGTCCCGCATCGCGTATAGAGTTTTTTCGGTTGTCAAAAATTCAACTGAAACTGACGTCATGTACCTATGTAACACGACTAAAGTATATAGGACATGAGATGTCAAAGGATATATTAGTCCTCAGACACTGCTCAATTTAGTCAGTTTCATTTACCTCCAATCCAACCCTTTCGGGGATTCGCTCGATGGAATATCTATCTACATACGCTACACTATATTTTATCGTTCATAGTCTTGTCTTTGAAACTGGCTATTCGGTATGCATCATTTTTGAACTGTGACGGCTACCTACCTGACTAAGCTAAGTATTTCCGCTTTGGTTCTTTAAGACTCTTTTTTGGTTAAATTTGATCCTAAGGCAGGATAAAACACCGGCTTACGTCACTGTGGAGTCCACTGTCTCCAGAGCCATAAACCAGAGCTTAAACCATTTATCCTCAACAAATGTATTGCCTAAACAGCTTCCTGCTAACGTAATTAATTAACCACAACACAACAAAGACGCCATACGCACCAGCAGTTTGGCATGTAACTTTCAACTTTCGACACTTGGCATGTGGTACACATTTCTTTTCGAAGGGAACCTTTCAGTTTAACTGTTATACAAGCTATTCAATTGTCGGTGGAGTACATCGACCGTGCCGAAAAGTACGTGATGCGCCGGACGGATGCGATGCGATAGACCGCCCTTGGAAGAACAACGTCGAATATGCATGGAGACTACGCTAGAAATAATCACAAACTTTACAATAATAGGGCTACAGGACGTTTAACGGGGTTGCAGTATCCGTAGTGCAAGCGTGTGGGCTGGTTGTATCCTAAAAACGGCGAAAATTGAGAAATTTACAGTCTGGTCTAAGAGAAATATATTTGAAGGAGGGAAAGATCTTGACTGACTTGACTCTTATATTTGCAATAGATGCAATATGTAACAACAAGTGACAGAGACGCAGTTATAGATAGATTGAAAGGGGATTGCTTTCTCGTATCAACTATTGCTGCGTCTCTGTCGGTCGTTGTAATAAATTGCAAGGTGGTAAAGTTCTTCAATATTTCAATAACAATACAATTACGGGATAAGAGATGGTTCCCAATTCCCATGCACCTGAAATGTTCATCAGAAAGTATTTATTGCAGATAGCAATCCATGCGATTGGATAGTCAATTAGGGAAAAGCCTGATATTCAGACGAAGGTAGTAGTGGATTGGGTATTTCGGGATGTTGTGTCGGCAGTTTTCTTCCAAGATTCAATGCGATAGTAAAGCTCGAAAGAAGAAACATTTTTTTGTTTGGAAAGCAAATTAATGTAACTTTACTAGCCGTACAACCAATCATACAAATTGTCATGCCACTCAATGCGATCTTTTGTTTAAATTATATATAAAGTTCTAAATAAAAAACAAGAATCAAATGGGTTGGCACGTTCATTAACCCCTCGTTCTACACAATGGAGAATTAACTGAAAGTGACAGATTGCTTGGTACGCACAAGTTGGCTGTTTTGTTTACTTCTCTTTTTACAAAACAAGGATGTTGGGAAAAAAATGTATAGTAGAACGTTGCCAATTTTTACTAACTTGAAAAGCAATGTCAAAAGAGAAGCGAACACTTAAAGAGTTCTACTAAAAGACCTACTTAAACCAGACATGTCTGATCAAAACATGATTTTTAGGTGGTATTCCATTTGTCCAAGATCTTTGCCCAATGTGTATTTGCGTCTCACATTTTGCTTAAAGAGACGTAATGCACATTTGACAAAAATCTTGGACTAGTGGAATACAACCCTTACTGCCATCAACAACATTAAAAATCTATGACCGTAATTCACGTGTCTTCAGACTGACTCAACAATTAGCACAAGTAAAAAGAAGTATGTATAGAGTATTGATATCAGAGGCGTTTAGTATTGTCTTCATCGTTCTCAGACTATTGACAGCTAATATAAGGCTTCTGCGGTAATCCGTTTTGGTCCAATTAACCGTCGGACAGAATTGTAATCCTAACCGCAATCAACGGCACCCCTTCTCAAAGATCCGAAGCACCAATTCGAGGGGCTGGAGAAGATATTTTTTCATGAATTATTATTGCTTTCGTTTAGCTCATCTAAGCTTCTATAGTAAATGTGTGGTCACTTTTGATTCACTATTACTCGTCTTCCAAGGCTCCAACCTGTTTTACATGATACATTGTGTGAGGCAGGTTTTACTGTTAATTATTCCTCCTAATGTTATGTTTATGAATATTTTACTCTACTCTACTATGAATAAGTTTGGAGTTAGACGTCATCCTTAATATGGTATGTTATTATATTACTAATCAGTAAGTTACAGCACACTATCTAATATTTTGTTGGTAATGACTAGTGATCCTGCCTACGAAACCGGAGGTCCCGGGTTTGAATCCCGGTAAGGGCATTTATCAGTGTCATCAGCACGAATATTTGTTCCTGAGTCATGGATGTTTTCTGTATTTAAGTATTTATTTAGCTATATAGTATTGTGTATCGTCGTCTAGTACCCATAGTACAAGCTTTGCTTAGTTTGGGACACTTAGTTGGGGAAAAAATGTGGACTTTAGCACCCGTCTAAATCTGCAGAACTGTTTCAGATATTTCTATGATTGCTTCAGAGGTCGATATATTGAGAAGGCTGGCAGGTTATCGGTGAGCGATTTGCAGGCATGCGGTAGCGGTTTCAAGGAAGCTTGTTAGAGGATAGCTAGAACACACTTCCTACGTTACGTTCCACTGCCTCGTTGACAATCACTTGTGTTGTGACTCGGAATGAGATCTAGCACCGATAAGAATCGGCGTTGCGTAAAAAATACTATTAAGATTACTTGAGGCGAGTCCAAGGCATTGAACTGGTTTTGGGTTGGCCCCGTACGGTGTATTTATTCATGAGTCATGAGTCATAATGTATCTGTATCGGTGTTGATATGATACGTACAAGTATGGTATGTGTAGTATTTAGAAATAAGCTCTCCAGGTATTTTCCACTTCAAAAAGAATACTAATCGGGGAGGAATCAAAGCGGTTGCATGAGTAAAACAAATGAAGTTAAAAGAAAACAAAGAATGCTTGTTAACACCCTATATCACTCACGTTGAGACCATTGTAATGATATCTCATATCCCGACCGCCTGTTGTCTACCTCTACCTACATGTTATTGTATTGTTTCTCTTTTTAACTGCTTTGTTTGTGTGAGGTGTGCAATAAAAATGTATTGTATCATTATCCATAATACCGTTGCGGTTGTTAGGCGTACCAAAGTATTAGACGTAGGTCCTAACCTACGTCTAATACGTCTACGTCTAATATGAAAAAAAGAAAGAAAGAAAGACAACAATATGTCACAAAAGGGTTTGATGACGCCACCAGGGGTTTAATGAGATCAAAGACGAGAGCAACCGCTTTCAGAGATCGACGAACCAGATGGATGAGATATAAAAGAAATAAAATTGCAAATATTTAAAGTGTTCGCGTGTCTCCCATCTACGGCTGCTCTCATTACGAATAAATATGAAAAAGTTCCCGAGGCTGGTTGCGTAATCAGGTGATTGAACTCGAGATGTTGCGTACCTCATAGTTGTACTGCGTGCGAATCGAATTGTTACTCTTAATAGGGTTGTGGGACGTTGTTGTTGATTTCCTCGTGTTTGCTAATTTTCGAAACATCATCAAGTGTTGCTATTACTCGTTTCTGAGATATAGTATTAGGACTCTCTAATTGATCATTCTTAAAATATACGATAAAAGAAGATATAATCTTTTTGCTTGCTTCCAAAGAATAGAAATCCATGTTTGCATTATTGTCATAATTGTTTTAATCAGATTGCCACCAAATTTTGATTTATTCTGACAGCCCTGCAGCGCAGATTACACACTGATGATAACGGTTATGGCCAACATAACTTGGTGTTACAGTATAACGCTAACTCAACCGTGTAGTAATAAAAAACATTTCGTGTCTTCAATGTTCACATACTAACAATAATGTTTACAATCTTAAGCTAACGCCTGCTGTTGAAACCACCTTAAGATTTTCTTAGAACTTTATACGTCTTATTAACAGAGTCGCAACACATGTAACTTGGCTTTTACAAGCTTTTATATTAGCTTCCTTTATTAGTTTGTTCTCTTTATGTTCGCGTCAAATCTTGCAACATGATTTTAAGAGTCCTCAGTAAGCTCGATTCTCCATACAAACGTAGTTACGCTCTCATTTTAAAACTACGTGTTGGATTGTAACGAAACTGCATATAGCTTCAGATACCATAGTAAAAAAAATACAGCGATTTTAAGTTTTTTTTTTTTTTAATAATCTGGAACCATATAAACTAATTACAGACATAGATATACCTCATGTCATTGTATATGCAAAGTTTCGTTACAATACAATCCAACGCGTAGTTTTAAAATGAGAGCGTAACTACGTTTGTATGGAAAGGTGAAATTCGGCCGAGCTTACTGCAGACTCTTAAAGCAGTTATCATCAACCGATTGAGCTGTAATTTACATAAATATTCATGTAACTACACAATATAATGGTACCACGGGACTGATCTGTTGATGGCGACAGAAGGAGGTCATAAGTAACTCCTACTACACAAGATACTTATCCCTCGTGCTTGGGCAACGAGTAGTTGATGACTGTAAGCATGAATGTTCCAAAAAAAAACGTCTTTGTCAGAAATAAATTTATCATCCAACATTTCAACAGTTATTTCACCGCCAGAATCTATATGACCTTTACCTGTTCGATATGATTGCATTCTAAAGAAATGGTATGCAGAGATGAAACTGATTGTCCCATAACAATGGCGGTATTTAGTTCTAGTTAACTAAATATGCGTTACGTGGTGCATTCCTCTCCATTGTCATTCAGGCGCGTGTGACGTGCCCTTATCATGCTATGTTTTGTCATGCTGCATGGCATCGACACCGTCTTGCACTACTGTAAAAGGTTTACACTTTGTAACAGCAGGTCTACTGTAAAGGTTGCATTATTATTCATGCGTCATACAGAGCGAAATAACCAAATTCTCTTTCCAGTGCTCAATACTCGTAGTAAACAATCTTTGATTGAACATGTGAATTATGATTTAATCATAATCAGTAATCACACGTGTTTATATCATAGGCGACGACGTTTATTATGTGGATTATGAATCCAACCATTAATTAAGCGTTTAGTTTCTTAACTGGGGCTATGTCTAAACTTCCACAAAAAATGCTAATTTAAATCAAAACACTTTATTTCTTAATCTATATCAATGACCGTGAAAAACTATTTAGAACAGTTTGTCAAATTTCTCTGCTTGAAGCTCTGGATAATTCATAAAAAAATCTTCCTATTAACCTTAAAATATTAAGATTATGCTTTTTTAACCATTTTTTTTTTAAACATCCCATCCGTTTCGCGTTTTTCACATTGTTTCTCATCCCATTGTGCTTGTGTCACATATTTAACAGATTTAGTATATAAATTATTTATTTATTATGTGTATACGTTTGTATCGGCAGTATGTTGTGTTGCGTTCCGTGGGTCACGTACGGTGCTGTCTGAAAATCAGCGCTGTAGGTGTCTGTCTGACACCTTGGCATAATGCTGAGACAGCGACCGATTCACTGCCGCGAAGACACACACATTATGTGTCAATTGCATTGTATGTACTCCCCTTCACTGTACTCCCTTTGTCTCTGTGTGTCTTTTGTGTAGTGAATAAATGTCTTCTTTCTCTTTCTTTCTTTCTAAATAATTATTCTGTACTTCCGATCAAATTTTGACTTAAATATTTGCAGTATCCGTCTAATCTAAGTTGGCAATTTGGTAATAGCATCACCAGAGGGCCTACCGCGAAACGAAAATGAACTTCGTTCGTAGCTTTCCGTCTCTGTTACACTTGCTAGTTTGAGCGACAGAAAGAGAGATACACGAACGAAGTTCGTTTCCGTTTCGCGGTAGCCCCTCAGAGCCTATTCTGTTATTTTATCGAGAAATCTATAGCTACTGTCACGACGTAGGTATATAAAATTAACCATCTATGTTTTAAAACGAAGCTTTTGTCTTCCAAAAGGAATATGTTTTTTTGCATATAATTCCTCAGTCCTTTCCGTAGTCGATTAAGTTCATTATTTCTTTAAACCTGGAAGTATCTTCGAGCAAATCACCATTATTTAACTATTAGCCAAAGATCATTTGTGGTTATTTATTATTTTCGTTCTAGGAAACAATTCGAGCCGGCATCCATCAACGTGACTTTTTACCTCTCACAATGACCACCACCACCATTACAAATGCAAAGAAACTGATTTAATTGATTGTGACGCCTCATCGAACGAAGCTTTTTATAATTGTGTTAATGCGAATTCTCGGCTCGTTGAAGAAAGTGATGTTGATCGATCTGTGACTGTGACGTATGTTATTCGTACGCGTTACTTCTCCTTTTCATAATTTGATTGAAAATGAACATGCAATGACCATTAAACCTTGGACACCATAATAATGGCTGATTGTGACGAGCTTAATCAGCTATGATTAGACTAGATTAATTTCATTTTAAATTAAAATATAAATTTTCATGAATGTCAAATTACAAGATTTCCTACCACGATCGTCAATAATGACAATAAATGCATCTCACTTTTTAGCCACTCACTTTCATAGTTGTAGATATGCTTGTGGACTAACAATTTGTACGAGATTCTTAAGAGTCCGCAGTAAGCTCGGCCGAATATCTATGCCTGTAATTAGTTTATAAGGTTCCAGTTTATAAAACAAACGAAATACAGCAAAAACAAGTATTGTATGAAAAACTTAAATTCGCTGTATTTTTTTACTATGGTATCTGAAGGTACATAAACTAATTACAGATATAGATATACCTCATGTCATTGTACATGCAAAGTTTCGTTACAATCCAAGACGTAGTTTTAAAATGAGAGCGTAACTACGTTTGTATGAAGAATCGAGCTTACTGCGGACCCTTAACCCGAATGATATTAGCTAATGCTCTATCAATCATTATATTAATTTCACCTATCATTACTTATTGAGGAACGCTATCTGCTTCTTATGAGTTATGATTGATGATTTAATATCCGATACTACATAAGTACATTTACCATTCCTACGTCAAGTAAATGTTTTATCTTTAAATCTATTTAAGGACACAGCCATCGTTTTATCGTTTCTGAGAATATCTTTAATCAAACTTACATTACAATCTTGAGCATTAACCTCATTAGAAAAAGCTCCATAATTGATTTAGCGCTGGTCATTTACTTAATATAGATTTATCTTATTACTAAGTCGGAATTCCGAGATAATTTTTAAGTGATCTGTCCTTATATTACTAGTTTTATGGTGTTTCCTATTCACCTTATTGGTCGTCTGCTGTGATTATAAACGATCATTTAATTCCCTTTTTCGTAACGTAACACGGTAAGTATATTTCCTTGAATTTCAATATTTAGAGATCAGCAACAGTAAATTGTCAGCGAGGAGAGGAAGAAAGTATAGCTATACTTGATTGGCCGATTTCAATCAAAGTAGTTCATTCAAAAAGCAACAATCCAGTCCAAGGTAGAAGATTCCAATTCCAATGACAGTTTTATAACAAGTCGTCCACATTAAACAATCTCGACCATACATACGATCATTACTTAGCATACCGGATACTATTACTATTACAGTAGATCTCAAAGGACCCCTATCAATGCGCACGGCGTCGCATAGTCTCGCTATTCAGGCCAATGCCCAGTGACCGTATATTCTCTAGTAATTATTATACTAGTCACGCGGCGATTGAAGGAATGTTTATTCCTGTTTGGCTCTTTTCATACAGAGGTCGTAAAGAGTATGTCTTGAATGCTAATCGTCATACGGCATGCGATGACCTGTCGTTTTTGTGCAAGTTTTTGCGAAGATAAGTTAGTTTTTATAAGATTTCGTACCCAAATGTACCCACTGGTAAATGTTCGACAGTCACAAAAGAGACACTACTTCGAACAGTTAGAACAGTGTAAGTGATTTATGTACTTATTTTGGACATTTCAAATAAATTTATATCGATATGATGTACAGTCGAGTTCTCCAATATCTACACAACCTTTCAAAATATCTATACAGAGAATTTATTGTTACTGACATAAGACACATGTGTAGATCTTTTTGAAAGGTTGTCTATATAGATATTGGAGAACTCGACTCCTACTCGTATAACTATAACTACCAGTTTTGCTATGAAATGTACTGTACCATGATTACTTTGTCTTCAATTATTATTTAATGAAAGTGTCAGCGATAGAGTGACGAAATTCACTGTCTTAGCGCCTGTGCCATCAGGGGCCGTAGACAAGGTTACAATCGACAAGCGCTAACGCCAATAGAAAATAATAAAATGTAGGGGAATGACAGATGCCGACGTAACACTTTTCGTTAACACCTGTCATTCTCATACATTTTATTAGTTTTCTATTGGCGTTAGCGCTTGTATCGACAAGGTTACCATCGGGTAACCTTGTCTAGGCCCCCAGGTCAGAAGCAGAACAACAATTGACTTTCGGCATAGAGAATGTTTAATATATGGAACAATTGTATGTTGAAATGAAAGGGTCCCAAATGAGTTGCATTGCTCCTGATCATTATTATGCGAGTGCGGCACGGTGGCTCGGCGTTCCTAATTTACACGCGCTCTTAGGGTGCGTTTATAACAACACTTTCTGAAACAACTGTTACGCTCTATCCTTATCTACTCTCTCTCTTTCTCTTCTTAGCTACTATTTATTCTACATCGTGGTGGGGTAAGCGTTCCTCGTCTTACTTCTCCACTTCGCTCTGTCTTCGACATCGGTTTTGTGATAACATCATGCACTCTCTTATGTCTCATAGCACTACATCCCTCCATCTTGTTCTGGGTCTGCCCCTGGATCACAGTATAGAAGAATAATACAGTAGGTAATCTGTGGCCGTTTAGGAGCGTTCGTTACCTACTTTCGCTCGATGCTCAGGGCTGTGTCAAGTTTGTGGCTTGGCATACCTATAATACTAATTTTGCTTTCAAGTATGCAAAGTATTTCTGTTACAGTTTAATAGACAATATTGTATACACAAAGTAATAATATTATAGATAGTTGGGTATGTGTTTTTAGTTTCCCACTTTATGGAATATTTTAATACCACTATACTATGCCTAAAATATTTCCTAGTAAGTATAATAGTTGCTAAACTGCACTAGGTTGGTAGGTGCTTAGTTACAAGCCTATTCGGCTCCTTTTAATATCGTGGCACTGGCGGCTCGCTGTCTTCATACCTACGAGGCAGTTTCCTTTGACGTAGCGAGTGAGAACGAGCGAACACCGCAACGGCGCGGCCCCGATTGAAGCATTCTCCATCATTCCCGAAGGCTATATGTGTGTGTGTGCTTACCGAACACGCGCGCATGTGTGCAGCCGTGCGATGTACCTTTGTTCGAAGTTTATCTACTGTTCATATACTGTGCCTGGATCTTCGACCAGTGACGGAAATTGTAGTGCCAAGTTACCAACATAGTTTGGTGGCCTCTTCATAACCATGCCATCGCAGCCGGCTTACGTGGATCTTATCCTATCCTTCTCTCCTCGGATATTTATCCTTATCTACTACTAATACTTACTAAAATTATACATATATACATACACGCCCCTATCCCTAAAAGACCCCTTTTAGGCAGAGCACATGAAACTCGTGTCCAGTGCCACTGTTAGCATAAATGTGGGTATAAAGATCGATAAATGTGATATCGAAGTGATAGGTTGCTAGCCCATCGCCCACAACACACTTCAACCCTGCTCCCTTAGTCGACTCTTACGACACCCACGGGAAGAAAGGGGGTGGTGCTATTCTAACCCCGACACCCACTGTCTGGGTCCCCTTCCCAGTCGTCCATGATGGATTTTCCTCGGTCCGCACTCTATACATCCTTTTAAAAATCGTAAACAAAAGCAAGGACTCTCGTCTTTGGCCCTTCAGGCGTCTCACAAACAAAAAAAAAAAAAAAAAAAAACCCCGACACCATACATATTATTATGAAGAGGAAAAGTCCATGAGGCTGTAGGTAAGTTAAGTTTGTAAGTAGGTGTTAATCTCACCAGCATGGGGACTCGTGTTATCTGTTTTTTTCCTGTGAAGAAAAGCAACAGGTCACAAAGCTACACTTACAAATACCACATTATATTAGTATAGATTATATTTTAGAAAACTGTGTAAGTATTGGAAATTTTGAACTCAGTTTGAAATATTTTTAACCGACTTCAAAAAAAAGGAGGTTCTCAATTCGGTTGTTTTTTTTTTTTTTTTTTCAATGTTTGTTACCTCAGAACTCCGTCATTGATGAGCCGATTCGTAAAATCTTTTTTTTGTTCGTAAGTATATGCTTCCAGGTGGGTCCCATTTTTTTCTAAATTCAATTGGATGATGGGATCCATGAGGAATTGAGGGAACTCCTCAATTATATTAGGCACGCGTGTAGTGAATTTGGTATTTTCTATTATAACTCGTGTATTTACACCCGGAAATCATAAATTTGGTGGAGTGGAATTGATGATGAAGACCACAAATGACTTATGGAATTCCTCAATTATGTACATAAAAGTACAAAAGTATATCACAGATTCTGATAAGATTCCGTTGAAATAGCAACTAATGAAGTGCCAAGAGTGATCCTTGTGGAATCGACGGAAGTCCTCAAATATTATCGGGTCACATACAGCGATTGGGGTTTTTTCTCTAATAATCAATGCATTTGCTCTCGGAAATCAGTTAATGTGGTGGTAAATGGGAAAAGAAATGTGGAAATGTTCTCGTGGCTTGGCGGAGTACTAAATTGAAGTCGGTTAAAACTTTGTTTTTAAAGTAAATTATAACCCTTAAGAGCGCTTGTATTAGACAACGTTTAAGAAATGGTGCGTTAAGGCGTCCCGTGCATCGCGGCCGATCGCAACACTGACTATTGGCGAAACTAACTGAAAAAACGTGTGAGCTTGTATAATACCTATACCACCACCATGCTCCATGCAACATTGACGAGATGGCACAAGCTAATAGTATTTTAAGTCCAAACAACGTGTATGTACAAACGTTCTAATCTACATGACAAACTAAACTCAGAATTAATTAACAGCACATTTAACCTTTAAGAGTCCGCAGTAAGCTCGGCTGAATTTCACCTTCCCATACAAACGTAGTTACGCTCTCATTTAAAAAATATAGGTTGGATTGTGACGAAACATTGACATGAGGTATATGTATGGCTGTAATTAGTTTATATGGTTCCAGTTTATAAAACAAACGAAATACAGCAAAAACAATTTAGTATGAAAATCTTAAATTCACTGTATTTTTTTTACTATGGTATCTGAAGCTACATAAACTAATTACAGACATAGATATACCTCATGTCATTGTATATGCACAGTTTCGTTACAATCCAACACGTAGTTTTAAAATGAGAGCGTAACTACGTTTGTATGGAGAATCGAGCTTACTGCGGACTCTTAACAAATGTTTCTTGCTCTTTCATCAAGCACAAAAGCTCTTTGATTGGGGCCACGAGCCACGATTGACGTGTGACAGACTTTATCCAATGTCTCGTATTCAAGTCACATAATCGCACAGAATGTCGACAGTTACTTTGGATTCTATTCTAAATGGTAACGGTGCTGTTGTCACACCCCGACGGGATGAGAATACATTGGGCGGCACATTTTGAAATTTTACTTGCTGAAGTAGACGAAATTTTACACTAAGCTGTTCTGACGTTTGATCTTATAATTTCATTCTCATGGTCGTACGATTGACCCGCACATTGCTCAAAACGAGCATACCATGATCAGCATGCACAATATCAAAAAAAGCAAGACGAATCGGCAAGACTAAGATTTTAGATTATGCAAGTTTGGCTTCGTCTCGAAGGATGAATGATGATTCATTCCTTCCTTCATTGATGATGGCCACTGTATGCTGTCGGATGGTTGTTGCAACGCTTGTAGTCTGAGCTGCTACCGCGATCGCCCGAAAATGACAGATTGTATATTGTTCGTAATTCTTTATCTCTGTCACTCGAATAATGCAAGTACGATAGAGCTGGAGAAATCGAAAGATTGTGAAGGCCGATACAGCTTCGCTTGTGATTGTATACACATTTCTAATTCGGCATACATTAAGGATCATGATGCTAAACGATACACGAGCTCAAAAAGTACCATATTGACGAAATGATGAGAAATTAAAATATACTTCAGGGGTCCTTTTTAGTGTTGCTTCATTTTAATATTGGTCCTCTGGCATTGCATTGTGTATGGTCGTCCGGCGCTTCCCGGAATATCCTTCCGTCCAAATCCAAAATCATACCCATACGTAAAATTATCACTATTATGCCTATACCCCCCTTACTCCTGTTATAATTCGTATACTGCCAAAGAACCTATCAGTGGCGGCGCGTGAAAATTTTAGATGGGCAACCTGGAACAAAAAAAATATGAAAGAGTTTAGAGTTTATGACTATAGGCTTGCCTGAAAACAAATTTTAGGCAAGCCGCTGGGAATCGGCTTGTATGGGCGCTTCGCCACTGGTACCTATACTACCTATTCAGTGTGAGCGCATCTCAAACCCCAACCTATTTATGTAAGTGCATGCACGAACGTCAATAAGCTTTATGGGACGGCTCGCGGTAGCCAAGTCTTCATTACACCGGGCTTTGTTTCAAAGCGAAACCATTTACAGGTATGCCATGCATATTACGCCGACCTGACAGCCGTGGTCTAAAGTATTGAGCACCCATTCTTTTCTTTATAGCAAACGACTTGATCAATTACACACTGTCGTGTTTTTAAGATGACTAAACTTTCATACGCGTTTCATTGCGGAGCTTGTCATTGTTATCTCTTGTTAAATCTTGT
The DNA here is from genome assembly GCA_947049275.1 of Epinotia bilunana. Taxonomy (NCBI): domain Eukaryota; kingdom Metazoa; phylum Arthropoda; class Insecta; order Lepidoptera; family Tortricidae; genus Epinotia; species Epinotia bilunana. The sequence continues at coordinate 6,033,468 of OX346271.1, read as the reverse complement.
CCTTTGGCTCTCCAAAATCAATCCGTACGTATACGTATTCTTTATCCGGGCCTTTGTCCAATTCAACTTATTCGAGCTCCATCTTATCTTTACTTGTGTCGTGACGATAAGGTCCCTTTCTCTGCACGGCTATTACAGGACAGGACGACCCACGAAATGTGTCGCGGCGATATAGACTATCCGTCTCTATCTAAAGCTGTTTTATTAGAAGGAGATGGATATTAGATCTCGCCGCGACACAGCTCGCGGGCCGTCCTGTGATATAGCCGTGCTGCGAGCCGGGTGCGAAACAGTCGGCGGCGGCGCGTCGGCGGCGTCTAGCCGGCGGCTCGTTTTGACTGACTGATAAAGAAAATGCGAATGATGACATAATGATTAATCATTGTTGTAAAAATAAAAGAATAAATACTTAAATCAAACACTAAATATTTAGATTATTTAGTCATCTGCGTCTGTGATAGATGATAACATTGCTGCAGTCTTTGCACAAACGATAATTATCATGGATAAATATAATGGCCAATCACGGGCTAGCACGCACGGCGCGAATTTCGAACAGGTCGGCGGCGGCAGCGGCGTGCCGCGTCTTCATGGCGGCGGCCAGCCTAGCCTAGATCTAGCTGAGACATAATATGCCATTTTTAAATTGTGACATGCACAAGTCCTATGAGTAACTAAATGTCTGTTTCAGAACCCGGTCGCCATGTTCAACTTCATGAAGAAGTCGACCGTCCTCGCCGGCGGCGACACGGGTGGTTGCGAGGAACGGGACGGTGAGAAAGAGAGACGGAAGAAGGAGAAGAAGGAAAGGAAAGAGAGGGAGAAGCGGGAGCGGATAGCCGCGGGGCTTGAGGAGCCGTTGAGACTCGAAGAGGTAAGACTGTTACTTTACTACAGAATATATCATAGTGTTCAATAGTCTTTCATCCTTGCGTGTCCTATCATGTAAACAAACATGACGTCAAAGATGATCATAGTCAATGCCTAGTCATTGGAAATGACGATAAAATATACATGAAGTGTGATTCATAGACAATCTAGACATCGTTATGTCAGATATTTTTGAGTAATTATTTTAGTAATTCGATCGTTACTTCAAATATTGGAGAAAAACCTATTAGACCCAAGAAGAGGACAGCTTTCGGGTTTTTTGACGTAAATGTTTCTTGGTCAATCAATGTTTACTTCTTGTGATTCTGTCCCATTACCCAGGAGACAAAACCACAATTCGTTTCATACAAAAAAGGGGTCGAACTCGACAAGAAAAGCCCACACTTGATGATTTAAAACCCATAAATCGCAGTTTTATAAAGTGACACATGACACATAACCATGGCAACTAGGGGCAGAAAATAGTTGATCCACTCAACTTTACCTGCGCGGCATAAAAAATAACAAAGAAAACAGAAGTGCATTTTTGTTTCACTACATTGCTGTCAGAACGCAACGGCAACAGTTGCCATGTTTCCTATTTTGTAAATGGAATTGTATGCAGTTATACTGCAGATTATTTTAGTTGGTCAAATTGCATCAAAGGAGTCCATTCAAAAAGCAATTCTACCATCCGAGGTAGGTAGAGGATTCCAATTAGAGTTTTATTAAAAGTCGGCCACATAAAAAAAAATCTCAATAATACAGTGAAGTGATCATATACTATAGGTACACCACTAGTTGACAGTTATCTTGTCACAACTGTCACAAGATTTGCAATGTCACGTGTTGTTAATAAAACATCGAATATCGGCCCGGCATAGTCAAGGCCTTTTAAACCGACATAATCATAAGTATTTTTCATACATATGTATAATGTAACGGTTTTCACCACGTGTGTTTTCTAAACGATTATTTATTGATTGGAACTTGGTTTATTGACATTTGCATCGAATAATCATGGTAAATTAGATAGGCTGGTATGGTTACGGCTGACCAGTTTGCAGCAAACGGTATCTGAATCGTTTTCTCGTTTTATTATTACAGACAAGCCAGTTGGAGCCGCCGTTTAAAATGGCATATGTTTAACGGACCACCAGATATAGTCAAATATAACGCCATAAACACTTTTTACTGGCAAAAATAGTAAATGATCACCAAAATTTTATCTCCATTTTAATGTGAAATAGTCACCCAAATTATAACATCTTACTATCCTATTAAAGAAAATGCTATCCTAATAAATCATTGCTAATCCAAAAATAGTTAACTGAATACCAAAATTGTATCTCCTATTAATGTGAAATAATAACCCAAATTATAACATCTTACTATACTATTAAAGCTGTTACTATTGTAATGGTACATTTTTTATTTTTGGGTTTCAGTATATTTTTTTGGTAAAAGAGCTTAGGGTATCAGAGCATTTTTTGGTGGTAATTATATTTGATTCCGTTTAAAATAAAGCCTATTTCCATCCCTAAGCCCTATTCTGTACGGTTCTTTTTTAAATCGGATCTTACATTGCTACAATCTCACAGACTTTTCCTCTTTATAATATTGGTATGGACGAGCTTAGCTTGCAACTTTGTCCACGAAAAAGTTCTGGTTTGCGCAGTTGTATTCGACTTACAGTATTGGTTACGTCTACGAGGGTCAAACTAAATTTCTTAAAATTGATAAGCGAGCATACACTCACAAAATCGTTTCAACTTCAGTGCCGCTCTTTATGATAATTCTATTATTGCAAGACCGTCTATTACATACTGGTTATTATTCACTCATATTTTGTTAATAAACCACCATCAAGGTTTTATTCGCTATTACACTATTATAACCACTTGCGACACGCGATACAATCTCTTATTTGCATTCACCTGACTACCGAGAACGAGATAAATCAATGACGTCGGCGCTTGAAAGGAAGAAAGGTCTAAAGCGCAAATTACACATGCAAGAAATTGGATGCAAGTTTAACTACATTGCGGGGATTGATAGATGAAACGCAGTATAAGTACCTCGGCAACCCGCAATTTAATGAAACTTGCATGCAATATCTTGCATGTGTAAATTGCGCTTGACGGACATTATTTTCACTGTAAAGGTTAAAGTGTTTTAATGCCAGATCGGAATCATCAGGATCTCAGATTTTGGTTTATACTAGGTTCCCATCATATTTCTTTGTCTTAATCACATGCTCACTAGATTAGTCATCGACGATCAGTAAATTGTTGTGGTTATCTTTAAATGCAACAGACTGTACCTATGGTTAATCAAAGCTCTCAGATAAGTTAAATTGCCTCAATCAGTATTGAACTTAATATTTAATTCCCCCAAAATAACATTGGATCTATGAATTATTAAAAGTTTTGCAAATTAAACAAATTATACATTATTTATTACGCAATATAAATGCATAGCTGGTGAAAAACATAAATATTCTGATAGGTAGATATATAGTTTTCTATAGAGAGTAGAGACTCATACCTGCAGACAAACGGTTAAAACAGTTTTCCAGGGAATTTGTCGTATACGTCGTTTCACTTCCCAAGCCACTACTTTGAACTACAAAACATGGTCAGCCTAGTTTACTTTGCGGACCGTCCGCGATTGTAAACATTGCCTTGCGGAACGGATTGTTCGGAGTTCTGCAATGTTGATCTTATTTAAAAGGTCGTATTACTAAATAACTGTCGTTTTTGCACGACCATTTTGGTCTATGAATTGACTTATCAAGTACTTTTAAAGGTCAACTATTACATTCTGATAGTTACTTACATATGTATTACAGTCGTTGTCTACAGATCTAGTTTTATTTTCGGGATAGCATCTTCGTCTAACCATAGATAGAATGATATCACCGTAAAACAGTTTAGAACCACTGCCGGTTAGGTTAGTTTATAATCTTACGCATAATGATTTTACGATGACAAATAAAGAACGGCTGTTCCAAATCGTGAATTGGTACGGTACATGACAGGTACATCCACTACATTAAGTTTATCGAAAGTTTATTATAATAACTCCCAACTAACAAATTAACATGAAATAATAAAAATAAACGTCTATTTTTACCTTCGATTATTATCTTAATAAGGGTTACAACGTAAGATGTTACGTCTGTCGCAATAGGTCATGCTGCGCCGTTCCAACCAGCGTGCCATCGCATTACCCAACGTTCTCCACAATAATGCCAGGCATTTGGCAGGTAAACTATTACGGCCTAGATGCTGGAAGAGGTCAGGTCCCCGGATCGATTGCCTACGTCAGGACAAAGGCAGAAGGGTTTAAGCGTATGTTGTAAGAGTATACACGCGAGAAATTTAAGGAGAGCAATTTGAAAATCATCATCATCGTCACCACCGAAAGACGTCCGCTGCTGGACATAGGCCTTGCCCAAAGAGTGTCACAATGTGTGAAAATGGGACATAAGCGATCCAGGAGTTCGAAATACCACGAACCTTTTACTGATAAATGTTAACTGATAATTCACCATTTTGATTTTACTCCTCGTCGGAATTCCTCTCCGTGAAGTTGAGCACGATATCCAAGACTGCTACACACCTAATTATACTGCTGTCGGGAAAAGCATGCCAAGCCATTATGCCATTACTATCCGTCATTATAATAGGGTATCTATTGATTGATGCATAATATTATGACAGTTTGAAGCACGCGCAATGATAGCGGTGAAATCTTATCTTTTATCGATGAGAATGGCTTTCAAATCTAGTAATCTGCCGTTTAGATAGCTTCACTGAGTCGTGAGTTACGCCTCTATTTGGAATAGGCGTGGTCAATGCAAACATACTCGTGTTTACTCGGAACTAGGTAATATTTTTGATTGCTTTTGTTGGTGTACAACTTACATGCGGAAGAAGATAGTGAATTTTTTACAACTGTCAAACATAAAACACTTTATGATCTGAGCATAAGGTAGTTTTTTACAGTGATTCCTAATACTACATCACTAACTTTAGAAACAAACGGTGACGGTGGATTGTTTGTTTATAAGGTAGACTGGTAAAGGTTGCGGGAGTCATCTGGATGCGGATGGCGCAGGACCGGTCATTTTGGCACTCATTGGGGAAGGCATATGTCCAGCAGACGTCTTTCGGCTGATATGATGATGATGATGATGGCAACACTAGTGATGGATGATATACACAAATCCTAATTCCGTAACCAATTCCGGAATTGAGGGCCAATCTCGAACATTAGTTCCGGAATTGAAAACCATCTGATATTGGCGGGCAAAAGAGAATAACAGCAATCCAATGTCCACCAATTAGCGAAAACAGACTGACCATGACGACGACGACACAGTGACAGTTCCATTCATAAAAAAATCAATGTTTTTACAGTATTCGTTTCGGGGAATAATTTTAACGATAACATCAGCTACAGTATCTCTAATCTATGTAATGATTTGAATATTCACATATTACAGAATAAGGTGCCCCATCAAAATTATTGTAACGATATAGCGTTTTCACCGGATATTGTCGATATTGTGATAATAGGCGATATTGTGATAGTAAATTCACTTCACGGCGTTTATAGTGTAGTAATAATAAATCGCTTAATAAATCACCGTATACATACAATCTAAAAGGAACCCGCGATGATTAAGGCTGGGCTGCACCAAACCGTCTGTATTGTAAGCAATTACATGTTTAAATATATTTAAAAATAAGTAAAAGGACTTTTTATTGATGAAGTGTTTTTATTCTGTTCATGAGTTTAGTCAGCATCCAACTAATATTATAAATGCGAAAGTTTGGATGTTTGTTACTAAATCACGCTTAAACGGCTGAACCGATTTGAATGAAATTTTGCACGAAGATAGTTTATAGCCTGGATTAAAATATAAGATAGTTTTTATCCCGAGTCCACGCAGACGAAGTCGCGGGCGGAAGCTAGTAATTAATACTATAGACGCAATGTTTTAACTTTACGGACGTATTATTGAGTTTGTAGATATTTAATTATGTTTTGAATTGCATTATGTTTCGTATATATTTTATTAGAACAGAGTAAACTGACATACTTGGACATTTTTGTAATTAGATTATAGTGGACATTTTTATATAAATTTTAAATCTTAGATTATAAAATGTAATTATTTTTAGGAATTTCAAACACAATTTATATTGTTTATGAATAAATGACTTATGACTTATGTTCATTATAATCTGAATGGATGGAAAGTTCGACAAGCTTCTATGGAATGACAGCTGCCGTCGCCATATTTAACGTTGATCGGTCTGTAATCGTTGTTGGCGCGACCCGCTCTAAGGTAAGGAAGGTAACCGGGCGCCCCACTCAACTATTCGTAGCGTAGGAAACGTGTTTTAGGGTCAGTAACGCGCATGTGACACTCCTGGAGATGCAAGCGTCCATATGCTACAGTGACCGCTTACCATCAGGTGGGCCGTAAGCTGGTTTGCCAAGCCGCGAGATATATAAAAAACCGGCCAAGTGCGTGTCGGGCCACGCGCAGTGTAGGGTTCCGTAGTTGCCTGTCTGTCTTAGTTACATCGACGTGCGGTGCGGTTGCGTCGGCCGAATTTGTACGAAATTTTTTCAATTACACATTAAGCTGGTCGACTATTACTCGGTAACTAATTATGCCTACTTGTTCGTGATAGTTTTCCTTTTAAATTCATTATATTTACTACTACCATGATTTTTTTCACATCCCCAGTAGTAGCCATTTAGCCGGCGGGGGGGCACATGACTCGAACTAAAATTAGGGCTCTAAAGCCCAATATCTCGCAAACGAATTACTGATTCGAAAAATGGTTTAAGAAAACCTATAATATTTATGAACGAGCTATCCAACGACACCCCACACCATGGGTTTGACGAGAAAAAATAAATACATCCCCGCTTTAGGTGTAGGGGAGGTACCCTGAAAAAAAATCTTTTTCCAAATTGTATTGTACTGTTTTGACGGCGTGATTGATTCATATATCCATGCCGAATCACAGTTTTTTAGTAGTAATGGTTACTGAGCTAAGCCGAAGACGGACAGACAGACTGACAGACGGACATGGCGAAACTATAAGGGTTCCTTGTTCACTACGGAACTCTAAAAACAGATTATTATGTATGGAAAGCGAAAACCTTAAGTGTGCTGTGGTGGTACCATTTGCAATATTCCTACTTGTATGAAAGAGGTTACATGGGCTTTACACTCAAAAATCTTACCACTGCGCCACGATGTAAACAATCAGTTTCATAAAGGGCAGCACATCAATAATTGTTATCACCTCTAATGCAGGTCAAATACTCTAATGCAGGTCACCTCGTCAGTTTCACATACAAAACAATTGCGTATAGTGTAACGGTCGTTCTGTAACAGAGACGAATGGGAGAGTGTCCCGTCACGGTCGTCGCTCGCGGAACCGGTGTACCATCACTCGGATCACGAGAGGACCTTATGTCAAACAGATAAGGCCTGTTATCGTTTGTGATGCTCTGTGGCGTTTTGTACTTTGGAACAGGCCGATAGAAATGACATCCGATCTCCCTGATGTGGTGGCAATGCGATTCACAGCCTGTCTGAAGTCTTAACTGAACGCACCTCACGACTCGTTCCTAGTATAACTTGACATAGAGATTCTTAACAAATAGGTATGGATAAAGGCCAGACTTTGCCGGTTGGTGCGAATTGAATGCGCATGTCGATATATAATATTTTTGTGCTAATGAATATACCTTATGTCAACACTTTGCCGTCATAACTCATAATCGGGTAAGTTTTCTGTGAGGGCTTTGTTTTCTTTTTGAAGACTGCTATATTAATGTATCTACATTGATGACTTTATTATTTCCATTATCTTAAAAAAAGGGCGAATATTACGTAGGTTTAGGTATATTATAGTCTATTTAATTTGCAATTTAGATTTAAGAATTCGCATTTAGTAGAGCGAATACTTATACTTTTAATAGTTTAAAGCCAAAGCTAAGTTTTTGCGCCGCGCAATTCCTTTGATTGAAATGGGCCGTGTATCGTATATGTCCGCAGCATTGCAGCCAATTACATACCAATGCAGTTAAAAGGTCGCCGTAATTCCGAATAATCCTTATTCAATAAAACACGCGCAATGCTTCATCAACTCGCCATTACGTTCAGTTTTTACACGCATCCTAAATAATTTGCTAAAGCGCAACAGTTACAAAATGCAGTCAGACCACAAAATTGACAATTACCGGACGAAAATATATCAGTGTCCAGTTTTAAAATGATACCTTTTTTGTACAAGCAGCCTCGGCGGTTGAGCACGCTTCAGACGGAATGTGGCTTTTTGCAATAGCAGGAACTTGTCTGGCTTCATCACTATTCAATACCTCAGTCTGCGGCGCGAAACCGAAAGTCAATTATATCTGCAATCCAATTTGCTCTTATACTGCGTATGTTTATCATAGTACGCGAATATCAGCTGATTGATAACCAGTTCAGTTCTGTTTCGTTCCATTCATAAATACAGACAATATTGAGTAACTTGATTATCAAGATGAAATATCTTGACCTTGATAAGTACGCATTAATCAAAACGAAACCATCATCTTGATTAGTTCAGCCTTCATTGGCATTCAACCGTGACTTGCTAAATCATTCACAGAATGCATTTTTTTCTCCACAGGTTCGTCGATCTCTCAAACTGCGAGGCAGACGCAAAGAAAAAGAGAAACTCCCCTCGGGCATCACAGCTGACTACACCGCTTCATTGTTCGCGCATCTCGAGCAAGACTCCAATTACTCTAACTACCCGCTAATACCTACTTCGGGATCCAACTCCAATCTGAGCGACGAAAATAACCATCTTTCTCCCGGATACCCAACCACGCATGTCTGGAATAGAAAAGAAGGCGTTCTTCAATCAGACAGTTCAGAGACGTCGTTGAATTCGTTAAACAATCCCAACAACGCAAACAGCAGTCCTCGACAGCCCCAAGTACTACCTCCGGTTCCACCGAGACCACCAAAACGTGGCATTCTAAAAGGACCCCGACTTAGCAATACTAGTTCTAATTCTCAAGAAAGCAATATCCCCCCTACTGACACCGTCGACCACGTCAATGGCCAAGATTCCAATGTACTGGCGCGCAACACCCAGCAAAACGAACTAATTTCATATGGGATACCGCCGTCAAAAAGCACTTCTTCCAGTGACGATATGCAGCATGTACAGAACTTTACTAAAAAGGTCATCCACAGTCCAGTTGAGAATCAAGTTAAAAATAATTACAAGAACAATGCCAATCCGTCTATCACCACTCAAGACATGGATGAAATTCCTAAGACAAATGGTAGCAGTTACTTAGGCGTAACCTCAACGTCTCCAAGCGCTGACTCATTGACCGATACGACCACGAATTCATCGTTTGCTACACCGCCCTTTTCTACATCACCCGTGGGCGAGTCTCAGGGCTTCCACAGATGGTCAAGAACCAGTAACTTCGAAGACGTGTACTTACCCCTGCCGCCCCTTACTCCGCTGCAGCTCCCCATGCCTAGAATGCTGACAATCCAGAGACAGAAAGCTCCAAGGAATGATTTCGGATTTAGTCTTCGTCGTGCAGTTGTGCAAGAAATGATCTTCAGTAGCAACTGTAACGGTCACGAAGAGAATGGATTCACCAACGGCGATAACAAATGCAACGGCAATATTACCAAAACTGTTGCTTGCAAAGTGGTACAGAAGGCTGTGGTCCTTGCGGAGCCTGGGTCATATCCTGGAGCCAGTGAGTCAGGGTTGCTGCCTGGTGATAGACTTTTAGAAGTGAATGGTGTTAATGTTGAAGGCAAGAGTCGCGAAGAAGTTATAGATTTGATCAAAGGCAGTCAAGACTCTGTCTCCATTAAGGTAAGACTTTTCATATTAAAACGCAACTATACAAACCTAATGTATTCCTGATTCACACCCCGTGATTATATAGATATCGCTAGACATTTCCAGAAAAGGTCGCCAATCTGAGATAAAAACATGACTGATCTGAAATTATAGTTATGGCTAAGGATTTGATTTTTTGATACATCGGACCCGATTCTACGGGGTGCGTCCCACGAGATATAACAACAATATATCTAATTTCATATTAATAACGTTCACAAGATATAATGAACATTAGCTATAACAACGTAACCAATACTTTTATAAGGAATAACGGTCAATTGAAATAATATTCATATTATATAACGTTTTTTCTATAATACTCAAATTGACTAATTTCATTTCGTATAACATACATAACGTATAACGATCATAAGTTCATAACACATAGTATATTTTCATACACATAGGATTATAATACATAAAATTAGGTTAGGGCAGCTAGAAAAAGGGGGGAAGGGGGGCGGTGCTAATCACAAAAGGGGCTCGGGAGGCGAAGTCCCCAGCAGTAAAAAAAACAAAAAATACTCTTAACAATGGTATTATTTGTAGGTTAGGTTAGGGTTATCTTGTGTCCCTTAGAGGGGAAAAAGACACCCCGCGAAGCGGGGTGACGTCGACACGCTGGCGGTTAGGTTAGGCTAAAATAATTAGTGTGTTTGATTTCAAAAAATATTTAATTTCAATCTTTCAATTCCTTAGGTGTTATGAATAGTATACGCTTATAAGTACACAGTGAGCGTATATATTATGACCGTTATATGCTAAGTTGTTATACCTCGTATTACTTACCCGATTCTACGTGCACATGGCTTAACTATCCTCAAACTAAATTGTCTAATTTTTAGACATAATTTAGGCGGCAGATTAAAAACGACATATTTAGAATAGCATTTAGGCAGCTAAATAAGTTGTATAGACCGCCTAAAATAAGAAACGTCAGATTCAAATTAGCTTTGTTATTTGATTATGACAGCTGCTCATAGAATAGCAAAGTGTTTTAGCGACACCTAAATAAAATTAGGAAGTTTAGAGGCCACTGTAGAATCGGGTCCAATGTTGGCAATACTATTACACTACACTCCACGAGTGAAAGGTATTTAATTCCCCAAACAGTTATTGACAGTAATCTGGTAAATTTAAGACCTCATCATTTGGCCGCTCCCAAGTAATAACTACAGTGTGTTAAATCATAATAAATATACCATTAATTTCCGTTGCGATGAATTGCCTCGTCTAACTGGCGGCTTTAACAGTTATAAATGATTACTTATTAAAACGTATGCATTTAGATTAAATTGTACGCTAACTTCCATTGATGCTAATTCAGTTTGCACCAATAGATGTGTCCCTCTCGCACTGTTTATTACTCGTAATATACACTTTTGTACAAATAAAGTTTACATCGTGATAATTTTATAACACAGGAAATAGTATATAATCAAAGTTTAATATTGCAATATTTCAATTACTCAGCTGACTTAAGTTTACTCAAACGCTGAATTTGACGTGAATTAGTAACCATAGGTTCTTAATTATCTTTATTAATTTTAAGATAATGGTTCTGTTCGATTGTTATGACATGCAAACTGTGCTACCAAAGCATGGACCCCATGTCATTATCGTCCAATTCAACCAGTGTTATTCGACGTTGAGGACGTGTAAATATGCCTTTTCATCCCGGCGTCGCTGCTCAGAGAAACACCGTTGATATGAGTCCATATTTAACAAACATTGAACCCATATTGAGGTTAGATTCAAATTGCCTAAGAAAACTTAACGGGATACTCGAGTACCCGATTAATTTATGTAAAAAAGCCGTGTGTACACGCAACTTTCCCCCGCGAAGGTGTTCACGGAGAACCACTTTCATGCACTGGCATTGATTATTCAGGTCCGTAATGTGATGTCTTAATAAAAGATTATCCAAGTATAATCCGATTGCCTTGTTGTGGCGCGTGAGTGCAATCGATAAACTCAATTGCTTGCGATTCTTGTTAGGCGACTGGATTGTATTGTGCTGTGTTTACGCGCAATTGTTTTATGCTACACGCAATGAGTTTAACGTGTAGCTATTCTATTTAATGTCATAGTTTTTGCGGTAAATGAGTTTCGTATAGGGCCGCGGCGCGCGTATTGAACGCAATGCGTTGATCATTGCCGCAAACAACAACCAGCCGGTCATTAAGGTTGGTTAAGTTAAAATTATTTCGGCCGAGTGTTTGTATGCACAAATAGTGAGCAATAAATATGTAATTGTTATATTTTAAAGTTACGCTACCATTGCCATTTCACAATTAAATTTGCCTGGGTACTTAATTGCTAATTTTGTTTGATAATTACCTATCCATTCTTTCCTATCATGATGACAAGGCGTCTACTTCGAGCGCTCCGGGCCTTTTCCACTCTAATTGGTTATGCTCGTACTAACTAACATGTTTTACATTAAGTCCGACAGTCTTCGTAGTGTACAACGTTTAAAGTCGTGTTCATCTGCTGATAAAGTAACTCATATTAATCATGTTTTAAACGCCTTATTTTAGAAAACATTTTCGTTTGTGTACCTGTACATATTTTAATAGCGATGCACTAACGTAATTTAGGACAAACTCTTGGTAATCAACCTCTTCCTCGAACGTCGTCATCGTTATTTAGTCCTAATTGTTTCTTTAGAATAGAATAGAATCAGTTTATTTGGGAACAACAACAGGAATATACATCACATAAGGCTTAAGTCTAGAAAAGGAATCTAGTGTATAGAATAAGAAGTCCTCTCAGCATAAGTCGAGACACAGAGTGCAACGATACTGTTTTTCAGTGGATCCGATAAACTAAAACTAACGTATTAACCTATCTAAGAGTATATTGACCTAGAGATACGGTATACAAAGATAATTGCAGTGTACAGTCCACGCTTTACTCGTCGTAGTTTAGTGCCAAGTATACTCGTGGTTTCCTATCGGATCATTTAAACTTGATCATCACGTCTCGTCAAACACAGACAACAATGACGGCGTTTCAAACGCCCGAAGCTGGGCCCTTTCGCAAGACATCTGACGATGATGATCCCCAAGGATGTTCTGTGTTGAGAGAGCATTTGTCTCCTGCTGTCAAAGTAATGCTTAAGGTCGTCCTTACCATCGGGCAGGCCATATGCTTGGTTGCCACCGTCGTATTAAAAAACTGAAGTGTATGATTGACAACAGGTGCAACCGATCGCCGAACTGTCGGAGTTGTCCAGGCGGAAGGCCGTGGACGGTGGCGGCGACATCGACCTCTCCGATAGCAACGTGCGCGGAGGCACGCTCAGCCGCTCCGGCAGTCGACGATTCACCTCCACCCAGGTATGTGCATCACCTAATATCCTTTTAACCTTCGGGAATGTGTTACTTAAGGGAGCGACCACACCGGAGCGTAAAGCCTGGGTCTCAGTGCATTTGCATTTCTATAGAACGTGACGCTGTAAGTGGTGTGCCTTACGTCTTTTTCGTCTATATTGCTGCGTTTACAGTGTGTCAGCATATTTTGAGCACCGGTGCGGTCACTCACTCCATCATGATAAAGACTTAAGTTTCGAACCGTTCCGGACGGTTGCGGAACAAGGCTTACGAAGAGTTAATGGACAAAGGCAACAAATTTGCAGCTAGTTCGTGCTTCGTTTCAGTAATAACGGCTTTAAGTATGATCAAATGATTGTTAGAGGTAGTAGGTTAATAAGATATGAAATATGTGTCTATTACCAACTTAATGAAGAGAAAAAAGGACTGTGTCGTGCACGAACGAAAACAGACTTCTTCTTGAGTTTTTATGAGCAGTGAAGAAATGGGAAATAGACTCGGTTCTTCTGATCTGTTCCAAACAGTAACGCTAATAATTTGATATTGGTTTTCGTCTGACCTGAGTTATTTGTGCTTTCGAAATAAATGCGCAAATAATAAAATTGATTTATATTTTATAACCTAGCGTTCCGCGGCGTTTGCGGTTAAGGCATTGATTTTTTCGATTGACGCGGTTTCGGGGTTGGCGGTTTTAATTAAGTATGTTGTTTATAATTATCATAGTAAGGTCACGTAATGCGCTGTATGCGTTTGATGTTACTTCTGGCCATTCTTGTGCAGCAATTAGCCTATAGGGGTGGCCGTGGGCACTTCAATTGATTGAATGTTTTGCGTAGTAGGTAAGTACCTACCGTAACATATATATTTTTATACCGAATGAAATCAATGCGATACGAATAACTATTTGCAAAATGAAGTGGTATCTTATCGAAACTCATAAATTATATTTCTATAGTCCATGAATTCTGACATTTGATCTCATATTAAAGTCCATATTCCAGTTTGATCATGATCACATTGAACGTTTTAATTCCAAATTGCAAAGACGAACGTTTAACGCTCCGGGCTTTCTCAAAACCCAAAAATATGTTTTGAAATTATGCTAATTATGGATTAATCTGCGGCATAATTTAATTTCAAAAGTTTACGCATAATTTTAGTAATCTACACAGCGAACGCCCATCGAGATTGCAACGATCCGTCGTCTGATATCTGCGCCTAATCGTGTCACGCCACCATCGCCGCACACGAGTTGTCAGGCACGTCAAAACAATTGAGAGTCAACGAGCACGCCGTTACCGCGAAGTGGGTGACTGTCGACATCGCGTTGGTCTAGGTTTTGCATTATTAGTATAACTACTATTGAGGTTGGCCCACTCTCGTACTTTTGCTATCGGTATTTAATCATTGATCAACATCATTTTCAGCCCGTAATCGCCCACTGCTTGAGCATAGGCCTCTCTTCGAGTACGCCACTCGTCCCGATCCTAAGCTTGACTCAGATCCAGAAGTGACCCGCGAGCGCGACCACCACCCATCCAACCATCGGTATTTGATATAAGAATGTTTAAAATTACATCCTTATATCATGCGGAATTAGCTATGTGAACAACCAATCATCATCATGGGTTTTACATCCCGTAAATCCTCACCGTTGCATGGGCAGATATACCTCTTTTTACAAGCTTTTATTTAGTTTCACCTGTCCCGTTGTCTGTCTGTCTGTCTGTAATCAAATCTTGCAAGTTAAATTTGACTCATTTCCCGGTGACCGATTGAGCTGTTTTGGGTATAAGTATACCTATTTTGGATGACAATTCAATATTATGGTACCATCGAGCTGATCTGATGATAGAGACGGAAGGTGGCCATGGAAATTCACTACTTAACCGACGTAGCCCCGTTGAGTTTGGGCCCGTTAGAATCGTCTGTATTTGATGATGTTATACAGAAAAGTACAGTCGCCAATAAAAGCTTGTACCAAAAATGAAATTTTTGACAGAAACTAATTGAGACTCGACTGCCCCTATTTCAACAAGTCGATAATTGTCAGCTGGCAAGTAAAGATAGTAGCTAGACTTCACGTACGTATTACCTCAGCAATGTACAACGAAATATGGATGCAAGCCTTAGCTACATTCGTTTATAGTGTCACTGTTAGGGGATATTCTCTAAATTTATATGTGTTTTGCCAGGCCTCACGCCTACTATAGTGGTGTGCTATAACTCTGTTTTTCTAACAAATAGAATAAGGAAAACGAGGATGCGCCAGTATAAGGGCTATTCGACATCCATCTTCTAAAGGGTCCGGAAAAGATTATACTTTGTTGTAAGAAACACGTTAGTCAAGTCCTTCAAGAAGCGTGCAAGACGGGAAAAATAAATAATTAGAGGTCGTGATTTATATCAGATGGCTACTGTACTGGCGTGTCTTGAGCACAGTACAAATCAATTGTGAGCAGTACATAGACTCTACAAAAGTTCCAGACATCTGAATTCTGAATAGCTTTATTGTCTTTCAGGAGGCCTTAAAATTTGACAAATATAGCAGCGTGAATTTACCTGTAGGTATGTATTATATGACATCTAAACGTCACGTCACGTCTATTTATATTTTATTAAAAACTAATTAAATTAAATTAAATGTGTCCCACTTGGGCATCTTTTCATGGCTCTAGCCGGTATGTGAGCGCTGCTACGGCACGCACGCGTTCTATCGCAGCGCGTTGCATGCGATAGAAAGGGCACGTTTAAGCTCGTTCGGCATACCTAAACAGGAGATTTTTTATCAGAGAACCTTCTGTACACTCGCCATCAGATATATCGGAGCGTCCAAACATCTGAACACGTCCCTATTGGCGAGGCATTAGATCCGTGTTCAGATATTAGTGAGCACTTGGGCCGCTCCGATATATCTGATGGCGACTGTACGTAGTACTATTATTATTATGTGCCCATAACAGACATTGCCTCAAACTTTTGTCATTTATCTTAAGTTTTGAATGAAACTTGAAGGATTCTCAAAATCTCTCGCGTGCCCAATTTACGTTACAACGTCAAAACAAGAAGCAGCGACCCCTAGCCTAAACAATGGCCGACCCCAATACCGCTAATGCCTGACAATGAACGAATGAATGAATGACTCACGTCACGCGTGGGGGAAGATTGATTGGGTCCTTTAATTGCCGATATTTGGAAACCAGTTTGGAAGCTATTTGGCAACTTTACGCGGCTGTCTTTGTCAATATTTACTGCTTCAAGTATAAGCGTCTTTACTTTCCTATTGTGATGGAACAATCAGGGGTATTAATAAACGTACATAGATAAAGAGATAAATATCGCGCCTTTATGACATTCACAAGAGAGTCCTGCACGGCTATCATAGAACGGCCTCTTTGTCTAAGCGTTCTTATTAGAAAGAGACCTATAATCTATCTCGCCGCGACACTGCTCGCGGGCCGTCCTATGATAGCCGCCGTGCTGTACAGATATTTGTGTACATATGTACATTAATACCCCTAACTGTACCTACTTATTAACCGACTGCAAAAAAAGGAGGAGGTTCTCAATTCGGTTGTTTTTTTTTTTTTTGATGCTTTGACGTATTTTTGAAATTCCTTCGGCTCTTTAATTGAACGATCGAGCGACGTTTCTGCTTGGGTCAAAATTCTTTCGTATGTCCGGCTGTTCTCTATAGGTCGCATTTCTCAACGGATTCTCGCGAATTTTTAAATAAATAGTTTTTTGTAGGCGATTCAGTTTTTCGAAATTAAAAAATCCAGACATTCCCTTTGCCCGAGCGTCTAAGTACTCAAAACTAACCACTCACTGTCAGCTATAATTGTAGTTCCAAGTACATCGTTAGCTCCGACAGCGGAGTTCCACACGCACAACCGTTCGTCCAGCCACTCAGTCTAGCGACTCTGAGGACCCTTGTCTCGGCTTCTATTCATATTTGATGTCTGTAGGTACAGCTTTGATAAAAGACGTGCATTCATATAACCACTTTGGACTTGAGCTGTTTTAGAATTGTGGGCGGTTAGGTGAATGTCCTACGTTACTATGTAATCCATAGATTTGTAGGTGCAACGTTTTTAATGCGGTTTGACTTTACCTAGGGGCTAGATTCGTAGTTGTTACAAACGAATCTTGGCATCATGTTATTTGTCCGCGTGGAACTCTTTTATATTGTCATACAAACTTCTGTCCCCCCATTTCACTCCCTTAGGGGATGACTTCCGGGATAAAAAATATCATATGTAGGTACCTACATACTTCCCCGGGAATAGCACTATCTCCGTACCTAATGTCATTTCAATATTTTCAACTGTTTAAGCGTTTAAACGTGGACAGACAGAGTTACTTTCGCATTTATAATATTTGCCATTATTTTACTTTTAATATAATGCGATTCATTTTTATAATTTTATTGAACGATCGAAGCGATGCGACACTTCGCTTCAGCTTGGGCAGAAAGTCTTTCGTGTGTCCGGCTTTTCTTCTCTACAGGTCGCATTTCTCAACCGATTCTCGTGAAATTTAGTCAGTACTGAGTAGGTTCAATAATCATGATTTTTTTTTCTATAAAAATTTTCGATATACAAAAAAGACAGGCTGATTTATTTGTATTCCGTCCCGTGACATAGGTCAGGTTGGGTTTGTTTTGTAAAAATAGGAAAAGTCGTTATATCAAACATTATGCTATGCACCCAAGCAACAAGCTCCAAGGAAGTGTAGTTAGGTGGTATGACACAAGGTTATACCTATAGCTAGCAATAGCGCAGCCAATATAGCGATACTGCGGTCGTCTATTCCCCTTTGAGGACCCTGATGTGAGGTCACTGTATGCAAAGTTTGATAAATATTTACCGACTTTGCTTAGTTACGTGACTTTGAGCCACAGCTGTTCTGAGAATCGCTTCAGAGATTTCCCCGGGAAATGTAACAGTGAGAAATTATAAAAAACTTCCTATTACATGCATATTAATTTCATTAGCAACTGGCCAATGAAATATTTAATATGTGTTTAGTATAATATGTGAAAATATTTGTTCAACAGTAAGCTTTCTAAACATCTTGCGCCATTCCAAGATAAGACGTAGGGTTGGTTGCTCCAAACCGTCTGTATTCATAAGCCATAATAAGTTCAGTCTTCGTAGCTAAGCAGAGATCTCAATACAGGGATCTATTGTACCAGCCTCCTTGCCGCACTGCGATCTATCGTAAGAATGCTTATAATATGTGCATTGTAGTATACAATAACCTTCCAGCAGATATGAGACAAATGGAATGTAATAAATTTGTAAAAGAAATCAGTAGTTGGCTAAAGGAAAATTGTTTTTATAGTATTAAGGAATTTTTAGAATTTAATAGTTGACCAATGAAATAAGTTATGATAGTTGTTATTTGTTTTGTGCTTTTGAAATATATTGACATTACTAGTTCATTATTTTTTAAATTAACAAATGATATTGGTTCAGACATTGTACGCTAAGTGATAATTATTTTAGTTCTGTATAATTTTTGCATGCCGTTCACCGGCTGAATACTGTACTGCTGTACCTGAACACCCTGTACTATGTTTATAAGTATTCTGGCAAATAAAATCATTCTAATTCTAATTCTAATTCATTAAAATCGGAATCTATGGAAAGTCTGACAAGTTTCTATGGAGTGACAGTTGCCGGCGCGATATTTAACGTTGGTCGGTCTGTAATCGTAAGTTGGTGCAACCCGCCCTTAATTAACAACTCCGTTATACAAATGACATGTTTCCAATGCGCAGCTGTTTTTGTCGCGTACACAACGCGGGTACGACGTGGGTAATGGGCAGAGTTTGAGCACAGCCTTTCAATGACATTATAATTAACTTAGAAGTTACGCTACGTTCCAGTCCTTTTTTTTAACATTGGGGAAATGCCTGTACGCATCCCGCCCGCCACGGGGGCAGGGCGGGTATGACGGACTAACCGCGGCAGAAGCCTTGGACTACCGTCTAAAAACCCAACGAGTGCCAGCTCCGTCTTAAGGGAGGGGCGCCGCGGGATCGCTTTACGCATTCGACTTCGACCGCGTGCGCGTTTCCAGAGTCCTGGCAATAGCGAACATTGTCGCGATTTACATTACGAACTCGTAATTTGTTAACGATAGAGCTCTATGTGTATCAAATTAACAACACGACTACAATTTCCCATCAAATATACGTCGTTACCTGCCCGCGTTACGAACCAGGCAGTTAATGAGAAACTTAGGAAATAGAAGTGGGAAGATGATAGGGCATCTCATACGACATGACATGTTTATACTCAATAATCGTATAATTGAATGAAAGATTAGAGGGGAAGCGAGGAAGAGGATAAACTAGGTACATAGAGCAGCTCAAAAAAAGAGTTGATGTTAGGTCGTAACGAATCGAAGTAAATGGAGGGCCTACTTTGAGCTACACCGACAAGAGCCTAGCTCTCAAAAAAGCAGAAAAAGAAACCTGCCCGCGTATTGCAGAGAACGCAGGCAAACCCGCGGGATAAAATATAGCCTATAACTATAAACATCCAGAAATTCCGTTCTACACGCAGGTGCAAGGTTTTTTACAAGCTTTTATTTAGTTTCACCTGTCCCGTTGTCTGTCTGTCTGTCTGTCTGTCTGTCTGTCTGTAATCAAATCTTGCAAGTTAAATTTGATCCACTTCCCGGTTTCCGATTGAGTTGAAATTTTGCACGAATATGCAAATCGCGTGACAATGCAATATTATGATGACGTGGAGCTGATCTGATGATGGAGCTGGAAGGTGGCCATAGGAACTCCGTAATAAAATCACATAACCCTATCGAGGGGCTCGTTAGAATTGTCTCAATGAGTAGTTGATGACGGGTATACAGAGAAAGTCCAGTCGGCAATAAAAGCTTGTACCAAAAATGGAATTTTTGACAGAAACTTATTTTAATCGTATAAGCGGTTCCGGAGAGCGGTTACATACAAACTTATAAAGCTGTATTCTCACAGACTTATCCTCTTTATAATATTAGTATAGAAGTATATAGATAAGCATTACTACTATCTGTACATCTAGCATAACTTGCCCCCAAGTCGTGTCGCGCGCGCCTCATTGACTCCTGTCTCACTCGCACTGTACAAATTAGAAAGAGGAGGATATATTTTCTGTCAGTTGTGTACTTCACCCGCTGAAGTCATAACGCGAAAGGCGTTGCACCAAGTCGCAAACACTCGTAAAAATGAAGCTTATCAAATGACATAAACAAGCAATTACCAGGTAAATTATCAGCTAGTAAACGTAATCGGTTGATAGCGGAGCGGTGACCCCACAAGTCTAGACGCCCCGCCCAGCCAACCCTTTCGACCGGGTATAGCCAGGTCGTGCGTGAAATCGCCAATTCAGGAATTGCCTAAAGAGGCCAGTAATTTGGGATATTTTTAGTATGGCTAAGGAACTAAAAGGTTTGCAATTTTTCAAGTTCATTCAAGTCTATGGATGTTATTCGCTACGCGTGAATGCGGCTTACCCCGCCGCCGGTCACCCGTCACGAAACTAGACCTCTAACTACGCTTAGTTACTACGCATCGCGGTGTCAAGATATATTTGTGGGTGAGCGTTGAGGTGAGCTTAAAACAAGTTACAGAATAGGGGGGCTGAAGTGACGAACCTTTTCATTCCGCGTCATGCTTAGACGAAAATGATTATAAGTATGTGGCATCGTGGCTGACAAACGGATGAAAGGGAAATTATTTTCATCAATAGTTCACCGGGAAGTAAGGAATTGCCGGCTGAGTACATATAGACGGCCGAGCGTAGCGCGGTTGCATAGTTATGAGGCTGACAACCCCTTTTCACGCCGAGGTATGTATAGTGCTTTTCACAAGCATGCCATGAAATAAATTTAAAAAACTCCAAGATATCAAACTTTAATTTTCATGGCTGAACACCGAGATCCTGTGCTACAAATTGTGAAATGGAAATTAAAAAAGACCATCTTGCAGGCCTTGGCCTCCAATTTTGTATGAAATGCCATTACGGGTCTCTCTCTCTCGCTGCGCCCGAAACGTGACGCTTCGAAGCCGCGATGAAGAACACAACGTCAATATTTCATTGCATGTTTGAGAAAAGTAGATTATTGTCTCGGTTCCTAGCTACATTTGTTGTGCCAGAGGATTATTCATCGAGGTGTCTAATAAAGACTTGTTTGATTAGTTCTTAGGCCGTCTTTGGTCGCGCCGCATAGGTCTGTCGTCTCATTATATAGAAATGTAGCTGCACTTCCATACAACTCGACGTTATCGTTATCTCTTTTTATTAGAAGAGACAAGGTAAAATACATGTTTTATAGTGTTGGGTTACCTCATTTGTCATACTCATTTCATTAAATTGTCGCATCAGCACGTCTAGCACACGACGGCCGCGACATATCGATTTTTATCGCACTATACGAGTACCTCTTCTTCTAAGTGTTCTAATAAGAGAGAGACGGATAGTGCGAGAAAAACGAGAGAGCTCGCGCGCCGTCGCGTGCTAGCCGTGCAGTTCACGCTTGAAAAATGTACTACTTCATTCCTCACGAGGCACCGACTCGCTCCTCACTCGCTCGGTCATCGCATCACCTCGCGCTTCATTTGGGCCGCAAAGCCCCGCCCCTCAAGCTCCAGACTCGCCACTCGCGCCTAATTTTCCCCCATCCACAATATAATATTGTTTGTAGCTAATAAATATTAGGGGACAATCTTACACAAATCGACCTAGTCCCAAACGAAGCAAAGCTTGTACTATGGGCACTAGATGACGATAAACATACTTATATAGATAAATAAATACTTAAATACATAGAAAACATCCATGACTCAGGAACAAATATTCGTGCTCATCACACAAATAAATGCCCTTACCGGGATTCGAACCCAGGACCTCTTGCTTCGTAGGCAGGGTCACTACCAACTAGGCTAAAGTGGTCGTCAAAAAACAACAACAACAGCATGAAAGTATATTGTACACTACACTTGAAAAAACCTTGTTTTTATGCCTATAGATGCTATTTATTAGATGGTACCTCACCTCGTTTGAAGTAGGACATTGTACCACCTCATTTTTGGAAATGAGGTGCTCATACAAAATCAATTTAATTTCATGTCCTACCCAACACTTTGTTTTATTTGCTAAACAAGTCAAAAAGTAAAAAAATTGGCCAGGTTCACTCTGGTAGAATTGTTTGGATTCTTAACGAGCACCTATTGAAGCAGGTGACTGTATGTAGGTACAGGTCGACACACGTAAAAAAAGCTCTGCGCGCCATATTAAATGTATGGCTGCCAGAACTCTTTTTACGTGTGTCGACACTGTCGACCTGTACATACAATAGGTAGATAATCCCGGAAGTGGTAATACTCCGGCTTAAAATAGACTGCTGACAAACCCGCCGTACTGTGCCGTGACGGATAATATATTTGTAATTATTATCCTCCTTGAAGTTACTATATTTATTATTATATATGTACCAGCTATGCGTGGTACTTCGCTCCACGTAGAACTCCTCAATCGCACTCCCATAAGTACTAGTTTCTACCACCCATTCCCCCCTTTGAAGATGAAGGTTTTTGGAACTTAGGAATCCTATTGGTGAGTTTACTATATATTTTTGCAAATATTCGATTTCTCATAAAAATGGAGTGTTTAGTCTTTAAGTATGAAAAACGTTCTACTCGCTCTGTTTTTTTTTCTATTTTAATTTCCATCAACATCAATCGACATTTGTTTCCGACCTAGCAATGGCGGATCCCATTGTGTATACAAAGTTTTGTTATTCTAGCAAGTCGTTTTAAAATGAGGACCAAACTACGTTTGCATCGACTCTCCGACTGATCCTGGCGACCCTTAAATAACTACTCTTTAATGACAAGATATGCTCTTTTACACCCTTAGGCTATGCCCACAGCTCACGGCATTAAAATGGAGAAATAAATCGACTTATAGCTTTCTTGTTTAGGGGAAGGGTGACCCTCGCGTATTTATTGTATGTGTCGTCAGTGACCAGACGTCCGGTTATAAACGTAAGGAAGTCCGCTTGGTTAATGTTGCGGACACTGCCACGAATTGATTCGATTGTTGCTGCCAAATAGACGGAATTCAAAGCTTTGTTTAGGAGAGTGAACATCCTAAACAAATATTTATTTTTATTAGGGACCGTCCACGTATCACGACCCCAGTGACGGAGCGTCAATACAAGCTGATTGCTACCGGCTCTTTCATTACTTTTTTTTGCTTCGGGATCTCCATCGAATATTTTCGGGCGCCGCCACTGTACGACACGCAAAATTCAGGCTTTTTCGGGCCCCCTCCTCACATGTCATGCTTTTCCCGATCTCTTTAACACGTACTGTCACGTTTGGCATAACCCTCCACCCAGTTCCTGTTACGTAATATGTGGATGGTCCCATAGCAACTTCTACTGCTTATGCCACAAGACAAATTAAGGGATATAATCATAACGTGTTCTAAATTTTGATCTAGATGCGACAACTAATATGGATGCGTTTGGCAGTAGCACATAATTGTGGCCTACGGCGATTTGGGGGACCATCGGACTATTGTATTGGATTGAAATCAAATTTACATTTGTCGCGCGTTCTCCACGCGCACCAGCACGGCTATCACAAGACGGCGCGCGATCTCTCGATTTTTCTCGCACTATCTGTCTCTCTCTTATTAGAACACTTAGAACAAGAGGTGTAATGCGAGATAAATCGAGAGTATGTCGCGGCCGTCTCATGATAGACGTGCAGGCGCAACTATAGTTGAGCGAGGGCGCGCAAAAAATCTAAATTTGATTTCAATCCAATTCGTGTAGTCGGATAGACCCCCGGGTCTAGACAGCATTCCAAAACGTGTCGAGGTCAGGCAGCTTTTGGACCAGTTCTTTATGTAATAGCAGGTGCATATACAATATTCTACACATCTGTCTGAGCTCAAGATATATATTTCTATTTTTATTGCCCTTTAGAATGACATGTTGCAAATGAAAACTGTAACTGTTGAAGTGTTGCCATAGTTAAGATGAAGTTGGGTCGCACAAGGTATAGGGTGTACTTTATAGTGTTAGATTCCCAGTTTTGTTACAGGCTAAAACTAAGACAAGCGGTCTGTGTAAGAGGACACAAATTTTTTGTGTTTAAAAAAACTGGCTGCTTAGTATGACATAAAATATGTCAATATACAATCTCTTAAGTTAAATTTATTGTATAAGCTAGCATTTGTCGCTAAGCTATTTGTTGTGAAACTAGCCCTCAATTCTTCTGCAGTCGGAAACCATTGGTTGATTTGAAATTGTGCACAATTGCATCTTGTTCTCAATAGGGTGTAGATGGCACTATACACATCTTCATCCCCCTACCGTAATTCCCGGTTGTGCCCCTAAAGGAGCCCGGGGTCCGCTTTGACACCTAATCCCCAGGGATTAGGTGTCAAAGCGGACTGCAGCACTTAATTGGCGTTAATAATATAGAACATAATTGGATATATTATGCCATTTATTCAGAAACAGGATCAGTAATACCACATTCCAGTCGTGGTTTCATACTGGGAGTCCATACTTTGTATGTAAAAATCATAATTTCAAGTCTTAAACACTAAGAAATAACTAAAACAACGCACTTGACCACTGAGTCTCCACTTCCTGTACAAATCACGAAATTCTTAAAAATTCTGGGGATTTCTGTCAAAACTCTGCATTTCATATTTTGCAATGACATTGCACACTTCCATTTTAACTTTAGGTATTAAATTTGGCTGTAATTTCTTTACACTGGCTGCCATACTTCTAAAGAACACATCTATTTCATTTGTGTTCTCTTTTAGCACCTTTTCTATAAGTTTGTCCAAGACTTGGCTTCTTTGCTCGGCTGTTTTTGGTTCTTCGACATACCGGAGTAGTTTTGGCCCGTTCATTAGTATCGGTTTAGGGAGAATCTTTATTGGCTGCAAGTTGCGAGGCATTGGTATGGATTTCTTTCTGCCGGGTTTCTTGACCACTTTCTTAGGGGGGTCATTAGTTACGATCTCAGTTTTTGGCAATATCTTGAACAGCGGCTGCTTTAACTGTTGGTGTTGCTCTGTTGGACCATCCACAACTGTGATCTGGAAACACAAATATGGCTGAGTCAATTTGCTATCTAGGTACACGTTTTCAGACATAAACTATTGATTATCAACCACCACAAATGCAATTGCAATTAGAACGTGTCTCTATTGACACATGGGACTGAAATGTGTAAACAATAAACCTTCGGAATATTGTAGCGAGCTGGCTGCATCTAAATACTCGAGATGTCAAGGCGAGCCTGCCTAGTACAGCCTAATGCTAGACTTAGCTTTAACATGATGTTTTTAGACACTGCACTTGCGTACATTTTATCAATATTGCTTTAACACTTACTTCATAATACTCCTGGCTGTCAGTGATAACTTGCTGCTCTGTGACAACATGTTCCTCATGGGCCTGTTGGTCCTCCTCTGTATCCATATTCGCCTCCTCTAATACAGTCTCAGTGCCGTCCAAAGAGGTCTCATCAAGGTACTGCATCTTCTCGAACACGGCCGCCTTGGTCTTGTGCATGGTTCCCATACGTTTGCTCCTCATGTAGCCATCTCGCAGACCTCGCCAACGTTTCTTGCATTCTTCAACTGAAATCGGGAGATTTTATTTGAAACACAAGCGTTGGCAGTTTAGATGTTGATAACTCTTATATTTTTTTAATAAAAGATGATTTCGAACGTACGTTTATATGTCGATTTAACTAGATTTTCTACTAAAATTCATTGATTTGATTTGCTATACTCATATCATAACCCAAGGCAATAGGCGTATTTTATTTTCACATTGATATGCAGCACAACTTTTCACTGGTTCACGATCCGAATCTGCCGTTAACTTACCTGGCTTGTCCAACGCTTGAGCTATTTCCTGCCATGTAGCCTCCCTTGCTAATATATTCTTCCGCGAGGGATCAAGAACGTTGTACAAAAAACTGTGGGGTTGCACTAATTCAGCTAAAGTTTGGTCTTCTTCGGTGCTCCAGCCAACCGCGTTCAAAGGCATTTCCAAGTTCTCGTTTTCGCGTGCGTCACAACTTCCAAACAAAATGTCTGCCTGCCTATCACGAACGAAAATAGCCGCGCTGCGCAGCACGACGTCACAGGGCAGTGTTGCCACTAGCAATATTGATATAGATGGTTGACTCATTTTCATAAACACGCTGCGGTGGTAAGCGCCATCTATTGGTGAGTAGCGTCACGAGTACGGTTGTACCTTTATCGTAGTATATTTACCATGCGGCCCTAGATGGCGTTGATTTCAATAATTATTACACGCCATCTAGTGAATGAAGACACAAAATAATTAGGTATACTTATAGTTTGTAAACCTGCAACTAGATGGCATTGTATGGTCACGACGGGCCGTCTTGATCTCTTTGATCTCTAGATATTTTAGTAAGCACTAAGCGCCTTATTATTATTATTTACCTAATTATAAACTAAAAAGAAGAAAATTCTTTTTCTGTTATCAAGACAATACAGTCTACAATTCAGTCTTTTTATATGACGACACATTCAACTTGAAATGCACTTTAATGTGTAGGTATACCTACCTACCTGGAGCTAGGTAAAGTTTATTAGGTACTTATTTTGTCTATCATCATCATGTAGTCGACTCACTATCTATAGTCACAAAGCTTCACAATGTTGTACTGTAATCTTATCAAAAGCTCTCTTTGTTTGAGCTTTAGTCGTGTAGGAGTTTCTTGTCCGCTTGTATCTGCGATAAGATACAAGCGAGAAGAGAGAGGACTTTTATCATGACTTGAATGGGTAATTACAAAAAATACTACTAGATAATATATTCAGCCACTCCAGATCGTCAATAGTTTTTCCGCCTGACTGTCCTTCTTCCTAATATTTGTCTAAAATAGGACCGTCTTTACGTTCTTTGGTTGAAATGGGTCATTTCAAACTACTACTCTTTTTATAGTTCCGTACCCAAAGGGTAAAAACGGGACCCTTTACTAAGACTTCGCTGTCTGTCCGTCCGTCTGTCTGTCACCAGGCTGTATCTCAAGAACCGCGATAGCTAGACAGTTGAAATTTTCACAGATGATGTAAGTACCTATATAATTATATGTATAATGTATAATTTCTGTTGCCGCTATTACAACAAATACTAAAAAACCGGCCAAGTGCGAGTCGGAATGGGGCTCCCATACAACAGACGTTTTTTTCGCCGTTTTTATAGATAATGTTCCGGAACCCTTCGTGCGCTAGTCCGACTTGCACTTGGCCGGTTTTTTATTTTTATTTGTTAACTAGCTTCTGCCCGCGACTCCGTCCGCGTGGAACTCGTTTATATCGTAGCTCCATACAAACTTTCACCCCCACTTCATGCCCTTGGGGGATGATTTCCGGGATAAAAACTATCCTATGTCCTTCCCCAGGACTAAAACTATCTCTATACCAAATTTGATCCAAATCGGTTCAGTGGTTTAAGACAGAGAGACACACTTTCGCATTTATAATATTAGTATGGATATAGGCACTAGCACAGGACCGAGACGAGTGGCGGAAAAAAGGGGAGGCTTTTGCCCAGCAGTGGGACACGATATAGGCTAATAAAAAATAAAAAATATAGGCACTCTAAAACGACTGACTATTTCTGTCAGATTTACAATTACAGGGGCTTACGGAGCGACAATAGATCGAGGTAGGTAATAAACGCAATACACCGAACAAGGTTGGCTATTCATTTTCAAGTAGTATATAGAGTTAACTGCGAAAAAGTTATAACACAAGGTGTACGTTTGTCTATCTCATCCCACCTACATTCCACACTTACTCAAAGGTTAGCTGGAAGAGATTTTTTATACAAGGTGTAACAAAAATAGGGTATGAACCGATCAAGGGCTTAACAGGTACAGTGTTCTGATAAGAAAAACAGAAAAAAAAATTGACGCGATTTTTTTTGTTACTTTGGTATGGAGCGTTGGCCGACTGGGGCGACAAGCTCAATAGAACAACACGATAGGTACCTGTTAAGCCCTTGATCGGTTCATACCCCATTTCTGTTACACCTTGTATACATACAAAGCAGGCAGAGTACCTACTAAAAGTCAAGTATACCTATACCTTTGAGGCTTAACCATAGTTAAGCCTCAAAGGTAAAGGTATAGGTAGGGTAAAGGTAGGGTCAATAGCATACTACTGACTCAAGATAAAGTCTAATTTAATTACACAGTAATCCACTGTTAATCACTTTCATTAGTCAGTACAAAATCGCCGCCATTATTCCTTATACGAGCGTGAAACTAAAACAAAACCGACCCAACACTGTCTGAGACTATAAATAAATATTGCCGACATAATGGATTCCCAACTAATTAATGCCCGCATCGCCATTCGGATCTCCTCTTTGAAGAATACTTGGAGATTCCACCGGCCTGATGCTATTTAAAAAAAACGTATTTAAGTATAATTATATTTGCATCAGGACTTTAAGGGTCCTTACTCCTACATACGAATTATTTTGCAAAATGCTTCCTTTTTCATTCAAGATTACGACGTAACTATTTAATTTAGTCAAATGCTTATAACGTATTAAAATAATAATTTCTTAAACTAATCATTTCTCAGATATACATTTCGTCGGAGACTAAGCGCGCGGCGTTGGTTATTTTATTACACGTCTTTTCAAAAAACATAAATTTACGGCCACGTAAGTCCTATAGCTATGATTTATTTATGGGTTAACATAAAGTTATAGTTTGCTATAATAATATTTTTAGGGCAAAATAAAGACAAATAATAAAGATAAAATAAGGACAATTTGCGGTAAAAAAATATAATGTAGTCCCGTTTTCACCAAAAAAATGCAGGAAACTTGGAGGTGTTTTCTTTTTTTTAATGAATCGTTGATTTTCAACCATGTCAGCCCCTCGTACAAGATATGTTGAATTGAATTGTAATCATTCATGTACAAAATGATTCTTGTTTATTGCAAAATTGAGAGCCGAAACGACACATCTCACTGCAAAATTTGACTCCTCCCAAGAAAACTCAATTATTTTGGGTTTAGAAACAGAATTTAAAAAAAAAAAACAAAATTATATATTATTATTTATACAAAATTTGTACATTGTTAGCCCCTAGATTAAGAAATGATTATTCAAGTGCGTTATCATTTTTTGAATAGATACTAATAGTTACGTCGTAATCTTGAATGAAGAAGGAAGCATTTTGCAAAATATGGTCGTCTGTCTAGTAAGGACTTAAGGATATCTAGATCGACATAAATGGATGGAAGATTAGCTAAATAGTTAATATAGGCTGCCAGCGCGGCTCCGCCGTGGCGCTGATTTGGGCGTTTAATGCGCAAGGGACGATGACCACATGACTAAAAAGGTCCTAAACGTCGCAGAAGGAAAGAAAGGCATAGGACTTGGACCAGTGCATAAAAAAACTCCCCGACACAACAAACATAGTTTCATTATTCTTTAGCATCATTCGGATCTTCCGTTTGGCAGCTACGATACCAGAGAGCATTTTGATGGCTCAGAATAGGGTGTAACAGCGCAAGATCAGGCGAGGCCCCACGACATGAGAACATGGCTAGCCATGACGATGATGGCCTCCCGAAGACAACTATCCGTCTTTTCTCTTATTTATTCAGAAAATAAAGAAAGTAAAAGTGAATATACGATTCAAATTCGGAATGCACCACAATTGGTTCATTGTCACACATGACGTGATGCTGATTGCATTAGGGTGGTGACCGATGGAGTGTAAATCCGGTTATTTTGGATTATATTGAGTTTGTAAATGGAAGGGTGAGTGGGACCCAGTGGTCCCTGGCTCGGTAAGACTAGGTTTTACAAGTGCATTATTATAATTCAGAAATGTACTGTTCGTAAGTAAATCCACCATTCTGCTATGAGATAGCAAACACGGAAAAAGCCTTATGAGTAGGTACCTACGCCTTATATTCCAAGATATTTTTATAGTTGCAAACAGACGAAGGGCCTGTCTAATGGTATGGTTAACTCAAAGACGATAGCTACTCCGAGGTGTACCATGTGAGTGGCCGATCCTGTAAAGATCAGGTCAGGTTCGAGTGAAAAAATATAGATATCTATATTCGAACTTTTCAAAACTATGTTCCAATTCTAATAAAATTATTCTACTTGTCAGAGTATTGAACAGTCAAACAAATTTTGGTAAATATTACATTCGCCAGTATCGCCAACATTAATTATATCTTTACAGTCAGAAACTAAGCTACTCGTCAGAAGCTAACTACTATCGTTCTATCTCGATGGCACTTCTCTCAAAATCTCTCTTAATAGTTACATACACCTGGGTCCACCCTAATCTGCATCGCTTGCTCCTATCTCGCGAGTCGCGTCTAAGCGTAAACAGTTAAAATCCGCGCCGCGACCGCCGCGCACGCGCCGACCTGACCGACGCGCGAACGAGATTCTATTCGAATTTCGAACTGTTTTAAAAATTGAATTTCGAACCTTTTTTAAAGAAAAAAGTGGTTGACTTCGTAATAAAAACGAAATATAAAGTGGTAGTGTGATTATTGTGGTTTGTGATTCTTATAAGTTATGTTATTTTACGGTGCAGATAGACGTTGACAACTGTTGTCAAGTTGTCATTTGCCAAGCTCTCGTTTCTTGACAGGCTACCGTAACAATGTCTGAGTGACATTTCTATGCTCTCGTACGCGGTTACATACAAATTCGTTGTGACATAGTGATTAATTTTATGCGTTACATGCTCAATTGATTAGGCAACGGACGGGTTAGAAGATTAAAACTTGATGTTTGATCATGTTGTACTTGTTTTTTAGATAAATCTCAGTTTTGTAACATTTGGACCAATTTGCGTTTTTTTGTGGTTCTCAACCACAAAAAAAGTTGTTTACCGTCCGATTATTACTTATACCTACAAACTTATTTAAAACCTCGATGTTGTGCCGGGGCGGGTCGTTAGTATAAAGATAAAACATCCATCACTGTCTTTCAAGCGGTAAACGAAAGAGCCGAATTCTATCTTGCCACCGTCACGCCATTATTGTCATAGGTCTTTGACTTACCCGGTTTTTTATATATAAGCAACTTACTACTACCTAATTAAGACAAGGCCTAAGCTGTCACGTATTTATATTAGCCCTGCAAAAAGGGCAATTAATGGTTCAGTGATACCGGCGCAGGCGCGCCTGGAACGTAACTGTGCTCCTATAAAAGGCACAGGATTTACTGGCTCGTGCCACATCGGCCTATTTTCGTGCCTGTCTCGAGCCAAATGGAACGGGGATTAGTCTTAACTAAATATTTGGAATTGCACGTATCGCGTTGCAAATGGGAATTGAGGAATGTCTGCATTTAATACTGATTTAGGACTTCCAGCTCGTCCTGGTCCTGATGAAGAACACGGGAATTTTATTTGACAGTGGAGTTTGTTTCGGCGTTTCTCTTTGACAGTGATCTTCTTTTTAGAAACGCTGGTTATTTATTTAAGAAACACTCCTTGTTTCGTATATTCTGCAGTGAAAGTAGTTACATATGTAATTACTATGCGATTCAAAAAACATTAGTAACTGTCAAAACGCCCTCTTATCTTGTATTGCTCGCCAACTTCACACGTTGTTCGTTTCTAGCATTTTCTGTACTTTTGACCTTGCCTTAAGTACTGAATCATTTGTTTAAGATATATTAAACATAATAAACATAAGTATAGCGCTGTTTTTACCCGACTGTCTCGGAAGGAGGGGTATGTTTTTGGATATGTATGTGGACAACAAAATTCTATTTCACGGGCTTTTTATTTCACTTGTTAATAACGTTATAAATTCGTGAAACGAAAAAAAACATCATAAAAAATATCTTACAATGACCAGAATATATTTCGTAGATTTTTAAAACAAAAGGGTCAAAATTGCTAATCAGGAGCAGGCAATTCTAAAATTGGCAGAAAAGTGAAGTGGTCTGCAAATTCAATTACAATATTATTTGAATCTCTTAGTAATTATAATGTATACGTGTTCTATCAATGGTAAACTAAACAGTAAACTAGACTAGACTAACGAAGGCTAACGATTGGAAAAAAAATATTATTGCTCAGCTATTATGGTAGCATGTGGTCAACCATGATCCCCATGTTACCATCACCATATTAGACCGATTAAGTCATTATTATCCACATAGTGATCTGGTTTATTTTTTTCACGGGCAATTTGTGTTTAATTAAACATGACATCATTAAAAAACTGGTAATTTATCAGATCAAAGCCCAGAGCATGAATATTTAAGATTGTCAAGTTATCGTTATCCAAAACGTCAACTTCTCAAATCTCTTACTTTTATTATCGGTCGCACAACGGTCAGAGGCTCTCGTATAAGTTTTACCGAAACAAAACTATACGATGGCGTTTGCGTTTTACCCTCAATTTGTATGGGATTTGACAGCTAAACGCGAACGCGGTCGTAACGTTTTGTTTCGGTAAAACTTATACTAGAGCGTCTGCTACCTTTATACAGTAGAACCACACATATAAGTTAGAGATAGCTATCTTAAGCAGTTACAGATAGCTATCTGTAACTGCTTTTTTATGTCACTGGCGATTTTTCACTTGGCGTTAGCTACCTGTGTCCTCAAACGGATATTGTCGATGTAACTTATATTTGTGGTTGTACTGTACCTCAAAACTCTTGAAAGGTTATGCGAACATTGGTAAAACATCTGGTTTCGGTATTCCAGTTATGATTCTCATATTATTTTATTGGTTCGCGAATTGCGAAACCTTTTGCATCATCATTTTCAGCCTGTAATCGCCCATTACTGAAAATGCGTCACTTATCATTCTCTTGCATACGTTTTCAAAATGCGGCGTCCACTGTAGTCGTCACAGGTTAAAGTTATTGACACGTGATCGAGTTCAAGTATTCTGACGTTGTGTGCAGGCAGTAAGTAAGTAGGTAACTACACGAAGTGTTTGCTCAAAAATTTCACTGCACTCAACCGCCGCCCACTGGCAGCCGATACTACAAATGTCACTTGAACTATGACTTCCTAAATGTTTATGGGCATCGAAAAAGGAAATGTCGGGCGGTAGATATCGTTTAGATACGAAAAAATCTAAAGTTACTAAAATTGCAATTTTGAGTAAGAATCGAGTACTTCAACAACTCACAAACTTGATCCAGAGCCTACTAGTATAACAACTGTCATCTTCGTACAATTTATAACCTTAAAACGTTAAATTGTACAAAGACGACAGTTGTCATAGGGATCACGATTCGAGAAGATCAACTTCAGAGGTTAAATCTGAATTATTTAGACAGCATTAGGGTAAAATATATAAATGCGTACCGTCTTTTGTTGTTAAACTGTTGACGAATGCATCCCATTTCTAAGGTTCCTGTAATACAGAGTAATTTGGATAATGTTAAAACAACTGCAATTGATATGTTGGTTCAGTCGGGTCTCAAGTGATTAACTGCATCTGTCCTGAGCCTGTTTTGCTAATGTTGTTCCACCAGCTAGTACTGCTGCATTCTCTACAATCGCTACAGTATTATTTAAGTGTTTCGTGAAATCTTTAGCCCTTAATTCGACCGAATAGCGATAGTCCATAATGTATGCCTCGGTGACGCCTAATAGGCCAAAAAGAGGTCAAGAAAAAAGACTATCAAAGATTCCTCCAGCCGGGTGGATAATTTCAAAATAAGGGTAAATAATAAGTAAACAAAAAATTAGTACTTATAGTAAAATGTTAAAATATGTGTGTATACAACTTCTCATAAATATGTCCCATCGCTCTTATGTCAGCGGATTAAGATTTTAATACATATGTTTGCACTTGACTGTACTATATTCTGTTTTTCATTAAATCGCTGTCCTGATATCTCTTTAGTAGGTGAATCATGGTTACTTGGTTTGCGTCTTTTACTTAGAATACTTTCAATGATTTTGTGTAAATATTTTCACTTGAATGGTCAGGATACACCTCCGTGCGTCACTTTCCCTGTCATCGTGTTTCAGCGTGACAATTAAGAGTTCACGCTAATTCCGGCATAACATTAGTGAAACTATATTGCAAAACGTATGTTCTCCCATTGTGTAGCGACAACCGTGAACTGTGAATTTCGAGTTGTACTCGAGGAGTGGGCGACGCGGGGGCTTTGTTTTCTCTCAAGATAATTTATGATAACTCAATTTAAATTGCAATTGATGTTGTCTAAACCCCGGTGAACACACTGAGGATTCTGCTGGCAATCCTACGATTATTCATAGCTTTCATAGACAATATATCTGTTTTCTCGTTGACATTTTGAAATTACTATGCTTTAGTATAATATTATCTTGTTTCCAGCGGCTTAAGTTTAATATTGCTTACACGTAGCTCCTTTTTCGGACGGTTCTTTGTCTCTATTTTGATGCGAATCTCCAAAGGTACCCAATAAAACGTCGATTTCGATATCCGTTCTTCTGATGTTTACATTAGTTCTACTATTAACCTTGATACGATGCAACTTTCGTCGTTTATCTTAAGATCTTCACTTGTTAAATTTATTCATAAGCACAGTGTGAATTCTCGATTTTTAATGAAAGTAATTTATGTGATTTGGACATCTTTTTTTATAGGCATACCAGTCGCGCGTGTTATCAAAATAGCTTCGATTATAGGTGTTTAAAATCTCGTTTTCGTGATTGATATTCAAAATATTACCTAATATATAGGTACTTAGTCTGTATACTCTGTAGGTATTATATTTACGGGCGAATTTGCATTTATGCAAATATCGCTAGAATTACTAGGTCTGATTAATTGAACACTTGTTTGTTAATGTTCTAATTACTGAATGAGTTACTTTTCATTTTTATATGTTGTATAACTAGAACTACTGCATCTAAAGTATTATAAATGCGAAAGTAACTTTGTCTGTCTATCTGTTACATTTTCACGCTTAAATAGCTGCAGCGATTACGATCAAATTTGGTAAATATTTGCGGGACCCGGGAATGGATTTGGATACTTTTTTATGGAAGGGTAGAATGAAGGGTGGACGTTTATATGGGAGTGCGATAGTTGCGCCTTTAATAAATCTAATAGCATACATCCCTTTAGTCGATTGAGGAGACTACGCGGGCGAAGTCGCGAACATAAACTTGTCTAGATATCAAAAATTCAGTGAAATGGTAGCATTTTTAGTTTTTATACATTAATCTCCCCGGAGGTTCACCACATATCCGGTTTCCATGATTTCCCCTGTAGAGAATGGACTTTCTGGGTGGACAGAGGCTATATTTTATCCCGTGGATCTGCCTGGGTTCCCTGCAATACGCGGGCGGTGCCGAACAGGCAGCTCGTTTTACATAAAAGTTTTATAACTACCAAGATTTTCCACCGCAACGTACAACACATTTGACATTTGCCATACCCCACGGGCGATGTGAAGGATAACGAGTCAGAATTACCGATATTACCGTACATCGATGCGTTGCATTGTCTTACGTTTGTCTCTATTGCACGCTCCCACAAGGTCCTAAGAGACTACGGTTGTCAGTCATATTGGCCCTTTTGTCATCTTACGTGAATATGTGTATGCTAATACAGCAGGTGGTGCGACGATTAGCATTTAAATGACGGGTGTAGAAACACAAACCGACAATTCTTAATAAGTGACGTGATATAGGTACAAAGATATATGCTTATCAGTTGAAGCGAACAAACTGGTGCCATGTGATTGATGTATAATAACAGGGGTCTAGCCTACAGCACAACAATATCCTCGAAACGGCTGACAAAAATCATGAGAAAATGTTCTTTAATCTTTATTAACCTTTTTTAATCTTTATAGTCTCAGTGCTGCTAGTGCTAATAAAGAAAGAGAATTTTCGCAAATGCGAAAACTACTTTTTCATTAATATTATGTTTTTGTAGACATATATAGTACTTATTATGTATATTGTATAGTTATCTCAGCCGATTTAAACCAATATGAATAAGAATATTCTATTCAAAAATTTCTCGCAATGCCCAGATTAGTAAATGCAACTGGTGATTAACCCTTTGGGTTAAGTTATATTAAAATCAAGTTTCCGTTAAAGGAAACGATTATCTGATATCCTGAAAAGGAACGTGTGTTCTAACTATAGCTTGATAAGTGCGTGGCAAAACGATTGGCTTCCTCAAGATTGAATAAGAAGTTAGGCTCTTTTTACTTAAAAATATCAGAAGTGGGATGGCTGTCGACGCATGTATTAATTGATGCGTCGGCAGTTCATTTTGTATTCCACCAAGTGTTTAATTGAGTCGTGTGTTTTGTTTTGTACGAGCAGCCGAAGTATTGTCGGCGTCTTTATTGAACAAGTTATATAGCCTATATTCAATAAGTATTGCGTTTCTAAGAATTTGAAGCTCATTGTGGTTTGCGGCCTGTGTGGAAATTTAAATGGCGCGGTTGTTCGATTCTATAAACCTGCAGTGCAAGGCAAAAAACAATGGTCAGATGTATAATAATAACAACCTAGTACATAGGTAGTTTAGTGAGGACTCAATATATATTGCATTACGTTTGCTTAAGTTTAGTTAAACTCAAACGCAGCCTTTATTTTTATAAGTAGATGATTCAGATGTTACAAGAACTGAGACTGTTCAGTATAACCTGCTGTTAAGGCTTTTATGTGAAGCACACTGGCAAGTCCTGCACTCTTCTTCATTGATGATGTGGGTTTACAGTCACCGGCATTAAATATCTGCCATACCAAAGGGGGGAAATATATCTGACACGTGCTAACGGTCCTAGAAATAGAGTAGTGCCAGATATTTATGTGCGCTTTGTTGTAGCACATTGATGCTCATGACTGTACTGAGACTTGGCACCTGTCGAATATTTGTGGTGACGATATCCTTAGATCGTCGCGGCGTCGTTCCCGTGTCGTGGCTTGCCCTTCTAATGTAAACCTGACCGAAAACCGACGCTTGTCGTTAATTTAATGCATCCTCACGATAATAAACGGTAATATTTCTTCGTTATTGTATTATTTATGATTTTCAACGATAGTTCATTCATGGAAGCCGCGATCGCAGCAGTCTAATCGTGTTAGGCTCATATTTAATTATATGTAAACTGATAAAGTTTACATTTGTAATATACAATTATGATATGTTATTTTTGTCGTTATTTCTAATGAATATTTCTTCGAGTTCATTGAGTAACAATAGTTATTTGTTATACAAGGGTGTAAAGTTGTATTTTACCCGCGAATGTGGAATTGAAACACGAGCAAGCGAAAGGATTCTTTAGAAGAAGAGAAGTTCTAAAATAGAACCCTGAGCGGAGCGAGTGTTTCAACACACGAGAAGTAAAATACATTTGCACCCGTGTGTAACACAAAACTTTTCACCTCACTGTAGCGAGGAAAATGCAACATGCAAAACAACTATTTAATTTAAATAATAATATATTTTTAATTTTTTTAACAGTAATAATAACGTTAAGTAATATCAAGTAGAATTTTGGTCAAGTGCGAGTCGGATTTTAGTTTTCCCATAAATGTTAAGACCCAGCGCCTGATGAAGGCAACAAGTAATTTTTTAAGCTCTCAAATATTTATTTTATTCTATTTTTTAGTATTTGTTGTTATAGCGGCAACATAAATACATTATCTGTGAATTTTTTGTATCGTGAGTGTTGGCGTTGGCGGTTTTGTTATCTGTCAAAAGCTACTTAAACACGCTCCAAGGTCAAATTACTTTCCCCACTAGTGGATAAAATGCGTTTTTGCCCACTGGTTTTAAAGGATAAAAGACGGCTTTCCGAGGCAGTGAGGGGAAAAATGTTTTACCTACTAACTACCCAATTACATGTTTGGATCATGTTATTTTCATTGTCTTAACCATTATTTTTGACGGAACATTATGTATATACAGGGCGTCCCAAGCCTATGGGACATCAAGGGAAAGTACCTTAAATATCGTAGATAGGATATTTTGCTGAAAGGAGACATTATGTTATTTCTAAGAGTCAGTAATACTGTATTCAAAGATTTTCTAAAAATAACTTGCTTCGTCTGGGAATCGAACCGACTTAAAGGTGAAAAAAAATATTCCGTTTTTTATGATGCCAATCGAAAGAATAGACAAAAATTCATATTTCTTCTTAAATAACATAGTATCTTAAAAGAAAGGAAAAACGTAAAATTAACCATTTGTACTAATCCAAGTAGGAAAACATTAATTCAGAAACTTCTGCTCTCCGAATATTATCAGCCAGAGCTCCATTTTGTTGGAAAATTAAGTTTGGTAGCTCCGCCGCGGAGAGATATTTTATCTCATCTCTTAGAATAATATGATATGAAAAGCAACAGGCAGCGAACTTGTTAAAAGATTGACGATTTGCATAAGACAAGAAGAATCAAGTTTTGAGCACTAATCTATGAATTTACAAAAAATACTCAATTGACTTCGGCAGTTTCAAGTGTTTTTAATTTGATTAAAATGATTAATTTGACGTTATTCCTTTCTTTTAAGATACTATGTTACTTAAGAAGAAATATTATTTTTTGTCAATTCTTCGGATTGGCATCATAAAAAACTGTTTTTTTTTTTTCACCTTTAAGTCGGTTCGATTCCCAGACGAAACAAGTTATTTTTAGAAAATCTTTGAATGCAGTATTACTGACTCTTAGAAATAACATAATGTCGTCTTTCAGCAAAATATCCTATCTACGATATTTAAGGTACTTTCCCTTGATGTCCCATAGGCTTGGGACGCCCTGTATATAAGGCGCTTCCAAATTAGATGCCAATACTTTCAGAGTTGATAGTACTCGCCCTTAGAAGTATACTTAAGTATAAAACTAATTTAAAGTTTATGTTAGTTTTTGGAGAAATTTAGGAAAACAACTGTGCCACGTAACCTTATAAACCTTATAGAAATGAATCACTAACAAGGAGGCAAATCGAAGTCTGTATTCTTAAATTCTTATCTACGATTCAGTTACTTCTCCTTTTTTGTTTTCGTTTTCGAAACTGCCAGCATGGACCCACAAAAACCCAAATAAAAACTAATATTTAATAGCATCGTCATTAGTATTCAGCGAAGTATGTGCGTAAAACCTCGTGGCATTGCCGAACGGCCGTTGCATAAATTATGCCACCCTGTTTTGCTGCGTACGCGCCAAGGACTTCCAGGGAATTTTACGAGATCTTTGCCATCGTCGGTTTAGTAAAGTTTGGAATTTATGCGTCAATTTAGATGACACTTTAGGGTTTTCGACGCCCAAGAAATTAAAACGGAGATTTTGGTATATCAGAACTTGTTTTCAATATTAAAATGTCATTAGTTGGTTTGACGTAACTTTATGTCAGGCTGATAACAGCTGACAAGTGTCATCGTCGCTCGTTTGTTTTACGTTAGAAATAAAGTACATAACTTAAGACTAAATAAATTTTGTTCCTATAAATCATTTGTGGATTGTTTATGTATCTCGTTATTAAGTCTGAATATAAAGTTTTTTTTAAAGTTTTTAATTTAGTTTAATTCTTAATTTTTAAATTAATTCAATTCAAATTAGTTATTTCGGACCATTTCCATAGTGTTAGTATACATTTACTTATCCTAAGTTAGTTATATCGAATGTCATAAAATGTCATAAAAGCTTATATATAATATAGAGCCTCCCGTTTCCATATGCACCGAGTCCCAGTGTTTCCACAAAGCGCAGGCAGGAGACTCAAGCACCAGGCGCACGAGGCTATTGGAGCTGTCACACACGCGGCGCACCAGGGAGGCAGTTCTGTTGCGTATTATAATCTCCCGTAATGTTTTGTGCTTAGAGCATAACTTCGTAAAAAGACCGGATAAAAAACGAGTGTAGGAGTGAGGCATGTGATGGTCTAAGCAAAAATAAGAAAATCTAATCTGAATTCTGAATCTTATTGAATGAATGATACATTTATTTATGACATTTGAATACCTACACTTAATAGCTACATTCATTACATTCCGTAAACTTTAAGAGAAGTCCCTAACCCGTTGCACAGTTAACCAAAAAAATGGACTACCACTTTTGAACCGTAATGTACAAATAATAAAGTCGAAAAGTGGTAGACCAATGTTTTGGCTGACTTTAAAACGAGTTTAACATTTTAAACCTCCATTCGTTTTGATGTTTGTGCATCCTTTTGTATATTTACAAACACATATATACCCATATATATAAAATTAACAGACCTCTGGGATAACAGACATATGCTATGTCCCTTTTTCACACAAAAATATCAGAGTGGCACATAAAGGCAAGCGAATTTTATCGGCAAGTTATCCTTCTATCCTACTAATATTACAAATGCGAAAGTTTGGATGTTAAGATGTTTGTTACTTAAACGGCTTAACCGACTTGGATGACATTTTGCACGAAGATAGTTTATAGCCTGGATTAAAATATAGGATAGTTTTTATCCCGGGTCCACGCGGACGTAGTCGCGGGCGGAAGCTAGTAGTAAAATAAAGTAGATTATGGTATAACAGTCATATTATAGGTTCTCGGTCAACAAAATATCATCTGAACACACATCATCTGAATAATGTAGAAACATGCGTTTTGCAACTTGGCCACTAGTCCTACTCGTATTGTGCGATCTTTTATGCCATATCAATAATCAGCTTTTCACCTTCAATTTGAAAGAGATTGCGTTATAAAACGTCGAGTACACTTAAGTCTTCTTGGGTACGATGCGCTTGAGCAAGTAGGCGCATGCATCAAATCAGGACGTTATCGACAAATCGGTTGGAGGGTAAGTCGTCAGTCACGAGCGATCTGAAGAGCCGATTAACTAGTTGCCTTTGTCAAGTTTCCATTGTCTCCAAACCCTAGCCTCCGTTTAATATTCTTGGTTACCAAACTACATTCGGTTCGGTCTCGAAGATCTTGACGCCAAACGCCAGATTCGTAAAACTCGGCCCAAGTCCTCCTACCATTCATTACACTTGGCCCCAAGTGGAGACCTTTATTGTTTTTCATGTCATCGGAACTATAAAACCAAGTTTGAATTTGCGAGTCACTCTTGCGCATGCACGATAATAATAACTTAAACAATCGATTTGTCTGGATCGTCTAGTAGCAGTCCCGTATTTTGGGTTGAAGGTTAGTCCGAATCTGAGCCTTCGTGTTTAGTCTCTATTAAATCTCAGGCTCAGGGTAGCCCAGTACCTATTTATACCCTCTTAAAAGTCTGCCACTGTCAGCATTCGAGATTCACCCTATTTTCAGTTTCTCCTTTCAAGGTGGGTTTTTCATGTCTCCGTCTTTCAAAAGCAAAATGACAGAGACATCAAAGTCTGTGACTGTCAAGTATTGCAAACTACTTACAGGCCCTGCTGGGATATTGTATTATATTTATCCTGTTTTGACTATTACGTCAAAACAGGATAAATAGAATACAATATCCCGTTGACAGACGTTAGAAACGACATCGGAAAAAGAACGACAAAAACCGAGACACTGTTCTATTAGGCGGTCGTCGCATACAAATTTTGCCGGACGGAGGTGCGTTGCAGTGTGTCGTACCATACGGAATTTATATACAAACTGAGGTACTTGCATACAACGAGCTCCGCGTCTCGCAACGAGACGCGGCGGCAGTGTGACAACCACCTTAGACAATTAGTCTAAGAAATAATAAATTCCTTTCGAATTCAATTAATAAAATATAGAAGATCACTGACGGATCACTGGCAATGGAAACGGCGGTTATGCAACGACAATTTCAATATATCGTACGCGAGGTATCTGTGTCGCTAACGAATTTGCATGAAGCGTTGACCAACGCGTGCGAAGTACTCATATCAGTAACAGTACGACGCATTTGTTTTTTTCAATCACTCACAAAAATCAGCTCGAGGATTTTTCCACAAACCTGTTCTGATTTTTTAACTGCTTGCCTATATAGATTAGATGAGAGCTTATAAGTACGCATGAGAAGCATACACATTTAATTTTTGAATACTGAATAATCAGTGGCCTGTGTCTATTTACAATTATAGAAAGTCTAACAGGTATCACAGGTCAAATGCCAGTCGTAATTGTCAAGCTCCTCAGTGTTACCAGATTTTAATTACATGCTTTTCCATCTGTCGGAACATTGAATGACCTCGCAATGAAGCATTCGATGCTGTGTTCGTAGTGCCATATAACTAGTTCGTCTGATTTGTTAACTCCATACAGAACTTCGATATGATAACATAGATGTTTTCTAGCCTATCAAAATTAATTAAACCGTGTACGCATAATCTATTATCACACTGAACAAGGTCTTCAGTTCCATATCAAGGATGAGTCAAGTGATGAGATATTAAGTATTTTACATGTTAATCCAGGCTATGATCTATTTGCATGCTAAAATTCACCTTAATCCGGTCGGCCGTTTTTGCGTGAGTCTAGTAACAAACATCGAAACCTGCATTTATAATATTACTAGCTTCCGCCCGCGACTACGTCCGCGTGGACCCGGGATAAAAACTATCCTATATTTTAATCCAGGCTATAAACTATCTTCGTGCAAAATTTCATTCAAATCGGTTCAGCCGTTTAAGCGTGATTGAGTAACAAACATCCAAACATCTAAACTTTC
Source organism: Epinotia bilunana (assembly GCA_947049275.1). Lineage (NCBI taxonomy): Eukaryota > Metazoa > Arthropoda > Insecta > Lepidoptera > Tortricidae > Epinotia > Epinotia bilunana. Next base: position 5,990,606 of record OX346271.1, on the reverse strand, counting down.
GCATTTATAATATTAGTAGGATTAGTTGGATGTTCTATATCAAGCCTGTGCAACAGGCATGAGTGGAACAACCATCCCCAAACTATTTAATGCTGTAGAGTATTTTTACACGCCTACATTGAATATACGTTTTTCTTTATACAAAGACTAACTGCCCGCGGGGCTTCGCCCGCGTATTGCGCAGAACGCAGGTAAATCAGCGGGATAAAATATAGCCTATAACCATCCAGACAGTTCATTCTCACACACGCAGGTTTAAGATTTTTTGGAATCGGATAAGCGGTTCCAGAGGTTACCTTACAAACTTTTCCTTACAAACACATTACAAACTTACAAACTTTTCCTCTTTATAACAATAACATGAGTATAGATACGAGTATATAGGTAGATATAATCTGTGTACTGCGTCGATTGCTAACATCACTGGAAGGCATATTTACACACGATGTCTTCGCCTATCGTATTTCTCTAAGTGCATTTTGTTGTAGTGTGGATTGCCGATTTAGAGATCCCTAATCTTCCGAGCGCGTTTATTGAGACAGTTGATAATTAGGACCGACTTGTCAGGATATATATACGTATACTTAAGGAATTCCCTCTAATGTTCTACTATTTCTTAGGAACAGTGACATAATCACCATCCCATTATATGTACCATCGCGCGGCTTTCTCTATGTCTGTAGGTACACCAAAGATCGATTTGATTGTCTACTTTCTTATAATATTACTTTTCGCGGATCTAACGCGATGTTTACCTTTATTTCTGGTGTTTCGATGCGGGTTGCATCATGGTTCTAAAATGTGTATTATTTATTTAATTTAAAATTAAATGCACAATTATAAAAAACCGGCCAAGTGCGAGTCGGACTCGCGCACGAAGGATCCCGTACATTATCTAATAAAAACGAAATAATAAACACGTTTGTTCTATGGGAGCCCCACTCCGACTCGCACTTGACTGGTTTTTTAGTATTTGTTGTTAGGTAACAGAAACACATCATCTGTGAAAATTTCAACTGTCTAACTATCACGGTTCATGAGATACAGCCTGGTGACAGACGGACAGACAGACAGCGGAGCCTTACCCTTTGGGTACGGAACCCTAAAAAGCACAACTGGCGGACTTAATGCCTTCAGACATTCTCTACCATTGGGCTAAAAAGAAACTTAATGGTGCAGGTTAATATACGAAGCGCGAGAGTTTAAACTGCTTAATGCTTACTTCCATTACTAAGGATCTCTAAAAGTCAAATCTAGGATGCTTTGTGTTATTTGAAGTAATATATTTCTGTGTCTAATTCCAAATATTACCAACGCATAGTTGAGATGACATTCGTTTGACTGTATTCTCACCAACAACCATGGACACAGCGAACATCCATCTTTCATAACTTAGCACATTGCAAGACGCGGCCAGTAGTGATAGTGCTTCTCTATCAGCACCGCTATCACAGGACGTCCCGCGATCTGTGTCGCGGCGACATAGACTATCTCTCTTTCTATAAGCGTTCTATTTAGAAAGAGACGAATAGTCTATCTCGCCGCTCGCGGGCCCTCCTGGGATAGCCGTGCAGAAGGAATAAACTGACAGAATCTTCAACTAAATCATAGCCGTTTAATATGGAGCTGTAAATTGTGGTAAGTTGATTACTGAAGGTGACAGTGTAAGGGCCCCGTTCCCACGACCGGTGAGAGCAGATAGTGTTGTGTGCGCAGAGATAACTGAATTAACGGCGGAGGTGTGCGCGCGTAGATAGATAATAGAACTTTTGAAATCAAGGCGACTTAGATTTCGTAATATCTAGATACACTTAGTCGTAGCAGAGCCTCAGGATGAAACTTTACTACTATAGGACTACTGCCTGTTCGTTCCCTCTCATCCATGACCCTGAGAGTGTCCAGCAGTGGGCTAGGGAATGCAATCTCAAGCTCCCGAGATCTCGAACGAAATTTGGGGATTCAATCTCGGTGGCAGGAAATATCGGCCGAGATATCGATTATTTCAGTCGAGTCAAGTCGAGATTTCATTACGCAAAGCATGTTATTAATTCGTGTCGGCAAGTACAATACAATACAATACAATACAAATACTCTTTATTGCACACCTCACACAAACAAAGCAGTTAAAAAGAGAAACAATACAATAACATGTAGGCTCAACAGGCGGTCTTATCGCTGAAGAGCGATCTCTTCCAGACAACCTTTAAAAATAATTATATTAATACACGTACATAAATAGCTCTATATTGTATAAACATACATACACAATCATACATAACAACAAACACACACAGTCCATACAGTACTAAATGCTTCAAATAAATTATTTAAAAAAACATGTAATATTGGTGCGTGTGTGCACATTTTGTACAAGTCAACGAAAAATGTTTTTACAGTACATATGGTGCTACTTTCCCGCACTAGTGCGGAAAAGAGCACTTTTCGTGCATATGTCGAAACTTTAAAGAGCCATATGTACAGTGAAACGTTGTACGATACACGAGCGAATAGGTAATTCGCAACTCGTGTCGATTTAAAACACTCCCTTCGGTCGTGTTTTAATTTATCACCACTCGTTGCGAATTTCCTATTTTTGGCACTTGTATCGTAAATAACTATTTCAGTAATCCATAGATTTTTTGAGATCTCGTCTATTTGGCTGTCGCGATCTCGACATCAAATTTTTAACGCGAGGTCTCGAATTACCAATCTCGGTTCTATATTGCATTTCCTAAGTGGGACGTATATAGGATGATTGATTTATTTATTTTTTATCTATGGACCATATATTATGCTGTCCTGTCTGTAATCAAAAGTATCACGGATCTTGTAAATCCCTTCTGATCAAGTATCTGCCTAATTTCCTAGATAATTATCAGTATAACTAGCTTATTTAATATATTACGGATCCGACCGGACTCCCACAGTGTCTGGCCCGGAAATATTTGCTTTATTTTTTTTGTTCGTGTAACTTTCGGTCTCAGCGCCGTGGGCAGGATTAGTCACATCTAATCCGACGTCTGCACAATTAAATAATGAATATTTATCGATGTCGGAACACCTACTGCGGCCGCTTTTCCTTTCAGTGCTATTAGAATTGCAAGCATTGATGAATTGCTGGCTTAGACCGACCATGCCCGGCTTATTATTAAAACTCCTATTATCTTTCGCTTGCTACTTCACGAGTAACAGTTTATTTTACATTGCTGAAATACATTGACGTCATTCTGAGGACCTATGATACATTTTATCGTTAATCGCTGTGACAAGACATCCGTCACTTTCGATGCTGTATTGGAAATATTTTATACGACATAAACTTCACCATCATTATGTGGCCATAATTAGTATAACTATTATCCTTTTACATTTTATGGTGTACTAGCGATTACTAGCTACTACACTAGGTACTATACTAGCTTCGCACGGGTACTATATTATACATATAAACCTTCCTATTGAATCACTCTATCTATTAAAAACCGCATCAAAATCCGTTGCGTAGTTTAAGATCTAAGCATACATAGGGACAGACAGCGGGAAGCGACTGCTAAATATTATATGACAACTGTTGAAATGAAATAAAACAAACCAATTTCGTAACACATTCTTAAACTAATTCCCTATTTGGCAGACTCGCTCCCCAGCTGTTCAAATTCAAACAACTCCCGCAAACTGCTAATATCTTAGTTATCATAATTAGGACATTTAGTTTATCTATTTGTATATGTATATTCCATTCTGCTGTCGTATTAAAATTGACTAGAGTAGCCGTGTCCAGAAGTAAATTATGTTAATTGATGTAGACTTTTTATTAAAGTGCATAAATCACAATTCTGAAAAGCTTACCGGCGCAAATCGAGTCACTAGGCGCCGGGTTCTGTTTTACTTTAATCATGTCTGTAAATATCTATACATTTCAGAACTTATGTCTGACGAATAAGTCTCAAAGTTGCTTATATAGATCTAGAGTTGGAGCGACAAGCTTCCTAAGGTCCTTTGTCAGAGAATGGCTTTGTCTTGTTAAATTTGCGTAGGGCCAATTTAGTTGGACGTGTCGGTCAGAGAGCGCGTGCAGAAACACACGCGTGGCGTGACCGTTGGCTCCGTTATTATGCCAGTGTCACGCCCACGCGTACTTGTCTCTGCATCGATACCTTCATCGACAATGACTTGGATTAATCTACGCTTTGTATGTTATATCTTGAAACATACGTCAATTTATCCGACGTGTCTAAACGGGAATAGGCAGGTTTATTGATTTTACAACGATTAATTGTAAGAAGTGAATGACTAAATAATAATATGACTTATCTATTTACATGAATAGGTATCTTAATATTTAATCTCGTCTATCTGCACCGTAACACTCGTAATTTTATCAAATGCTCTCATTCAAGTGACATTCGCTATGATCCGATCAATAAAGTTTCAACTCTGACCCCAGAAAATGCCAAACGAGGCAGGCCGGCCGCGTGAGAATATAACAGTGGAATATTAAGCATGAAGAATGTTCCACGTCCAAGGATCGTTTGAGCAATCGCTACGGGGCGGAGACGAGGTCTCCCCCAGCGGTAATAAAACTTTGGCCGCACTTGCTAAGATTCACAAGCACTGTACGGGCAAAGCGCACGCCTTAGGATGCGCCGACAACAAGCCCAATCCTCTTGCGAAATCCGACTCGAACACCAGCCTCCAATCGAAGAAATCATTCCGCAGCGAATGCATTATTGAAATTCAAGATGATAAGAATTTAAATCTGATCAGAAACAATGACGGCACATACACAAAGGCGTTCAGCAACAGCACCAGCTCGTACGAAGGTCACAGCGACACAGACTCTGAAAATGCGCTAAAAAATCGCCCCGATCCGAAGATAACTGATCCCTGTGAGCGCCTCTTTTCCCAGAACACGAAGGCGTCGTTAATGAAAACCGCTCGAATGAGATACGCTGATGATAGTGTGATTTCCTCGCTGCATGATGAAGTCGACGGAGACAAAAGTAAGCCTTTCTGTAGAACACCATTGCGCGGCAGCTACAGGGAAAGGAAGTCTACCGTTGTTACTATAGATGAAGTTAAATCAGATGGCTCGAACAATGACGAGGACCTGGCCCACTCGGTGCTGTTTGATGAGAAGCGGAAAACGCCGGTTCAGAATAAAGGGGGAATGCAGCGAAAGAATTCACCAGCGGCTGTCGTGAATGGCAAGAATAACGTAAACGGCAATGGTATGAAGCCTCCATGGCGCGGGGCTAGCAAGAACAGTATGCCGGCTGAACCTTTCGTTCGCCAGCCGTCTCTGCGGGGCAGCATCAAGAAGAAGACAGCGAAGAACGATGGAGTCCCGTGGCGGAGGCTCTATGAACTTTCGCTGTGGAGAAAGTTCGGGGTGAGCTTCGCCGCCGTCGGGGCCGATATGGAACGCGCACTTCTGCGGCCGTGGAGCGAGCTCTCTTCGCAGCAGCAGCCGTCACCGCTCTCGGTAAGTAACGTCAATCAACCGCCGGCAGCGCCTGCACTTTGATATCTCACTTGTCTTATTTGGCAGCGGCTGATCGCTGCACCGCCCCCTTATCGATGGAGAGCGCACGAATCTGAATGCCATTATGTCCGCGGAGGCGGTCACGCGATAATGCATAAACTTATAACTCTTGTTTGTAAACGGATTTCATATTAAAAGTAGGCTGCTCTCAGTTCATGGTGTTTGCACGTATTTAATCTTATCTCCTGCTTTACCAGTACAAGGTGACCTACCTATATTTGCTTAGAGATACAGAAAAAAACGAGGACTTGAAACCATTGCCCATACAGGATTTGGATAATGTCAACATTGTTGTATCATGTACAAGTATATGACGTGATATTGACTATTTGACAAATTAAACCTCTACCCTTTCCCTCTCTAAACTCACACGGGCATTACCCTTATCAGAATAGGCCAACTTTCGTTTTCCGCGGATCACGAATAGCATTTCAATCATATCGCACGTAATGTGGGCCTCCATGTGAAGTAACAAGTTGCCCTCGCGCCCGCGGCGCGGTGGGCGGACGCTCGTGATCTCGGAAGCCGTTACGGTTTTCACCGTGAGACCATTGTACTTGTGATGTAGTATCGAAATTTTGCTAAGCTGTGTCATCAGACGTATCTTAATAAGTTTTGATTACGTTTAGTTCGATGGCGTCCGTATTAACAGAGTTTTAGTTATTAGTATTTTTTCGCTGCTTGAAAGTCATATTAATCAATAATCACTGTTGTGCATGACATATGATTATATGATGTCTAGAACGATTTCACATAAGCCATTTCACTCTCCCCTTTATAGACATTTTCTTGATTTTCTTATTGTTATATTGAGTTTGATGGAGCAAAAGCTGGGACTGGTTTCATTCGTTGGTTAATTACAGCGACATAAGATTGAATTTCTCCTGGCCTGTGAATAGTCTTTTTCACCATACCGGTACAGAATTTGAATGACAGAATCTGATCATACTATGACATATCTCGAGAGGTGTCTTCTAGGCGGTAAACTTGAATGCTGATGAGCTTGATTTGTAAACGTATGCAAGAGACCGATGAGTTGCATGAATATGCTAATGGATCGTAAATCGAGAGGCCCTGTCATGCCTCTCTTTTGCTTGAGGGACATATTTTTATTGATTTTATTTATATTTTACTAGCTTCCGCCCGCGACTTCGTCCGTGTGGACCCGGGATAAAAACTATCCTATATTTTAATCCAGCCTATAAACTATCTTCGTGCAAAATTTCCTTCCAATCGGTTCAGCCGTTTAAGCGTGATTGAGTAACAAACATCCAAACATCTAAACTTTCGCATTTATAATATTAGTAGGATTTATTTCAAAAAAACATCTTAGCGGTAAGTATACATTTCCTGATCGCCAAACTGAGGGCAGTTTGTCGGCGAATGTGCGCTCTTTTCTTAACTTTAAACATGGTTGTGTTATACCTACCTATTTACTAAATGATATATTTACATATGCGTACATTTGTCGCCGTTTTCTGCGGCTCGGACATCAAATACCGGAGATCTGGGATATTCTTTGTTTTTACGCTCTAGGTAGTAATGTGAGTAATAATTCAGTAAATTGAAAGGTACCTATGTACCCACGGTTGAATGAATCTTAAAGAACTAAGCATTGTCTTCATTCCATAAATAGGTAGGTAGGTATATGTATATGTCTTTATTTGTATTAATCATACATTGTCAATTACATAAAACGCATTCATTAATTAATTAATTTTATTAATTAATGCATGTTTTCCGTCTAAGAGCGCGTGGGTTCCCGCGATTTGCAAACGCAGGAACAATCGGACAAGACGTTATTCAAACGACGCAAACGTATTTAAATACTTCATTACACGTTGTTAATATGCGGCGATTTGTCTTCGGTTTCCTTGTCTCTGAGCCCGGAGATTCAGTGGGTCTATGCGATTCAAGAGTATTGGATTGAAAGCTGTTTGCTCTATTGCACGAACGTGGTGTTCATGACTTCATACTGCGCGCTAGCTTCCTCGTGGAAGCATACAACTTGCACAAATTATGGTAGTTCGTGAGTTACAACACTTTGGGGGATCTAACAGTGAAAAACCTCAGAATGCAGTGTAAATGAGAGCGTTGCGAAGTATGCGTGGGGCGAGTTTGAGGGATAGAATAAGAAATAGTGTGATACGAGAGAGGTGTGAGTAACTAAAGATGTAGTGACGAAAATTGAGAATGCTATGCTATGATGGTTTGTGCATGTAGAGTGGATGAATGAGAAGATTAAAAAAGACAGTGTATTAGGAAAAAGTGGATGGTGCTTACAGTTGGATGGGGCGACCTTGTCGAACTTTTTCCGACCAAATCGGAGAAATCCTAAAGAAAGGTCAGGTCAAGAGTACCATAAACCGACGAGCATGTACAAACGCCAACACAGATAACTGACCATCCTGTATTTATATAGAACCTTATTACAATGCACATTAAGAATGTCATGAAATTCACTTTGAACCAAGAAAGGTTTATCAAGATCGTAGCAAGTGGAAATCCGTGACCTCTGCCTACTCCTCCGGGAAATGGGCATGATCATATGTATGTATGTATAACCCCGTCATAACCTGGCAATCTTTATTGGTTAATTAACCAGTTAATGTATCCAATCGTTATGACAGCAACGTCATGCATGAATTATAGCACTGTCAAATCTCGTAAAGTATCCCAGACCCACGACTTACCATAACTGGTCAGAACGAGCACAAATACCAGACCGATTCTAAAAAAAAATACTTTTACTTTAGTCAAATAGACTCAAAATCTTCTGCGTAGTTCACTTTCGTAACGTGACATTGACGTGTTAGACTTTCAGCTAGCGTTGAATGGTGTATTGTTTTCTTACTGTGTACATTTTACTAAGCAGAAACGTTTGCTAACTAACTAAACTAACTATTTTGGCTCAGTGATCCAAAAAGAGTCTTGGCCTCCGAAACGAGAACACACCACGCCTGATGCTGCGGAATGGAGCAATGAAAGAAAGTGGTTCTGTCATTGCCCCAATCCGTACATTTTAAAATGGCTCGCCGCGGGTGGCAGTTCAATTTGATTGATATAATTAAAGAACACACCTCATTATTTTTCTACTACATGAATTAAAGTGACAGTTTATAAAATACTCCAGTTTCTACTGCAATAGCAATCAAACATCTGAGAATAATTCAGCTTTATTAAGAATCGCAAGTCAATCACGCTATACGTCGGCGTGTGAAAGTCGGCGATTATCATTGTCGAATAACTCTGCGGTACTGGACCAGACAATAGCTGTGTCGTAAGTGGAATTCTTTTCGTTTGTTCCACACTTAATGTCCTGCATACATTAATCTCTCCTACACCCTGAGCGTAAAAGCACGCCAAGGCAGACATAGGAAGGTAGTAAAGCATATGAGGCTCGCACGTTGCTAAAGCGTTTTCTATGGACGGATCAGTTGCGAAATAATTTTGTGTGCTCTTGTGATGTTGTTACTGTGTCATTAAGGTTATATTAGTTAATAGGTACTCACAGTCATAGTATTAATAAATGCTCTCAATCGTAGGTACATGTATTTTTCTAAATCCAGAACCACACAATTTGGAATATGAAATAAATTGGCTAGACAGTTTATTATTAATTACAACGTTTTCAGGCCCCAAATTAGTTGAATCATATCAAAAGTTTTGTCAATTGAAATCTATACAAGGCACTCGTGCATTTACCTGTAAATAGATGCATGTAATAGGTACCTTAGGGTTTTCACCATTGAGCTTGTCATGAAGTGTATTTTATTAATCAAAAGCAAAACTTTGTCTAATCTAAGTATTTGACTTAATAAATAAATATAGAGGACAATCTTGCACAAATCGAGCTAGCCCTATAGTAAGCTCAATAAGGCTTGTGTTACGGGTACTATAGACGATATATTTAATAGATATAAATACTTAAATACATAGAAAACATCCAAGACTCAGAAACAAATAATCATGCTCATCACAAAAATATTTGCCCTTACCGGGATTCGAACCCAGGTCCTTCAGCTTCGTAGGCAGCGTCACTACCCACTAGGCTAACCGGTCGTCAAAAATTAAAACTTAAATATGTTCCTCTGATCAAATGTAGCTCCTCGAAGATGTTCGCAGCGTGAACGGAGTAGAAATTAATGCATGGCTCCAAGGGCAAAACATTAATGTCAAGTCAAGCATAATTCTTCTCCTACACACCAGTACAACGCCCATTGTGAAATTCACGAGCCGTGTACCTAATTATGAACGACAGAACATTGTTGCATTTTTGTGTTCGCATAGGTATTTTAAACAGTGTACTTTTTTATAATTTAATTTGCTGTAGCATATTGTACAGTATTTTTATTGTATGCCGAAACAGCAACATTGTTTAGATTTTGTTGGCGGTTTATATTAATTACTTTTACGAATTGACACATTCTGACGGACGCATTGTTACTTGATTGCGACAAAGTTCCTTGCTTCTTAAGGCACTAGTCCCACCGCCGGCTAGTAAGCTAGAAAAGTTGGGCGAGTAGCATTACATTGCGGATCTGTAAAGGTCGATTGATCACACTGTGCCTGATCAGCACGCAATGAACCGTTACTCACCCAACTTTTCTAGCTTACTAGCCGGCGGTGGGATCAGTGCCTAATACCGGATTAAAAATAAAATATATTTTATTTCTAATCCGGTATTAAGATGAATCCATGTAACTCCAATTTGCCTAAACACACAGTAAATTGGCTTTCCAAGTTATTTCGTGTCTCTTAATTGCTCTCACGTGATTAATTTGCTCTTTATACCTACTTTTACTGTTTGCTAACCGCCCATGCCCGTCCAAGGATTGATGGCAGCATTTCTGCGACCTTGGATATTTTTTACATCATCTTATCATGTTCGGACAGAACTGTGAAACTGAACTTTATCTCCACCGCATAAGGGCTACATTTGTAACTATTCGTAGTATAAGTTACGAGGAAGCCTTTATTCCTCGATTAGGCGAAAGTCGCTACTTATTCTGGAGTCGCACTGATGATTATCTAGTAGGTGCTTTTATGCGGGCTGTGTATTCCAGTTTCACATCGGATAATAGAAAGCCGAGTTTTTTCCTAACACAATCGAGATATATAACTTTTACGATGCCTTCACTGTACATAGAAAAGAAAACACGATCAGATCATTAAAACACGAACCCCCAATTTAACGCACCTCTGGTAAGTAAACTATATTTTTTCCCCTTTTCACAGACACAAACGTCAAAGTGATAAATAAAGAGAAACTAATTTTAATGGAAGTTTAGTTAAAGTACGAGTAAGCTTCATAAGATAAACCTTTCTGACCAAGGGCAGAAATGTTTATATACATTGTGAAGGTCTGTATTTAAGAGCAATAACATTTGCTGCAAATAAATGATACGATTGAATTGATACGTGCCGTAAGTCATCGTAATTATCTGACAATCGTAAATTATACGTTACATTGACTTGACATCTTGAATGTCAATTAACTGTGTTTGCATGATATGACTCAAACGGCGCTCCTTTTGCAACGTAAAGCTGCCTTATATACATTTTGTTGTTTACTTACTGGCAACACTTGGTTTTGTGTGTGGTTATGGTTATCGTTAATGCTGATTCACCAATTAGGGCTTTTAAATCGCAGTCTTTTTACTTCTACGTATTTTCGAGTAGGTAGTCGCGTAGGTCTACGGCGATATTTGTTTACATTTATTTCTGACGTTTCGGCACGGGCTGCACCGGTCATAGTCGCAGATATCTACTGTGCTGTACTATGCTGGGAAGCAGTTTTATGTGTATAAAGCGCGAGAGTTTAAAGTGTTAGGTCTATCTACAACATTTTGAAAAATCCATGCTAATATTATGAAGCAGAAAGTGTCGTCTTTCGGAGTGTTACCTTTTCACGCTCAAACTAAAACCGATTTAGAACATTTGTGTGATGCTTACTGATTAGCGCGGGATTGCGAAATAAGAAAATAAGAAAATCTGGCCGAAATTAGTAAGTTTTCGGTAAAGTACAAAATACTGCATAGCTAATTCCGCCAAATGCGGAAGAAGCCTTCCATGCAGGTTCGTTGTTCAGACTACAGGCTACAGAAAAGACGAAATCATATAAAGTACATAAAACGCGTGAAACCCGTGTAAAGCCATATAATAAATCAATGCCTTATGAGTGATCCTCATACTTAACACTTCGATGGCTCGCAACGTTAATTACATTACTGATCCCTATCATTAGCGGGTCGGCAGGGCCCGACCAACGGGACGGCCGTGTAAGGTTCTGCGTCAGTTATAATTACGCGGAGATGACTGTGGCAGCGGACGAATTATACGTTCGTCTCATGGATATACCGATATACCGATGTATCCTTTTTGATTTCCATATAATGGGGTGTTTAGTACCTTACATACAATAACAGGTGGGTTAGGTACCCACCCTAACTGACCTGTCATTGGTTTATGTTATGACATTAAAACATACATGGTGCCGATCGCAAAAATGGTCATTCTGATTTTGAAAGACAAAAGTGTATCACACCAAAAGTGGAGATGTCTCTATGACATGCTGAGATACGTCACTTGTTACAAGTCAAAAACCGGCCCGGAAGTGACATAAACGGAGCACCAGTATTTGTTTTTTAAAATAAAACTAACGATTCGCTTTGTTTTTAGGGTTCCGTACCTCAAAAGGAAAAAACGGAACCCTTATAGCATCACTTTGTTATCCGTCCGTCCGTCCATCTGTCAAGACCCTTTTTCTCAGGAACGCGTGGAGGCAAGCTAAAATTTATACTAAATACTCGTATCTACTGTCCCTTGGAGCTATGAAAAAAACGAACTTCTAAGCCAACGCAATCAAAAGATACAGCCAATAATACAATTTCCGCAAATTTTCGAAACTCGCAAAGGAATCAAAACCTACAGGGTACTTCCCGTGAACTCAGAATCTTGAAATTTGGTACGAAGCCACCTCTTATAGCACAGATAAAGGAAAAATTGCGAAAACCGTAAATTTTTAGTTACATCATATAATAAAAATATTTTTAATACTTTTAAAGTTATTACTTATCATCTACATCTGGGTGTAGGATTGTTTCTATATATTATAGGTATTCGTCGTTTAGTACCCATAACACAAGCCTTATTGAGCTTACTATGAGATTGTCCCCTAATATTTATTTATTTTTATCTATTCATCCTGCCGTTATAAACGTACCTACCCATTACACTAAGTCAGTTGTTCTGGCATAGGATCGGCTTATAATTTTGCCTTTATTTAGCGTGCCAGTTGTCCAGTAACAGTGCAGATACGACAACATCGTTAGTTCACTGCCCTTTACAAGTCGTGTCATATGACAACATACATGTTAATTAAGATTTTGATGCGCCTTGATCGCAAGCACGTACGTCGACGTCAAACACATGCTTACAGTTCTGCACCTTGTTCCACTGTAATAAGGCGAACAATGAATACATATTTTTGATGTAACGCAACCCAACCTATCGCCTTATGCTGCAATAGGGCTTGTAATTTCACGTTACGGTGCTAATTGCTTTTAACTTTAAACTAATTTATTACTAACTGTTAACCGTTTCTTAATAACCATTAACTATTAATACTACTGTAAAATATTTTAGAGCTAAAGCTCGGAAATTATCATAACTAACAGACGTTCAAATACCATAAATCAAAATTAAATGTTGAGGCCTGTTAACCGCAAATATACGGAGACAGATTGCTACTGGATGCTTCTGGTTTAGTTTCCTTCATAAAAAACTAATTTCCGATTGACTTTGGATGGCTCATTACTAGAAACCTTATTGGAACATAAATAAAATAGATTTGTTTTATTAATTCGATTACGGTCTACTGTAGGTAATCATATTTCAAGATTTCTCTTAGGGCTCGTTTGTGAGATTCTATTACTCAATAAGTAATCTCTTCTAACACACTGCGTGTTTTTGCAATAATTGCCTTTGCAATAAATGATTTGTAATTGACATGTTATAATGTTGTCCGAGTAATTACTCTGTTTCTTATTGATCAATATCAGTGTTTTCGAAGCAATTAAAACTTTTCAACTTTTCTTTCGTCGCGTTCTTGCTTATTCCCATGATTATACATGTGTTGTTACGACTCTTCCGTCTGTTTTCCAGGTTTTACTGGGCATTATTTACCTCGTAAAAAGATAGAGGTACCTGTCATATTAACCTAAAATGACTAGGACATTAGTATTCCTTTTGTTGGGCACCACTAGGAGACAGATGTATAAGGACTTCGAGTAATAAGAAACGTCTGGTTGCTGTAACAGCACGGCTATCAGAAAGGCGACGCGCGAGCTCTCTCAATTTTTCTCGCACTATCAGTCTCTCGAAAGAGAGGTATAGTGCGAGAAAAATCGAGAGAGCTCGCACGCCGCCTTTTGATAGCCGTGCTGAGCAGTTATTCGCTACGCGCTAATGCGGCTCACCCCGCCGGTCACCCGTCACGAAACAAGACCTCTACCTACGCTTAATTACTACGTATTGCGATGTCAAAGCATATTTGTGGGTGAGCGTTGAGGTGAGCTTAAAACAAGTTACACAATAGGGGGGCTGGTGACCGACGAGCTGGCGGCTTTATCGCGCAACGCTTCAGCATTGCAAGTTTGCAAGCATTGCAAATCGCCAAAATCCTTGGTACAATGCCTCGATTTAACTTAGTTTTCATTTAATTTAGTTATTGTAAATTACCAACTTGCATATAGTTTAGAAATATATATATGTTAAGTATAAGGATATTTATTGATATCAGCGAAACGAAAGCAGTTTACAGGATCGTATCATTTGGCATGCTTTAGTCTACCTGCCCCCCAACGCGAAACTGGCGTGAATGTATACCAAGTGCAGTGTTTACAAAAACAGCAACAATATCAGCATGGTTATATATCGGTTAGCGATCAGTGTCGGCGCCCACGCGTCTTTCGAAAGCACAAAGCGAGACTCCCATTACAGTTATAACTTTATTACGTTTCGAATCCGTATGTTCTTGTGAGTATCTAGGTCTAAGTCCAACGCCGTCGCGTGAATACTATTTCCCTTAAAATTATACTAATAATAAGGGTTAAACTCACGTATTAATCGTCACTAAAGACGTCGTGTCTTGAGCCCATCGTTATAATTAGTACCTATATTTTTTATCATGATAAGAATATATTGGACGAAACTAAAATAAACTTTAAATTATATAGGTGGGTCATACAGATTGAGTAAAACAAAATACGTCTTTCCTGTGGTCAATACTTAAGGTCTTATTCCGTGTATTTCTAGAACGGATATCATTGGTACAACAATAACATTGTTTAGCCAAGTGCCACAAACGGTTCGAAATGAAAAGGCCATATTTAATAAATTAAATAGTGACTCTTTACTCGAATAGTAACTCTGTTGTCAAAGTAGCAACGTTCAAAGTAAAATGGAAGGTAGGTATATCGGTATTAACAACTTTTCATTAGTAGTTGAAGCATACTTAGTACAACGTAAACAATTAGCGGTTACACTTAACAATGAAAGACAATGGCTTTGTCTTCTTTGTGCCTAAGAAAAAGTGAAGTGAATTCGTCTAAGAAAAGGGATTTGTACTATAATATCGGCCCTGGCGTCTTATCCCGACGTCATCAGTCCTCACTGTAATAGTTTAACTAGCTGAACGCTCCCATAATCGTTAAAGGTATATTTATTTACATTCACTTTTCTTTGATGCGTTCGAGCCACATAAATGCATTATGCTCATTTCATATAACGTAAACGGTACACAGATTATGTGCGGTAGGTACTGGGAAATCGAATCTTACAAATCATTGCTAGATAGGTAGAGAAGAGAAACGTTAATAGTAGCATATAGATACATTTTAAATACTATTTTATCAAAGTAAAAAACAAAAAATGCATGAAATATGTTACACATTTGACATTGTATCGAATGCTGGTGAAATAAAACCATAATCGTATGGTATTTACAGGAAATCTAAATAAATATCTTAATTATGGTTGACACTAACATTGAAACAAATACATAATTTAAATTAATTCTTGTTTTTTTAGCAAAGAAGGTTGCCAGTAAGGATGCCGGTCTTATATCGTAATTGTTTTAGATGAAACATTTACGGTGCAATACGATACACAATTAAATATATTTCTTTCACTCGAACTCTTGATGAATAAACCACAAAATAAAATAAACAATTCCTAGTGCATTCGAATTCAATAATTAAAAAATATTAATCTTACATAATTTTATACTTAATTGATATCAATCAATTTATGTAATCGTTTGTAAGCAAAAAATTACTCTGGAGAAAAGTTATAACAATGGTCAAAAGTATTGCTGCTACCACCTAATCTAACTAAATACATTCTGTGTAGTGTGAACGGCATGCTTGCATATGATAAACAGCCACTATATCGTCATTCAACTGTTTATTTTAAGACCCTTCCCTCGAGTGGTTCCTGCGATTATTGTTTGTATGTACACAAATATCTGCAGCTCAGGAGCAATTGGGCGGATAAGCGGTTTGTGTGGAAGATACATCCGGACTTTGATTTCTGAGGTATAAATATAGGCCGTTCTTAGTAGTTGGGATTGCAAGCCACTTGATGACCTGAGATATGAGGTAGTTATTGTATGAGCGAATGGATTTTGAATCCAATTGAATGCAAGATGTAATTTAACTATGTGATGTATATTTGGTGTAGGTATGTTTCTTTTGAAGGACTGACTAATGCTTGTAGTGCAATCGCCTGCAGAGATTGCTCATGTACTTACGTAGACTTACAAAACGGAATTGCTCAGTTGTATGCAGAAACTACAGTACCTAAGCCAAATGTCAAATTGTTGTTTTTTTGTTGCCTATATTTTTCATTTGATGCTTGCTTACTACAATCGTTTTACATCGTATAACTCAGCAGGGTGTCTTTACTGTCATTAATGCCAAAGAGTCTTTAGGATTACATTTGGCCTAGCAAGCCATATCAGAGCCCACAAAAGAAAAACCTATAATTACTGGGGTCCAAATCGATATATCTATAGAAGAACATATCTAAGACTAGCTACCCGCGCGACTTCGCCCGCATGTTACAAAGAACACAGGCAAACTCGCGGGACAAAATATAGCCTATAATCATCCAGAAAGTGCATTCTACACGCAGGTGAAAGAATTTTTGAAATAGGATAAGCGGTTCCGGTAATAACCCATTACATACTAACTAAGATCAGACCAGGAGCTGGGTCACACTAAACAGAATAAGGTCCGACGTCAGCTGCTGTAACCACAACCTCCACAAATGGGGCTACAGGCCCTCACCAAACTGTGATTGTGGCGCGCCAGACCAAACAACTACGCACATTGTGGAGGAATGCCGCAGGCGGCGTTATACGGGAGACATGAAGAATCTGTACCTATACAATAACCGCGGATGCCAGGGACTGGCTATCAAAACTAGATATTAAGCTATAAATGTACATATAACCTTTGTAAATTTAATTCTCTTTTTACAAGCTTTTATTTAGTTTCACCCGTCCCGTTGTCTGTCTGTCTGTCTGTAATCAAATCTTGCAAATGAAATTTGATCCACTTCCCGGTTTCCGATTGAGTTGAAATTTTGCACGAATATGCAAATCGCGTGACAATGCAATATTATGATGACGTGGAGCTGATCTGATGATGGAGCTGGAAGGTGGCTATAGGCACTCCGTAATAAAACCACATAACCCCATCGAGTTTGGGCTCGTTAGAATCGTCGCAATGAGTAGTTGATGACGGTATACAGAAAAGTACAGTCGGCAATAAAAGCTTGTACCAAAAATGAATTTTTTTACAGAAACTTATTTCTGAATAAAGCCATACGATAATAATACTAACTAACCGTTTACAAAGCTAAAATCTTACAGACTTTTCCTCTTTGTCATATTAGAATAGATTACCGAACGCCCAATGATATCCGACATGCTCTAACAGATATTTTTGAGCATGTTTGCTCTCAGATAATATTGCTGGTGACGATGCCCGCCAGGTAAAACTGTGGCGATGTGCATACAAAATCAAAGATCCGAGCGTCTGATAACTGTGCGTCATTTGTAGTGCCCACACGTCACATTCCCTTGTACGTTTCAATCCTTTTGACACAGTAGGACGCATTTCGATTTGTTGTTTTTTGTATCACGATTACTCTGGCTTTCAATTCAGATTCAGATTCAGATTCTTTATTAATAAAATTGGAAATTTAACACGTCAAAAAATGATAAGGTACTGCACTTATGTTTTATATATACAATGGTTCACATGTCATGGCGAATAGGTCCTTATTTGGTACATAAAATGTCGTTTCATTCTTTTCAATTATTTTCAATAAGTCCGATTGAGGAATTACATCAAAAAATTACATTCATCATATCAGCCGAAAGACGTCCACTGCTGGACATAGGCCTCCCCCAAAGAGTGCCACAATGACCGGTCCTGCGCCACCCGCATCCAGCGGACTCCCGCGACCTTTACCAGGTCATCAGTCCACCTTGTGGGGGGCCTACCCACGCTGCGCCTTCCGGTACGTGGTCGCCACTCGAGAACCTTTCCGCCCCAACGGCCATCGGTTCTACGTGCAATGTGCCCCGCCCACTGCCACTTAAGTTTAGCGATTCGGAGGGCTATATCGGTTACCTTGGTTCTGCTGCGGATAACCTCATTTCTGATGCGATCGCGCAGAGAAACTCCCAACATAGCCCTCTCCATTGCCCTTTGGGTGACTTTGAGCCTTCTTATGAGGCCCATAGTAAGCGACCACGTTTCCGTGCCATATGTCATCACTGGCAACACACACTGGTCAAAGACTCTCGTCTTGAGACACTGCGGAATATTGGACGAAAAGATGTGCCGTAGCCTCCCGAATGCTGCCCAGCCGAGTCGGATTCGACGATTGACCTCTTTCTCAAAGTTGGACCTACCTAACTGAACAGTCTGTCCTAGGTATATATAATCGTCTACAACTTCGAGCGTAAAGTGTCCGAAATTGAAATGGGGGTTGGTACTACATGGAGGTTTGACATGATCTTTGTCTTATCCATGTTCATCCTTAGACCAACTCGCTCGGAGGCTTTACTGAAGTCATCGAGCATCGTGCTTAAGTCCTCCATGGTCTCAGCCAAGACTACTATATCGTCAGCAAACCGAAGGTGAGTGATGTACTCGCCGTTGATGTTGATGCCTAGCCTTCTCCAGTCTAGAGTCTTGAACACGTCCTCCAGTGCAGCGGTGAACAGTTTTGGGGAAATAACATCCCCTTGTCTGACACCCCGCTGCAGCGGAATAGGCTTCGAACTCTGATCCTGGAGTCGGACTGACATAGTGGCGTTCTCGTACAAACACTTCAGCACTTCGATGTAGCGGCAGTCTACTTGGCACCGTTGGAGAGACTGTAGTACAGCCCAGGTTTCGATCGAATCGAAGGCTTTCTCGTAGTCCACGAACGCTAAGCAGAGAGGCAGGTTATACTCCTCAGTCTTCTGTATAACCTGGCGGAGCGTATGAATGTGGTCTACGGTACTAAAACCTCTTCGGAAACCGGCTGGTTCGGGAGGCTGGAAGTCATCAAGCCTGCGTGCGAGACGATTCGTAATGACCCTTGAAAACAGCTTATAGACATGGCTCAGAAGTGAGATGGGTCGGTAGTTCTTCAGCAGAGTGTTGTCACCCTTTTTGAAGAACAGCACCACCTCACCTCTGTTCCACGCCTTTGGCGTTCTCCCTTCCAGTAGGACGGTGTTGACTTCTGAAGGGCCGTAAGGATCGGTTTTCCACCCGCCTTCAGGAGTTCGGCTGTAATTCCGTCTTCACCGGGTGCCTTGCTATTCTTAAGCTGTTTCAGAGCCATTCTAATCTCGTACAGGCTGATGTCCGGGATGTCGTCGGTGTAGTGTCGGGTAAGTCTAGCTCTAGGGTCTTCTGCCGGACCAACTTCGGGTTTGCGAGTTGACGTGTATAGCTGTCCGTAAAAACGCTCTATCTCACTCAAAAGCTCAGGTTTGGAAGAAACGACTCTGCCGTCCTCAGTTTTCAACCTTGCGAGCTGGCTCTGCCCAATAGACAGATCTCGTGCGAATACTTTCGAGCCCTTATTTCGCTCGATGGCCTCTTCGATACGGTTCGTATTGAATTGGCGCAGATCGCGGGTAAGGGACTTGGAGATCCGTTTATTGAGCCGCCGGTATAAAGTCGCATCGGCTGAAGACTGCAGAATCATTTCACTCCTTTCCTTCATGAGCTTCTGAGTGGAGTTAGAGACCCTTTTAGTTCTGTTGGGCCGCTGGGCCTTGAAGAACTTAGACCCAGTGGCACGGACAGCTTCCACAAACCCGTCGTTGAGTTCGTCCACATCGCCACCTAGGCAATCGAAACGGTATTGGAGTTCCAGCTGAAAGCTCTCGGGGGTTTGGATTTGGGTGGATACTGGACGGAGCGTAGACTTCATCAGGCGAGAGCGCTCTCGCTTGACACATATATTCAATATGCCTCTTACCAGGCGGTGATCACTCCCGGTTTTAAACGTATTGATTACAGAGACATCATTGAATACATGCTTCCTCGTCGACATGATGAAGTCAATCTCGTTTTTAGTCACACCATCGGGACTCATCCAGGTCCACTTTCTGTGCTCGCGTTTCTTGAAGAAGGAATTCATCATGTAGAGTCCCTCCTTCTCCAAGAAACCAGCCAGTAGTTGGCCCCGGTGGTTCCGACTTCCGACTCCGAATTGCCCCACTATCAGCTCCTCACCATCTCTCTTGCCTAGTTTAGCGTTGAAGTCCCCCATGACAACGGTGAAGTAGGTTTTGGAACTATGCATGGCCTTAGATATATCTTCATACATAGCCTCCACCTCGTCGTCGGAATGTGTCGAGGTCGGCGCGTAAACCTGTATGACCTTCAACGAGTACCTGCTGGATACTCTGAGTATAAGATACGCCACCCTAGTCGACACACTCTCGATCTTCACCACGTTGTTCACTAGGGACTTGTGGACGATGAACCCGACACCTCCCTGGGACTGTTGGTCGCCCTCCCGGAAATAGAGCAAGTTGCCCGATTTAAGGGTTATCGTGTCCTCCCCCTCTCTTCGGACTTCCGATAACCCTATGACGTCCCACCGCAACTTGCTCAATCCTTCCTCCAGTTCCGTTATCTTTTCGTCGGTCCGCAGTGTGCGCGTGTTGTATGTTGCCAGGGCCAGGGGTCGTCGGTGGTGGTAGCCGGATCTTCGCCGGAGATTCTTAGCACCCCTGACCCCGCTAGTACCCTGGCCGCTACCATAACCAGGGTACCGGGGGTCGCCGGAACCTCGGGGCCGTGGCTTTGTTGTGTTCTGCATGGGGGGTATATGCCATAATCGCCACGCTTGGCATGCGGGTTGGCGATCGCAGTGTTTCCACCGAACTCCAGGGATGCTGCTGCCCATCCCCCGGTGGTCCTGGTCGTAGTTTTAGGACATACCCGGGTCCGACATCAAAAAATTACATTACAGGAATTTATTACATAATTTTGATTAAATTATTGAATTAGATACACACATTACAATGTCATTATGACCTATATTGTATAAATTCATTTACAGTGTAACAAGCTAGTTTAATGAGCAATATTTTTAATTTATTTGTGAAGATTGTGTCGCTGGCTGAGTTTTTAATATCAATTGGAATACAATTATATATTTTGGGCCCGAGGACGTCGAGAGATGCACGAGCCTTAGCCAGCCGTCGTCGCGGGGGCGCGAGAAGGTTTTTCGCGCGACACCTCTCGCTTCTAAAGCCGTACACTGAGTACTTATGTTGGTTTGCTCTCACGTATTGGCAAGCAGTTAGAATGTATACACTGGGCAGCGTTAAGATTTTGTAGTGTTTGAACAGGTCCTTGGCTGGGTGATCAACTGGTTTACGAGCAATTATTCGATACGAGAATTCATTTTGTGTTGTGAGTGACTGCTGTCACTGTGCACACTCTTCTATTCGATAGAACACAAATGTGAGAGGTCCGCTCTAGGTCTAAATTCTTACACATAAAGCATCATTCATGACTGAGGATTTTTACCAGCGTTAAGTCGCTCCAAATTGAAATGTTCTTTAAAGCGAGGTAGGCTTAGGCTGAATTGTGGAATTTTCCATGGTCTACTGAAAGTACCTATAGTAAAACTACTAAAGAGTTACGATTAGGTACGTAACTTCGCTTCACAATTCCATAAATTGGCATGGGCTTATTTTTCACCTTAGGGCAACCGATCTGCTATAGTCTTTGATTTGAATCCCAGAGAAAAATTACTAAAAAGAACTCATAATATCTACAATTATCTATCCCAAACAATCGCAAGTCTGCATTTGAAGTAATTTACAAATTCCTAATATTACTATAGGATAATAATGTACATAGGTTCAGCAAAGTGGATTCTCGTCTTTCATGAATCACATTATTTGCAATCAAGTCATGTCGCCTGCGGATATCACTTTTTCATAACTCTAATGATCTGCTTCAAGTCACTTCAACCAACGAGCTTACGTAGTTGTTAGTATTGGTATGCTTTAACTAATATACATTCTATGCACGGCGGAGATTTCCGGACGGCGAGTTAACACCTCGCATGGCATTTCCGACGTAGACAAGACACGGTTTCCATCGCTTTCTACAGAAACTATCCCTTCTCGTCCCGCACATAAGGTTGAAAGTGGTTTATCAAGTGTTTAGTACCGCGGGCCTAAATCAGAATGCTTTATTATATGTCTAAGCTGTTCTATTTCCATGAATGGTGGATCTAAAAATGGCGGCGCCATTCCATGGCGCGTGATACAGAATACCAACGCGTTTTCGCTTATTTTAGGGCTAGCATTCCTAGCTTAGTCTTAACGTGTCTTCTGTCCTCTTCAAGCTAATGGAATATACCTGTATGATAAAACGGAACAGCGATGTAGTGCTTATGGTCGTGCTAGGCTTCTTGTGCTCACTATGTATTCAAAGCGAGGTGTCAGTCAATGCGAGTCGGGATATGCATTTTTATTAGATAATGTTTGCTATATTTGTCTTTACTGCCTTAGATGTGGCGGCATCTTTATACAAAATATATGGTGTATAAAAACGACGTAAACATGTGGTAATAAATTATTGTTTTCTCTAACTAGGATATCCTGAACTTTCGAGAAGGCACGTGCACGGAATACCGGCATTTGATGTTTTATCTTACCTACTGCTATTTAGTCCCGTTGGCTAAGGGTGGGTTGCACCAAACCGTAAGCGGTGTTCGTTTGAATCTGAATGTATGGAAAGCTTGTCAAGTTTGTGTTGTCTATGCCAGCGTCACATTTAACGTTGATCGGTCTGTAATCGTAGGTTGGTGCGACCAACCCACCCTAAATAGACATAGCATAGCAACAATCCACGCAGGAAACCAATGACAATACGCATCCCAGCCTTTTTGCGATTTTATCATTAACATTATACTCCTACCGTTTTCCCGGTTCTACCGGTATTTGTAGTCATAATATTTGGCGTATAGTATTCGTGCTCTATTCAGCGGGTTTTGATGATAACTCGTGTCATGGTGACTTCTTATCAAAAAGAAGGGTTCGCGATTTTTACGGGTGCCACTAGTATTTTATTACCTAATAAGGAAAATGAGTCCCATTAGAAAATTCACTCTTCATTGCCCATTCTTATATAAAAAGTAGCATTCCCAAGTACCAGTCCATTTCTCCCCATATCATTAGATACCTCGGGATCAGCCGTGACTGAGACCAACATTTTGACGTAACAAATGACTCAGCTGTACCAATTTGGTCAGACCGCTTCGAGTTCCCATTTAGGCGACGAATGGAGCATTAAAAGATTTCTAAATACTAGTCTTAACGACCTTGTCCCTTGGAGAAAAGTATGTTATTATTCCACTTATGGGGTTTAATCACCACCAGTGGAAGGTGATTTGGATAGCTTGAATCGTTAATATGATTAAATTTAGTTGACCATAAAACCTCGTTTGTTTTTACTGCGAACTTTCGCAGTCCTCCAGAATTCCAGATGTTGCCTGCGACTTGCTCATATTTTGCATAACATATTTACCGTTTCACTATTTTGAATTATTATTAGAAATTCATACTTAATTATTTTATGTAAATAGAAGTACCACATTTTATAATAATTAACAAATGTTTACCAAGAACACTCGTGGCGAATAAATATTTATTTTATCGTCACAAAATTATAGTGAAACAAGTGGCACCGTTATGTTTATTGACGTTTATTGTCAATTTCCCGCTGTTCGACGTCATTTCTATTCAAGACTTCACCATTCAGCGACGCCTTTTGGTCAAGCTTACATTCACAAAATATTATGTAACTGAGCTCGTCCATTGCATAACTTGATCCCGAGATTCGTTACTACTATGTGAAACAGGAGGTCAACCTACATTGGTACTCCTGGGTCGATTTGCTCGCTAAGCGTTGTAACAGCCAAGTTCTGTCAAACGGTAACCGCCATAAATTTTCGGTTTTTTTAAACATTTTATTACAGCATTAAATCAATAGATTTACTATTATTGATTGACTAAGTGATGGCTCGTTTAGAGCCTCAAGGATTGCCTGCCTCGCTATTCTGTCACTTGTTTTAACCTCACCTCACCCGTCACCCACTAATAAACTAGACCTCTGATTACGCTTAGTTACTACGAATCGCAACGTCAAGATATTTTTGTGATTGAACGGTGAGGTGAGATTAAAACATGTTACAGAATAGGCGTCCTGGTCTTTTTCTAACTCCATATTTTTATTCAATCCCATCTTTTTCTTGGCATCCTCATTTCTTACACTGCAAGAACCTAAGGTAAGTACTATTTTTTATCGAGTTCAAAAAGGAAATAAATTTTCTATATGACTCATAAACTGATCAATTTTTTCTCGATGTGATTTGTGCGGATATCGACTCGTATAGACTATAAAATGTAAATAATGTGATAAGATAGGGTAAAATTGAGCGTCCTGACTTCCAAAGGATACTTACTGTAGCTTCAGGTTTTTATGGGACTTTATTAGCACGCTAGTGTTAACTCTTAACTGGTCATACAATAAGGAGAAGCAGACATGTTGAAGTGCAGTTGCAATTTAAGATTATACCATGTCCATTTGTGTCCTTATGTGATGATAATAAGAACTACTCACCCTCCTAGCGTTATTCCCGGTTGTAGTTACCCTATAGGAGCCAGGAGTCCGCTTTGGCACCAAACCTCAAGAAGAGAATATCGTTTGTATAAAATTAAATTGCCACGGGCAATATACGCGTTCGCACTTACCTACGAAACGCTAATTTGAATAGTGGAAATAGTAACGTTATCCACATTCCTATTGTACGCATTGTTTATACTTTATCGTGTGGTGACATTTACGCTGATAACTTGCTGACAGTAAATGTTAACATGATTCTTCGAGATAATAAGGTCGACTTTGTATGAATACCAATGATTATAAGTTGTCAAATGGAACCAATCTACCTACTTAATAGTGGCAACAGTGTAAAACAACGCGAGCCAATACTTTTTAGTAAGTACGGCGAAGAACTTGGATTTATTTAAAGAAAATGTATGACTACAACCATATTGATTCATGGCATGGTAGAAAACAGTCAATTTTGTATAAAACTATAGGAGATGATCACGATGATATAATGATGATGCAGAGATGGATGTTAATTTCGTGAATAGCCAATTTACGCTGACCCTGAATCAAACAAATCACCATGACGCGGTCACGTTCATGTCGTTCCTATTGAAAATACCACTATAAACACTGACATACTTGTAAGTTACTTAATAGTTTTACTAACAAATAATCTAATTGCCGTTTCATTAACTCAATCGAGCCGGTACTAATGGCCGCTGTGACAGCGGGTTGGTCAGATGTCACTGCAGATCGAGACCTCAACGGTGACAGCCCAGTATTACTGCCAATCACAGCAAAGCTGACAGCTAATGATAGCGATGCACAGGAAGGACATTCCTAACTGACTTTGCATATGAGATTACCATACAGTATGGAATAATAACACCCGAGGTGTCACAAGGTGAAATTGTGGATGTGAACTAGTTTGTAATGTCAAATGTGTATAGATGTTGTTTTAATTTTTAATTCTGAGAATTTGGATTCGTTGACATTAATCAATTAATAATATTTCACCTGTTGACATTAACGATTTTATAATTTATTTCCAATATCAAATTTTAATTTTAATTGTATGATTTTATTTTATGTTTAATGATGCGACGGTCCTGTTCTCTTTCTCTTCATTAATAATTTGAATGTACGTCTACTAACATTAATTAATGTAAGTCTGTACCTACTAACAACTATATGGGCCACGGCCTGAAATAAACGTTCATTTAATTTAATTTAATTTAATAGGGGAGGACACAATGTTAATAGCCCACAGTGTTAATAGACATCGATATCTATATTGAACTGTCGTAACTGCATAAAATGGTAATGTTGCAACAAGATTTGGAACAGAACCTTCCCTTTTGGCTTTTACTGTACGTACCACACTTTTACTAACAGTATGGAAAGAATGAGTTGCATTATGCACCTCAATAATTTTGGCAACTCCAACGTCGACCCCAATTCAATGGAATGCGATTTTGTTAATATGTGTAGCATGTCTCCTTTGACCCATCGTATTCCAGATAGCGGGTCCGCGATACAGGAAACTATTAGAAAAAAACAGGCATACCAGGTTAAGCTCTGCTATCCTTAAAACTGAACTAAATTATACGTACACGAACAAAGGGCTTGTTCGTCGTAACCAATTTAATAAGGTGCATTGCATTGATTGGACAGAAGCGCTCTCCTGATTTCCTTCAAGCTGCTCAACTCCGGCTTACTGCGTTTGTCATTCAATAAACCACGCGAAATTGCAAGTGTCACCGTTTTCGGTAATGAGGGGTTGAAAGGCAGTCGCTCAATGTTTACGGTGACAGGCTGTACTCGTAATTGCAGGCTGCGGGCCGCAGGCGGCGCGAGTATTCTGCCTTATTCAGCTTGTGCTGAACCTGAAAGACAACGTGAATACTGTTTTTGTATCGCTTTTGACTGAGCTCTGGCAATTTTCGTAGGTCAATCAATTTTTATAACCTCTTCCTTTCGGCTCTGCAATAGTCGGGCAAGAAGAGCACGAACTTTCTCAACATTGAAATAAAGCCAAGAAGCGAGGACCATTTTCATTACTCGACTAAACCTATGTATTTAGCGACTCCTCTATTCCTATTACGAACGACCACCCGCCGAATTGCGAACAGTAATCTGACTAAACATTCGAACGCCAACTGAGTTTTGTTTTTATTGAAAAATGCATTATATTAATTAAAGGAATTTATGGACACTAAACATTAATAATATTACTGTTTTTGACATTGTAAATTATATCGTTATTAGTATTTTTTAAATTTTTCGTTTATTAAGATATAGTTTGTTATCTGACGATATTTATGTGGTATTTTCTTGACTCAGTCATTTATTTACTTTTGCCTATTAATTTATTGTGACTTTAATTTGAACCGAATGTAACTTGACACTTTATTACAATTCTTATTCTCTTTGACGATCATAAATCATAATATAAATAAATTAATATAGATTAAGCTAGCTTTAATTTATATTGTAATTGTATATTGTGAAATAAATAAGTCTTAATCTATTATCAGTAAACATTACGCCTAGCATTGAAGGCTTCATATGACATGCTTCGCTAGCACGTAGAATGGAGCAAGCATAAAAAGTTCAACCCAAAGTAACCGCAACCCGACTACGGAAAACTAACTAAAAGAAAACTTTTGTTTTTCATACAAAAGATAGCGTATGTAGACCGGAGCATAATTTCGAATCGATTGACACCTCATTTATCAAAATCGGTTCAGTATCTTAAACGCTACGGTAGAGCACACGTAAATACAAACAAACATAGACTGCTAAAAACATATCCACCCTTCCTTTCGGCTCTGCAGTAGTCGGGCAAGAAGAGCACGAACTTTCTCAGCATTGAAATAAAGCCAAGAAGCGAGGACCATTTTCATTACTCGACTAAACCTATGTATTTATTTACCGTCACTAAATCAGTGTAAAGATAACCAAGCTAAATTAAATCACTAGCATTCATTAGAACTTAGAATCAGGCGCTGTTACTACAGTCGAGAAATCCGGTTGTCTAACATGAATAACGTTGACGGCAGTTAGTAAACACTCGCGACTATTGTTGAAGTAAATACCAAATTGAGAACAGTTAAATTATAGCCAAATTCGTGGAATACCTATGCAAAACCCTTGTAAGATTAATACGTTCTCTAACATTAATTTAACCAGACATGTCTACGATTAATCGGCGTTGCACGTTGCTTTAAAATAATTCCAATTAAAATTCTGTTGTGAAAAGGGCGGATTTGGTAAACATAGATTACCATAAACGCGTTCCACACACAGATGCCCGCACTAGGTCAGCCGCACGCAACACACACCTGCCTTTCGGCCATACTATAAAATGTGCCCGTAAAATGTCTTAACTTTATAAACTTCTTATCAGTCAACCATGCAACCTGAAAAGGAACCGTCTTCCTAGCATCTAAAGGTTCTTTTTCTAGCTAGCTCTGAAGCTTAGCAAGGCATTGCGAAAGTTACCAATACCCTTTAAAGCGTGGGATGAACGACTAGTAACATGCATCATGTTGTAACCGAACTGCGTTTAGAACCGTTTCCGGAGGCCTAAAATTAGATGTAACGATGTAGGAGAGTTGTGTTCAGTGCAAAACCGTTTTATTTATTCGTATGGCATGGTACAGTTCGTTACAGATTTATATTGAGAGATTTAAGCCATTCTGTGGCTTCGTCAGTAAGGCTGATCAGGTCCTCGAGGGCCCCCCGGTAAATCGCGTTTCAGGGCATTCCCGTTTCCGTCGGCGTCCCCAGGGCGTCCCCAGGTCAAAACCGTTTAATCTTACTGATGCATGGACTTAATTTAAAGTAACACTTCTATCGTCTATTACTGGCACCCTTTTTCATCTTAACTCCAAGGTTGATAGGAAATTAATGGGAAGGTTACTTATAGGTTAATATTGTAATTATCTTTCTTCAAAGCAACGTCAATTGATAAACTTTGTTTGAGAAATATTATACCTACAAATTGAACAGTATATTTGAAAAATATTAAGAACGAATACTGTAATGTTGTGGTTTAGATGTTGACGGTTTAGATTTTTATGTCCCACCTGGCCACAATGCGAGTTTTACTGCTCGCATTGTGGCCAGATGAAGACGTAAAATTGTGTACTTACCACGGGCGGTAATTCCTAAAGCCCCAGATCGCATATTTATGGCCCTCACCTTCGGTTCTGGCCACAAACACCTGCGATCTGGGCCATTCACGAATTCACCGCCCTAGGTACGTAATGTACTATTAAAGTGAAGAAGGCTTTAACTTAATTTTTCATTACATGTACACAAAGTATCTGTAGCCACTCACGAGCACTGGCGCTAGAATCTTACGGTAGAACGGGAACCACCCATGTAGCAAAAATTGATTCGCAATTTCCTCTGACAAAGTGTCGACAGCTGAAGATTTATATCTACGGCCTATTTGGTACCGCTGGCCAATGACAACTATTCCACCTCGGGCGTATATGGTCGATAATGCTTCCCTAGCGGTACAGTGATACCATTCTGAATCCTGCGGACGAGCGCGTGATCTGTCGACGCGGCGGGAACCATCTTAATGATCTGGGAATAAACTGATAATGGGTATCGATAGGCGAGTCCAATAGGAACTAGGAAGGAGACGACGTTGCCGAATAAATTAGCTTAAAATTTGTAAATAGTCAATGTGATAGTTTAGTTTCGCTTAACATTTAGTCTCGTCCGACACAGTTATGAAGGAGCTAAACGAAACATCTGGATAACTTGGCTTCTGTTTTCTGTAAGGTTGCTTCCCCAATTAGACTGCTCTTAATGTGAGCGAGATGGTATGGATGGTATCCCGCTGTGCTCCACCTATCGAATATCATGGCACTTAAATATTATAGTGAAATTACCTCAAGCCTGTCGTATCAAAACCTCATAAAGTGCGCGTAACTCACAAACATTATCTCG
The DNA here is from genome assembly GCA_947049275.1 of Epinotia bilunana. Taxonomy (NCBI): domain Eukaryota; kingdom Metazoa; phylum Arthropoda; class Insecta; order Lepidoptera; family Tortricidae; genus Epinotia; species Epinotia bilunana. The sequence continues at coordinate 5,960,867 of OX346271.1, read as the reverse complement.
CTCTATTGATTTTACTATTACCACTTTCTATTTACTACCGATGCCGTCCAAACATAACCGCAGGACACTAACCGCTGTCCGATAAGGTGGTTTACGGTGTCGCTGCCGTAGTTTACTGACTTTCCGGGTCTTAGCTTTGTCCGATCGGCTTCCGAAACTGTCTACCAATACTAAGAACTACAATAGGTCTTACCACGCAGCCTTAAGAGCCAACGTGCTCTCGTGCGTAAAGTAGGCTACGCATTTGTCGGACAGCCCGCAACGCGTTACCGCGTTATCTATTTTATTATTCTCTTGTTTTACAAGTTTTCAGTTTTGCTTGGTTCTTGTAAATTGCGACATTACAACCGCCAGTTTTGTTGTTCAAATTTTACTTTAGAATGCAGAATTATACTAAATTGAGCAACAATGTAGGTAACATAATCCGTTGTTGGATTTATAGCTGCTTCGATGTATAATGTTGTGGCGAATTTATATAATGATTAGGTTTAGTCGTTTGCGATACAAATACGGATGTAATTTATGTCTTAACAGATAATTGCATCGAGCGAGTCCAGTAGCGTAGGAAGGTACATTGATATGTATGGTTGATGCGAGCTTCCTCTACCGCATGCTCGTGTGTGGGCTCGCCTGTATATCTGTTTGCTGGTATTAACAACGATTACCTACAACTCGGGTAAACCAGTATAAGTCTGGTCTCCGGTTATACAAAGTCGTAACGGAGGACGGTCAAGTTAAACTAGTGGCAACCAGGGAGGTGAGGCGTAACAGTTTCTAAATAGCATAGATGTACGCAAAGTCATTAGCAGCACTTTTTGCGGCTTACAAAAAGGAATACCATTTGATCCCAGCTATGTGACTTGGTAATAGTTTATCCTATTTGTTTAAATGTCACAAAAAAATGCTAAACTAGTATTGATGTGCTGTAAAGCAGTCGTTATTGTTGTTTATGAATTTGTGAGCAAAAAACTTCAATGTTTTACCACAGAATATTATCGTACTTAAACGTATTGTTCTGTGGAGTTTTTCTTGAACATTATAAAACATCAAAGCCGGTATGTGTCATAACCGAAAGCAACGCAATACCATACGTATATATGGCAACAGTTTACTACTATAATCAATTCGGTAGCTACCCGTCAAACTCCTAGCATAATATTGTATTGAATCTTAAAAATTATGTCGTTTAAAAGAATCTTGAAACTAAGATCCATCGCAAAATTAAGAAAGACGTCACGTCATGAGTAGGTAAATGAAACACAATACATTTATTGACGGTACTAGAACAAAATCACAACCATGAGCATCTCTTATTTGAGGAACCCCGACACGAAAAAATTCAAGAAAATGATAATTGACAACCACTATCTATTGTAGGTATTGTATGATCAATTATAAACAGAATCCCCACTCGTAATGCCTGGGCGCTCGTTTCCAGTGTTCCTTGAACAAGGTGTTTTCACTTTCAATCGAAATAGTGACGTCACACGATGACTAAAACTTCACTTTTGTTTTTAAAGCCAAGATTCTACGCCGTGGGTGAGAAAAACCCGCATAACCTTTTATTGTTTCTCTTGAAATCATTTGTTTATTGATTTCCTTTACTACATGAGTTGACATTTAGAAATCGTTCTTGGAATTTTCTTGACCAGCTATGTAGAGGAAATAAGCAGCATTGTAATGTAAAACTCATACTGTTATTACCTTTCTTCTAAAAGTATACGCCGCACTCGACGCAGTAGATATATCTCTCACCATCCGCGCCTTATACTGTAGTAATTCACTTAGCATACACGCCTTGTAATTTCAATAGGGAACGCAGCTGATTATTGCGTTTGAAAGCGGATTCACGAGCTAATAATAATCCAAATAAGCCAAAGCACTATCATTTGAGACTAGAAAACTCTGTTCGCACGGTGCGAACACAACCTTACGAGTATTAGGGCCGCTGCAAACTGTCGCCTAGAAACGGTGACAAAAAATTCATAAACTCATTGTAGCTGAGCTTGTTTTCAGCTGAAGATTCTGAGCGATACATTGAATATGTATTTGCTGTAGCATTCATTGTTCTGCAGCCCAGCGCCGGGCAGACATCTGATGACAATGCCGCATTCAGTTTAAGAGCAAACACTTTATCAACGTCAACCAATTCTAATGTTACGTAGGAACTTAACCTAATGTCGCCACGATGACCGACCGACGATGTGTTTCAATTATGGTTCGACATTATCATTATATTTTTCGCAGAGCATCGCCAGCGGAGGCCAGAGGATGCGCTGTTTGAAACAGTGTCTGAGGATAGTGAGGATGCAAGCGAAACTAAAGCTGAAACTTAGCTAAAACGGCCATGTACGCGCGCTCTTATGCTGTCGTTTCAGCCTGACAAGTTACTGACACGACTCATGTTAATATAGCGTATAATTTGAGGACGTATTGTAATGCCTCCAAATTGGCATGTTTGCTCGAATGATTTCTCGTTGCTCCCCCGCCGCTTTCCGCGAAGAGCTAAGTGAATATTACGGGTTCGCGGCAATTTGTCGTAAATGCCGTTGTTGCGAGCCAAATTGATTCCGCATGAGTTGACGTAACGTTTATGCTAATAGCGTTTCAGCTTGTTGTAATATGTATTTACATCGCAGATTAAAGATGTTCAAACTTATAGATGGTATGAAGTATTTCGGCTTGACTTAAAATATGCATCCCGTGATACTCGAGTTCTATAGACGCCAAACAGCGGATGGGGCCGTTCTGGTACCTTGTCTAAGGTTGCTCTGCCAATCTGCATAACTCTAAAAAAAAGCCAGCGGTCGAGACGCAATTTACATTGGAGCGTAATAGTGATGATGAAAATATCTGAAACGGGGTCATATACCGGCTTTAAATTAAGTACCGTGATGTTAAAACACCGCTAAATTCTACATACACTAAAAGTCTTTCATATGAACACTAGAAGGTACTACGACATCTGTTATTATTTAGTATGAATGGTCGTTGTACAAGACTAGACGTGTCCGATTACCGATCACACATGTGATGTAGCTAATGAGCACTAATATCACACCTTTTACGGATCGCACTGGCCTTCCATTCACTCTGTTTATGACAGACGGTTTATGCAGTAGGTACAAGGAACCAGTACCATGACTTAAAGCGAGCACAAACAAGCGACACATCTTTACTTTTTTCAGTGAGGTAGGGCACAGCGAAATGTCATCCCGCTCGAATGTGGAGCAGCCCAACTGGGGAAGTACCTCCGCCTTGCAGAAGACCACAGCCATAAAAACACTACTACTTGCTCTGTAGTAGTGTTGTGTTCCTGGAGGTGAGCAAGGTCGCCAGAGCTCCCGAGGATGCGTTCTGTTGAGAGCGAGGGAATTTGTTCCTTCACCTGTCAACACTGCGAATCCTCAATAATATCACAGGTCGGCAACGCCCAAGTTACACGTTCGTCGTTGTATAAAAAAACTAGTATTAAATTATATCCATCTAACACGGTTTGCTAAACCATGCCTATAGTTCGGCTTCATGACTGACTGTGACATCTTCCTTATACAACTCTTCGGTGTGATTTTCGTTTTAAAGCGGCCACATGACGATTCTTAAGTATCACTCACACAGTTCTAACTTTCCGACTTGACCTCTCAAGAACAACTGCCGGAGATCCAAAATGATCTGTACTGTAAAGCTTCATTCACTGTGCGTTCTATTGCGGCCATTGACGATGCCCGGTCAACTTGCGCGTTACGCACATTGCATAATTCTATACGACTATGAGGAATTAGCGTCTGTAGGCTGAAGCTGTCCGAATGGTGCCTCTCATTGTGTTTGCCAATCTAAGTTACATTCCAATTATGATGAGTTCTTACCTTTGGATGAACCAAATTAGTTGCATTTTTATAAAGTATCGCTTAGAAGTGGATGGTTCTTCTCCACAGAATAAACATGAGAAAATTGGTCACACTCCTTGGCATTTGGCGATTTCGTCGCAGGTCTCTGATAGAGATTTATTTTAACGGCGCGGCGGTGTAAATTGTTTGCACACTACCGCTTACTTTTGACAGTATCCATAGATCGTCCTACACGTTGGTGACGTTGTTAACAAAGAGGACTACTCTATTACGTTATTACTATTGAAACAATGTTCGCACATAAGTGCCTCATGCACACCGAGTTTTATAAACGCCGCGTTCGTTTCGGATCACGTGTCAAACGACAAAAACGCGGTGTGCATACTGTGCATGGCCCTTAATCTGATACTGCAAGGTTGATTATTCTTTAATTGCGTTCCCATTTGTTATGTTAATATAATCATAGTGTCAGTCAGTGCTCATTTCCTAACTAATGTTGTAAATATTGTTCACAGGCGAAATCGGAAGAGCAGTTGGCATGCGAGAAGGAATGGCTGAAAGCGGGGCACATGTGGCTCGCGCACCGCGGGGGGTTCACCGCGGTGGTGCGGGAGGGGGACGCGGACGCGGGCCGAGCCAGGGTGCGCGTGCTGCAGACCGGGGAGGAGCTCACCGTCGACGAGGACGATCTGGAGAAGGTATGGCAGTACCTTCGAGTGTTTCGTAGTATAGATCAGCTGGTTGCGAGGAATGGCTAGATGAACACACCTAGCTTGCACACCGCTGAGGGTCTGCGCCGCGTTGCGGACGCGGACGCCAGAATGCGGGTGCTAACAGACCACCGCCCACAAAGATGACTTTATATGTGGCATGGTTGTTATGAAAGCCTGTGTGCCCAAGAGATTAATGCCAATCAGGAATAAAGTCAAACCGAGATTTCACTTCCTTTACTCTTATTAACTCGATATAACCATCGACAACTTAGCTTACCTGGATATAAATAGCAGCATCGTTGTTGTCGCAGGAGGAGCAAAAATTAAGTATAGAGACTTACTCGGCCGTCTTGTAATAATGTACGGACGTATAATTGGTTGTCCTTCCATCCATAGATTCTCATCATGTCCCCTGTTTCAGGCCAACCCGCCCCATATGGAGCGCTGCGAGGACATAGCATCCCTGCGCTGCTTGAACGAGTGCGGCGCACTCAACGTGCTCCGCTCGCGGCACGTTGCCGGCCTGCCGCACGCTCGTGCCGGTCATGCTCTCCTAGTATTAGGGCCGCTTAAACGGGCTTCGCCTATCTACACTGAAAAGGTAAATGACATACTTGAACTAATGTTGGGGAAATTCATTGCATCCAGCCCGGTCGGGGGACCAGGGCGCATATATTGGACTAATCGCAGAAAACGCCTTGGACTACTATCCCACATAGCAATCGTCCAAATCGTCCAAAACCCCAGCGAGTGCTGGCTCCGCATGCAACAGTCCTGGCCTTAGCTCGACTTTCTATAGCCCGTCATTTCAGAAAAACCTCATCAACACCACTCCTCTCTTCTTCGTTGTAGTGACTACCACGGACGTATGTTTCAGGTGGCGGCTATGTTCCGTGGCTGCCGCGCCGACGATATGCCGCCGCACGTGTACGCGGCTGCGCAGTCCGCCCATCGCTGCATGCTGGCCTCGCGACGTGATCGTGCCATCGTCTTCTTGGGGAGGTACGACCGGTTCAAACTCCTGGAGATTTATGCTCGCCTGGTCATTTCGGCGGTAAAATATAAACACTTATCTCGAAATATGCAAAATGCAATCTTGACGTGCCCCGGTTCTACGAAAACCGCCAGTTATTGGACTCCCTTTGATTCGCGTAAATATCCCTTATAGCTATTCAATTAACCAGAATGCGTCTTGTGACAGACGCTGCTTTAACCTACAGTTCAATCACATTATATGTACTTGTAATGAAAGAATAAAATATAATTGATACTCGTTTAGTTCAGATCCAGAAAAAACACAACAATAGCATAAATAAAGAAAGTGTCAGAGAGCCAGTGTTGTCATGAACGTTTCCATCTCATTTTAATTATAAGTCAGGTATGCCTGCGTACGTGCTGATCAAACTCGCCAGCCGCACTGGACTTATAATTTGTTCAAAATTAACAATAGTATTCCTTGTAGTACGCCAGCTAAATTGTCCATAACATTCGCCCCAGTAATTCATATCAGAGCGTATAACAGTGTAAATGTATGCACCTATAAAACGCGTTTCTAATGCACTATTTACAACCTAGCTTTAGGACTTAATAGATAATTACTTTTGTCGTAAATTGCTACCGTCGATCGTATCGTAACCCGTCTGGATAATATCCTTTATTACTTACCACTTTATTGCACAAATCAATTTCAGTCGTTAATCATTAACGCAAGGTTCATTTTTGATTAACCGTCACTTAGTAGATGTTAATCCTGCCCAGTGTACCTAAAAGGCGTTAAACTAGAAATTATAGCAGAATGTGATGGCAAAATTGGCTTTACGTTGCGCATAGATCATTGATATTCTCCGTTCGCACTCGAATGTTTGACATGGACCTTATTTCAACAGCATAAGACTTATTTTCGTATCGCATGTCATTTTGTACGGTAGCCATTAGCGTTTTTGTTGGGATAATCTTTTACATATTAATAAAGCATAATTCTAATGATGCTCAAGTCACATTTCAAGGTTGGTTTTGAGAGATGATTTAATGATGAGCTATTTTTGATTTATATATTGCAAACCTGTCTACTCTTTCATAAACAACTTATTCCGCTAGCATTCTATCGAACTGCGCAATTCGATTTTCCCAATGTCTAGAATCTAGAATAACAATTACAGAACTAATATAACCTTGGACGTTCCTAATTAAACCAAGGGTGGGTTGCACCAAATCGTAAACGGTGTTCGTTTAATGTTATGTATGGAAATTTTGACAAGTTTCTATGGAATGACAGCTGCCGGCGGTTTAACGTTGGTCGGTCTGTAATCGTAAGTTGGCTTTTTCTACCAGCACTTTTCCAACAATGATCAGCTGCAACAACTATTTCTTTTCTCTCCTTGCTTTGTTTAATACCACGTCCGTTTTAAACAAACGCACGTCCCGCTCGCAAGTGGTTACTTACGACTGCTTATTGACGCTTTCCAGGACTCAACTCCAGGAGCGTCACATGCACATTGCCGACCCTAAACTAACCAACTATTGCTTGTTTTGGATGACAGGTCGGGCTCAGGCAAAACATCTGCCATGCGGCACTGCATCTGGTATTTGGCGAGCGCTTACCCCGCGCAGGGCTCCAAGCTTACTCCAGAGCGACTGAGCGCCGCTATGGACGTACTGCATATGTTTGGATCGTGTCGGTAAGTAATATAAAAACATTATAATTAAAAGCATAAAAGCATAAAACAAAATTATGTAACCTATAGGAAGAGCGGCGCCATCCAACATAGGTGTTTTTTTTGCCTACCGGGTGGCTCCATCGCCTTAGATTATAGACAAAGTGTATCTTACAAAATAAAGAATTTTGAATTTATAAAACCTAAATTTATGTCAATAAATTAACAAATTAATTTTAAAAAAAGTTTCACAACAACAAACGGGATGACAGTCATATTTTGAGCCGACTTTAAAAAGGAGGTGGTGGGATTCTATGGTTCAATAATTTTTTTTATTAAGTACATGGTTTGAACGACAGGTGTCATGAGCGACATAGGCATATTAGACTGACGTTTTATTTCCACATTTCTTCAATTATTCGGTGAGAATTCCGGCCATCATCGTCAACTTTTTAGTAGATAATCCGCTGTATTCTGTGTGCGAGTATAATAATCAAGAATCTTGTCGTCTTTTTATACGGTTGGAGACACCGGGTGACCAATTGATGGCAAATCGCGAGTCGCATCGACTCCCTTCTTTTTCTCACTGTTCTAGTTAGAAATAGGGTAAATCTCCTGTTGCGCTCGCTGTTGTTAGCACACATGATAGTCCACAAAGCTTGTTACGCTAGCAATCTAGGGTGCCTCTGAAGTAGGTTTCGGGTCTCAAAGTCAAACCACAACATTGAAATAACCGTTTAAACAGAAAAGAAAAAAGAGTAGGGCTACCTTTAATGAATAATCCATGTTCTAATATAATTATGTTTGTTGCAGCACGGGCTCCAACCCGCACGCGTCGCGCGTGGTGTCGCTGTTGTCGCTGGACTTCGAAGGCGGCGGCGCCCTGGTGTCGGCCTCCGTTCAGACCCTGCTTCCGGACCTGCGCCCGGGCCAGGCGAGGCTCACCGCGCTACATACGTTAGTATAACATATACATTATGACCTTAGGATCTAAGCAAGATGGTTCTAATTATAATAAAAGTCGTTGAAAAAATAACATATATAAGTACATTATAGCCTAACGATCTAAGCAAAATAATTCTTATTTTAATAACAGTAGGTATTAAAAATAAACACCTTTAACCATATATTTTTTAGGGGTAACGTTGTAGGTTAACTCTGACCCCTAATGTTAAACTCTCTGAGTCAACGGATTGTCTTCTTTGGCCAGTAAACTATTTAACTTAAAATAGGAGATATCCTCGAATCTATGTGAACTTCCACAGGTTAGCAGCTCTCTTTATCTTTGGGCAGTCTCACGAAGAGCTGTCTTAGGTATAGAAGAACACGAAAAAGTGAATACTTTATGTGATATTACGGATCTTTCACATCGTTGCTTAAATTCTTAACCAATACGGTATTTGACAAAAGTCAAATCAACTTATTTTTATGGAACGTCAAAAACGCTCCGTTAATATGGAATTTGTAGGGATTACTTGTTTGTGACGTCACAATCAAAAAACGCTCTTATTGGTAGTCTTTATGACTGAAATTTAAAACTAAAAAAACCGAAAACATAAATGAAAGATTGATACTTTCCGAGCATTTTCGTCACGTGTAACTGTTGCTAATGAAAAAACAATTTATTTTAATTGTTGTTAATACCTATTATCAGGTTATTCCACGGCTGCGATGGCCGCCTCCGCCGCGAGCTGTTGTTCGACCAGGCGCCCGTGAACGCTCCCAACCCCTTCCTGACGTCGAGCGAGAAGGCCGACGCGCCCGCGGACTTCTCCGCGCTGAGGGAAGCGCTGCAACTGCTGGGCGTCACCGAGCAGGAGCAGGTGGCCGTGTGGAAGATACTGGCCGCCATCTGCCATCTGGGGTGGGTGGGGGTTGTCAAAGGTGAGACATCGAAGGAGCCCTGATGCGTTAATCAGGGCTTGAACTGTCTCTGTGGACACTCAACGAAAGAGTTGAGATCATTTTATGCCGGAAGGTAGGGTGCAAGATATCTTCTATCGATATGTAGACACTGATTTTAATTACTTAATCCGTTGGCTCAGCGACTCAAAGTGAGTCTTGGCCTCTGACACAACAGTGCGTCACTCTTCATGGTTCTGCGCTAGCTCTAATGGGTAATTTGGAGTTCACGCAGATCCGCATGTACCATGTCGCTCCAGCGGTACCTAAGACGTCCAACACCAAAGGTTAATGCGTTTTTTTTCAAATCTAAGTTTTTGATGCTTCAAAGTCCCTATACATGTTATCTGTCAATATGTGTCAATTCTGTCTAACATGCACATTAAACACGGTTAAAGTTTCTTTCACAGGGCTCGACCATCATCATCTTCCCAGCGTCTTTCTGGTTATAACCTAAACGAGCCCGTGCTCTGCTTTGACACTAGTTTTACGAATAGACTGCCACCTGACCTTCCAACCCAGAGGGAAAACTAGACAACGTTGGGATTGACTAGGCTCGACCATTTACGATAATCCATTTATTTTGGGCATTTATTTGTGTGATGATCATGAACATTGTTCGTGAGTCATGTATGTTGTCTATGTATTGAAGTATTTATTTATCTATATAAGTATGTATATCATCGTCTAGTACCCATAGTACAAGCTTTGCTTAGTTTGTGACAAGATTGATTTGTGCAAGATTGTCTCCAAATATGAGTAATATAATCAAAGCCCGCTCTATTCTCGTATCGTTTCCCAGCCAACTCCGGGTCCGGCATGAAATACCAGTTGAGCAACAACGGCGTGCTGGCGGCGCGCGTGCTGGGCGTGGCGGCCGAGGAGCTCGCGCGGGCCGTGCTGGCGGCCGCCGGGCCCGCGGCGCCGCCGCCCGGCACCAGCCTGAGGTGAGCCCGGAACCGTATGCTACTTTATCGCGGTAGAAGAACTGGCTTCTGATTCATTTATATGGAAAAAGCCGCACCTTTGCCATAGGTATGCGGTAAGAATCTCAAAAGGAACGTGACGCTCTATTCACGGTTTGTTGCTAACGTCTTGATGCGACATTGTGGTCATTAACGTTAAATATGACGCCAGCACGCTGGCAGCTGTCATCCCATAGTGAACTGTCAAACTTACCATACAAACTAATATTAAAGTCATCTCACATCGGCTTCGGTGCAAAATTTTGCGCTCCTTAAACTCGTTCAGGAAATCTAGATGCGGAGCGTAGCGACCGATTGTAATATACCTTGAACAACACGTAATGTATGGTATAAATAATTTCAGGACACCTTCGCCGTCCGGCGAGAGAGAAATTTCTGGATCGGAGGCCCTCGATGCCTTCGTCAATGGCCTCTACAACGAGACCTTCAACATCATCGCTGCTCTAGTCAACAGGTAACTTGCATTATTTAGGGAAAATAATCCGAGCCGCCAAAAATCCCCCTTATGTACGCATTTTAGCTAGAATGTTCCAATTAACCATAGTTTAGGAAAAGGACTTATTAACACGGACTAAATCATTGTTATAATTTTTGACTTTTGTGTTAGTCAAAATTTGATTCAAGGTACCAATTTCAAAATCAGGTCACAGGTTTACTGAACTAATCTTCTCAAGTTGTCAGCGTGATCTATCCTGTGACGTTGATTTTTTCAAGTATTTAGGGCATATTCTAATATAAAATTCATCTATCTGGGTACCTACTAGCTAGACGATGATATATTAAATGGATATAAATACTTGAATAAACTAAAATCATCCAAGACTCAGAAACAAATATTCGTGCACATCACACAAATATTTATGTTTACCGGGATTCGAACCCAGAACCGCCAGCTTCGTAGGCAGGTTCACTACCCACAGTACTGAACACTAAGCTAATCTGGTCGTCAAATGTATCCCTTATCTTGAATATCCTTTCCGTTTCTAGGAGTATATCCACATCAGCCCGGACATCAGCTTCCCTCTTACTTCTGGACGCCCCTGGAGCCGATAACCCCATGTCTTCGGGCCACCAGAGCGGCGCGCCGCTTTCCAAACTACTATCTAACTACTTGCAGGTCCGTACCGTACGGGCCACTATAAGGATACAGTTCATATAGGGACAGTCGACGTTAAAGATATGAATACATTCTCGCCTTATTGCAGTGGAATAAAGTGCAGCCAGCAGTGATGTCGACTAAATCTTAAATACGTGGTTTCGTATTACTATTATTTCACGTAATCATTATCAAAATCAGATACAGTGCTAACTCGTTCGTATCGTTACTTTCGTATAGATAAATCAATAATGATGATGGATTGTGTGAAATAATAGTTAAAAGTGGGTGCGACAGTCTACAAGATCGGAGACGCAGTTTGATATTATGTCTTGTCTTGAGTAAATTATTGGCTTATTACTTGGTGTGCCATACGAAGAGGCGAGAGGTCGGTGCGTGTCCTCTCGGCGGTCTACGTATGGCGCACGACTGCCGCCGCCGCTGGGTATCATGGCCACGCCGTTTCATATAATAAGAATTTCTTCGTTTTGTCGACAGGAACGTTTGCAAGCCGTCTTTCACGATGCGATGCTGGTAGCGCCCCGAGAGCGCTACGCACAAGAAGGCATCACGCTAGACGACGGGGCCGAAGAAGGTAACCGTTTGTATATATTGAGGAATCGTTACTCCCACAAGTTCCTCTTCACTGAGAGAAACAAATTGGCTTGTTTTTTCTTCTCAAAAACCTAGGAAAATACAAAAACATATTTAATTTTAGTTTACTACTCGTAAAAAAACGATAATGAACAATAGTGGAGTTTTCCACAGAGAAATCGCGACGAGGTAGAAATGGGAAATGCATACTATCGCCTCCTAGTTTTATTGACGATTTTATGCAATTTCAAATATATCCTCTCCCCACGCGGAGGGAAAGATCCTTAAGTTTGATAAAAGTGTGCGGGTCAGTCCTTGATGAGTAACGTCCTCGAAGAGACACTTATGCTCAGCAGTGGACGATTACAGGCTGATAATGATGATGATGGAGTTAACCACGTTTTTTTTTACATTCAATAATTCTTATTTCGTTATTCTATTTGCAGATTGGCTGTCAGAAACTGTGAACCCTGGGCCAATGGTCGAGCTACTGGACAAGTCTCCTCAGAACTCAATCGTGCGCAGCTCCCAGGCAGACCTGCGCGAGTGCGACCGCCGCGGCCTTTTATGGTGTGTAGAGAGAGACTTTACATATTTCTCAAGAGTATGGTTTTAACCATGTCCTTGAGAAATGTGTAGTCTTGATTATTTATGATTGAACCAAGTGTACGTTGAAGATTCTTAGGCATAATGACAGCTGTTATTGACAACCGGGATCTCAAGCTTAACGTGTCTTCCAAAGCACGGAAGCGCTCAGTGGCTACTCAACAAAGTCACCCATTTTTGATTGATTATTGTGTTGTTGGCAGGCTTCTGGACGAAGAATCTATGTACCCTGGCTCCTCGGATGACACGTTCCTGGAGCGAGTGATGACGCACTACGGGCCGCCCAATCAGACGCAGCACCTCATCAAGAAGGCGCCGCACGCCAGGCAGTTCATACTGCAGCACCTTCAGGTACGTTACTTCTCTCGTTAATCTGGGAGCTGTTACTATTAGCAGAGCCCGGAATTTTCACGGCAAAACAATAGACTGTCGCAATCTTACTAGTGTTTGAAACATTTTTGTATCGATACCTATCGAGTATTATTATCGAATATTTTTAAATACTTCGCGGGTTAATTTAAAATAATATACGAGAAATATCTAAAAAAACTTACTCAACCTGAACAACATACCAATTACAATGACGTGGATTTCGAAGAAGAAATTGCATCTGTTTCTATGTAATTCTATAAAAACCTCACGTAATTTGTGGACCGTTTTTTTTCTTCTATTACACAACTATCGATATCGATAAAAAAATGTTACGAACGCTAGTAAGGTTGCGACAGTCTTTTGTTTTGCCATGTAAATTCCGGGCTCTGACTATTAAACTTACTGCTTCGGCTCTTTCTCACATGTTGATTCCCTACAAATTTGGGTAATGCCCAGCCTTTCTGGGCCGGCTTTACCACCGAATAAGTTATTACTTATTCTCACCGAATAACTATTGTTCTCACTAGAAGGTCCTCTCTGTAACAAAACCGATATTTGACAGTTACAAAATTCAAATCACGGTATCCCGCTCAATCTCTCTCGTACAACGCCGGCCGCGGTGGCCGATGAGTGTCACTGTCAGCAGTGTCTGCCGCCCTCGGGTGAGCACCTCGGAGGCGCACGAAACCCGTCTCGTGCAATGGGAACAGCCGGATATTTCCGTCAATACTAATAATGCATTTCTCTTGCAGGGCACGAATCCCGTTCTGTATGACGTGACGGGCTGGGTGAAGGCGAGCAGAGAGAATCCTGTGACGAAGAAGGCGCTTACGCTACTGCAAGAGAGTCAGACGTGAGTTTCACATTGTTCATATTAAGAGTCCGCAGTAAGCTCGGCCGAATTTCACCTTTCCATACAAACGTAGTTACGCTCTCATTTTAAAACTACTCGTTGTATTATGACGAAACTTTGCATATACAATGACATGCGGTATATCTATGTTTGTAATTAGTTTATATGGTTCCAGTTTATAAAACAAACAAAATACAGCAAAAACAAGTTTACAACTTAAATTCACTGTCTTTTTTTTACTGTGGTTATCTGAAGCTTCATAAACTAATTACAGACATAGATATTCCTCATGTCATTGTGCATGCAAAGTTTCGTTACAATCCAACACGTTATTTTTCAAATGGCAGCGTAACTACGTTTGTATGGAGAATCGAGCTTACTGCGGACTCTTAAACCATCCAATTGTGGTAGATATGAATCTTGCCGTCATCCTCCTAGGAGGATGCGCTAACGCTAGCGTTATTCCCGGTTGTGCCCTAAAAGAGCCCGGGGTCCGCTTTGACACCTAATCCCAAGATTTGGCCCTGGCACTAGCTTTACGAAAGCGACTGCTATCTGATCTTCCAGACCAGAGGGAAAACTAGATTAGGATTTGACCGGTTTCCTCACTATGTTTTCCTTCACCGAAAAGCTAACGGTAAATATTACGTACATAAGTTCCGAAAAACTCCTCGGTTCGAGCCGGGATTGCAACCCACGACCGCCGCTTGACAGCCGCATGCCAGAACCACTAGGCTACCGTAGCTTTTTTGTCACTACAGACCCCCTAGCACACTAAGTTTTACGTCAGACATAAAGCATTCGTCCCTTTCTGGCAAATATGCAAGTGCGAGAGGGACGAATGCTTTATGTCCGACATAAAACTTAGTGTGCTAGGGGGTCAGTAGTTGTAAATATTTTGTCTAATGGCAATGTATACAGGGAAATAGAAGAAGCACTTTGAATATCCTTTTCATTTCAATTCAATTATTAATCATTTAGCCTAGTATTTCCTTTTAGCATAAAACCCTTGTTGCCAAACGTAAATTTTATAGGTATAAGTAGGATAGGTTTGTTTATTTGCCCTAAATCTACTGAAACGGGCATGATGCCTCATGTTCAAATTGATAACGTAGTGATGATATATGGATAGTAAACCATCAAATTATCGTAATAAAGTATAAAATATAGTTAAAATCATTAAAAGATATGAACTTTGAAAGTTTAGATTTTTTATTATTATCCAAGAGTAAGTTTAAAGCGACCAATAGAATCCTTACGCTTTTATAGAAACAAAATTGTACGACAACTATGTACTTAAACGCAGTATTTCGCGACCGAAACAACAATTAACCTAATTTTCCATACAATGATTAGTACAAATGTACAATTGTGACGTCATACCTGTCTGTCTATCAGTATGAAGCGTTTTGCGCTGCCGCCAGTGAGGTCAATCTTCGTCCCAATTGTTTGGGTATCTATGTTCTTTAATTGTAGTTGCTCCCATACAAACATTTGTTCCTCTCCAAAAACTGGTTCGAGTGAAATCATAAAAAAAATCTTATTCATCATCCCTATTGTAAACGAGCTTCGATTTGTATGAATATTTTAAGGATGTGAATGTTGGTTTTATATTGTAAGCTCCCTTTAACACTTTCACTGCCAGGAACCTACGGCGAAGTCCCTTTCCGCTACATACGGGGGAAAACAACGGGATCGGCTACGAGCGTAACGACTCTTGGCAGTGAATGTGTTAATAAAATGCATGTTAAGTGCATTCCGTGTTTTAATTTTGATTAATCAAGCAATCAAGAGCGCACATCGCGCAACCTTTCGTCCTACTTCCTACCCCTAATGGCCTGTGTACACTTTGATTAGTGTTTGGTGTTTACTTTGAGTCATCATCATCATCAACATGTCAGTCGAAAGACGTCCACTGCTGTACACAGGCCTCCCCCAAAGTGTGCCAAAGTGACCGGTCCTGCTCCCCACGCATCCAGCGGACTGCCGCGACCTTTACCAGGTCATCATGCTTTGATTGGTCTTCGTTTATTTCCTGGCCTCAGCAGAGCGCCCGCACATTACGGCCACTAGTGGCCGCCACTAGGCACGACTACTTTGTCGCACACTAACGGCCGTTCATAAACGTTCTACAAGTCTATTTTAACTAAGATGGTGTTAAAATTCGTTTGTCCTTATCAGTTACTTTGACATTTGTGTTTGTTAGAACGGGACAAAGCAAATTTTATTTAGCAGATGCATTTTAAGCTTTATGAACAAACCTGTGATAACTTGGGGCACATTCTAGGGATTTGATATCTATAAAAAAGATGTCGATATATGAAAATTATCGACGACGACTATGAAAAAGTTCGATATCACACTTGATATCAAGCCTTTTAGCCCCTTAATAAATGTATGCGGATGTCATTACAAACAAAATTACAATTTACTGTCAGTGCCATTCATAACTAAAGTGGCCGTCAATAGAATTTGCTAACTATGTAAAAAAACCAGATTAGTTGACGGAATTAATTTCAATCATGGATACAACTTTCAACGAATTGGGTTTGAAGATCAACATAAAGAAAACGAAAACGCTGACCACCGCAAAACACAATTCACACCACCCACCAATAGTTGTAAACAATATACCCATACAACGTGTCGATAGTTTTAAATATCTAGGCAGTCTGATAACAAGAGACTCCAGATGCACACCAGACATTGTCGCTCGAGTAGCCATGGCGAAAAAAGCTTTTAACCAAAACAGACAACTCTTAAGATCCAGTTTGTCATGTAGGAGCAAAAAGTTGCTAATAAAAGTGTTCATTTGGAGTATTGCCCTTTATGGCAGCGAAACGTGGACAATGACACAAAGGGACCGAGAAAGACTGGAACCGTTTGAAATGTGGTGTTGGAGAAGGATGGAAGGTATAAGCTGGACTGAGAGAGTTACAAATGAGGACGTTTTAAGAAGGGTAAAAGAGAAAAGATCGATCTTGAACACCATCAGCACTAGAAGGGGGAAAATGATTGGTCATTTGATAAGGCACGACAACTTCTTTAAAACCATAATGGAAGGAAAGATAGAAGGAAGGAGAGGCAGGGGAAGACCACGACGCAGTTATATAGACCAAATAAAGGAAAAAGCTGGTGTCGTGTCGTATCAGCTAATTAAAGGGCTGGCGTACGACAGAGAGAAATGGAAAATACTCCACCGACAAGAGGATAACTCTTAAATTAATGATGATGATGTAAAAAAAACCGCCATATTAAAATTGTCTTTCACTATGGCAGTTTGTTTACATAGTTAGCAAATTCCATTGACGGCGGATTTTATGTAAGAATAATATATGAGGTAATATCCCGCTACGATTGTTACAAAGTCCAAAATAACCATGCCGCCCAAGAAAAAGTCACGCCCCAGTGAATATTCTATTAACTCATGGATGTATTTATGTACTTTTAGCAATAAATTAAGATGGAGTTATTTTTAAGAAATAATAAATACCTAACGATATAAAATGATTACAGTAAAACATTTAGTGCTAATGTGAAAATACTGACCTGGTTAAAATAAATTCTTCGAAAAAACACCTTTTTAGAATTTTAGAAGCAGTATACAAATCGATTTTGTATAAATATATTTATTTTGTAGAACATTTAGATGTTGACAGTAACATCGGATATATTTAATTGCCGATAAACTACTTTGCTACATCGCTTTAGTATAAGTGCCCCGAGTTTTCCCAGGTTTGTTTATGAATAAGGGGGTTAACGGCTAGTCGCTGCCGTAGCTAGTAGTGTCTGAATGTATGGCGGCTGGTAGTGTAGTAACGTGGTGTTCCGCAGCTCGGAGATCGGGCGGCTGTCGAGCTGGGCGCGCGGCGCGAGCGGCGTGGGCGCCTGGTCCACGGCCGTCGGGGACACCAGCACGCTGCGACGAGCTTCCTCCATCCGGCGCACGCTCACCGCAGGTAACGCCGAATGTACACACTCGTCGACTCTCGGGCGAGAAACTCCATATACACACTCGTTGCGTCATTTGGACAGCAGAACAACTGACTCGGCCGCAAAACGGCCGCCGGCGATTATGGATTATGAAGTCCGAAATAAAAGATTTTGATTTTGATTTGATTTGATTTGAAAAACCGACACGCGACCGAGGCGAGACCCGAGCGGGCGAGACAAGGTGAGAGCATCATGTACACACTCGTTCTCGTCTGTCTCGGGGCGTCGCGAAAAGTGTGTAGCCAGCATAACGTATTATACATTATTGTGGAGGATATAAAGTACGCAATAGAGTTGGACGTCCGAACGGAAGGTGTCCTCAAAGATACGATCCGTCTATAGCACTTTCGGCTGAGGCATTACATAGTGCATTTCGTGAATAGGTACTGTAAGGAAATAGCAAATAATAATGGACATGTGACAATTTAAATGTGAAACTGTTATTAGTGAAATGCCTCAGTGCGACCGACAAGGAAGTGGGCTGCTCTGATTATTCGGGTGGTTGTTCCAACAGTACAACAAGAATATTGTTGCTCTAATGCAATTCATAGAAGGCCTATTCGTTCAACGTACTGAGAAAATTACCATAGTGTATGTATGTTTTTTTCTCGAAAACGTTCGGCAAAGTTGACTTAATTGGTTAAAAATCAAGGTTTTGTCTGAAGGCGTACGATAATTTCAAAGTGGCGAGAAGAAAAGCATGCCTCATCATTTTCAGAAAGTATACTTTTGTTTTCTTGCACAATTTTTGAGGAAAGCACTATATTTGTATCAGCCGGAAGGGTAATTGCTGGCTTCGTATTAAATTAAACGCAATCCCAAGGTCATCCGTTTAAAATTAATACTCAGCCAGCAATATCGTACTTCCCTTGCTTCGACAATAATCTACTATTATTAAGGAGTACAGTAAGAATGTATATTTTGTACAGGAGCCGCGGGCATGAAGCGGCGCTCGACGGCGCTGCAAGCCAAGTTCGTGGCGGACGGCGTGGTGGACACGCTGCGGCGCTGCGGCGCGGGCGGCGTGCAGTTCGTGTGCTGCCTGCTCGCCGCGCGCGCCGACCACGTGCACGTGCACGTGCCGCTGCTGCGCTCGCAGGTACACTGCACTACACTACTCGTTCACGAGAGAGAGACTCAAGCGACGCCTCGTGCGACGAGTATATTCCGGATATCCCCAGGATAACTCAGGGCACGACGACGCGGTTAAACGTCTGCTAGACGGTCGCCAACTAACCCTTCCGACCGAGGATGTATGTATGTATGGTATGTATGTATGTATGTATGTCGTGCCCTGAGCATACGTTTTATTGGCGGCGCCGGCAGCCTGTTTCACGCAGGAACTCGCCGCTGATCCGCGCTCTCTCACAACTCAATGCGCTCGTGGCATCAGCACCGGGGTGTGACTTACTTGCGTGGCGATGGATGTATGTGTGCAGTGAATGTGTGAGCTTCCGTGATGAGGATCACAGGCAATCAACTGTACAGTCGACTACAAAGAGACCGATACGGCCAAAGTTACAATAATATGTTTACTCGACTGTATTGCCTTAATCTTAAGGTCGTGTATACATAATTTTGTAACTTGGGGCGTATCGATCTCTTTGTAGTCGACTGTACCAATGTAATTATAGGTGTTTTTTTTTGTCTTTTTATATCTCGTTTCGTGACGCATTGGTTCACTATAATGTCATGTTTACATGTTTTTAATCTATAAAATAAAAAATCTTAGCACCCCGCGTCGGTGTTAGGTGGCTCCGCCTGTATGTAGTCCAGTCAATGAACTGACAACTTGTATAAAGGTTTAATTTAGGAAATAATGTATTCCTGTTTTTTTTATGTGTAACGGATATATTATCAATCAAATAGTTACCCAAGGACAAAATCCGACAAAATTTCAGTCATCAAAAAAATGATAATAACTAGCTTCTGAAAAGTCAGATAAAATATTGTTGTGATATCGAGGCGAAAGGTGCCTGTGTTAAGTATTTTCTAGGAAATAGTAAAAGAGTTGTTACTGTCACAAGTGTTTATAATGAAGTAACTAGGTAAACAAGAATCATAAAAATATTAAATAAAAGAATATGTCAAATAGAATATGCCTAATATAAAAGAAAGATAACTTATAAAGAGTCTGCACAACAAGAGATTAGACTATCTACAACAAATATTAACAAATATTTTTGTGTTTATGCATGCTTCATTTAAATCTACATACTCATCTCTCTCATTACCTCCGGGTGGAAAGTTTGTCGGATTCTTGAATAAATCATCTTAGAATAAAATTTTAAAATGAATCAACAATAAAAACGCTATTATAAATTAATGTTTTTCAATAATATAATATAAATCTATGTATGTAAATAATTTATTGTAAAAAGACAGACAAAAAAAGTTAAATCGGTACAAACGCGAACTTATCCCTGTAAGGGATCTCTTCCGGTTAACCTTTTTTTGCCTGGAGTACTGCGCTGGGCGCTTCTGGAGCTGTTTCGGGTCACGTCTTTGAACGGCAGTGGTAGCGGTGGGGACGGGATGCCACGCTCCGATCTCGGTCCCACACCGTATAGGTAGTACACGTTTCGGGTGCAGCGAGATGAGAGATCTATAATGGTTTTCATACAACGTTGACGATTCCGCCTGCAAAGTGACCTTCTCTCGTATCAATTTAGAATAGAATAGAATAATATTCATTCATGACAACAACACATACATGCACATAAATCAAAATAGAAGACAAAATTGCCACGAAACGGTTCCATCTCAGTGTTGTGCTGGCCTGGTGGCCAGCGCTGGTCTTCCGATGGAACCATCCGGTGATTCCACGGCGTTTTTGTGACCCAACAACCCCAACTGCATAGTGTTTATTTCAATGCATGTGTGAGAAAAGCACTGTGTGTAACCACAAATGGAATACTAAATAGTTCTTCAGAGTAACAAATGCTGCACGCGCCTAGGGCAGGGGCGTGTCCGAGCAGTGACTATGTGTGTCTCGCTTTATCTTTAAGAAGGCCGGCAATGACGTCAATTGACACCGCGCTAGGGCTGGCTGCTCAGCAAAATGTTAACAATAACTATGTCTTCCGGCGTGAAAAAGGATTGCCAGCCTCTACAATGTACTGTTAATCAGTCAAAGGAGTTATGTAGGTCTTATCTTATCTTATCTAGATGAGGGCCCTTTCGGATGCACTTCGACCCAGCGGGATCTTTTGTGCATTTGCCCTCTCCTTTATGCCTACTCCCAAGCTCGCTCCATCATTTCCACAAAGCGGATGATGCAGCTCAGCGGGAGCACCTTGAATTCCTTTGGTTGCGGATAGTCGTTACCAAAGTAATTCATTCTTTGTCTGGCAAGGGCATGACATTCACACAGTAAGTGTTCCATGGTCTCATCCTCCTCGCCACAGATTCTACAGTCTAAACTATCCGACAGTCCCATCTTGGCCAAGAGATCCTTGACCCCGAAGGGACCTGTGAACACTCCAGATATGATTCTGAGTTGCTTCCTACTAGATTTCCAGAGCTTGTTAGTCCAGCCCGAGTCCACTCCTTCTATGAAGAGCTTAGAGTGCCTTAAGCCCACCTCATTCCTCCACTCGTGTTGGTGTTTGGTTTTGGCGTAGGCATTAAAGGCCGAAGTTATGTAGGTACCTATACGTATATCTAACCATTATATATTTCCAACTGTACCCGTTTGTCCACAGTTCCGTGGCTTCCAGCTTTTGGACGCGGCGCGCCTCTACAAGCAAGGTTTTCCGGAACACATGCCGCTCTCGGAGTTCGCCAGGAGGTAACTTCATTCATAATTACTGATTAACTGTGTAACAATTAAATTAATTGCCACTCAAAAACTGACGCACCAATCATCAGCCTCTTAGCGTTATTCCCGGTTGTGCCATAAAGGAGCCCGGGGTCCGCTTTGACACCTAATCCCAAGATTTGGCATAGGCACTAGTTTTAACCCAGACGGAAAACCAGACCTTATTGGGATTAGACCGGTTTCCTCACGATATTTTTTCTTCACCGAAAAGCTAACGGTAAATATTCCGTACAGTTCCGAAAAACTCATTGGTACGAGCCTGGATTCGAACCCACGACCGCCGCTTGACAGCCGCATGCCTGAACTAGGCTACCATAGCTCTAACAAAACTGACGCACCAATACGTCTTAATTATTTCGAAAAAATTACTTTTATAGTTGAACACCCCTTATCGCTCAAACCAGCGGTCGGCAACCTTTTAGTAGCCAAGGAGGAGTAGAAGGAGGTAATCAAATTGACGGGGGCCGCACTTGTTAATAATTTGTGACTTTATCAGGCAAATGGTTGGTTTTGTAACGAAAAACCGGCTCGAGAAGAATATTTAATCCTCTTCCTGGTTTTGATTAATTCCACACCAACCGGCATCCAAAACTGGTAAAGCCAGTTAGTACCGCTTTAATAACATTTTACATGACGCAGAATGAGGTCACCTATTCAGAATTTCTTTAGATTATTGAAAATATGTGGTAATATATTACTTGCAATTATAGATACCTGGCTGCCCCGTGGCTCCGCCCGCGTATTGCAAAGAACGCAGACAAAACTGCGTGATATAAATATTGCTTTTGTTGTCCAAAACAAAAACTTTATTCTAAACAAAGGCAAAAACTTCAATGTAAACAAAAACAATTAATTCAAAAAAAATTGGAATCGCAATGCGGTACCGAATATGGCCTGGATCGGTTCAAACCCCATTTTTATTACAACCCGTATAACCGTTAACTCTGTACATCTCTGTATTATGTATAAGATACGGAGACATTACACATGTTCTGGTACGTGTTTGCCCGGTATTAGTCTGTTCTATGATTCAAATTTTAAGAGCCCTTGTGGCCTACTTACAGAATAAATATTTAAAAGATTGATGTGTTAATACTTACGCTCTTCTTGATGAATTCCTGCACTACCTGTTTAAAATTCTAGTTTAAATGTTTCCTGCTATACAAAGGTTGTCTGGAAGAGATCGCTTTAAAGCGATAAGGCCACCTGTTGTTCATCATCATATCAGCCGAAAGACGTCCACTGCTGGACATAGGCCTATGTCCACCTGTTGTTACTATTATTTATTAAGCAAATTTTTTGTAAGATATTTCTCTCTTGTCGTGATGCAATAAAGAGTATTTATTTATCGACCGAGCGAGCGAAGCGTCTATGCTTCAGCTTGGACGAAAAATCGTTTTTCCTCATGTCCGGATGTTTGGATTTCCCCCTGTTCTCGCCTAGAGCTCACATTTCTCAACCGATTCTCATGAAATTTTGTGAGTAGGTTCGGTAAGTATACAGATTTTTTTTGTCGAGTCAGTTTTTCGAAATTTTGAAAAATGGCGGAGATATGGGTTGAAAACGTAAAAAAATACAAGAAAGGGGTCAGCGTTGACTACTGACTTGGTACAAATTTTGTGTTCCGTCCACTGTATCTTGAACTCCGAATTCGATGCGCGAGGTCTACAGCTCACAGAGCCATTAATTTATTTGATTATGACTCCTCGCAGGTACCGATTGCTCGCGACATCAGAGAGCGAGTCGGAAGAGCCGCCGACCTCGCCCCTGTCCGACCGGCAGGTTGTCGACGACATGCTGCTGGCACTCGACCTGGACGTCACCAGCTACAGGCTGGGCCTTACACAGGTCAGTGCGCTTTATTACCAGAGGCATAGGGTTGGAAATTCCGCCTGTTCAACGTCGCTGTCGGACCGGCGGGTGACCTGACGAAGTTCGCCTATCTCGATTTCTTACGCTGAAATGCTGCAAGTGCAATAGAGCTGAACAGACATAGGAATCCGCGGGGCAAAATATTTTGACAATTAGGGAGTTCCTATATCGATAAACTCAACTATCGATGCTAGTTCTATATACTAGTGACCACACAAGGGTTTGCTTTTAAAAATATGCTTTTATTAAGAGTATAAAAATAATGAAATAATAACTCAATGCTCTTCTTCGTTTTTAAAAACAATTTTATAATTTTAATTGTTTTATAGTGAGTGTCCAAAGTAGTATCTAAAGGAGGTTGAGATAATATTAACTATTTTGTAGTGCAATAGGTATTACACCCTACCTGCTTTATATAACCTAGCGATTATTTAAAACATGCTATTTATGTTAAACGATAGAACAAAACACACAATTTTGGGGGCGATTACTAGTAGGTATATAGAACGAGCACCGATAATTTAATTTGTCGATATAGGAACTCCCTACTTGTGAAACAGTTTTGCCCCGCGGATTCCTATGTCTGGAGATGAATATATTTTAACTCGTCATATATCGGATTCGGACGCTGAGCCGCGACGTCAGCTTCTAAGTGTGACAATGACATACATATTCACTGTTGACTGCGGTGCTACCACGAAAATCGAACCTCGAAGTTCGTGCATCTGCATCGCATGTCAATCGAGTAGAATGGGTGCGATAGGGACAGAGATACGGGAACATGAAATTTTGGCTTTCGTGGTTAGAGCTCTGACGACATGGTTCAAGTAGGGTATCGCGAAGTTCGACTGCGCCGGTTCTAACGCTCAAATGCTGTAAGTAAAAGTGATGAAGATATTTGAATAACACTCCATAATATCTTCGGACGCTAAGCCGTGACTTCAGTATGAATATAAACATAATATGAATATAGTTTATCGGTGGTTCTTTCAGGTTGTCTGGAGATGAATATATTTTAACTCGTCATATATCGGATTCGGACGCTGAGCCGCGACGTCAGCTTCTAAGTGTGACAATGACATACATATTCACTGTTGACTGCGGTGCTACCACGAAAATCGAACCTCGAAGTTCGTGTATCTGCATCGCATGTCAATCGAGTAGAATGGGTGCGATAGGGACAGAGATACGGGAACATGAAATTTTGGCTTTCGTGGTTAGAGCTCTGACGACATGGTTCAAGTACGGTATCGCGAAGTTCGACTGCGCCGGTTCTAACGCTCAAATGCTGTAAGTAAAAGTGATGAAGATATTTGAATAACACTCCATAATATCTTCGGACGCTAAGCCGTGACTTCAGTATGAATATAAACATAATATGAATATAGTTTATCGGTGGTTCTTTCAGGTTGTCTGGAGATGAATATATTTTAACTCGTCATATATCGGATTCGGACGTTGAGCCGCGACGTCAGCTTCTAAGTGTGACAATGACATACATATTCACTGTTGACTGCGGTGCTACCACGAAAATGGAACCTCGAAGTTCGTGTATCTGCATCGCATGTCAATCGAGTAGAATGGGTGCGATAGGGACAGAGATACGGGAACATGAAATTTTGGCTTTCGTGGTTAGAGCTCTGACGACATGGTTCAAGTACGGTATCGCGAAGTTCGACTGCGCCGGTTCTAACGCTCAAATGCTGTAAGTAAAAGTGATGAAGATATTTGAATAACACTCCATAATATCTTCGGACGCTAAGCCGTGACTTCAGTATGAATATAAACATAATATGAATATAGTTTATCGGTGGTTCTTTCAGGTTGTCTGGAGATGAATATATTTTAACTCGTCATATATCGGATTCGGACGTTGAGCCGCGACGTCAGCTTCTAAGTGTGACAATGACATACATATTCACTGTTGACTGCGGTGCTACCACGAAAATGGAACCTCGAAGTTCGTGTATCTGCATCGCATGTCAATCGAGTAGAATGGGTGCGATAGGGACAGAGATACGGGAACATGAAATTTTGGCTTTCGTGGTTAGAGCTCTGACGACATGGTTCAAGTACGGTATCGCGAAGTTCGACTGCGCCGGTTCTAACGCTCAAATGCTGTAAGTAAAAGTGATGAAGATATTTGAATAACACTCCATAATATCTTCGGACGCTAAGCCGTGACTTCAGTATGAATATAAACATAATATGAATATAGTTTATCGGTGGTTCTTTCAGGTTGCGAAAGTTTTAAGGTGATTTACCGAAATGCTATTTTTAGGTTTATTCATCGTGTCGTTTTCGGAACACTTACCTAACACTGTTATTGTTTGAAAAACATTATATGCAACACTGCAAAAAAAATTAGGGGACAATCTTACACAAATCGATCTAGCCCCATAGTAGGCTCAATAAGGCTTGTGTTAAGGGTACTAGATGACGGTATATATAATGGATACAAATACGTAAATATATAGAAAACATCTAAAACTCAGAAACAAATATTGATGCTCAATACAAAAATATTTGCCCTTACCGAGATGCGAACCCGGGACCTTCAGCTTTTTAGCCAGCAAAAAGGGTCAAGCACCTTGTAATATTTAATGGCGGAGGTACAAAAAGTTTCACCATTGAACGAAATATACCCGAAACTCGGCGGTATACGCATCGTAAACTCGTAGCCGCAAAATTCGGAAAAGCAGGAAATTCGCGGTTAATAAAGCGCACTACGAAAGATGGAAAACAGGCTTCACTCGTGCATTAAACGACTATTTTATGTTTTGATCAGAACCCTAACTCATATTTTGTGCGTTAAATAATTTCTTGAATACCTTTTGTGCAATTAACCTGTTGCTGTGTATAATAAAGTGCTTACATACGAATACATACTTACATAAACAGTGTTATGGCCGGTTCCAATAATCAATCCACCGATGTCCGATAGTGTTCCTTACCAACAGTTACATTTTGACACATTTTCTACGGGTAATCTGTCAAAAAGTAACTGCCGTAAGGAAAACTATTTTGATTTGATTTTTAGGACCGGCCATTAGTGTGTTTAACCTCTGACCGCCCAGCCACGACATTGGCAAGCGTTTTATCTGTTCATTTTAGTTAGTTGGTTTGTTGGGGTTAGTTGGGATCACACGCAATGAATTAGAAATCCGCTGCCGCCGCCGCGCAATACCGTGGCTGGGCCGTGAACTTCTTGCATTTCATGAAGCCGAGTGGATTAGACGAAATCAGACTCTAACGTCTTAATAATAGGGACGCGCCCACTGGCCTTCGTAAAATCCAACTGTATCAAAATAAAATGTTATTAACGTTTATGTTCGACAACTTTCTAAGTCATTCATTGCGATTTATTGGTACAACTATCAATATTTAACGTCTATAAATGTAATCTCTGGGAAATATGATTTAAAATGATGAGTGTTTCTAGATTAGAACTGACAGTAAAAAATAACGACCTTATAACGTAATATTACCCAGGGTATTATGTTTCACTTTCATCTGCGTAAAATTGGCAGAGGCGTTGAATAAAATAATCAAATTAAATACAAAGGCGCAAAGGTACGCCGCGGAACCAATGAACGTTACTATAAGAATCAACTTTATTTCGTATGTAATTCAGTTCATTTTCCTCCAGAGGAGAATTGTAGTATGTCTTAATCAATCGTCTTATAGAATCAATTTGCTGGAAATAAAAAGGAATTGGGTTTATTGAATTCACACTATGTGCGAAATCAGGCATGACTTGTAAAAAGTTTGGGTGGTCAAATATTAGGCTTCAAAAATCGTACTTTACGTATCACTAAAGTTTAGATGCATCAGATGCAAAAAAAAACACTATGTGCAGGTGCCAAGCACCTACCACCATTTGTTTGGCTTCTCACGAACTCTATATTTTGTCTAGTGGCGCGAGCAGCTAGTTAAAAAATAAATGTCTTGTCGACCTACATATGTATTTTGCACATATGTCACATGCGATTATTAGGCCTCGTTTTATAACGAAGCGTTAGACCAAATGACGGACCAAATTTTAGTAAAAAGGCATTTTTAGGGTTCTGTAGCCAAATGACAAAAAACGGAACCCTTATGGATTCGTCATGTCTGTCTGTCCGTCCGTATGTCACTGCCACTTTTTTCCGAAACTATAAGAACTATACTGTTGAAACTTGGCAATTAGATGTATTCTGTGAACCGCATTTAGATTTTCACACCGAAATAGAAAAGAAACAATAAATTTTGGGGGTTCCCCATACTTAGAACTGAAACTCAAAAATTTACTTTGCTTCAAACCCATACGTGTGGATTATCTATGGATAGTTCTTCAAAAATGATATTGACGTTTCTAATATCATTTTTTTCTAAACTGTATAGTTTGCGCGAGAGACACTTCCAAAGTGGTAAAATGTGTGTCGTCGTCGTTCCCCCCCTCCCTAACTTCTAAAATAAAAGAGTGATAAAACTAAAATAAATATTTGATGTACATTACCATGCAAATTTTAATACGTCATAAATCGTAAACCACAATTTATCTTTCCGAGTCCGACTCGTACTTAGCCGGGTTTTTTTAACATTACTTACCATACATAAGGTATAACGGATCTTTATAAAAGCGGGGGTTAATATTGTTATTTTGTTTCATCATCATCATTTTATCAGCCGAAATAAGTCAGCTGTTGGACATAGGCGTCCCCCGAAAAGTGCCAGTGATCGTTCCTGCGGCACCCGCATCCGGCGGTCTCCCGCGACCTTTACTAGGTTGTCAGTCCACCTTTTTGGATCTATCCACGCTCATTATTGTACATAGTTATGAATCTTATTGTACAAGTATATATACTTGAACAATACGAGGCTCATATATGAGGAATATATACGAGTAAGTAACGTACAAGTATCAGTATATCGTCATCCTCCTAGCGTTATTCCCGGTTGTGCCCTTAAGGAGCCCGAGGTCCCCTTTGGCACCTAATCCCAAGATTTGGCATAGGCACTACTTTTACGAAAGCGACTGTTATCTGACCGTCCAACCCGGAGGGAAAACTAGACCTTATTGGGCTTTAACCACTTGCCACTGTATTATATTTCGTGCGTAAGTTTTTGAAAATACCCAGTGGTCCGAGCCGGGGCTCGAACCCGCGATTCCTCTCGAAGCCTCCAGATTAAAAGTCGCGTGCCTTACGGCTCGGTTTCAGTGGCTCCTAGACTAGTATCAGTATAATCTTGACTAGTATCAGTATAATCTAGACTAGTATCAGTATAATCTAGACTAGTATCAGTATAACCTAGACTGGTATCAGTATACTCTTGACTAGTATCAGTATAACCTAGACTAGTATCATTATAATCTAGACTAGTGTCAGTATAACCTAGACTAGTATCAGTATAATCTAGACTAGTATCAGTATACTCTAGACTAGTATCAGTATAACCTAGACTAGTATCAGTATAATCTAGACTAGTATCAGTATACTCTAGATATTAGTAAAATCGCGTACGTTTTCACGTATCGGGCCCTGACGAATTCGGTGATCACGTGATCAGTCATAGTAGATGTATCGTTTTCATACATTATAGCCAGTAGTTATATTATTTCGATAACAAGCGATCACGGTAATATGAACGCTTTATACTCGTCAACTTTAATGTTTGTATTAAGACTTCGTACATCGAACTATAATCACATACTTTTTTCTATTTCTATTCTTACACAGCCATGGAAGACGTTGTCTCCCTTCTTGACACTGCTTGTATGGTCTGTAATAGACTTAAAGGCCATTGATTGATTTCTATGGAGCTACCAACTCAAGTAAGATAATTTATTATACAACTGATTAAACAACTATAATGAATTCGACCAATAGAACGTCGCCTTGGTCATAGTCATAGCAGAAAAGACATTAACGAAACCCTGCGCTAAGCCAGTGGGCTGCGCTTGTTTCAGCATGGCTTAGATTTTCAATTGTTTTTTATTTGTTAGCCTGCTGGAGTGTCCCACTGCTGGGTAAACGTCTCGCCCCCCGGATTACAATTCGTCTCTGTCGTAACGAATAAAGTTGGTGATTTGAATTGATGGAAAACATTTTAAATTTGTTACGTCCGATGATATATTGGCCCATCAAATACTTCTCTTTGGGAACTAGCCTCAATTATTATTTAATGGCCATGAAATGAGTGAAAGGTTGCACCATGCTTACATCTGCAGAGCCCAGAAGGTTGGCTTTCGCTTTATATGGTGTTCAATGGTGTTGTCTTGTCAGACAGAGCACCATACTTTGGGGTGCAATGTGACGAAATATTCCTAAATGAAAATATATAGGGAAGGAAAGAGAATAGAAAGAAGAAATGCCAGTATTTGAAGTCAGTATTTAAGTTTTTAAGTTTCAGTATTTAATCGTACAAACCCTACGAATACGAGTATATTATTAAGTTTTTTTTATAAAACGACGGTGGCAAATAAGCGTACGGCCCGCCTGATGGTAAGCAGACACCGCAGCCTATAGACGCATGCAACTCCAAAGGAGTAAAATGGGCGTTGCCGACCCTTGATATGTTTGAGAATTCGCCGTGTCGACAGCTGAAGGAACAAATTCCCTCGCTCTCAACACAACGCATCCTTGGGAGCACTCGCGACCTTGCTCACCACCAGGAACACAACGCTACTGCAGAGCAAGTGTAATTATGGATGTGGTCTTCTGCAAGGCGGAGGTACTTCCCCAGTTGGGCTGCTCTAAATTCGAGCGGGATGATATTTCGCTATGCCCTACCTCATATTGAGTGTCGAGAATGTGCTCGTAATTAGCCAACCAGTTAGAATATACATTTTTTGTATATTACGTAGATTTGTATGTTTTATGTTGTGATTTTGGAAGACATTATTTAAAACCGAAATATGTACTTATAATTTCTCATATCGTGGAATATATATTAGTAAAAGCTAAACAGATAACGCCTGAAACACAGGTGCGCCCTGCAATCGGGTTCAACGGTAAACTTGACAGTCATTGTCAAATTTAGTACCTATTGGGGCTCAAGGCACACTGCGCGGCCTGGCCGCAGCTGTCACTGTTGACTGCCACCGCAGGCCGCTCGAGTCTGTGAGAGGCCTAAAGTTTTTCCCTGTAAGAGTCTTTATGACATTGACATAAGATTGAACATCACCAGGTTTTACTACCTGTAAACAGTTATCACTGACCATATACAACATGTAACAAAAATAACGCAAAACCGTTTAAGGGCATAACAGGTATCGTGTATAAGAAAACACTTAAGAGAAAAAAAAAATGGCCGCGATTTTTTTTAAACATTTGTATGACTATGGAGCAGCTAGGTCGACTGGTGCGGGTTTTGCGTTATTTTTGTTACGCGTTGTATGTAATAACAAATTTATGTAACTTGTTTTTGTCTCAGCCGCGAGTACCGACTAAATAATGACGATGACCACCTCAAATTGAGTTAAAAAAAAAACATTATATCCGAATGAAACGTCTGGAAATTTCTTTCACATCAATTTCGGTACTGGGGTATCCATTCAAGGCGGTCTCGCTATTATCTTCTCTTTTATTCTCATTACGTTATTCAAATGGGGGAGCGAGAACGTTGAAAGTAATGTCTTATAGATGTGCATGTCGGATAGGCTCGAGCAACGCAACAAACAATTATTGGCAATATAACGTTGTGCGTTGATTAGCCGAATCTAATAAATATAGTAATCGACTTTTAAACTGTAAAAAAATAGTTTCACTTCAAGTTCGAACCTTTAGCCGGCACCATGCAAGAGAAAATGCCAGTGAAACGGAATCAACTATCGCAGGAAAAGCAACGTAGTTTTGTTTTATTTTGAAACTTGCTTTTGCCCGCGACTTCGTTCGCGTTGACGTCCTTTTGTTCGACTGATAAAATTCATGAGCTGAACGCACTACATTTTGCTATCATGTTAATTACATCTCCACATTTATATGAATAACGGAAAATTGTTGTGCACATGCGAGTGAACGTAGAAATTATATCAGATTCTGCGGCGGAAATGATCCGGCCGCCTCTTTTCCATCGCTCGGTGGATGTTTCACACGAAACAAGTGAAGAAATAATAAAGATAGAAAAACCATTTACTCCATACATACCTAAATACCTATTCTAGAAGGTTAGATATTTATAGTCTGAATAAAAACATTTTTTTAATTAGTATTTGTATTGTATGCAAATGTATTTACTAATGCACGTGCCAACTAAAATTTGACAAAAACACTGTATGTAATACAATATTCCATAAAAATGTATATTTAGTGTTCTATGATATTTAGCTGCGGATCTGTATACCTAATGGCGTTTTTACACAGACACTTTTCGTTGAAATCTACGCTAAAGTTCGTAAACACGGTTATCAGTATTACATAAAACATTGGATGTATATAAGCGCTCTAAGCGTAATCGAAATTATGCTACTTTGATGATGTTCAATTGGTGACCCCTTTCAAACCCCCACGATTACACCGTCAAACAGTTGGTTGCCTGATGTCAATACTAAACATGAATAAAAACTTGCCTTTCTTCTGACTCGCCCGTTTTGATAGCCAATAAAAAGATTTGAGTAACGAGTGCTTAAAAGCCAATTTTTTCATTCAGTTTACGTGGCGTAAATGCATTAATGTTAGAAAACTGCGGCTTTCATCGAATTCGACACTAGTTGCCCTCATAGCCCACGGTTCGACTGACAACCGCGTAATGACTGTTTTTAACTTGAGACACTTTGGAGGTTACATCCGAATGGCTTTTACTGTGACATAGTGATTGCGTTTTGGCGACGATTTTTAGCCGCAGCGTACGATGTACAGGAATGTTTTAATAATACTTACAAACACGCAATGTCATGACAAGTTCTACAAAGAAATGATTTTGCGAAGATGATAAAATTTTATATCTTTGGCATTATATTTTTGGGTCGTACAACTCTTTAGATCTTTAATGACCAAAAACAATAAATATATACCCGCAGGTACCATATTTAAGAAACACATAATATGTATTTTCATTTAGGTAATGCTTACCACAAAAATTAACTTTTGAGTAAGCGCACCAAAAAATACGCTTAGGAAACGAAACAATATGGGTCTAAAAGTTCACCGCACCAAAAATAAAAAATAAACATCGAAGGCATGCTCGAAGTAAAAATAACCGATCGTGTTAATTATAGTGCGTCAACTGGAGTTTAGTTTAGTTGAACGTAATAGTGTCTGTAAAAGTGAAAGCGGCCTTATGCAATCATTGTATTCTAATGTAAGGCTCGCTTGCCTTTATACAAGTAAACACAGTTTCAACTAACTCAAATCCTAGTTTTTTGTGTTTTATTTATATTTAACAATAGTTATAACATAGACAATTTTTTTTTTTAAACACGAAGTTTTAGAGATGGTTTGTTGTTCCAACTTTGTTAAATGGAAAATAATCTCACAACTGCTCATCAATTGACCGCCTTCCTGGACACTACGAAGGTAATCAATAAATGCAATTAGAGGTATACGTTCTTTCTCAGACGGCTTTACATTCGAATTTTTTGCGGTGCTTGAAATTATCTATACAAGATCTTTATTCCTTAATAATAAAGCCATGTCTCGATCTATTTATGATTTTTGCTATACTTGGTCTGCTAATGACTGTAATTACCTACATATCAAACTCTAGCATTATTATGTAACTTCCGGTGCAGTCAGTTATGCGTTGTAAATTGGCATGCGCATAAACAAATTTATCCGAAGTAGGTCGTTTGAGCGTCCCACTTTTGAAATATTAATCAGTTATCAAGTATCAAAAACATTAGTTACACAAGCACAATGACGTAACATGTTACGTTACGTCACTTGTGTTACTTCGGAACTGGCTGCGAGACGCCGTGGTGAGCTATAGTGGGCCAACGTCAAGACTTTTGTGGGTGTATGTCAAGACAGACACCCACAAAAGACGTAGGTTCGGTTACTACGAAATGCGAATTTGTAATTTCGGATGGTGCTGTACGTACGCCCCGTTTTTCGAGATTGGAGTGAGGACACCGCGATCATAATTTTCTGATTCTGCTGGTTTTTTTTAGCGCGCTTAGTACCTGCCTTCAATTAACGGGAGTTAATAGAACACGCGTACAGGACTACAAAAAGCCCTATGGCTTTTGTAGTTCAGTCTCTCTTTGCACGGAAATAAATGCGACAGTTTTGCTTAGTGATTATCTGGCGGGCCCCGGATGCAATGGGATGGTGGTTCAGGATCAGTGTTGCCAGATCGTCGCAAAAAGGACGGTTTTTCGTCCCTTTTAATGCCATACCGTCCTGTTGTCGTCCTTTCCAAGGTGCCGTCCCTTTTGGGCCAAAATGGACGGCACCTTGGAAAGGACGACAACAGGACGGTATGGCATTAAAAGGGACGGAAAACCGTCCTTTTTGGGACGATCTGGCAACACTGTTCAGGATGCAACCAGGATTACGTTAAGATGAGCAGGGGTATGATGAACAGTTTGACATTTACACAAGGTCTGCACGTTGCCACATACAAGTATCTTTGTGCGAGCGTCGCCGATGTGTTACGAGACCTCAATCGCAGCGGAAACTTGAGACTTACATCACTCTAAACGTCTCTTCCGATAGACAATTTGTATACATGCAACTCTGTTGAGTGCGTTAGGAGTTTAAGGCATTTTTGCTTAAAATATGAAGATACCTGGAAGATTATTACACATGGAGTAAAGTTCATTGCAACCCTTTTTTACGAACTTTGAAGCTTGTCATATATATATTTTACATGCACATATTTTAAAATAGCGTAATGTAGGATTTGGCCATATGCTAGTTGAGAAACAAGTTTAAACTGGTTTAACCTAGTTTTCTCACAATTTCTGCGGATATAAATTACGTGATATTTACCAAGACTCTCTACACATACTCGTAGATCGATTCTTCGTGATGTACGGTTGACGTCAAATATATGTTCAATTTTGCACTTATTCCTTTGTAATGTGGCGAGAACTGTATACATATGTTTGACACCGACTGTACAGCTCACCTACAAATAGTGATGTGCCGGTTGGAATATTCCCGGGAGCGGAAATATTCCCCAGGGGAAGGAATATTCCTATGATCCCAGGAATATTCCCAAAACAGGGGAATATTGCAACACAGATTGGGCAAATTAAAAATAGAATTAAAGTTAGTTACAATTAATAGTACTCCGAAGAATAAAATGTTTTTATTTTAAACTACGTTTTTGTGCTAGGTGTAAATGTTTTACAAGTACGTCTAGTTTTATTCAACAAAATTTAAACTTTTGTTTTATCACAAAATATATATATATAATTACCAGGTCATCAGTCCACCTTGCGGGGGGCCTACCCACGCCGCGCCTTCCGGTTCGTGGTCGCCACTCGAGAACCTTTCCGCCCCAACGGCCATCGGTTCTACGTGCTATGTGCCTCGCCCACTGCCACTTAAGTTTAGCGATTCGGAGGGCTATATCGGTTACCTTGGTTCTGCTGCGGATAGCCTCATTTCTGATGCGATCACGCAGAGACACACCAACATAGCTCTCTCCATAGCCCTTTGGGTGACTTTGAGCCTTCTTATGAGGCCCATTGTAAGCGACCACGTTTCAGTGCCATATGTCATCACTGGCAACACACACTGGTCAAAGACTCGTCTTGAGACACCCGCCTGGTAAAGGTTGCTGGAGTCCGCTGGATGCGGGTGGCGCAGGACCGGTGACTTTGGCACTCTTTGGGGGAGGCATATGTCCAGCAGTGGACGTCTTTCGGCTATATATATAGGTCCTAGAACCACATAGGAATATTCCCAATGTTACTGAGAACATTCCCAGAAACATTGGTAATATTCCCAGGAACATTAGGAATTTACTATCACAGGTGAGTCACTCTTTAATGTCTCAGTAAAAAGTTTAAGGGCTTATGTATGTTCCCTTTGCGTGGGAATATTCCTGGGAACGGCACATCACCTACAAATATATCTTGACACCGCGATGCGTAGTAACTAAGCGTAGGTAGAGGTCTAGTTTCGCTAGCCATGACGGGTGGGGTGAGGCGCATGGAGTCGGCTGCGGTGTCTCCACCAGGCTGGGCCGTATGCTTGTTTTCCGCCGTCGTAGTAAAAAAAAAGTCTCCCGAGCTTTGGCGCGACAACGCGTCATCGAACTTACTTGACCTCAATCCTGACTCGGAACTGTACGTTACGTAACATATTATCTTCCGTCTACAAGTTACTTTGTCTATGGTTTGCATCTTTAACCTTACTAGGCAAGTTAGTGGGTCAAGTTTCGTACCTCCTATTGTTGGTTAGCTAAACATATTGCTGGGTCAAGAGAGATTTAGGCATAATTGTAAATGGTTAGAATAGAACCACCGCCTTCTCGCGGTTGTCGTAAGAATCAACTATGGGATGAGGTTGTAGTGTGTTGTAGGCGATGGGCTAACAGCCGATCACTGCAATTCCTCAATTTTTAACCTACTATTGCTAGAAGTGGCACTGAAAATTTAATTAAATCTGCTCTGCCTGCCCGTTCTGAGAACATTGTCGTGAATGTTTTAATGTATGATTCTAATCTGACTCTAACTTCTATCAAAACTATTTTATTGAGCATTAGTGTACCTATTAAAATTCGTTTGTATACATATAGTAACCGCACTTTGCCATGTTATATTTATTTATTATAATTTATGTTAAAAATGGTCATCAAATGAATTTTAATACTAGATATTCTTTGTTACTTGTTACATAATACCAACAAGTGTCGGGCCACATGCAGTGTAGGGTTCCGTAGTTGCCTGTCTGTCTTAGTTACATAGTCACGCGCGCGCCAACTAAATAGTGCTATTGCGCCGGCCGACTTTGTAGGAAAGTTGGCCTTTCTAAGTACATTTTAGTTTGTCGACTCGGTAACTAGTTATGCCTACTCACCCGTGATAGTTTTCCTTTTAAATTTATTATATGTACTATTTTTTCACATCCCCAGTAGTAGTCATTAGGCGGCAGGTGGGAGGGGACAACATGACTCGAACAAAAATTAGGGCTCTAAAGCCCAATATCTTGCAAACGAATCACTGAGTTGAAAAATGGTTTTAAGAAACCCATAATATTTTTGAACAAGCTATCCAACAATACCCCAAACTATGGGTTTATCGAAAAAAAGTCTACATCCCCACGTTTGTATGTAAACATTTTTTTTACAAAAATATATTCTACCGTTTTGGCGCTGTGATTGATTTATTGTTTTAAGGGTGGTTTAGTCATAAGGGAGGACATGGCGAAACTCCGAGTACAAGGGTTCCGTGTTGACTGCGGAACCCTAAAAATCCTAGATGAAGCATGATGACTCGACAGCAGAATTTGATAAAATTATGACGATTAGGTAAGCTAATATATGTATAATCTGTCTGCGACCGAATTTACGCTAGTTTTTCTAGTTTGGCTACCAAACCAACATAATAATCAAACCTGTTTTGATCATAGGAACAAATATACGCAAATGGTCTGGTTTTAAAATAATTCTCTTACGTATATAAATCTTGAATGTGGCATGGACTATCTGAGTTTTACTAACGTATTAATGCTAATTCCAATTTATCATAATCTTATATAATTCTATGTCCACTATAATTCATAATGAATGCCTAACAACTGACTTAAAGACAACCATACATACACACTGTCAAACTGTTATAGTTGTGTGGGGCAATGTGGTATTTTAGCACCAAGAAACAAAAAATAACTATAATAAATAAAAAATATCTTATCAAAAGGCTATGGGTATTGGGACTACGACGTGGTTCGTCGCAAAACAGGTTTATAAGATGTAATATAACAATCATAATACTTATATATAGCTATATAAGTATATCTAAGACATCGTTATATCGTGTCTCGTTTTAGCTTTTGACTCTAAAATCATAGAGCTGGCGAACGAGCACCTGAATGGTAGTAACTATTGTACGTTCAGCAATTCCGTAAGATCAATATTACGAAATTTTGATTCAAATTTGTATGCACCGACTCTTAAATTCCTATTTCCTGCCTACTTAACAGTTATGGAAGAGCGGGGCACCCTAACACAGGTTTACTTACCTAAAAGGAAGTCCCAATCCCTGCAAGCATTGTACGTGATGAAAAAGGGAAAATAAACAATTTTCATTCGGAAAGTGCTACAATTCAATTATTTATTTATTTCAAATCATGACGATCTATACTACACTGCTATACTTACATGTTGAGATTAGTTCGCTAGCTAGCGCGTATCCAAATATGCATGTAATGCATGCGAGAGCCTCAAGACCAGCTATAGTCAACCTGCGGCCCGCCGAGCTGTTGCGAGTGGTCCGCCATCCACCATGCGATCCTAGTATAAAACCCATAAATTTACCTTGTGGCCCCTTAAGCTAATAGTATTTTATGCAATCGTTATATAATGTATGCTTTTTCAGTCGAGTACCACGTTTAGGCCACGAAGCTTGCTAAGTGGCCTAATTAAGGTACGAGACTTAAAAAGCTAATTATATAACTATTGTATACAATACTTTTTCTACGAGTCAACTGAACTAATTAAATAAACTTGGTATCTATTGAAAACGAAGTGCAACCAAAGGCTTTTTCTTTTTTGTGCGTTTATGTCCTTACCTTTTGATTTTCTCATGACGGCGTCCTATTGGTGAAATACATTATAGTTCAGTAAAGGCGCCACGTGTATGGTCAATTTTGGGAGCGCCATAGAAAAAAAGTATGTGATTTAAGTTTCGTGTACGAAGTCTTAATTCAAACATGAAGGTCGACGAGTATAAAATGGTATTTTATGCAATCGTTATATAATGTATGCTTTTTCAGTCGAGTACCGCGTTTAGGCCACGAAGCTTGCTAAGTGGCCTAATTAAGGTACGAGACTTAAAAAGCTAATTATATAACTATTGTATACAATATATTTATTAAAACTTTCACGATTCTCACACATTATACGCGATTAAGTCCCGTTTAGTATAAATAATATTGTATACAATACTTTTTCTACGAATCAACTGAACTAATTAAACAAACTTGGTATCTATTGAAAACTATAAGTGCAACCAACGGCTTTTTCTTTTTTGTGCGTTGATGTCTATTTCCTTTTGACTTTCTTACGACGGCGTCCTATTGGTCAAATACATTATAGTTCAGTAAAGGCGCCACGTGATTGGTCAATTTCATTTTAGTTGTCTCAAGTTATGAAATGTTGAGTTGGGAGCCCCATAGTAAAAAGTATGTGATTTAGGTTTGGTGTACGAAGTCTTAATTCAAACATTAAGGTCGACGAGTATAAAAAGTATCTTTTCGACCCTAGTGGAAAAAAGGTTGAGTGTGGCTGCTCCGATGCACTGATCATCAAATTTATTTTGAATAAAATTGGAATTAGGTTACTGAATTCATTCTGCATATTTTTTTAATGATATATTAGGGAACGTGCCACCCACCACCGTATGTACCATTGAATGTACAGAGGTGCTCGTTCAATGGTACGCACGGTGGTGGGTGAAACAAAGCGATAGCGGTCACAGGAGGTGTTCACACTTTTCACCAAGGCTCAGTACTGTGCCCTTTTCTGTTATGCTTGGTTTTAAACTCAGTAAGTAAGTAAGTAAGTGATTTATTTGTAAACATGGATTACAGCGTGGTGCTGTTTCGCCGATAGGCATACAAATTTAAAATCTAACATGACATTTAAAATTCACGATGCTTAAAACTTAAAAGTAGAATAAACC
Organism: Epinotia bilunana; assembly: GCA_947049275.1. Taxonomy (NCBI): domain Eukaryota; kingdom Metazoa; phylum Arthropoda; class Insecta; order Lepidoptera; family Tortricidae; genus Epinotia; species Epinotia bilunana. Next base: position 5,921,780 of record OX346271.1, on the reverse strand, counting down.
TAAATTACAATTACATTATGTCCCGGATATACATTAAATTCGTAAATAATATTAAAAATAAATAAAAATACTCACTCACCGAGGCAGCGCGAAATTCAGCAGCGTGATACGCTGATGATGTTGCTATTTGTACTGAGAGCCGTATTGAGTTACAGGAAGCGCTTTTGTCATGGAAGCACCAATAATAGACCGGTGACCGCGTGTTGAGTGTTGCAAAGACCCAATTTATGGCCCTGAACGAGCAACATCCCGGCGACGATAGATTCCCATCGATGGGCAATTAGTCGCCATGTGCGAACAATACAAATAACTGGTTAGGTAGTATGATGCACAATTCGGGGAACATAGGGGGGGTTTTAGGTGAGGCAGGGCACAGCGAGGTGACGTAGGGCACAGCGAAATGTCGTCCCGCTCGAATGTGGAGCAGCCCAACTGGGGAAGTACAGCCTTGCAGAATACCACAGCCATAATAACACTACTATTTACTTGCTAGTAGTGTCGTGTTCCTGGAGGTGAGCAAGGTCGCCAGAGCTCCGGAGGATGCGTTGTGTTGAGAGCGAGGGAATTTGTTTCTTCAGCTGTCAACACGGCGAATCCTCAAACATATCAAGGGTCGGCAACGCCCATGTTAATCCTTTGTAGTTGCATGCGTCTATAGGCTGCGGTGTCCGCTTACCATCAGGCGGGCCGTATGCTTGTTACCACCATCGTTGTATAAAAAAAAAACAATGCAACATTCAGCATCGAATACCCGCTGCATGGCTAAAATGGCAAGAAGTGAATGGTGTTACATGTGACAAAAGAATGTCGATTAAACTATTAAAAGGTTTGGTATAATATAATGGTAATAAAATATACAAGAGCATCATAAGGCCGGTTCTCACGTATGGCAGCGAGACGTGGGCGTTAACTCAAAAGCATGTCCATTTCATCCAAGTTGCCGAAATGAAAATGTTACGGTGGATGTGCGGCGTTACTAGGCTCGATAAAATCCGCAACGAGTACGTACGAGGAAGCCTGGGCGTCCGTGACATCGCCGATAAGATCCAAGAGATCCGGCTGCGATGGTATGACCATGTGAAGAGGAGGCCACCAAACTATGTTGGTAACTTGCCACTACAACTTTCCTTCTCTGGTCGAAGATCCACGGGCAGACCCCGAACAAGATGGAAGGATGTTGTGCTAAGAGACATAAGAGAGTGCAAGTTATCCGAAAGAGATGTCGAGGACAGAGCGAAGTGGAGAAGTAAAACGAGGAAAGCTCAGACCCCACCATCATGTGGGTATAGCTAGGAAGAGAGAGATATATCAGGGAACGTGCCCTTATCGTTTTGTTAAAGTTAGGGAAGTACCTTAGTGTTTCATAAAATATGTTATCCCCAAATATAACTTGGGTAATTGTGGTTCATCAAGTACCCAACAAAAACATTTCATTGCGAAATCTCAGTTATGGTCAGTGGTTACGATAACTTTCTCAGCGCTGATTTATTTTTAGTTGTTACATAAAGCCGCGATGGGAAAAGCGGTGAAAATGTACAGTGCAATTGTCTTTTACTCGTCAAGTTCTAATCTCGATGTGACACGACATACCAATATGGCACCAGTTACGCTGGGTCGCTATTCCGTTTGACTTAATTGACCTCTCAACATGGAACAAAGGCGATATCCTAGGGTTGACTCCTCAGTCAACCCTAGGATATCGCCTTTGTTCCATGTTCTTTCATAGATATCTGAAATTAGACAAGAATAATAATTTAATAAGGCACGATCCACAAAACTATATAGTAAATTTGACTGTGGAGTTTATATAGGCTGGTCTCCGTACTAATTTTGTACTTTAGGTGTAATGCTTATTTCAGATTCAGACATTCATTTCTTTTTGATATATATACATAGAGTATATCTACGTATATGCTCTTGAATGTACCATCTTAGCCGGACAAGAAACGTTTTCATTAAAATTTTATGCAATTTTTCGCGCTACGTGCAAGGTGTTTGGACTATTGCAAAAATATACGATAACATATGATCTAGCCAAGACGCAACAACAGTCTAGATTATTACATTTACTGGGTGTCTTTACTCATTTGATGCTTTTGTAAATAACTGTTGTACTGTCAGCCTCATATAGTTAGTAGCAGCCAAAGAAGCCAAATATATCGTAACACATCCTTAGTCCTATAGTAATAAAGACGTGTTCCGATATGTTTGGCTACTTTGGCTGCTACTAACTATATGATGCTGACTGTACTTACGAAAAATTGAGAAGTCCGTGTTTTGTTTAATGCTGGCACTTCACTTCACGGTATTTGCCCAAATATTCGTATTGCATCTTTTTTCCTTCCTACGGCAAATGAAAGAGAGGCAACCAACGCGAACACGCAACGCCAAGTGAAGTGCCAGCATGAGGATGACAGACTCCAGAAATGAAAGGTTAAATAAAGGTTCCATAATTTAATTGATTGATTTGTGATTTTTTTTAATGTAGCTTTCTCCTTCAAAGATGAAAATTGTAACCGACCAAAACGCCTAGTGACTGCAATACGGCCACATCCTAAATTAAAAGACATATTTGAGATGTGGCTCTATTGCACACTGCAATATGATCACATCTCAAAAGTAAAATACATTTGAGATGTGTTTTACTTTTGATATTGCAGACACAAGGCAAAAAATTCATCTTCCTACAATAACAAAACGTGGTCATGGTATTCAGAATTTTATGTGTCGCTGGAATCCTCAAAGATATTATAATTACTCGCCTTGACGCGTACACGATCAGCGTCTGATAAATTGCCCCAAATATCTTCGTAAATGCAGTTTGAGATCGCGAATTTCTCGTGGAAAGTAGTTCGGGTAATCCTTACTAATGAACCGGTAAAGTACTTTTTCTTGGTAGTTAAACAAGTATTGAATGCAGAGCAAAAGAAAAGGGACCGGTTAGGCCGGGCTCCGTCGATGCAAGATAAACGATCTTTAAAAAGTGCACTTAATATTTCAGCGATAGGCTTTTATTCTACTCTCACAAGCCCAGGCGTGAAAGCCGGGAGCGATTTTGGTGTGATGTGGCACCATTAATTATTCCATACTTCCGTTTAATCCCCCCGTTAAACGACGCAAAAAGAGGGGTGTTATAAGTTTGACGTGTCTGTGTATCTGTGTCTGTCTATGGCATTGTAGCTCCTAAACGAATGGACCAATTTTAATGCGGTTTTTTTTGTCCGAAAGCTGGTGTGATGGAGATGCTCTTCTTAGGGTGCCATATTATTATTATTATTATTCTGTATTTCAGGCATTGGCCATATCACAATACAAACATACAATATAATACAATATAACTTAATTAATAAGATAAAATAAAAACATGTCAAATAAGAATAAAATTGGAATTCATAATAAATAAAACATTAAAATTTAATTAATGAATTGAAAAATATTTTGTCTTGACTCCATGTGGATGGAGTTCCGGTGCCTCCATAGTGGGCTGTTTACATTATCAGCAATGGCTCTAAGGAGGCTGTTGGGACTGTCACAAAGGCGGCGCATCCGGGAGGCCACGCGCTTGCGTATTATATCAACGGATGTCGACGATCATCGTGCTAAAGTTTTTTCTGCTCTTCGCCGTGGTAAAAGTTTTTTGTGACTAAAAATAAACCATAACTAAACCTGACGCGCTTTGGTTTCGAGAAGTTTGAAAACACTGAGGAACCAGCGTGGTAAATAAACAACGTAATTACGCCAAAACTTCCGAAGTGACTTTACATGCATGTTAACGACCGCAACGCAATTAGATGGAATTCCTTCTAAAAATAAGCCTTTTTCTATTTTTGTACAATCAACAAGCGAATATAACTATAACAAATTGTATAACCGCGGGCCGTATTCACGATGACGGATCGTGATTTGGCTGTCATGAGACCAATTATGTGTTATGTCGTTGATGTCATCGGCTTTTTTCCAATTTCTCTAGTTGATGCACAAAGTCATCATGAAGTGGACACAGGACCCGGGGTCAAACTAATCCCGGTGAATACAAATGTTTGCGTGAAGAGTTCTACTATTTTGACTGTCTCTATGTGTTTATATTTTACAATCTTCCGCCCGCGACTTCGTCTGCGTGGACCCGGGATAAAAACTATCCTATATTTTAATCCAGGCAATAAACTATATTCGTGCAAAATGTCATCCAAATCGGTTGACCGGTTAAAGCGTGATTGACTAACAAAGATCCGAACATCTAAATATCCAAACTTTCGCATTTATAATATTATAGTAGGATATAACTACGTCATCGTCTAGTACCCACAGTAGAAGGCTGGCTTAATTTAGAACTAGGTAGATGCATCCAGACACGTACTTGTGGGTACAGTTGGCATCAAATATATCCGTGCTCTTCAGGGTGGTAAAATATCTGAGCAGATTGTAATACCTTGATCGTGTTCAAATATTTGCGTGCACCTTGTTCGCTGTAATACGAGCATATCTGCACGGCTATCATGCGACGGCGCGCGAGCTCTCTCGATTTTTCTCGCACTATCCGTCTCTTTTTTATTAGAACACTTGGAACAAGAGATATAGTGCGAGAAAAATCGAAATTATGTCGCGGCCGTCGCAAAATAGACGTGCTAATGGCGACTGTTCAAAGCTTACACTCGCACGACTGTCAAGATTCTTTTAAATTATCATGTAAATCCCAGTAGCATTGTACCTGCAACAATTAAGTCCAACGTAATTTTTACTAAACCGGATTTAAGGGCGTATAATGAAATTATTTATTCACCTCTCTGAGGTTTTCCACACGTTTGATTAATTTAGTTATACGCTATTAAGTCCTAGTCAAAATAATTAAGTGAAAGTCAAAAACGTAGTTTTACACACTTCTACGGGTACGTAGTAAAACAATGATCAAATGGTTTCACTGAGATTATCCTTTCACCCACGTGTTTTACATTAAAAAAAACAAGATCGGTTTATATGACAGTTATAAATAATAAAGCACTCATATAAACTTTATAACAATGCCTTCCCACCGGCTCACTGGCTAATTTGACAGTAACTATACATTTTATTATGAGTATTATGACATTGCGAGTTAAGTGCTGAATGACGTCATTCATTCATTAACGGATTTCTCACCATAACTTTTTTTATTACATACATTTCTCGCAACGAGCCAATTTATTTTACTTATACGTATATATGTTCATTAGAAGGTTTATGTACTAGATTATTAGTCAAGTTTTCTCACACATCTATAAAGAAGTAAAAAGTAACGAAGCAATTTTAATTTAGTATCGTCTTTTTTCTATAATATGTGAAATAAGGCGTAAAACATGTAATGGCCTTTCAAATTACTAAAGTGTTAACGTAACTCTCGTTCTGCCATGTTTTTTTTGCGTTGTTGGGCACGCCTAGCAAACCGTCGAGGGAAGACCAGGGGGCCTAGTTAGACAAGGTTACAATCGACAAGCGCTAACGCCAATATAAAACTAATAAAATGGATGGGAATAACAGATATCAACGAAAAGTGTTTCGTCGGCATCTGTCATTCCCTACATTTTATTGTTTTCTATTGGCGTTAGCGCTTGTCGATTGTAACCCAGACGGGTGTGTGGGACGGGCAGAAGCAGTAGGCCCGTCCCGCTTGCCGCTTCGGCTAAACTCGACTTTCGCGCAACTACAAGGTGCAATTCACCCTAAGGGATCGTCCTAATGCAACGCGACTCGACTACGCGATTATCGCAAGTTCGTGCGAAGTTTACTCGACACAATTAGGACCAATTACACCTATTCGAGTCCAATATGTTTGATCGCGTGTACGCGCGAGTAAAATTCGCGCCAACGTGCGATAATCGAGTAGTCGCGTTATATTAGGAGGATCCTTATTGGCTCCTCTACATGATGGCCCATCCTAATGGCCCACTAGGATGGGCCAGCGTGTGGAGAGGGTAGTGGTGTCAGATGGCTTATGGCGCGGCGATGTCTTTCTCCGTCTAACGCATAGTTGCGTCCTGTACGATGGGTCGTGATGGGCCACTGTATAGAGCAGGCTTTAGACTGTTGACAGTGACACTCATCGCACCGCGGCCGGCGTTCGACCACGACGATGTCACGGAAATGTGACAACCCTAACTAGACGAAAGAGCACATGTTGCGGTCGAGCGGAATGCCATGATACACATTTTAGCTAACAGAGGCCTGTTAAGTTTTATGAATGAGATGATGAATTATGTTGAAGTTAGTGATGAGTGCAAGTTAACACGTTCTTTACAAGTACGAGAACCAATCATACGAACACGCATTACTAGATTAGATTAGATTAGATTAGATTCATTTATTTCATTTTGAAAATTGACGTCATTTTTTGAAAATTAAATAGCATGAATTCACAAAAAGGTCGTTAGAGTGTATAAGAATAACAATAATATGAATGAAAGTCAAAAATCTAAATATGTACATTGCAAAAATGAAAAAAAAAATACAAGAATAACAATAATAAGGAACAATTGAAATAATATTAAAATGGTACAAATGTCAAAGGAGTAAAATGTGTTTAAATGTCAAATTATTAATAAAAGCTAGGGTATCCTAGATATAAATAGTCAATGGTCAAAAAATTTGATATAAAAATAATGAGTAATTTTAAACAATATTCATAATAAAATAATAATATCATTTAAAAACTAAAACATGTCAAATACACATACAATTTACAATGTCCGTTCGTTGTATTCCTTTACGGAATACAACGATTTTGAAAGTATCTTAGTGATAGTGACTGATCAAATTGCAAACTGGGTATAAACGGCATGAGTTGGTGTGTTTGTTGCATTGGCACAGTCGACGTCAAACACATGATTACATTTTTCGCTTTATTACAAAGCAATAAGGTGCAACATACATTTAATGTACGTTCGAGGTCTTTAATTGTTGGGCCATTTAGGTGTCAACTAATTTTGGATTTTTAATAGTAGCTTTGAAGTGTAAAATCCTTGACTGTCCATGCAGGCTGTATGTACAAATTCTAAACTTTTCTATAAAAAAATATATTATATACAGGCCTAATTCATGTTTCATTAAACGAACCACGTTACGAGTAAGAATGTAGAAGTCGCGAAGGCATTAAAAAAAAAAAAAGAATGTAGAAATTCACTAGCAGTATGCTAAAATAAAATTAAAAACAGCATAGTATATAACTGTACTAGTCTTTAACCAATTTAAAATTGACGTGTGTGATTAGATTAGGTAGGTACTGACAATTTAATCAGAGAATGTCAAGCTTTTGAGGCCTATCAAATAAAGATATATTAATATGCAAAGCTAGCTTTGAGTGAGTTTGTGCTATTCGGTGACTGTAAATTAGTGATGTGTGTGTGTGTGATTTAAGTATATTGTTACTTTTGTTACTGCTTTGAGTTCAAATAAGATTAAGTAGTTAGTGTTACAATGGGTTCTCTATTGTATGGGCACAAATTATTTCCCAAAGTGTCACTTCCCAAAAAATGTTTCCCAAATGTTCATTTGGCAAAAAATCACTAGTCAAATTATTGTTTCGCATTTTATCACTTGGCATTATCTCCTATGGCAAAATATTACTTCGCAAGTTATTGTTTGGCAAAGTTTTATATAGTCAAGTTTCATTTGGTCAAACGTATTATTTGGCATAACACTCGTTTTCCAAATTATTGCATGGCATACGATTTATATCCTAATTGTGTAGTGCATACGAAATGTATTTGAGTGAGATTACATATTTTGCTAAACGGGAAGTTTTGTAATTAACATACAAATTATTACAAGGATTATTATATAAATAAAAATAGTTGGCTTAAGCAGTTATCTATGGCAATTATTTTAACCTAACCTAACCGCCAGCGTGCCGACGTCACCCCGCTTCGCGGGGGCTGCCTATTTCCGCTCTGAGGGACGCAAGTAAACCCTAACCTAACCTACTTATAATACAATTGTTACGGTTATTTGTTCTTTTACTGCGGGGGGACTCGCCCCCGAGCCCCCCTTTTCTGGCTACCCTAATCTAGTTACACCCCTGTAATCAGTTGTTGTTTCTTTTTGTAATGTTGTAATAAAATTTCGAACAAATGAAATTCGTTGTTTTGTTATTCCGCCATTTTCAATTTATACAAAATGAATCATTTGCCAAATAATATTCCCTGAACAGTTATTCTATGAAATAATAAAAATTGGACTGATCTGGTCTTGAAATAAAATTACACCAATCAATATTTTTCAAATATTTGCCAAAGTTAATCTATATAAAGTGTGCGAAATGAAAATTTGAACAAATGTTTTATTTGGAAAACAATATTAGCCCAAACAAAGTATTTGCTTAATAAACTTTTGGCTTAATAACACTTGACAAAGCAAAATGATGCCAGATGATATTTTGACCAAATGAACAAAATGCGAAACAAAAATGTGCCATTTGTTCGTTTGGGAAATGAAACTACTGCCATAAGTTTTGTGGGAAGTGAAATTTGGCGAAAAATATTTTGCCGAAACGGCAGGATACCGTTACAATGTGATAGTGTGAACCACCTAATAATTCCCAGTATGTTACTATTGGTGGGAAGGGAACCTGTAATTGGTTTTTTGTAACCTAATTAAGTTAACCATGTTGTATTAATAGCTGTTGGTTCTCCGAATAATAATAAATAAATAAATAAATATGAGCAATGATTTGGACTGAAGAATAATGAATGGTGCCTTTTATAGGGTTCCGTAGTCAACGAAGGACCCTTATAGTTTCGCCATGTCCGACTACTGCTTAGCTCAGTGATCCTTACTACTAGAAAGCTGTTATTGGGCATGCGTATATAAAGCAATCACGCCGACAAAACAGTAGAATAAAAGCTTGTTTTATTTTTATGATTTGGGTACCTACACAAATTACGTGGGGATGTAAGTGTGTTTGGCAGTACTACACATAATGAATTTTAAAGGAATACTATCACGGCTAAGTAGGCATAACTAGTTACCGAGTAATAGTCGACCAACTTCAAGTGTACGTACTTGGAAAGGCCAACTTTCGTAGTTTCGTACAAATTCAGCAGACGCAACCGCACCATTTCGTTGGCGCGCGCGTGTCGATGTAACAAAGACAGACAGGCAACTACGCAATCCTATACGTCTAGCACAACTTGCTGCTCTGTCGCTTCCCGCGCGACTGAGCGTCTCTTATCTCATTCGGACCGTGCAAATTAGAAAGAGTAGGGTAGATCTTTCTCTACTCGCGTCGCGACGCGGCGTCAGTTGTGCTAGCCCCGCTACAATGCGCGTGGCCCGACACGCACTTGGCCGGGTTTTTCAATAAACCTTTTTTTAACTACACATACTAGTTTTAACATAAAACTTCTTTTTTTATGCTAAGGCTACACTAAAATTATAGTACTTATTCGTGATTAATTTTAATATTAAAGTCGATTCCTCTACATATGTACACTGTATTATTATTATTCTGGTAGTGGCTTACGGACTGTAGAGCCCTTATATCACTGCGCTGCGACCATCGCTGATCTATTGTGATCGCCTCTTACTACTTACAATTCTTGGTCAAGTCCTGCGAACTCAAAGAATTGCAGGATACTGTTGATCTCAAGAAATTTGATCTCCTCCGGGCACATGATGTGTTTTCCCAGAAAGGAGTTACGGCTGCGCATAAGGCAGGGGCAATCAGTTAGGATGTGTATAGGCGTCTCTTCCGCATCAAGGCAGAGTCTGCACTGCTTTGCGACACACAGTCCTAACGTTTGCAAGTGCTTGTTTAGGCGACAATGCCCTGTAAGCACCCTTACCAACATGCGTAGACGGTTCCTGCTTAGCGCCAAGGCATCAGAAGACGCCTTTTTGCTGAAGGCTCTAATAAGCGCCTTGGAATGTTTCAGTCCTGGTATAGCTCTCCAGGCTTGGATACTCTTGTACAAACAATAGGTCTTTAGAGTGAGCTTGGTCAAACTTTTGGGGATGCCACAGAACAACTCTGGTCCGCAGTGCGCCCCCTTCGCCCCAGCTCGTGCAAGCTCATCGGCCTTCTCGTTTCCCTCGTAACTCGTAACCGGTCGGTCCTGTGTACTCATGCTGCGCGGTTTATCTAGTACCGCAAAGCGTTACCGATCTACTATTCTTATTCTGTATCAGTAAAGTCTTGGTAGTTTAACACACGGCCGGTTGAATCAAACAGTCGGTAATAGTAAGTTTCGTCCTTGAAATCACTTTACATAAGAACAGGTCGGACAGTTCTCTATGAGATGGCAGCTACCGCCACCATGTTTTAGTTTTGTGGATCAGTAAAGTGCAATGCAACGCACCCGTAGCAATTTCACTGCCTAGCGTCACGCCGTAGTCGTTTCCCGCTACATACGGGGAAAATCACGGGACCGGCTACGAGCGTAGCGCGTAGCGATTCTAGGCATTGAATGTGTTAGCAAACGACGCAATTATATTCTAAATCTATTCAAAAAAACTTTACCTTTCCTGTATTTTAGTATTCAGGTAAATAAGTTTTTTACAAGTTTATGAATATCGGCATACGTGTTTTCAGTAGGCATACTTACAAAAGCGACTTTAATGCATGTGAAGGTGCTGACGCAATTTTCCAAATAAAACGATGTAGGAAGGCAATTTCATGGCAGTTAAAGTGTTAATTATGACGTTATGTCTTCCGTCCTATAGAGTTCCAAGTTCAGTACAGGAATGTAAAATAAAGCCTTTTGAGTAATTTAGCCTTTAATTGAATGGAAATTTGCATCCTTTATTATATCGTAAATAATAATTAACGTTTCACGGAGAAAGACTCTATCTCATTTGAAATTTCGCTATGCATAATGTTTGGTTTATGGTATTCTGTATGAGCTTCTGGTGTGTGTACGTGATTTCCATTGGTCTTTTACTGAAATAAATAGTGATAAAAAGCCGATGTATGTGAATGGGTATTCGTTTTTTAGAAATATTAACGAATATAAATAATATATTACTGCCTAATACCAGTAGGTATGTTCTAATTACAGTGATTACCTACTTCGCAGTTTGGTTAAAGAATTTGTTGTTCGATGTTCTGCTTGATTTCCACAAAGATACTTAGACGGTGACTTTGAACGATATCGCCTTTAAAATGCTACCCGCATTACTGCATTCTGTTTCTGTATCTGATATGTTGTTTGACAATAAACGACTATTCTATTCTATTACTCGGTAAACCATTAGACTAGCTAGCATGATCGCATTTATGTCGGAATATGTTAAAGCATGATCATGCTAGCTAGACAGGAATCCTATAATACATTTAGGGTGTGTTGCACCAAACCGTAACACCGTAATCGGTCTGTAATCGTAAGTTGGTATTACCCACCCTTAAGAGTCCGCAGTAAGCTCGGCCGAATTTCACCTTCCCATACAAACGTAGTTACGCTCTCATTTTAAAACTACGTGTCAGATTGTGATGAAACTTTGCATATATAATGACATGAGGAACCTACATCTATGTCTGTAATTACAATTAGTTTATATGGTACCAGTTTATAAAACAAACTAAATACAGCAAAAACAAGTTTTGTATGAAAAACTTAAATTCACTGTATTTTTTTACTATGGTATCTGAAGCTACATAAACGAATTACAGACATAGATATACCTCATGCCATTGTATATGCAGTTTTGTTACAATCCAACACGTAGTTTTAAAATGAGAGCATAACTACGTTTGTATGGAGAATCGAGCTAACTGCGGACTCTTAATGGTGATAAAAATTATGCGCGAGTGATTCATTTTTATAACTCCTTCCTTAAACTATTAGATTTAACGCCGTAAAACCGGTTTCGTTGTAGGTACAGTCAGCTGCAGAGAAACATGCTCACATAATGAGGAAGCTTACAGGTTGAGCCGCTCGCGAATGTTACATTTAACTGATTTAACCTTCACATGCAAAGCATGGACCGAGGAAACGAACTACAGTATATTTATATTAATATTACTAACTGTCCATTCGACCGACAATTAATAAAATTTATTTCAACACTTGCTTCTGCCCGCGACTCCGTCCGCGTAGAACTCGTTTATGTCGTAGCTCCATGCAAACTTTTGCCCTCATTCTCCCCCTTAAAGGATAATTTCCGGCATAAAAATACTATATAGTAGTGTATTTTGTGAGGCGATGGATGACAGGCAATCCTCCGTGTACGTGTAATATATATATATATATATATATATATCCAGTGTTTTCTATGGGCAAAAAGGTACCAAGATACCATTTGTTAGTTGTATGTTTTTACTGTAAATAATTAAGTATTCTGGTTTCTCGGCGTATTGTGTCGCTGTAAGGCCGTGTAAACTAATTAAATAATAAATAAATAAATAAATATATCCTTCCCCGGGATTCAAACTATAATACCAAATTTCATTTCGTTTAAGCGTGAAAAAGTAAACACACAGTAGGAGTTACTTTTTCATGTATTGGATTTGTAAAACACAGGGCATCACTACTGGTGGTAACACTAAAGTACCAGCACAAGTAACACAACTAAAAGAATCCTCTCATTTCAAGAAATTAAATGGAATGTATTTAATTAAAATGTTATATGGATTTAATTGCTTAATGCTACTTTAATTGTACAAGTAGACAATGTCGTTATTGTATCTACAATTCCACACGATTATCGTATACTGCATTTCGTTGAGATAATAACAAGTCAAGAATAAACGGGTACCAATCTATTATGTATACACGGTGTTCCCTAAAACAAATAAGCATGATTACTACTTGAAAAAAAAAAGTTTTTTTTTACAAAATAATTGGATGTAGCATTAACAGTGGTTAAAGCTGCGAATCTGATTAAATTAAAATATTGAATATCTTGATAACGGTAAGAGTTAAGATGCTACTGTCTTGGAGAAATTAACTTTATTTGATCTAACCTATGTCCCCTTGCAATTAACGGAAATTGAAAAAAACACGTAGTATATTGCAGCAGAAGTAGTTACACGTGACAAGTTCAAAATGATCTTAACAAGCTCGTGTAGATCATTTTGACCTCTTCTGTTGACTACGTAGGTCGTGACTGTTGTAATTTACTCGATCAATGATTAGTGAATCTTCGTTGATAGCGAACAAACAAAGACTAGATGATCACAACTCGTTAATCGTCAGCGCCACAACCGGTATGCTCTATCTATAAGATTGACCAACCGCTTCATATAATGGGCATCTAATGCAAAAAGACTTAATATTGTCGCAGCGCCACGTACATACTCCCTTTCGACTGCATCGTTCATCTGGTTGCATTTAATCTAAGTTGTGCAAATACGGAACAGTCGGGTTACGTGAACGAAAGGTCCGGCGCCGCGCCGCGTGCGCTCGCGCAGTCTTGTACCGATCCGCACCGCGCCCGCGCGCACTTTCGCTCTCAACCACTCGCAACGTGCGCGCTTCCTGAAAACTGATGCGCCCTGTTCCCGCCATACAAGTGATCAAATTTAAATGTTGATGAAACTGCTTTTACCACACCGCCTGGGAAAAACGAGTGTTATATAAAATATAAAACAAGGGTTTCTGCACGTGCTTGCTTTGTTGTGACTAGCCAGTGAAGTGTGACTGGGACTATGTTTGTGATTCTGGCGTTCATCGGTGTACGGTTCGCCTTACATGTGTCCAGGCAGAGTTCTAGGGCACTCGCAGACGAGTGCTACACCAGAAAGTAATTATTATTTTTATGCTAATGCTACATGTGGTAAACACGACACTTACACGTACAAAAGAGAGAGACAAGAGACAAGAGACAAAATATTTATTTGTAAACATAGGTTCAAAGGTGTTACAATTATTTATATTAGTGTATCTCTATGTTTTGCCATAAGGCATACAAATATTTAAAGTCAAGATAGAGCATGCGTCAATTGTTACAATTCTTCATCTGTCAAGTATTCCCTTAGTGAATAGTAGGCTTTTTTAACAAGAAATGCAAACAAGCTTTCTTTGAACGCTACCAATTCTTCTAACTTAGTTATATTTCTTGGCAATCTATTGTATATTGTAGGTGCCATCCCGAAAAACACACGCACATATATTGTCCTGAACAACAAAACTGGATTTTATGATGGCCGATTTTTGGCATGCTCTACTCTACAGCATTTCTTTTGATGTACGAGGGTTATGTTCTTGACTGTGTAGGTGACAATATTTATATAAATTCTATCAAATGTTTGATAATTGCATGGGATGCCAAAAAAAAATAGACCAGAATACGTTTATAGTTTCCTTTAAAATAATATTTTTATTAAAAGCTTCAATGTAAAAAATAGTGCAAGTTTGTACACGCAGCCTAGAGTAGTGGATAATAGGACTGTGAAAGATTCTTGTTCAACAAAATAGGTCTTTTTTTATTAAAAGTAGAATACTATGTTTAGAACAAAGCCAAGCTGAAAGGCTTTAATATAGGCACAAAAAGGCACCTAACTGTATTAGGATAACACTAGGTCATGGGTTTGAGAAATTGGGAAAGAGGCCCTAAGGAGTTCGTGTAAATGCACACACAATGCAGTGTCGCTCGTCTTTATTATCGAACTTGGCGGATACACAGCCGTGCGTCTAAATTGGTGTAAACAATAATGTTTATTGTCCAACAAATCATTGACAATTGATTGAGACTTAATTAACCTCTACTAAATAATTCATTGTTAATATTTGGTTAACGCGACGTCATAGGCACTGTTTTCCTATTTAGCATAGGCCGTACTTGACATACATTATTTATTTTATTCTGGTACGTATTTCCTGGTTAAATATTGTAATTAAATAATACAGGGTGTCATCGATATCAAGGCACTTATCATACGTACTATTTACGTACTGAGGTATAAATTATTCAAATATTTAATAAGGTTTATAATTAATGATTAGGTTTGTTGACATGGACATTGGACAGGTAATACCTACACTACCTAGAACCATCAGTATATATAGCATGTTCTATAGAGTTGAAAAAAAAAACATTTTTATTTACGAAATAGATTTCACTTTTATGTAACATATACATGGCGAATAGCAATATCTAATAATAATAATAAGCCTTTTTTATTAGGGTTCCGTAGTCAACAAGGAACCCTTAAAGTTTCGCCATGTCCGTCTGGCCGTCCGTTCGTCCGTTCGTCTTCAGCTCAGTAACCATTACTACTAGAAAACTGTAATTCGGCATGGGTATAATAAACAATCACGCCAACAAAACAGAAGATTTTTTTTGTGTAGTAAATAAAATAAAACTAATTAGCAATTTACTGGTGCAGTATGGTGCTGTTGTAAACCAATGCCATCGAGAATGTAAACGATTGTCAGACAATAATAAATTGTAAAAAAAAATAAGTTGATGCGTTTAATCCCTCCAAAAGCAATCATTAACGACTCGAAGACCTTCAAGAACTCGATAATACAACAATGCGGATTCTTCAGTGATAAATAATATGACCGCGAGGACGTAATTATGCGGAAGAATCGGACCGGCCTAGTCAAGATCGACCGGCTGAAAGCTTCTTCCTCTATAAGGGCGCGTACAGACAAACGCGTCTCTCGAATAACAATAGGCTACCCCGCACAACCAACCAACCAACAATGTAGATCGCCTAGGGGACGCGGTACTTAATAAAAATGGTTTCTCGATCAAACTTGCTACAATATTAGGCTTAAATGAACAGCGTCCTTTCGTGACGGCCGCGATTTCGATAATGAATCCAATTCAATTGTTCCCGTCTGTGACAGAGACGGCAACAATTCTAAATTTAAGTAGGTACTAACGTGCCAGTTTAAACTGGTACTAGACTGTTAAGGTATACTACCTTTACGGTACCCATTTACAACGCTTACCGATAATTGGCCTCTGGCGAAGCATTATCAAGTCTGACTTCCGATTGAACGGCCTTAAAGTTTACTATGCTTAATTGAGTTGGTTATCTTTACACGTCTAACAGCTACTTACAATTGCCTCACTAGTGAATGGAAAGGGAAGGTGGTGTTTACAAGCTTTCGGGTGCATCAGGCAATGTTAGCTTTAGTGCTTTTAATTACACGATTCAACTCGTGAATTAAATGTCACTACTGGCGACATGTTTCGAACTCTTCGGGAGTTCCTCATGATGTGTTTTCGCGGCGGTGTCGCTTGAATCACAAATGAAATGACTTGAATTTAAATTCGATTAATGTTAGCTTTGTTTACATTCTAATATACTGTGCCAGCACCAATAAGGGACCAGTTGCCACTACTACCTACACGGTCGACTCGCTTTTACAGGCCGCCTGGGGACGCCATCCTCCACACGTCTTAATTCGGACGGAGATTACCGAATACGCAAAATCAAAAAACATTTACTTGAACTTTGGTCAAATTCAACTGAAGCGTGTCTCCCATTCCCTGCGTCAGCGTCAATCGAGACTTGACTAAACTCAAGGTGTGTTCCAACTCCGACGAACGTTGCGTCCACATGTCTGTGCGCGGCTTAAAGTCTCCTTCGTAATCACTATCATTTAATGTCGTAAGTTAAATTAGCATTTTCGCGATTAAAAATAGCATTTTGGCCCTTGTAACGTCGCTGTTCAGCAAAATATATTCATTTAAGGTTATTTCGTCTTTCCCAATTCATAATTAATGGTGATAAAGCAAGTTTACAGAAATAAAAAAAGGAAAAAGGAAAAATACCACAATGAAAACCTGGAACGCAGATGAACAACATCACTTCTGAGACGACTTCTCTTAAAAATAGCTGTTATAGGTACGTAGTAGGTACCTACTTACTTACTTCATAAATGGTATTTAAAAATATTCGAATACAATCATTTTTGCTAGAGTGACAGAAGCATTGACGCCCTTTATTTCAAATACATTCTTCAGTCATATTACATACGTATATGCCGTAAATCATTAGCATTTGGGTCCTGACCCTTTAACTTTCAAATAACAATGCCATTCCAAAATCATTGTAGGTATTATAATTTGCAAATTATAATTATCGGACAAGAGAACATCGTTGAAGCACATGTTTTGTTAAGATGATCGGCGTAATAAAACATAAGCACAAACTAAGTTACGGTTCGAATGCTGTTGTTGAGGTAGGACTGGCAATTTCGTCGTGTAGGTGTCCTAAAGGTGTTGATAGACTGGAGCGTTTACATGTATAGCCCGACCAGGAAAATAAGAAACTTCGCCATATTGCGGAAAACTATTGGAACTAATTTCTTCAACTGGCAACAGTAACTTTGAAGTCGTCATTAATGCCATCTGTCAATTGCTGTCAACGTGTACGTTGTGTATTTCTTGGATATTGTGTGCGTGTGCGTTAAAATGCCGAAAACTATTAAAAGTGACTTAAGAAAAGTGATTTACAATATGACGAAGTATTTGTCGTAGAGACAGTCTGAAGGATTAGACTATTCCTCTAAACAACATCACCGACCTTGTTGTCAACATGACTGGTACGTACATCATATAGTATGTGCAATGGAAATTAATTAGTGTTGCCATAATTATTGCTAATTTAGCGCCCCCAGACCAGCTATGTATTGATAGTAATACTAGTGTAGCTACTTTTTTGATTGTTATTGTATTGATACTTTAGTTTAGTTACATAAGCGAACGACTTGCTCATTGCATAGCTGCATGCAATGATTTTTGTACACCTGCATTGCGGGTAAAACATAGTGCTCTAATAATTATATCTGTTCATGGAACATCTTTCACTGTAACCTATGTTTAACAAAATAAATATTCTGATTCTGATTCTGATTCAGGTTTTTTATTACGAAGTAAATGCAGCGCGGGCTGGGCGAGGGACCGGGACGGTACAATAACAAAATTGCTCGGCTCGGCAGCAAGCTCAAAACAAATTTTCTGATGTTTCGGTAGAATGCTCCTGTTTAATTTGTAATATTTTGCCTGTAATGTAACTATGCTCATTACGAGAAATGCTCAAGTGTTATTAGCACTTTAAAGATCTCGTTGTTAATATTGGTACAAATTCATTTAAGCTTCCGAAATCGAGACTCGCTCACTATCACTGTTACATTCTGTTAGATAATAACGTCGAGTGACTGTCGAGCAGTTTGAATTGATGTAACTAGTTTTACTTTCATTATAATATATATTGAAGTGCAGTAGCCATCAACAGCCATTGAGCGAGTAACAATGGAAATGGACAGAGAAATAATAATAAAAATCACAACGCTTAGAAACCGATTAAATCCGATCCGCTTAGATGAGAAGCTGCAAATAATGTTTCCAGTCTTTGGTCACGTAAGAGATTGAAAATGCCACGAAAACGTGTCAATTTTATTGGATTGCGATATGCATTTATAATAAAATCATGTTCATAAATATTCTTCAAAAATACCCTATACAGTAAATCCGGCATTTTAGTTTTTCAGGATTAGCGTAACCGCCCCGCGGCCTTTTATGTTTTTAGTACAGGCCTTTTATTTTTACTGCCTAATTACAACGTCTTCACCTCACTTTTATCTACCATGTACTTGTATCTATTCTGCCTATTTTATGGGGTATAAGCACTATTGCGCAGTTAGCTCGAAAGTGTTGTCAATAGAATAATTCGTAATTAGGAAACATATGTCATTTTGTTTATAACAGAGGGACATGATCACCAAGCTTCTTGAATAAAGAAAAAAAAGCGTCTCAACTTCGATTTTGAAAACCTGATAGTAGCTTTAACACATTCCTTTTTCAGTGTAGGCATGTATCATTTTAGATCTACCTACATAACTTTGAACGGGTCGGGAAGGACGGTACATTTCTAGCCGCCATTTGAAATGAAAATGAAAATATTTCACCAGGTTGAAATTTATTTCCTTAGTGCGCCATTATCATAAGGCCTTTAAAAATTGCGATATTAGATTACTATTGATTAATGATTAAAGATATACCATGTAGTTACTTATGGCCAGATTCCGATTTCATTCCAAAAGCGATCGTTTATGCCATTTTTTATGAACCAGTACCGGTTAAAAACATTGGATTCAGTTTCCCGTTTTATTGGCATACAAAACGGGTAAACTGTAGCAGAGAACTTTCACATACTTATTGTATTGAAATCGCTATTTATATTGGTGCCGACCTGGTACATGGATTTTGAATAAATTACGATTATAGTCGTAATTAGAACACTTTCTTTTCACAACCACAGGACTTGAAAGTATTTTTATTTTAGTGGTATTTTGTGGGCTGAACCATTATCACGGTTCTTTTTGTTTGAGACTCTTTCCTAACACATTGAACTTTTCATATACAGGGTGTACCAAAAATGGGGTGTGAACCGATCAAGGGCTCAACAGGTATCGTGTTCTGATAAGATTTTTCTTGAGAGATTTTTACTTTAGTATGGAGCGTTGGCCGACTGGGGCGACAAGCTCCATAGCAATTTAAAAAAAATCAGAACACGATACCTGTTAAGCCCTTGATCGGTTCATACCCCATTTTTGTTACACCTTGTATGTTGCAGTCTTAGTAGGCATCTTTGAGCGATTTAAGTATGTTTTTTGTTAATTATAACACAAGCAGTCTCGCATAAACAAATATATATATGGGATTTTTAAAGTATGTTCCCTGTATGTCACATTCGCTTTAGCAGCATACAAAAACATATTTTAAACATTTTTTTTTTTGTCTAACTTAACATCCTGTGCAAGTTGGCCTTTGTTCTTGCGAATAAAATTAAGAAATATTTGCCAAGTTTAACTTTAAATATACGTAAATTGCGTAATTTTCTCGAATTTACGATAAGCTAAATTATGGAAAGTATAATGACATTCTGAAGAACTTTTTGACATTTACCGGCTATTATTTGGCATCTTTTTCTCGATTTTCCGATAATGGAATAGAATAGAACATTTTTATTGTATATCGGTGTATATAAGTTGGACGTGACTGAATTTGTTTCAACAGTTACCCGATATCTACTTAAATAAAGTAAGAAAAGCAAAATTATAAAGAATTAATGATTTCTGAAGAACTTTTTGAAAAAAAGAAAGACGAACGAAAAGAAAAACGAAAGAAGACATTTATTCGTAGACAAAACAATGGGTATAAAAAACAAAACACAGTAACGTAAAAGTAGCAGGGTCCACGAAAAGGCCCCGACTCAGCATGGTGCTAACCTAGGAGGCCAGCGCTGGTCTTCCGTCGGAATTTTTAACCGGCTAATATTTTGCTCTTCGGTGTATTTTTGTCACTATGTTTAAGTTAATCTATTTATTAACAATGTGTATTGTACTATACTCTTTGCTGTTTCGGCTTTCCTTTTTTGACTTAAACATCACTTTAGTTAACCTTAACCTGCCAATTTTTTTGAAACTCCCCAAAATAGGTGTTCATATGGTATTCCCATTGGTCGTAAATTGTACTAGTTTGTGGTTAAAATACAGTATAGATACTTTATTATCATTTTATTTTTCAAACGACCAATGATGTTTGCCGCTGTAAACGAGGGAAATGTAGTTAATGTTATTACCAATAATATGTTACTAGGGAAGACATCGACTGATAAAATTACTCGTAAATATATTGCCTACGATAGCGTTTGTACTTGGTAAATTGTAGATTGGCAAATATTGTCAATCGGTGCCATAGCTTTTCTCATTTTGATTAGATTTCGTATACTTAAATTGTCTCCACGGGAAGCGGAATATGATTGACAGTCTAATTTATTTTTCCACAGTGGTTTGTTAGTTTAAACGTTTCCAATATAATGTCTTCCGATTAACATTTTATTCTTTTGTACGCCGGAGGGCTATCTGTGCTACTAGAGTTTGATTTATTATCATAGGAGCGTATATTCGAATATTTCATTTATTTAATGAATTCGTTTCGTTTTGTAATCAAACCTTTTTTTGTACATTGGAAACTGATCACTCGTTAATGATATTATTGGAACTTCTATTATATGTACTTGTACCTATAGCGATTTGAAACTTCGGAAGTATTTATAGTATGAATGACAGTGCAATTATTTGATATTATCAAGTTCACCTGATGATGGAGCCAGATGGAGAAACTAAGTTACTAGTAAGATTAGCACAGTCGTCATGCATGATTGATATATTTACTTTCCAGGGTGCTTAATAATCTGCACATGAATATTAGATATTCATGGTAGCCTCGCTGACTGTAGTATTTGTTAGGGTTATAAATACCAAATGAATATTGTAATAAGATTTATCAAGAAATCATTTTCATTGAGTACCGCGTCCCAACCGTGGCGTCCTTGAGTACCGCATCCCAACCGTGGCGCCCTACAGTACTTACACTTCAGCATGGGCGCTCAGGGGAACACAAATTCTCCACTTATTCCAATTGCTCTAATAGAGACCGCCCCAATCGTACGACCTGTAGATTTAGAGCAATTAACAAGGCAGTTAATAAATACACCACAGCCCATTATCAGTGATTGAAACTACAGATTAGATCTGTATTCATCAAATTAATACCTTAAGGCGATGCCTTGATTTGAGTCAAACACGCCCCCTAGACAGAGACACGCTGATGCCTTCCGCGCACGAGGAAAAGAGATGTTACACTTCGGGAATGGCTTTTTTGGTCAAATTTCGATAAATACCTAACTTAGAGACGTTTTATTTAAACAAAGTGAGATTTTAGATGAGAGAAAATACTATAGTATTAACTTGATTGTGTCGTAAAATAATGTATAGTTTGAGCAGGCTGAGTAAAAAAAGGAAAATACAGACCCAACTTTGGATTTTTTTTTCTATCTAGGAAATTTGAAGCAATCATGTATCGATAAAGTCAAATAAACAATCTTATAGTCAAGAATCATATATCTAAAAACCAGACCTTATTGTTTCTTAATCTAGTCAGAACGGCGTTTCAAAGCACGCGATAATTTCCAATGCACAGCCTTAAGCTAAACAATTAATCACGATCAATGTATACATCCGTTTTGAATGAAGGGCCATGAAAGGCTCTGTTGTTAGTCGATTGATTCGTTACAGAAAGAAAGTAATTAATGTGAAACTGTTGAGATAAAGGACATGCCCTATGGATTAAAAACGTATTATTGGCGGTTCTGTTTTCTCCATGAGATGATCGGGTTTCTTTGCTTCTAATTAATTTACTGTCAACATTGCACGAAAGAAAGTCGAATGTCCAAATAAACTCAATTCAATGATGGTTTGCTCGGGCTGTTTAGATTTTTTCCATAGCTTTTCTCTTGGTCAATGTCTGCCGTAGTAGTAGTTTTTTGTTGTAGAACTGTGTGAATCC
This sequence comes from Epinotia bilunana, assembly GCA_947049275.1. Lineage (NCBI taxonomy): Eukaryota > Metazoa > Arthropoda > Insecta > Lepidoptera > Tortricidae > Epinotia > Epinotia bilunana. Next base: position 5,899,502 of record OX346271.1, on the reverse strand, counting down.
ATATAAAAAATCAATTTGAAGTATTAGAGGAATCTTTAGTACCGATTTATTGTGAGGCTAGCTGCTCGTGCCGCTACGCCCGCGTATTGCAAGGAACGCAGGCAAACCCGGGGATAAAATATGGCCTACGTCCATTCTGAAGTTTCTTCTATATACTTACTGGTGAATTATTTTTTGAAATCGGATAAGTAGTTTCGGAGATTATATAACCTCACTCACAATTACCTAGTACAGATGACTCGAATACTGTTCTAGGCTGTATTGCGTATGCGCATGTGTTTTCCCACGTTGCGACCTGCTTATTTATTGCTGGTTTTTAAGAACTGTTTAAAGACATATGTATTTAGTTCAAGTACCTACCGTCGTCAACTTGAATGCAAGCATGACAAGCCAATTTCATATTCATACATATTCTTCTTGATTTTTACAACACGGACGTGCAACAGAGACAAAAATTTCACTCTTAAAAAAATACAATGGTGATTCTGGCTGTAAATCGTAATTTTCACTCAATTCGTTGAATGTTCTTTTCATTGAATGTGACCGAATAAAAACAAAAAAACATATAAAATCAAAGTATACCACTCAAAAGAAAATAGGGGCCACATGTATGGTGATCGTTACGTGAAAATTTATTAAACATTAATATATAATTTTTCCAGCTATTAGACTTAAACGCCGTTATGAAAGAGGTTGTATTCTGAAGGATACGGGACTTCATTAATTAGCCATTTATCAATTAGTTTATGTCCAATAATTAACAATAAAATAGAAAAAAAATAAGTGGCCCTTATTTTGTTTTGAGCAGTATAGAATCTTTATATCATTTTATTACAAGCTTTTATTTACTTTCACCTGTCCCGTTGTCTGTCTGTAATCAAATCTGGCAAGTTAAATTTGATCCACTTCCCGGTTTCCGATTGAGTTGAAATTTTGTACGAATGTGCAAATCGCGAGACAATGCAATATTATGATGACATGGAGCTGATCTGATGATGGAGCTGGAAGGTGGCCATAGGAACTCCGTAATAAAATAACCCACATAACCCCATCGAGCTTGGGCTCGTTAGAATCGTCTCAATGAGTAGTTGATGATGGTATACAGAAAAGTACAGTCGGCAATAAAAGCTTGTACCAAAAATGAAATTTATGACGGAAACTTTTTTACTTGTAACCTTCCTTGCACATTATGTGCATTGTAAAAAGGTTCAATATAAATACAGGATGGTCAGTTAACCGTGTTGGCGTTTTTATTATTAAAGAAAAGCAAAAAAAAAAATTCCACGAAAGTCTGTATTATATCATATGTATATGTATTATCACGGTGTTACACAAAGTGTTTAGTAGTATGGAGATACCTGCCTGTAGTATTAATAACTCTTTTGTTTTTACTTTGTTATGCAGACACTTTATGGCTACAGTGTAATGAGCGAAACGAATCTCTAATTGTTATATTACTTATTACGGAAATTCACCTACGTAATCTTTAGTAGATAGTAAATAAAGATGTTACGACTGTAATGTAATGTACCTAAGTGTCATACAGAAATGTAGGTTTTTAACTTTCCTGTGGACTAGTGTGGACACAGCCAAAGTTAATACGGCCTATACAGCCTAATATGGTTTTTGACGACCGGTTAGCCTAGTGGGTAGTGACGCTGCCTAGTAAGCTGAAGGTCCTGGGTTTGAATCCCGGTAAGGGCAAATATTTGTGTGATGAGCATGATTATTTGTTTCTGAGATTTTTTAATTCATAAAAACGAACAACAAGGCCGTTGTTTGATTATTACGTCACAAGCAAGTAAATTCCATATTAACGGAGCGTTTTTGACGTTTCATAAAAGGAAGCTGATTTGACTTTTGTCAAATACCGTATTTTTGGTCGACTTTTTTATTCTGTATGACCCATAAACATTTTAATATCGCGTTGACGAATACATTGTCTCTGCTTTTTGAGTACGCCAGTGAACGTGTAAGGGCTAGGCCCCAAAAGTGCGCTACTCCATGACGTACTAAACTACCTTTCCTTTACCGTTTAACGTAGTATACGTGTCGCAATAAACTTATATCTTTATTACTATCTAGATGGAGTTTCACTAGAAACCCAGCAAGCAGGGCTGGTTAAATATGGTGAACAAAATATTTAAATTGACCAGTTCATACTATACTGTCAAAAATATGAACCGAAGAATGATTCGAGAATAATTCTTAACTAAGCATACCGTATCATATACTGTTAGTATAACATACAACGGATATTTTCACAAAACTGCCTAATTTGTGCTTTCTTTCGCGTGCACGACGGACCGTTAAAGGTGAACCTATTACGGAAGGTTTTCTGCCCGCGGTGAGAGAAAATATGAAGCATGGTCATTAAACCCAGTAATTTATCAGTGCACGGCTTGCGTGCTGTCATGTCACAGTTTGCTCTCGTTTCGAATCCACGAAATTCTTACATATTGTATCGCCTTTGCCACAATTTTGCACCCATAATACCATGTAAAGGAGTCCAATAAAATTAACATTTAGGAACAATAGGGAGCTGGAAGAACTGATGGCCATGCCAAACATAATTGGCGAAGTCAAGGCAACGCGACTTCGCTGGCTCGGCCTTCTGGAGAGGATGGAGGACGATAGTGCAGTGGGCCGGCCCAGGTACCGCTGGAGGGATGAAGCCCTCATTGATCTGACCACCCTCGGGGCATCCAACTGGCGTGAGGTAGCGCAGAGTAGGAAAGAGTGGCGTTCTCTTGTGTTAGAGGCCAAGATCCTCTTATCCGGCCATCGAGCCAGCGTATTAAGTAAGTATAGTAGTCGAATAAAAAAGAGCAATTCGCACTATGGTGCGAATTTCGCAACAAGATTCTTGCAGAGCATTTCCTAGAGTTAAACATACTCACAGTGCCCTGGTTAGAAATCAGAATTGATTTATCTTATCTGTTTAGTAGTGGCGTGGCGTCTCCCATATCCTTGGACATTCGGAGCTATATGAATTATTTTTCCTTCAAGATCTCAGGCGTTCTCAATTCGGTTGTAATTGAGTTCTATCGACGCCGATGCCTCTATTTGATGATGTCTTAATCTTCTTTAGATAATATTCGTCGTCATCATTTGGGACTACTCATCTTAATTCTACCCGAAATGTCCTAAGAGAGATAGATGAAAGACTAACTGTCAGCGCGGCATCGTCCGCGTATTGCAAAGAACGCATGCAAACCCGCGTTATAAAATATAGTATGACCTTCCAGAAAGTTCACATGTGTTTTTTTTTACCAGATAAGTTGTTTCGAAGGTTGCACATACAAGCTTGCAAAGCTACAATCTCAGACTTTTCCTCCTTATAATATTAATATAATGAGCATTATGATATCTCCGTCATCGTTGAACAATTTAATAGCCTTTCTAGAACTAAAATAAGGATATTAACCACTCCTCTAGGTGGCAGGATCGGTTTTCTAACTTGCAGGTTTCCGCGTATGAGTAAACACGGCTAGCACGCTGTTTGCTTTGATTGGTAATGTTTACTGAATTTTTGACCTTGACGTAGGGCTGCCACGAAAAATTTTTTTTTTTTTTTTTAATTATTATTCATTTTTTTTTCTTCTCGTGTAGATGGTTTCCTATTTCCTTTGTTTAGATTGTGCGTTTAGGTCTCATTACAAATTTTAAACATTTATTTAAGGTCACACAACTATTAAAAAGCAATGAATGTACAATTATCTTCTTCTTCTTTTACTTAGCGTTGGCCCGGCTTTTGCCAGGGTCCGCCTTGCTACTCGCTTTTGCATGATCCTGGGCGTCCTCCTTTGTGGGCCCCTTTACGCTCATGTCGGCCTTTAGCTTTACGATATCTAAATTAATAAAATCTCAAAATATATTATTTGAAATGTATGTGGTAATACAATGGAAAAGATTATACCGCCTCTAAAAAACTAGACGATTAGGCCAAGCGCGCACTACGAGTTCTTGAAGCGCGATAATCGCGTCGCAAAAATACAACGTATGTGTTTATATGTCAGTGCCAGCATATGGCATATGCGCGCACTGACCGTGCGTGAGCAGCCTAAACCTAGGGCGCGACGTGCAGCCCCCCTATTATATAACTTGTTTTAAGCTCACCTCAACGCTCACCCACAAATATATCTTGACACCGCGATGCGTACTAATTAAGCGTAGGTAGAGGTCTAGTTTCGTGACGAGTGGCCGGCGGGGTGAGCCGCATTAGCGCGTAGCGAATAACAGCCCTGGGCTGGGCTGGTATTCGACTTAAGGCCCATAGCACAGTATTTTAAACGCGCATATGCCGCGCGTTCCCCTACTACCTAGCGGTTAGGCAGGCCCTGGTAGTAGGGGAACGCGCGTCTTCTGCGCGTTTAAAATACGCCGTGTGTTAGGGGCCTAAAAGTGACGTGTCCCCGTCATGTCTCTGTCATTCTCATTTTGAAAGACAGAGAGATGAATGGTGAGGAAAGTCAAATTACGTCTCAAATGGCGTGTTGATAGGCGTTGATGCTTTGTAATTAATTCCAAATTAACGTTATCAATTATGATTAGAGAGATTTTTATGGTTGCCAACCCTAATGACCATTAGTCTAAACGTGTAATTAGTGTCTTATTCCTTCCGCAACGCAGTTTTAGCTGACTGTGGACATAGCCCAGTTATTTGGGGAAAGCCTTGTTAACATCTAGTTGTCAACCACTTGCCGAACGTTTTTGGAATAGACATCTTTTTAATGTAAACTGGACATCTGCTGAATATATGTCAATTTCGAAAAAATTAATACTTTTTTGCTAAATTTAAAACACTATATTGACTAACTTGCAACCTGACACTAGGGCCTGGTTTCACATTGATTAGTGATTAGTGCGAGTCCATACAAAAGCTACTCGCACTCGCAGCAAATGTATGAACTCGCACTCAATCACTTCAAATTGTGAATCGGCCCCTACTCTTAGTAACCTCGTTCGAGTATGTACTGACTTGATGCGCTTTGTTTCAAGTGACTATCTCACTAATCGCACTAATCACTAATCAAAGTGTAAACAGGCTAGGCTGGGTTGCACCGTCTGTAATCGTAAACGGTGTTAATGAAAAAGTTTGACAAGTTTTTATGGCATGAAAGCCGCCGACGCCGGCGCCATATTTAACGTTGATCGGCCTGCACGGCTATCACAACACAAGACGGCGCGCGAGCTCTCGATTTTTCTCGCACTATACGTCTCTTTCTAAGTTTTGTAATAAGAGAGAGACGGATAGTGTGAGAAAAATCGTAAGAGCTCGCGCGCCTTCTTGTGATAGCCGTGCTGTAATCCTAAGTTGGTGCAAGCCGCCCTTATTAAGTATTGGTTGTCGAACGACGATTATGTTTTTGATATTTGTATATAAATGCCTTCTCTTCTTATTTATTTGTCACTAGCTGATGCCCGCGGCTTCGCCCGCGTGGTTTTAGGAAGATGTATCATATTGAATTTTCCCGTGGGAATTAGATTTTTTCCCGCTGGAAAAAGTAGCCTATGTCACTATCCAGCTTCTAAACTATCTTCATACAAAAAAACACATCAATACGACGCTCCGTTGCGACGTGAAAGAAGGACAAACAAACACACACACTTTCGCATTTATAATATTAGTAAGGATCAGGGCGTGAGTGAACCCGTATTGTTTTTGCAAATATTTTTTTAACCTGTGTGTCGCTACCAAGTTCAAATATTGCCAAGTCATCGCTCCCGAAGTCTCATCGTAAACTTAGTTCACCCTTAGTGTGGTTATCCACCAGAGCTGTGCGAGATTGCGAGGCGGTGAGCGAGGAAAAAAATCCACCAAATAGCATTACAGGGCGCGCTCGCGTATCGTATGCTTAAAAGCCTAGTTTTCATTCTCAAGGTCATCTTTTGATTAGCTAAATCTGCTATCTGCGTGTGATTAACCCACCAACCATTCATTGTTACCAGCTATGACGGGATCAATTGCTATCGAATACATACCTCACAAAATGTTTTTTCCAAGTAAGTGATATCGTCAAGAAACACAATGGATATTGTGTCATATTATAAATACGGAAAGATTGAATTTCCTAGTAAACGTGGTTGCTGAATCGGCACAACCTTAAAGCGAGGCAGGCCCATGCCGATGATGTGTCGGATGATTGGTTCCTTTTTCTACCGAGCGAAATTTGTGTAAACGTTTTACCAGTAGGTAATTTCATACGTAAAGAAGACCCAAAAACTCTACAAATAGACCTGGCCATATTTCACCTCAATTCAAACGCATATACCCTATTCCATATAAGATTAGAAAAATCGTGCGTGAATTTTATCGTCATGCTATTTCAAGGAAAACCATTTTTAAACGCAAAAACATTTAGGTACATTGTTTTATTTGCAAAGCACTATGTAAAACTATTTATTAATTTTTTTTCCCCTTTGATATTCTAGATAAACGATGAAACGTAGACAAACTTGTCCGTAAACAATCTTACGCCTCCTGGGTGTGAAGTGAGATTTGCCGCTGCGACAATGGGCGGTAAATCTCAGTTACCGCCCAGAGGAGTGACGTAAAAAATCGAATGTTATATGGAATGAGATATAAGCGTCTAATTATTTGGATTGTAATTAAAAATTCATTCCTAATTGTTATGACACGACTGGCCTGGAGTACTTGAAAACTAGCCCACAAAGTAAATATGATTCAAAACCAATAGGTGCAGTTCGGTTGACCCTGTCAATATTATTTGCTTAGCGACCGTACGTGAAGATTGCGCGTAGTTTTAAAAAGTTCAAATAAGTAGATACCGTTCTACCACTGACCGGGTGTTGAATTTCGATATTTGTAGAGAACTCTTTACGAATCATATACTTACGACAATACGTACCACTTTTTTACAAACACAAAAGGATTCATTGCGTATATATTTCTGTATATCACATTTTCTTTAATTTGGTTGGTTAGTTAATACTATCACCAAACAATTAATCATTGTCATAATATTTTTTTTTCAATTTGTCAAGCCTGGGGGCCGATTTTTGACTTTCGAGCGCTCGAAAATTAAATAAAAGTAAATGCTATTGTAGTGTCATAATCACAGGCACTTACTTTCTACCGATAGAATTGAATACGAGTGGCCAATACCGCACGTTTTTAAATTTTCTATCGTCATTTCAAAATAGCATTTCATAATTACTGACAGTTTTCGTGTGAAAGAGTCGAGCGCTCAAATCTAATGTATGTTGCTGAACAAAATCCTTTTGTCGGACGTTTTGGCGATCGTGTGAGTTTCGTATATAAGGCAAGAAAAGCCAAGTACGGTTTACGGTTCTGTGAAAGATTTCTAACGTATTTCAATTAACCAATAATGTAATTGTAGGACTGTTTCAGGGTTCACCGTAAACTAGCCGCTATAGCTTGTAGAACTCTTGCGTATGAGTTTTTTATACAAGCTTTTATTTAGTTTCACCTGTCCCGTTGTCTGTCTGTAATCAAATCTTGCAAGTTAAATTTGACCCACTTCCCGGTGACCGATTGAGCTGAAATGACAATTCAATATTATGGTACCATCGAGCTCATCTGATGTTGGAGACAGAAGATGGCCATGGGAATTCAGTACTTAACCGACGTAACCCCGTTGTTTGGGCTCGTTAGAATCGTCTAAATGAGTAGTTGATGATGATATACAGAAAAGTACAGTCGGCAATAAAAGCTTGTTCCAAAAATGAAAATTTAGTCAGAAACTTGTTTATCTAAATTAATGACAAAAATACTTTATTAATTACTGAACCTGCTCACAAAATTTCACGAGAAGCGGTTGAGAAATGCGACCTGTAGAGGGGAACAGTTGGAGAACCGGACGTACGAAAGAATTTTAGCCCAAGTTCTCATTCAGTAATGCCTATAGCAAGAAAAAATTACGGTCTTTTAATTGCGTATGTTTTTCTGTTAGCGTCACTTATCCATAACGTCTAACAACATAAACACTGACATAAAATGTTAACACTCTCTTGAACTAGTTAATTGTTGTCTGAGAGCAAGGCTATTATCGCGGCTCCCTTACGCAACACTTAGCAATGTTAGAATTTTTACGGTTAGTCTCGGAATGTTAGCAATGTTAGAATTTTTAAGATTAGTCTCGGATTTGAACGTCAAATTTTGTAATCGTTTTTGAGCTTTCTACTCGTAGTTGGTGAAATGACTTAGTGCTTCTGTTTTTTGTCTATGGACTTTTTATGCGTTTTACTCAAAAACTGTAAGGAGTATTATATGAATGAAATGAAAATAGGTGTTTTAGACGGCCACTATTTTTTTTTGGATTTTGTGAATGTACAGGTCTTGACGGATACTAGCGTAGCTACACCTGCAGTCAGCAGGCAATCGCGTACAGTCAACACAGACATGTCTAGGTGACCTCTTCGTACGCGTACGCGCAGCTACTTCTGATGCTGACTGTGTACATAATAGTACTGTTACTAGCAGTTTAACGAGAATGAATTCGAGCTATAATCAAAACTCTATGATTATTTATTAAGTGACTCCAAAAATAATGCGCCGAGCCTATTATCTTTTTTAAACTATATATTTTAAAGTAATAGCCCGTAATTACGCACGCTTTGACCATATAACGTTGATTTACTACGCTCGGTACATCGACGATTGGAATCTATTAAACTTCTTATACTTACTTACGGTCGAGTTTGAGGCGTAAAATGTTATGCTATAGTCGTCCTTATTTGCAACTATCTAAAGCCTATAATTATAGGTTCAGGTGTCGCGTGCAGGTCAATTTACTATTCTGTTCGGCGTTACAAACTCGATATTACCTTAAGCGTGTAGAGCAAATAATTACAGTATGAGGTTGAGGCCGACATCTGTCTCGGTGAAGGTAGTTAGGCAGAAAACCATCCTGGGATAATGAAGGGAACATGCATGAATAGGTCATGATTCGCGTCTGGTCAGAGCTCAATGCATAAAATAAGGCATACATATTTATTTAGAACTTGCTTTTGTCCGCGACTCCGTCCGCGAGGACTTCGTTTATAATATAACCTACCGAATTCTACACCGGACACGCACGGTGTTTCGTCGCCTAAATAATTCGTTTTTAGGGTTCCGTAGACAACAAGGAACCCTTATAGTTTCGCCATGTCCGTCTGTCTGTCTTCGGCTTAGCTCAGTAACCATTACTACTCGAAAACTGTAATTCGGCATGGGTATATAAATCAATTACGCCGACAAAACAGTACAATAAATTTTTTTAGGGTACCTCCCCTGTTAGTTTGCGACGGACCGGATCACGGACAAGTAGGCATACGTAGTTACCGAGTTATAGTCAACCAACTTAATTGTACTTGGAAAGGTTAATTTTCGTACAAATTCGGCCGACGCAACCACATTTGTCAAAACCGTCTCTCACGTATTCAATATTCGAGAAGCCAATTAAAAAATAGTTTGAATAGTAACGAAATTAGAATGTATTTAAAATACTAGGTATTGTTTTGCAAGACACAGTTAACATTGACTTCGACGGTACCGAGTTAAAGAACCTTTGAGGACTACAGTAACTTGCTCCAAAAACGACCTCCCAGCCCAACAAAGATATGGTGTGTGTAGTGTAGTAGTAGTGACTCCAGCGACCTTTTCATTGTTTTCAAAATTGTTATTCAATTGAAAAATCGAACACGGCGTCACGGTAACTATAGACCACGTAGGAGATGGCAAGACGAACTTGACGTATTTGACCAAGACTGTCCCCCTCTCTCGACCTCCCGGCTGGCCAGGACCAGGGATGCGAAGGAAAAGAGGGAGGTCTTTGCCCAGCAGCGGGACACTTAAGGCTCTTAATAATAATATCATCTAAAGACCGAATCTACAAAAAAAATTCAACAAGCGAGGAAGTGAAGTTTATTTCTCCATACATGCAACTCCAACTATCAGGGAAGCCATCTGTTAGCACACTATCTCGTAAACGCATCGCATAAGTCCTGAGCCTGTATTCACAACACTTCCTTACTCGCCTCAGCTTAACCAGACATCATGCAGATTGAGTAAAACAAAAGTCGTCTATCTATGGTCAATAGCTAGGGGCTACCGCACATATACGTATGACAAATGATTTGATTGCATGAAATCATATAAGAGGAGTCCGCTGGATGCGGGTGGCGCAGGACCGGTCGCTTTGGCACTCTTTGGGGGAGGCTTATGTTAAGCAGTGGACGTCTTTCTGATGACTGATATGAGTACGATGATGATATGAGAGGAGACGCCGTTTATGCGGATTGAGTCAAACCAACCAATGAGACTTTACTGACCTTTAGCGATATCCACAGAAGAGGAATCTCTGCATGACCCATATGTTCGACCTCCGATTACGTAAGTGTGTTACGCATATCTGCGTCAAGTTATACCAGATGAAACTGCGTGGTATTGACTCAGGTTGCGAATGGCATAGAATTCCTTCGTGCAGTCGACGACTCCCGTCATCTAGATAAGCAATGCCACTAAATCTGCTTTAAGAGAAAATCCACCCGCTTTCAAGACATGTTTAAGTATGTGCGGTAATTTACATTTCTCTGTAAGATAATACTTACTAAAGTAATCTTCTCGTGGGCATAATGCCGTGGAAGATTTATGTGCAAATAAAAAAAGCATTGACGCTAATTGTTTCTAGTTTTTCGGTACATTAATTTAAAGGAAATGGATTGCCCACGTTACAAGTATAGTACACACGAAGACACGTTGGAGTATCCGGTAATAGACCTTATTCCATTGCGATACGGCTTACGAATGGTCAGTTAACAGTGTTGTCCCAAGTCCAAGATTTTTTATAAATGTGCATGATTTTAAAACCAAAATACACTGAGTAGGTACTTGAGAATGTTAAATTTAATTTGACTTTTTTATCATTAAAATAAGTGTATCAATGCTTTGAGTTTGACAATATCCGTACTCATACTCAAGGCTTAATATTTGTGTCGACTGCATTGATCGTAAACAAATGAAACTAATGATGGATTGCTGCTTTCTTCAACTGATAAATTTTCACGCATTCTATATCTATTACTCAATTAAAGTGTCATAAAACAATCTAAGCATGCCATATCAGTTGATCATTATCATCAATCAAACTTATCATCAAAATAGGTTTCGTGTACACTAATCACGGATGTCTTTATTATATGTATGAAAGTGTTCAGAATAGAATAGTAGGCAATACTAGTAGGAGTACAGTTGGTGGTTACTACTTTAGCACTAAATACTTTCTTTCACACATCAAAATTAGAGTATCTAAATAAAAGTGAACTCAAAAGATTTTTCAAAAACCCAACTGCTTTTTTCAAACAGTGGAGTGGCCTATATCGCTCCCCGATTATGAGGAATCCAACGACACCTCGTATGTCAAAATCTATCACGCCGTTTAAGCTGTAGGCCGTGAAATATAATTTTCTTGTCCACATACACAGGCGCAGTCATCTAGAGCTAATAGAAGCCACAAAAAACATAAACAGAGCTTTTTTTTATATAACCTTTGCCTACACGTTCCCTCTATTCATGTGTGAAACACAATCAACATCAAAGCAGAATCTAATTAAATCTACTAAATAACCGACCGATTTGCGTTGTTCGTGTTGTTAGTCATAAGTTTCAGGAAATATTAATCAAGTCTTTAAAAACATCACGAAGTTATATCTAAGTGAACATTTCCGACAGATAAAGATTCCAATTAAAAAATAAAAGCATGTGTAGGTTCAAACATGATATAAATATTCAATAGAAATAAGACTTTGTTAAACCACTACAATTATCCGAGAAAGCAGTTTTCTAATTTATATCATCGTAATCTCCAACAACGCTTCATACCGCAGCAACATTGTACGACTCACTAATTTTGTTCCGCCCTAGGGTCGCCAATAAAAGTCATTATTACTTCAAACCGTCGGTAATAGTAAGTTGCATCCTTTAAAATCTGATTGAATGGGAAATTGAGAGTTGTCTATGTAATGACAGTAGCCCTTATTTTCCGTCAGAAGTGGGAAGAGCTGGTGAATATGTGCAATATCACAATCTTCTATCGTGTCCTACAATTCTATTCCACTTAGTGACTCTTAAGAGGAGGCCTACGTCAAGCAGTGGACGTCTTTCGGCAGATGATGATGAGGGACACATCGTCCCATACGTTATTGTAACTCAGTAGATTTTTAGCAAAAAAAACCGGCCAAGTGCGAGTCGGACTCGAGCACCGAGGGTTCCGTAGAAACCTGTAGTAATAACTTTAAAATTATTAAAAATAATTGTATTATATGATGTAACTAAAAATTTTAGGTTTTCGCAATTTTTCCTTTATCTGTGCTATAAGACGTTGCTTCGTAACAAATTTCAAGATTCTGAGTTCAGAAGTACCCTGTAGGTTTTGATTCCCTTGCGAGTTTCGAAAATTTGCGGCATAAAAGGCTGTATCTTTTAAATGCGTTGGCTTAGAACCTTGATTTTTTCACAGCTCCAAGGGACAGTAGATCTGATTATTTGGTATAAATTTTAGCTTGATACCTACGCGTTCCTGAGAAAAAGGGTCTTGACAGACGGACGGACGGACGGACAACAAAGTGATCCATATAAGGGTTCAGTTTTTTCCTTTTGATGTATGGAACCGTAAAAATGAGGGTAAATATTACAAGCATATTATGTATAACCCTCCCACTTTTATTCAATTCTGAAGAATAGTAATAATCGGCTATTACCGGCGAAGTGAAGTGTTGTTTATGCAACCCGCCCCAGACGTGAAACCGTCACTTCCTCACTCCAACACGACACGACAGACGCCGAGCGCTGCGCAAGCGCCTCTGTTTACGGAAACAGGTATCTGCTATCACTGATGTAACAACTGTCTGCCCCCTCCCACCTGTGGGGGAACGAGATCACGTACAGGCTGATGTTTTTCATGCCAAGTCTGATATAACGCGGCCAAATTAAAATGTCTCCCGAGTGCGACTTTGTTTAATGAAATGGTTATCGGATGCGGATGTATCAATAGTGATTAATAAATGCATTTAAAATAAATTCATTCTAATATGACTATAATATTAGGGGAAAATAATGTGACAAATCACCGAGGTCCAAATGAGGTAGGTATTATTTACAACGTATAGGTATTAAAAGCATTCAATACTCAGAATCTATTTTTCGTGCTTCATATCTGCAACTCGAACCTAGTACCTATCTTTAGCTTCGCTTAGCCGGAAAAGTGGACCCTAATCTTATAAATTTGAGTTATTCCAGTAAAAAAACTGTTTTCTAGCAATGTATATGTATTATAATCATTTAATTATTCTATGTGCTTTATTATAAAAAAAAACACATCCTCAAAAGGAAATTCAGTTAACTTTAACACCTCGACAATAATAATTTTTCACATGCGAGTCTCACAGAACTGAGTATTCGACAAATCAAACCACAAATCTCCACACTGACACACACACGTTACCACATGTAGCACTAGCTACAACACACGCGCCTGCGCAGATGCACCACCGCCGCCGTGGATCTGTCGGTGCCGGAGTGGATACACTACGCATGCGCGGCGCTGTTCCTGTTCTGGCTGGTGTTCGGCCGGCGCGGGAGCCAAATGCAGTCTTCCACTTGAACCATGCGTGAGTCATGATGTCTTCTGCTTTTTTTGGGTGCGAGGTTGCCAAACTAACTAGTTTTAAGTTCATATTTCAATGAAGAAGTTTCGGTGTAAGGAACAAAACTGAGATCTGATACTAGTAATCGACACCATTCGTGTCGACCATAACACTAGTATAACGAAAACAATTATAAATTAGGTGGGTACTTATAGGACATGTGCAAAACTTTTGTGGCTCTTTTCATAGTTTTCATTTTCGTTTTTAGTTTGAATCAGTCAGAACAACAGTCAATACCTCAATAGTTTATTCGAAACATGACTCTGAAGCAATACGCATGAATTAAAATGGTGGCGACAGATATTTGTTGAACTTCAATTTAATATGGCGGATCGAACTTGTTTATGAGGTTCTTTTCCTTTTTTTTGGCGTTCTGGCCAACAGTGTCGGCACAAATTTACCTGTATCATGTAGCGCTACTCATGCGCTGCGAACAAACGGACAACAAACTCTTTAACACATAACGTCACCCCGCAATCACTACTGTGAAAGATTAAATGATGTCAAATGTGCAAAATTCGTTATAAAACAGCTAGAACTCAAACGACCTCTTCAATTTGGCCGTCTAACACCAGTCGGCTATGAAAATAACATCATGCTGTAGATGTGTGACGTACCAGCAGTGCCCCTCCAAAGCGTGCCCTAGCGCAGTCACCGGAGCGGCACGCAGACGGCCAGTCGCTCTCGGCCAGTAGGCGGAGGCGGTTCTGTTAGGAGAACGTGTTCCTAGAAATGATTTAAGATTAATTAGGTTTTTTCTAAATATTTTTTATGGGCTGAACATCATGCTCTTTAGAGCTTTATGGTAAAATGTTGTGGGTATGCACTTCTTTTTATTAAGTGAACTGTTTTAATCTCTATACATACCTGTATATTTGTTTTCTTTATAAAAATTGTGTTTTATGGGAACGAATATGAATAATATTTATTTATTTATTATAACTTGTTGTTACTTTTTCACGCTATTACTTGCAAAAAGTTAATCTTTTCCAATGTCCGTGTTATCTACATATAGTTAAAAGTTCAGATTAACAAGAAATATTGGAGGTGTAGAAGTTTTTCACCGGCTTATTTAAGAGCCTTAGCACTTTATAAACCAACGTTTTGTATATTGTCTACTCGCCTTAAGGCACCGATAATGAATGCGCATGCGCAGCTGGGAAAATATCCGTTAGACTACCACCATACCAGTTTCTATCTAGTGCCTACCACGCAGATTGGTAAATTAATTACTCTAATAATATTAGACTAATAACTAATTACCTACTGGGTAATAAACTTAAGCTTCAGATATAAATACCTGAGTACTTGCAAGACCTTATAAGGCGACTGGAAGGACCGGTAGCAGTTCCATCAGATCGGTCGGATAAAGCCGCAGTGTGGACGCTTTCCAAACTGTAATGACTCTCTGGGTTTCTTATAGTACATTACGTACCTAGGGCGGTGAATTCGTGAATGCCTCAGATCGCAGGGATCTGGTGGTTTACGAATTACCACCCGTGGTGCGTACACAATTTTACGTCTTCTCCTGGGTGTGAAGTGAGATTTGCCGCTGCGCCCGTGGGCGGTAAATCTCACTTACCGCCCAGAGTGACGTAAAATATTGAAAGTAATTAACATTGAATAATTATTAAATTAAATTAAATATTAGTGTACAATCCTAAATGCGAAAGTTTAGATGTTTGGATGTTTGTTACTCAATCACGCTTAAAAGGCTGAACCGATTTGAATGAAATTTTGCACGAAGATGGTTTATAGCCTGGATTAAAATATAGGATAGTTTTTATCCCTAGTCCCACGCAGACGAACTCGCGGGCGGAAGCTAGTCTTACATAAATCGAACTAAGACGACGACGATATTCCCTATCCTATACAATTAAACGAGCAACATTTGTATATAATTTTTTTTTTAAATCACGTTCTCAAACACGGCTCTAACTATTTCGATGAGATTTGCAACATAGGAGTTTATGGGGGCGAAAATTCGTTTTCTCCCTATTTTACCTGAGCAGAGCTCGGTCGCCCAGGGACTTTAATAGATATAAATAAAATAAAGTAAATAAATATTAGAGACCATCTTACACAAATCGACCTAGTCACAATATAAGCAAAGCTTCTTCTATGGGTACTAGACGACGATACACATACTTATATAGATAAATATATACTTAAATTCATAGAAAACATCCATGACTCAGAAACAAATATTCATGCTCATCACACAAATACTTCCCCTTACCGGGATTCGAGACCTTCAGCTTCGTAGGCAGCGTCACTACCCACTAGACCGGTTGGTCTTCCATATTGAAGTTTCTTTGAAACTGATCATATACCCCCTTATTCATAAAACTTAAAATGCCTCTGCTAAATAAAATGTGCTTAGTCCCTTTCTTACGAATACAAATGTCAAAGTGACAAATAAGGACAACGAATATTAACGCCATTTTAGTTAAAATGGGCTTGTAGAACGTTTATGAATACGGCCGATTGTCTTTAAACTTACACGCTGTTTTTAGATCACAGGACTCATCAAGATAAGACTGTCGATAGTCCTTGTAAATGGGGTAAAAGGTCAATTATTTATTATACTGGATTTCATATTTAATACGTGAAATTAAAAAAAAAATTGTAAATCGTGAAGTTTACACAGCCCGTTAAGAGAGTCCGCAGTAAGCTCGGCCGAATTTCACCTTCCCATACAAACGTAATTACGCTCTAAGTTTAAAATTACGTGTTGGATTGTGACGAAACTTTGCATATACATTGACATGAGGTATATCTATGTCTGTAATTAGAGTAGAGAGATGTAAATTAAAAACTCGGTGAGGTAAACGTGGGTTTGTAGTTTATTCCATTGTACAATTATTGTAATTTATTGTGATGTTCCAATTATTATTTGATAACCTGCTTCATTTCGTTCATGAATTCATATATTTTATCGATTTCTCTCAATTTACCGATGTATCATCTGAAACTGAATCAAAGCCACTGATTTGGCCACTACACTAGAATAAAAAGAAAAACTCGGTACGTAACTGTTTTCATGCAGAATTATTAATATTATTATCATAAAATATCATAATCTAAATTTATTTCGTTGCACCTCCAAGCAGCGCATTGTATATAGTTTTAGGTACCCTAATCTTATTACTTGATTTTATTTATTACTAGCTTCCGCCCGCGACTTCGTCTGCGTGGACCCGGGATGAAAACTATCCTATATTTGAATCCAGGTTATAAACTATCTTCGTGCAAAATTTCATCTAAATCGGTTGAGCCGTTTAAGCGTGATTGAGTAACAAACATCCAAACATCTAAACATCATAGTAGGATTTCAATGGGCCATGCGCGTTTACGTTATATGGGTGTTGAGATGTAAAAGTAAGCAAAATATGGTGGACATTACCCATATAGCAGTTACATAACGAAACCGCAATCGCAATGACAAAAGACGCAACACGGAAACAGCGTCCCTGCAGCTCGCCGCTCACCGTGAAAGCCCATGAATAACCAGGATGGCATTTCCTTTCCTCGGCCACCGGCCGGCCGGCCGGCCACTCCCCACGGCCGAATAAAACTACAAGCGCACTTAGAAAGCAGTTGTAAATATTTTATAGACCGCGTATAGGCGATATCGAATCAAAATATCTATAGGGTATTATGGGGAGTTTAGACTGAATGAACGTTATTAACGAGCTACGGTAGCCTAGTGGTTCAGGCATGCGCCTGTCAAGCGGCGGTCGTGTGTTCGAATCCCGGCTCGTACCAATGAGTTGCCAGGAGGATGATGATGATTAACGTTATAATTAAGTCCGCAGTAAGCTCGGCCGAATTTCACCTTCCCATACAGACGTAGTTACGCTCTCATTTTAAAACTACGTTTTGAATTGTGGCGAAACTTTGCATACCTATACATTGACACGAGGAAAAATCTATGTCTGTAATTAGTTTATATGGTTCCAGTGTATAAAACAAACGAAATACAGCAAAAACAAGTTTTGTATGAAAACTTAAATTCGCTGTATTTCTTGTACTTTGCTATATCTGAAGCTACATAAACTAATTACAGACATAGATATACCTCATGTCATTGTATATGCAAAGTTTCGTTACAATCCAACACGTAGTTTTAAAATGAGAGCGTAACTACGTTTGAATGGAGAATCGAGCTTACTGCGGACTCTTAAGCATTAGTATTGAATTTCTTGATACCAATTCCGTTAACAATACTACGTTGCACCAAAAATGCTACAAAAGTTACGATCACTGCTTATGGCACAAAAACGTATGGTAGCAACTTAAAATTAATTGGCTCGCCATTAAGTGAAAAGAAAGGTGTTATCTGTTCTTGCACAATGTACAACTAATAACTTCTTTACTTTATTTCCAATTCAGTGTAGCGTTTTCAAAGTAGATTGCTTCCTGATCAAAAGTCTCACGGGTGAAATGAACACGCTATACGTGGTATAACTATCTATAGGTACAGTCGGCCATCATTAGATGTGTAATAATGATGATTTTAAGAATAGGTACAGATTAATTAAATGCTTCATTGACCTGTTTATCCTAGTGGGTACTGGGCTACTAGTGATCCTGCCTACGAAACTGGGGGGGTCTTGACTCTTGATTTTGAATCCCAGTCAGGGCTAATATTTGTGTGATGAACATATAATAATTACTAGCTGATGCCCGCGGCTTTGCCTGCGTGGTTATAGGAAAATGTAACATATTGAATTTTCCCGTGGGAAGTAGCTTCTTCTCTGTAGCTTCTAAACTATCTCCATACAAAAAATCACACCAATACGACGCTCCGTTGCGACGTGAAAGAAGGACAAACAAACACACTTTCGCATTTATAATATTAGTGAGGATTTGTTAGTTTGTTACTGAGTCTTGGGTCTATTTGTGTGTGTCTATTTATTTTAATGTTCAGCATGTGATGTGATAGATGTCTATTGTCGCTTTGTACACATAACACACGTTTTTGAGCTTACTGTAGGGCTAGTTATATTTTTTTTTAATTGCCCCATTAACTATTTATTAGCGGTGTGCCATACGCAAGAACGAGGCCGTTCTCTGGTCTCTCGCTCTCTCGTATGGCGAACCGCTGCCGCTGCCGCCGCCGCTCAGTCGTACGCCTTGGCCACGACTTTGGTCTTAAGCGACCTGCGGCAGCGGTTTTTCTAATACATTGCGCGTGATCCCAACTAACCACTGTGCGTTGCGCGTCTCAACCGCGCAATGAACAGATAAAACGCTGCCGCAGGTCGCTTAAGATCAAAGTCGTGGACAAGGCGGTAGGTGTGCCGTAAGCGCGGAAACAAGCGAGCTTGATTAATATGACGCCGATTCCAATCAAATACATTCAATGGAATATACCTCGTGTTTTTATTATATTGCAATGTTACGAATACTTGCGTGCACTGAGTGTACCTATGAGAGTTGATCTCAGTACAAACGACAACACTGTGAACTGACCATCCTGTGTTTATATAGAATCTTATTACAATGCACTTAAGGTGCACCAGTTAGCTGTGTTGTCGATAGTACGAACCCGGTGTAAATCATCGCGCGGACAGCTGTCGGTGCGCCGCCGGGCGGGCTGCCTACATCGCGCTTGCGTGGCTTACATTATGTATGCATTATCATAGATATAGTGAAACTCGTTGCAGTTTGCACTTGGCAGTCGGCGGACTTAGACGCTTGCCCTTAGCTTTCAGTTGTTTATGAAAATGATGCCTATCGATTGCCTTTTCCAACAAATCATTTTAACGATGACCGAGTACAGTTATTACCTGTGAAAGAGTAATCAATCAAAGCTACCCACCGCATACAAATGCATAAATGCCTTCTTAACATTGCCTTTAAATGTCATAATTCTATTACATTGTCTCGTAATAGGTACACGACAAACATCAGCACTTTCTTATCACCATAAATAATAAAGTATATTTTACTTAGTAGACATAACAATTGAATATGTTTTCTGAAAAAAAAATCTACCGTTTTTCTTTGTTTGTTCTACCGTGGTCTTGATTTGAATTTAAACCTAAAATCCTAATAGTCACCGCACTTAAACGAAATGTAAAGAGCATTGGTCCCAGTCATCCCTCAAGTATCTACGTTAATGAGTATCATTACAAGCAAGAGCTTGTAATGATGCTATCCGAGGGTTACGTATATGAAGTGTCATTGACGGAGCATTTGAGATAGTGATATCTCATTTTCTTGAACCGAGTTTAACTTGAAAATCAGTTCGTACGGATTACTCGAAGCAAGTTTTTGATTAAATATTCATTAATAGCGAATAGTTAATGAACTTATGAATGAGTTTCTTCTTATTACACGACTGCCCGACGAAAGGGAGTGTAAAGTTTTTTAGAACATTGGGACCCAGCATCTGCCTCGTCTGTACATAAATGACTTTTCGTTGTTCCGTGTCGATAAACCTTTTTATACCTTTTCTTGCCATTTCCTCTTGCATGGTACTGAGTGCAGGTGAGCTCGGGGGATATGTCTATAGCCCTAGTGAAAAGGCCTACTAGTCCTGAACAAAAACAAATAAACAAATAATATACGGGACTAGTACCCTTTTTTACTACACTCGCGGTCAAATATTTCGGGTCACCCTAAATTAAATAACTGCAATAGGTTTTTAAAATATTTAAAACTTGCTTTATTTACATAATATGCTATTCTTTACAATACCCAACTGTATTAGCAATTTCCTGGATCCTATCATAAAAATATCAATATCCAAAAAACACGATTTTTGCGATATCTCGCTCCGTTAACGTTGTTTTTTTTTTCATGGGTTTTTTCGAGTACTATTTAAACCTGGTAACGTTATATTTTTTACTGTTATAAGCAGTTTATATGTAAAATTAAATAAAGATCATGACAGGATTAACTGTACAACCTCTTACGCACTATTTTAGGAAATATGACGGTATTTTACCGACCCGTATTCTTTGTCCGCGAGTGTAGATCCACAGATGTTCTACCCAGAACATACGGTTCATGAGCTTGGTCTTTGACATATTCAGCATTAATCCCACCCGAAGACTTGCTCTGCTAAGGTCTTGTAGCATGACACTGAGCTCTGTAGCTGACGATGAGAAAAGGACGATGTCGGCGAAACGCAGATTGGTCAACCTCCTTCCGCCAACGTCGATGCCAGCCGCCAGCCTTCTGCACGTCTAGCACACGACGGCCGCGACATACTCTCGATTTTTATCGCACTACACCTCTTCTTCTAAGTCTAATAAGACAGAGACGGATAGTGCGAGAAAAATCGAGAGAGCTCGCGTGCCGTCGCGTGCTAGCCGTACTGAACGCATGTTCAAGGGTACTGGTGAACAGTTTGGGTGACAGCGGATCGCCTTGCTTGACGCCCTTTTTTATGTTAAACGACTCGTATAGTGTTTTTAATCTCAAATTGGTTCTGCGTTTTCTCCTATTAGTCATTAAATTAGCAATGTGACTGTTTTATTATTAGCTTAGTACTCGTAGTTAATGTTAGGGGTCGAAATTAGAAAGCCGTTGAATTACACGTGTATTAAGAGATGATGGTGCCGCAATTAAACATTTAATAAACACTTTAACACAATGAATTATTTTCTCAGGTTCAGCGCGCTCGCGCTGGTTCGCTCTCACGGGCTGTTTGTATGGTTGATGTAATTTGTAAGCTGCGATAGTCTTATAAGAATTAGCTAATGGCAACAGGTGAAAAACTATTCTCGCTTAGCGCCTAATTTCTTGTTAATCATTTCATATAGGTATTTAAACTAGGAAGGCATTCATTCCACAAGAGCAAAACTTTTAGTGGTACTCTTTCCCGACAAGGATTGAAATTTGAGTAAAAAGTATTCAATTGCTATTTGTTTTCGGATATCGTTGTCGTCAGGAGTTTCCTGTACTGTTTACAAACTGCGGGTTTAGCAGCGGGTCACGTGCCTGACCATATTAGGCTCCTTGGTCACCCACAGTGCAATCAATGCATCGCCGGTCGGTACAATGTTTTTGACATGCTCTTACGCATACAACATAAATCTTCGTCAACGACGCCTACCCGTGCTCTCTTCTCATTTGAATTGCATTTGGAATCGTTTCGAATTATTGCTCACGGGAAATCATAATTTATTGAAGTAAATGATGGGCTTGTGAAGATTAGTTATAGTATATTATACGTTGTATGTTTTCATAGGCTTTTTCATTATTAGCATGCGTACTCGTGCCTGCATTTCAGTAAAAAGGTGTTTATTGTATCGATAAAGGGTTTCATCGAATGCATTGTTTCGCAAAATTTTCATTTCTTTATTTTTTTTCAGTAACTTTTTTTTGACCCTCGACAACACAGCTAACTGACCATCGGTGCACCTTAAGTGTATTTTAATAAGGTTCTATATAAACACAGGATGGTCAGTTAACAGTGTTGCTGTTTGTACAGCTAAAAACTCAATGCCTAGAAATAGTTTAAATAGCCAGTAACTGCCTCATACTAAAAATGAACTCTATGTATTCACCTATAATAGAATAAATTTTTAGTTTAAGGTATTAATTACTGGCCACCCTTCTATAACTGGCCACGTAATACTAAATTGAATTCGGTTTTTAGGGGAACAGGGTTAATTTTTAGTATGAGGGGGCCAGTTGTATCTCTTTGTTTTGTTGTGTATAATTTGTATCTCTTTTTTAAATTCCTCATATATAACGCAATGACATTATTTCTTAATAAATTTGTCATGTAAAAGAATTAATTTTAATATACACATTTATATATTATTGTAGTAAATTGCTATTTATATGACTGTGATAATCTAATGTGTAAATGTTAATTTCAAATGCAATGTATGTTGCTCATGAATAAATAAATGAAATGAATGAATGAAGTTATTGGCGATTTACCCTACGTTAGCTTTGTTTATCTCTCTGAAAAATGTTTTTAGTGTAAAATCAAAAATCTGTGAAACATATATTCGATGCATTATTTGTCGGAGAAACAAGGTACAGCCATGCCGGTTCCACACGGTCAGACACCGAGTGATCGCAGCAGTGTTCCGTTGGACCAGTTTTAGTACGGAAGACGATGACGAAGTAAGCGTTCAACTGTTTTCTAGAAAACTAACCTGCCGCGAGCGGAGTGGAGGAGCGGTGGACACGGCTGACTTTGCCTCCAGAATGTGTCATGACATGTCTTATCTGTGGTACGGTCAGCATCATATAGTTGGTAGCAGCGAAAGTAGCCAAATATATCGCAACACGTCTTTATTACTATAGGTGTAAGGACGTTACGATATATTTGGCGACTTTGGCTGCTACTAACTATATGATGCTGAGGGGTCTATATCGGGTGGCATAAAATTGTTGGTCCTATTATTTTGTCGCATACCAACTTTATGCGTAATAACGTATGGCATAAACATTGTTGTGCATATTTTTTATTTGCCGAAATTGTTGTTCCTAATATCTATTGTCCTAAATATTTATTGTCCGAATGTTTATTGTGTCGAAGTTTTTTTTTAGAATGATTGATGTGCATAACTTTGATGTTACTAATATTTAATGTGCTAAAAAGGTTGTGCATACTCTTTGTTAAGCATATATATCGATTGTCCAAAATATTTATTGTCCGAATGTTTATTGTGTCGAAGCTTTATCTAATTAATCTAAATGCAGGTTGGATCTGGTCAGAATTGCCTATTACTTAAATTACTTATGACCCGCCCTCATGTCGACGGAGCCCTGCTTCGCGGGGCCCCTATTTCTGCTCTGAGGGACAAAAGGTAATTAACGAACCTATCTAATTGATCTAAATGAAGGTTGGTAAATAAATGCAAAATGCTAAATGTAAGTATACCTATATTAGGTATACTTACATAGTATATTAGGTAGTTCGGTAAGGTAAAAGAGTTCGGTGCTGGCGCTTCGCCGGCCGCTGCCGCGGCACGCTCGCTTCGCTCGCTCGGCTCGCGCGCTGTAGGGTCGCAGTTCAACCTAACACTCCTCCTCGCTTCGCTCGTCGTCGTACCTACACCGACCTGCCTTAGGGTCTACCAAAAAATATTCTATTAGTATAAAATTTAGGAAAAAAATCGTATAGGTGGTGTAATTTTAGCTAATTTAATAATAGGCAAAATAATTACTATGACAATGAAAATTAGGACTATTACTTTTTAGGTAATTCGATGTTCGAGTAACCAATATTAGGATAAACATACTTTAGGACTTTTAAATGTGTATGCGCAAAAATGCATAGGCTAAATAAGTAGTATGCCACTCGACATTATGCCAAACATTCTCGGCCAAAAAATTTTAGGACGATCAACATTATGCGATACGACAGGCACCCGATGCTGAGTGCTGACTATAGGATGTGGGTATCGGTTTTAACATAGACGGTTAAAATACATATGCATAGAAGCGTGCAAATGAAACAGTCTCTTCTAATGTTATTCGATCTGATCTAATAAGACTATGCATTGCTATTTTAGATACCCGACCGATGCCAAAGACACCATTAGTTTTATATCTCAGCTCTGAAACTGTATGCTAATTGATATCCAACCTATAGTAATAAGACTAGAATCGATAACATCTATCGCATTACCATATTCTTAGAAACTATCGGTTATTTTTGTAACTGTCGCTATGGTGACTTAGATTATTCTGTTTTAGATTCTGGATTTGGTGTGAATCATTTATTTAATAGGTTTTTGGGTGTAGGAAGAGTCAGTTAAATATAAAATAAGAATAGATATCACATGATGGAGTATTTGTGAATATCGCCTTACGTGCGTGGTGTTTTTAGTATATAATATAAAATATCATCAAAGATAATATGTATCTATGCTACAAAGGTTTTTCTGTATCTACACGTTTATTCCTTTAAGTAAGCATAGCAAACAGTTTTAATAACTATTTTTTAAATAAAAAACTGTCTTTATATTTGTCCAGAGTCCAAAATTATCATAATCTACAAGTAGAATCATTGATTATCATAAATTCATTGTTATGTGGATACACTTAGGAATTTGGTTTACTTTGCAATTCCCTCACGTTGCCCAGCAACAGCAGAAGAGTGTTAAAACACGACGGTCAGCAATGGCTAACCGTCGAGTGTATTTCCATCCCATTGCGGTTCCGGACACGTCTGAGGCATTATACTACAGTCTTCATTCACAGCAACATCGACGACATAGCAAGAGGCATAATGTCAACCAACTCGCGTGTCACAGGCTCATGGATACAGTTCACGTATATATCGCTTCTCTTTATTATAAGCATCTATATATTATATAATATATAGCTCATCGGTCCCGCGTATTGCAGAGCACCCAAAGAGCCGCGAGATTAAATATAGCCCATGTCCACCCTGAAGGTTTATTTGATATTCGGATACCTTCGACATCCATCATTCCATAAAACTTTTTTTTTTCCATCAATTATTTATGTGATCCACCATTTCATAATTTATTTATTTTTTGCCATAGTCATCATTCGCCCTAAAAGTGATTTACTCTGACACCGTAAGATTTAAAGGACAAATTATGTAAGGTATCATTAGGTTTGTTTTCAAATCATGGATTTCATTAGTAACCCATACTTACTGATGAAAAAAATCGGGTTATTTTATTAACCCCCTACAAACAAACTTACAAGCTCACAGACTTTTCGAGTTTATAATACTAGTATATATCTATATATCTATATACACGGGACATCTGTCCCGTCCGCTTGTGGAGGCATGTTTATCAATATGATTGTCTTCTATTAGTTGCACCGCCTGCTGCGCTGTCGTTGACCGGTCGCCGTGTTATGTAAACGAGGCTCGTGTAAACATTCAAACTTTGCATATGTTTAACACTTGCTTGTTAACAGTTCTTTGGGAACACGAACTTCTTACTTGCCCCCTTTCCGAACGATGACTGCGCTTAAACTTGTACGTACAATGTCGGCGTTAGTACTTTGTGCAAGTCAAGTGGAAAGTAGGAAGGTGTTTGTTATTATGGTTATTACTATTCCAGGCTTAAAAAGACAGAATTCTAAATCTGGTGAACTCTACATATAGTTATTCTCTTGTTTAGTTATAGTTATATTTATATTTTTGATTCTACCGTTTATTAAATCTTGTTATTTGCTTTATTGAGTGTTTAGTTTGGATGTTTAGATGTTTGGATATTTAGATGTTTATTACTCAATCGCGCTTAAGCGCCTCAATAGATTTGGATGAAATTTTGCACGAATATAGTTTATAGCCGTGGTCGCTTACTATGGGCCTCATAAGAAGGCTCAAAGTCACCCAGAGGGCTATGGAGAGGGCTATGTTGGGAGTTTCTCTGCGTGATCGCATCAGAAATGAGGCTATCCGCAGCAGAACCAAGGTAACCGATATAGCCCTCCGAATCGCTAAACTTAAGTGGCAGTGGGCGGGGCACATAGCACGTAGAACCGATGGCCGATGGGGCGGAAAGGTTCTCGAGTGGCGACCACAAACCGGAAGGCGCGGTGTGGGTAGGCCCCCCGCAAGATGGACTGATGACCTGGTAAAGGTTGCTGGAGTCCGCTGGATGCGGGTGGCGCAGGACCGGTCACTTTGGAACTCTTTGGGGGAGGCCTATGTCCGGCAGTGGACGTCTTTCGGCTGATATGATGAGTTTATAGCCTGGTTTAAAATATAGTATACTAGCTTCCGCCCGCGACTTCATCTGCATGGGCCCGGGATAAAAACTATCCTATATTTTAATCCAGGCTATAAACTATCTTCGTGCAAAATTTCATCCAAATCGGTTAAGCCGTTTAGGCGTGATTGAGCAACAAACATCCAAACATCTAAACTTTCGCATTTATAATATTAGTAGGAAGTAGGATTTATATCTCGGATCCACGCAGACGAAGTCGCGGGCGGAAGCAAGTATTTCATAAAAGATGGTCACCGTATTCATAGTTTGATACATCATAGCCAGGGATACTTATCTATAAAAAGAACAATAATAAAACGAGCAATTAATATAAAGCATTTACAACCTTTCCCGTGAAACCCGTTCTCGGCATCGACACTTAAACGGATACTAATTTCCAGCATTTTCACATTTATTACACCGGTGGTGTCACGTATCTATACATCCAATTTATCGACTTTCCAGTTAATGGTTTTTCTCGTTGGTCTGTGGAGGTCGAGACTCTTAAATCAGCCAGGAGGGAAGACACCGGTCAGTGGGACGTGGGTTCTTATACTTCTTATCATTGACATGCCTTTTTAGTCTTTGATACGACTACCGATAAATTACTAAAGCCGGTCAGAATTTGAATTTAATTGCGATCAAGTAGCTTTATTAGTAGTACTCCTACTGCGTTTATTTACCTTACTTAGCTTTTTATTTATTCTACGATGGCGAGACGAGCTAGACTCGTTTTCACAGGATCGACAATACTGGAAACGGAGGCGGGGGAGGTCTTGACCAATTGTGGGACACTACTAGCTCAAATAGTGATAATATAAAAACGAAACCATCGTCGAAATGGAAGGTCACTAGTGTTATGTTTTTTAATCTAACTAGTAATTATCAGCCAGTAATGTAGTCATGCTTTTTGTCAAAAAACTTCAAGCATGTAATAACCGTCAAAATCTGATAACATGTCTAGCCAGCAAAACCACATAATTCTTCAAAGTTATGGACCGAGCATTGGATGAATATGAAAAACCCGTGGGAACCGTTTTTAACCTTACTTCTGTAATTTAACAAAAGAAGGAAATCGTAGTAGGTGGCAATTTAAATTAAATTTGATAATTAAGCAAGTTTTAATTATCACTTAGACTTTGATTGCTTTGGTCATATTCGGAAGCGTAAACACACTCCCAACTGCCTTGTTATACTCAGATATGTGTTAAATTATAGCCATCAGTTGCTTTATATTGATTCAAACTTGAAATAAAGATATAGCAATAACTAATACTTTAATATAAAACCAGTCGTCTAATTTCAATGATTCTGCTGGTATTTAATGCATATAGTACCTGCACCGCAAGCGGGGGAAATCAGCAAAAGTGCACTTTCCAGATGTTGCAAGTCGCACGGGGCGCCTGCCAATAAAATGTTGCGCGAACGCTGTGGAGGTAAAGTTGCTAATACCAATTTTTCGACAGCTTGTTTTGCAGTTTTATTGTTAAGACAATTGCTTTGTATAGTTATGTTATTTTAGAGTAGTACAAGTATATAACTACTACCACGTATAACATGAAATTTGAAGGCGGAAATTAGCTTGGGTTAGGTAGTTTGCTAAATGACGCCATACGGACTATTAAAAATGGCTTCTGCTATTATTTAATTTTCGTGCCTAGAAGGAAGAAACTATTTCTCCTGGATTGAGACCTAGATAGATCGATTTTTCGTCCTCGTAAACCCCTGTGCATCTGATGAAAACCATTGGAGCCGTTTTCGAAAACATATTTACAAAAAACAATATACTTGCACACTACTTACACAGATGTTGCTCGTTTAATATATACAACACAGGGGTGATCGAACTTTGCCCGGCATTTGTTGTGTTTTTTTCGAAGAAAACGAGTTTACTCGGATATGAGTATGAAAGCTTGCTAGATGGTTGTTTGCCCCCGTAAAGCCCCGCACTGCAAATCTCATAGATAAAAGTCGTCCGAGAATCCGTTTACAAACAAATAACCGAAACAAATGATTCTCGTTAATAGTATAGCATAATTAGTAAGAAGGATATTGATTGTGCGAAATGGCATTTAAACAACTATGATATCTTACTTCACAAGTATTGATATTTAAATAGAAAGAGAGACACCCAGTAGCATCTTAGCGGCACTATTCATTGGCAAGGTTTTTCATCGACTCCGATTCATCACTTTCGTTAAGTGAAAACCGTGCGAACCTTTGTCGCTCACACTGCAATTTTTAAAAAAAACGTTTAATATAATTACTCATTTTTGTATGAATAACGGTATCGGCTAATTACTGAGATCAATGGGTTCGGAGTATGATTTACCTCGGGCGGTGATTAGAAAGTGACGTTTCTTTCTTCATTATGTCTTCTTTCGTCTGTTACGGAGAGTGTTAAGTAACTGATATTGATACAAGGTATTGGTAAGTACTTGACAAAGCTCTTTGGAGGAACAACAGAATATGATTACAGAATCATGACTCGTTAGAAAGAAGCGGGCGCGCTCTCGAGTAGGTACCTATAATAGGTTGTTGAGCTTAAAAGATCAATTGAACATAAATACGTTACGCATCTGAGTCATCCGTCGCGGATAAGTATAATACTTTTATTTAATAGAATCCCTGGACAATGGAATACAAGGAACTTGCCCGGTAAACCGTCATAATAATTTGCTATATTTGACTATGATTAATCTAGAATTTGATATTTTTTTCACATTTGAACGCATTGTGCCATATATATATTACAGTCGCCGTTTTATCATATATTGTTCACCACTTGCTCTATTGATTTGTGAACTTTTTCTTGTCGTGATTTTTTTCCGGTAAACAAGGAGACAACAGTGACAATTTCTTAAAAAATAAATAGAAATGGACTCCTAGCTGGCTAAGAAGATGCCCCACCAAAAAAAAAGTTTAGGATTGTCACAAAGAGTGTGAGTTTTTATCCTTTCAAATCATAGTTTTAGGGGTCTTCTAAGAAACGTAACCATGGAACCAACAACAAATAAAAATGGCCCTAAACCCCCCTAAAGCCCCTATGACCTTTAGCACCTATTAGCTCGTTACAATAATTATTATTATTTTTATCTTTTATTCAAGATTTAAAATACTTTATTCAAGACAACTGGGGTCCACAGTGGTGTTTATTCATACCTATCCTAGGTTAGTTATCTTATACATTAAATAAGCCTTAACGGCTTTAAAACACATTCTATAATCTCCATACACACCTACTTCATAATCGGTCTACATCCTAAAGTGAATGTTTACCCTAAAGGAATTCCATCGTTTCCTAGCTTTCCCAGCACAACGGTGTCGACAAGTCCCCGCGGTGACCCGTTAGCTCGGCGGCACTGCGTTGAACAAATATGCCGGTCCCTTCGCTACTAATATTTGTCCACGGCGCAAGCCATGGGGTTACTGTTCGATGGTTAAAGTAAACGTCACACGGTTGACAACTTCCTCTTTTTACCCGACTGCGCCAGTAGGCGTAGATATGTACATATTTATGATGTATGTGGACAAAAAATCTATTTCACGGACTATAGTTGGGTGTGCTTGATGGATGGATGGAGCAGATGGGATTTTTGAAAAATCTTTTTATTTTGTTTGTAAATTTTGTAGCTACATATATTCATACTTAGATACTTGTATACATACTGTAGGTTTTAATAAAGTATCTTTTTAGCTGTACTTGCAATAATTTCAAGTTAATTCAACTTTCCTGCATTTGCACTTATTTCTCTTCTTCATTATCAGTGACCGAATACTTCATTCAGACTTCGTTTTTTTTCTTTTTTTTTGTTCCCCAATTATCCAATTCTGTTTTTAAACAATTTAAGGCACCGCCAAACTGCATAACAGTTTGTTGGCGACATTATCACTCCTTTTTTCGTTCCAATCACGAGATCACACATCCCAGAGGAGAAGCCAAGCCCGCCCCTAAAACGAGCTGTAGGTACAAGGTTATATGTACTTTGCTAATATGTAATATTCGGTGTTATTGGTGTGTGGCCTCGAGGCAGACAAATCACTGCACTCTTGCAACTACACCTGCACGAGGCCAGACATAAAGCGGGTGATAGGAGCCAATGGAGAAGCCTGGTCGACAAGAAGAGGACATGATGTCGCGATCCTCAGCATTGAGGGAACGACTGATGATGCTGAATATACTGCGTGGAACGGAACGATGGACTTTCCCGCAAGAGGGGGATTATTGAGCGCTAGTACGTCACATTTTTCAGATTAACTATTTTTTTTGACGCGTTTTTTTTTTTACCTTTGTATGGAGCGTTAGCCGACTGGAGCGACGAGCTCCATACAAATGTTTAAAAAAAATCGCGTCAAAAAAAATAGTTTATCTGGAAAATGTGACGTACTAGCGCTCAATAATCCCCCTCTTGCGGGAAAGTCCATCGTTCCGTTCCACATTGTATATGATTAAAATCCAGAAACTACTCGATACCAATAACAAAGCTGTCAGTATAGTAAGAAAAGGTAGCACACATTCACAATAACGTAGATCAACTTAAAATCCTTTTAAAGACATGTATCTTCTCAACCATTCATGCAATGACGATGTTACTATTATAAGATAGAGTGCTTCTATTTCAGAACATCAATACGCAATTAGTGGCAATAGATCATAGTCAGCTCCCAAAAGCTTTGTTACAAATGAATTAGCCACCAACTACCCATGATCTTTTATCTGTATCCAAAATAGTTCACATCGCATTTCTCTTTATTCTGGTGGATGGGTTGTCGTTCGTCTGTGTCTTAAACTGGGATGTTGCATGTATTTAAAGGTCTTAAGTAACTGGGTTTATTCACAAGAATACTCCTTTTTTTCGAAGTGAAGCAAACAGGAAGTCGAGGCAAGAGTTAGAGTGTTTGAACAGAACGCACGTTCATTCCAACCTGTTCCATCCTTTGTAAATTAAAGCTATTCTTATCGATGTGTACAATGTTGCATGTTTGAACATTAAAGCAAACGGGACAAGCTCTATACTTACATTACTAACAAAACTGTAGTTTTTAGGGTTCCGTAGTCAACAAGGAACCCTTATAGTTTCGCCATGTCCGTCTGTCTGTCTGTCTGTCTGTCCGTCTTCGGCTTAGCTCAGTAACCATTACTACTAGAAAACTGTGATTCGGCATGGGTATAGCAATCAATCACGCCGACAAAACAGTAAAATACAATTTGGAAAAAGATTATTTTTAGGGTACCTCCCCTACACCTAAAGCGGGGATGTATTTTTTTTTCTCTTCAAACCCATTGTGTGGGTTATCGTTGGATAGCTGGTTCAAAATTATTATGGGTTTTCTAAAACCATTTTTCAAATCAGTAATTTGTTTGCGAGATATTGGGCTTTAAAGCCCTAATTTTAGTTCGAGTCATGTGTCCCCCCCCCCCCCTGCCGGCTAAATGGCTACTACTGGGGATGTGAAAAAATCACTTTAAAAGGAAATGTACATATAATGACTTTAAAAGGACAACGATCACGAACAAGTAGGCATAAGTAGTTACCGAGTAATATTCGACCAACTTAATGTGTAATTGGAAAGGCCAATTTTCGTACAAATTCGGCCTACGCAACCGCACCGCACGTCGATGTAACTAAGACAGACAGGCAACTACGGAACCCTACACTGCGCGTGGCCCGACACGCACTTGGCCGGTTTTTGTATATGTGGACAAGCAGACAGAAGTATACAGAAAAAAGCACCTAGGGTCTCCGGACACACTACGGGACGCAGTCAGCAACACCAAGGCACTCACAAACTTTCTGGAGGAGCTGGGGTGGTTAGAGTAGCGCTTCCCCACCGATTCACGCAAAATAGGCATAATGGATGTCGACTTGCGGAAAACGCCCAGTATAACTAACTAACATATATATGTGGACAAACGTGCATCGTTAATTTATCCATTAGACTTCATAGGATCACGAAAGTTCTAATTAATCCACGCACATTTCTAGTAATAGTAACCAAGTACTTTTATTACCTACATACATCTTATGTCGAAATCAACAAACATTTCTGAACAACTGCCGCTGTTATTTTATTAAACACATTCCGTATATCCATCACCTGACTCAAATTACACTCGTACTACTTAGCTACCTGCTGCAAGTACTTAGTTGAAGTTAATCAGCATCATCAGACGTCCACTGCTGGACATAGGCCTCCCCCAAAGAGTGCCACAATGACCGAACCTTTGCCACCCGCATCCAGCGGACTCCCGCGACCTTTACCGCACCCACGCTGCGCCTTCCGGTACATGGTCGCCACTCGAGAACCATCGGTCCTACCTGCATTGTCGTTGAATGTTGAAGTTAATAAACATCCGTGATTAATAACTGATATTGGACCATGAATTCATACAAAAGTTCTCACAACACCAATAACATTCAATCCAACTCGCTTACAGAAATTATATTATCAATTGATAAACGACTCGTCCAAAGATGTGGTGACAGAGTTCAAATCTATCAAGACGTTTTGTCCCCAGATGTTTAGTGACAATTGTACCTACAATGCAGAGATTGACAGTAACTATTGCCAATTGGTGAGAGTACAGTAACAATAAGAAAATATTCGTACTTAGGTGCAATAAAGCTCGTAGCACCTAATAACCAAGCCACATTTAACGCCAGTTGTATTTAGAATTAATGATGACATTCTCTGCCAGATGAAGTATGAAGAAATATCTGAAATAGATGTGTAATTCGCAGAGAAAAGTAGAATACATTCCTAGTGAAGGAGGGAAAATAAATGTACAATGAGCATTTAAAAACCTTTCGCAAGAAGACAGTAACTACCCTATGCTCCGGTGCTGGAATATCTTTGCATTCCTGTATTCGAAAG
The DNA here is from genome assembly GCA_947049275.1 of Epinotia bilunana. NCBI lineage: Eukaryota > Metazoa > Arthropoda > Insecta > Lepidoptera > Tortricidae > Epinotia > Epinotia bilunana. The sequence goes on along the minus strand of OX346271.1, from coordinate 5,866,275 downwards.
GAAGCTATTACCTACCGGTCAAAGGTATTTTGCATTACAAAAATCTTGGTCAACTTGCGGCCCTTTTTAAATTCCTATTTTTAACATGTTAACGAAATTCGACAGATCAAGACTTGCCACTTCACGAAGTGGCTCTCAGAGTGAGAAGGAGTCTGTTGAGTGTTCTTTGCGTTCATATTTTTCTTTTGTAAGTTACGATTGCCCCTGAGACATGCTTTAACGTGTCATGCAAATTAGCGCACGTGTTCGTCTGATTCGGTTCAACTCAATTAAGCCATCGTGACACGTCTCGCACTTAATGTACGTCTTCATACAGACTATAAGACCTATATACACGGACGCTGCGAAGGACTTTTACTTAGTTGAAATGAATTAATGACACGCGCGTGACAAAGATTCGGCATTATGCGTGGAAATCTCAATGTTTCCCTTCGATATCTTCATAAAATAAAATAAAATATAAAATAATAAAATAAAAAATGTTTTATGTTTTATTCATAATACTTAGGTACTTGATTATTGTTGACAGCCAAGACATAAGCAATGTAAATGGCGCGGTAAGATAAAGATTTCCTACATTATATTCCTTCCCTGCCCTATTTTTCATCCGATGACATTGAAAATATTTATTTAGCATAATGTTGTTGTTTTTGTTGAATTTGGTTTGGTGTTGTAAAATCAACTAAGTATACCTACTTATTAATCTTTCGTTCATTAATTGTTTTATTTGGATTCGGATTCACCTATTGCTTATGTTATGAACATGCATAATTATTTAGCGACTTCGCTGGAGGACATGTCATTAAAATATTTTACTTTTAGAAAGTGGCAAAAATAGAAAGCCAATTAAGTATCTAGCGGGGAAACAATTTAGACATTTATAACTTGATATTGGCTGAATATCTTCAGTAAATATTGCTTCGATACTATTTTTATGGAATAAGTTAAATGCAAGCTAAATTGATTTGTTTGTTAACAAATTAGTTAAATTGATTTGTTTACAGTTTAAATAGTTGTTCCTTAATTTTTAAAAGGTGTTAAGTCCGATTGCAAAGATTACTGTCATGAGCCTAAATTAAGCACCTTGTCCTCTTAAAGAACGTGTTTTGACACCTTGATAGCTTTCGCAATCATATGAAATAACTGCGTTACAGACACGTGCTCTGCATACTATTTTAGTTAACTAGGTCCAGTGATGGACCACAAACCTAATAAATAAACCAATGGCAACTAAACACTTTAAAGAACTGTCTTTAGGAACGAATCAGTATACAAAATACTGCATTCGATAACTCTACTGGCACCTCTTTCGTCTTCTGCGGCTTCTGGGGACTGAATTGTCACGAATACCTGTGCTGTAATCACATTCTTAAGAACACCAGAGCTGTCCCTCGCAGTGTTGTGAAGATCTGCCATTTCATATGGCTCCATTGTTCTAGATACATTTTTAAAGCGCTTGAGTTCGGACAGTATGCGCGTACCTTTAAGGAACAGCAATTTCGCGGTTAATCTAAAAGGACAAGCGGCACTGGTCGGGACCACATCATTGCTCTAATTGCTCCATTGTCTTAATAAGTATCAGCCTGCTCTGGATTTCCAGCACTGTTTTATAGTGGTATGTCGTGTTTTAGATCCTACACTAGTATCTACCTGAATTCAATAGTCAAACAAGTTTTACGTTAGGTCCCAGTGTACCTTACAGCCATTTTTAATGTACCGCGAGGTTCCCAAGTCTTTATGAATTCTGTCGTTACTTTTGTTCATCGATCACCTTGTCCAACGCTTTATTGAAATGTGAGTATACCATATGCATTAAATTAATTAACATGAAATTAGGTGTCTCGTAAAATTACCTCTATATCTACGTTAGAAATTCGAACCGTGTTGCACGCATTAGCTGCCAGTTCAAAGTAACTGTTACGTCTGATGTAGTAACAGGATAACCGTGTTGATTTAATCGGGTTGCGATGTTAATGTTCGGACTGACGGTTGATTATTTTTCCAACCTCATTAGTTGGCTAACATGAATCCTTACGTGGCAAGTAGGTTACCTAGATCGCGGGCTTTGATGTGTGTATCGGGACTGTTACGTGTGTATTAAAAAAACATTACGATGTTTGACGACTATATGTGTCCATGCAAAAGCTACCTCTTTTTCGGTAGCCAATAAGGACGTTATTTTATTGAATTGTATGTATGTATGTATGTATGTATGTATGTATTTATTTATGCCAGCACCTTACAACCTTTGCCCTTTTTGCTGGGAACGAGAGTCACCTTGAGAAACTTAAGGTTCGTGTTAGTAGCTAGCTGCAGATGAATATAATTTGCAACAACATGAGTTCTGAATATAACATTTTCTCTGACTTCTTCGTTACATTGCCACGATTACTGATATATTTTTGATAACTCAAGTTGTGTCCTTTGAATATCCACCGCTTTCATTGTAAACGAACAGCCATCTTTATTTTGCGTTTTAACGTTCTGTATAATTTTCACTTAATACCGTAAATTGATGCGCGCGGGTCGAGAATACTAAGTAAAGGCAGCGAGCTAGTCGACAAACTGCGACTGAATTTGAATATAATGTCTACAGAAGGTTGTGAAAATATTTCGTCTGGAGTTCATTGAACTTAATTATAATTTGCATAAGCATATTCGATTGCATGAAAGCTGAACTTGACCTGCAACATAATAAAATACATGTTTAATGGTCTGTAACATATGCATATGAAAAAATATGCAATGTGTACACTTAATACACGCGAAGGTACGTGTATTCTCCCGCATTGCTGAGAGTAACTCTGTGCTCTATTAAGTGGAATACGACAGCATTTTTTTGTTTACAAGCAAGCAAACGCATTGCATCAATGACTACGGCAGTCACGTCTTAGTGCCTGAAGTGACATTGACTTTCTTGTCGCGGGGCTGATAGCGCGGCGCACTGCAAGCCTGCGCCTGCGTCGGCACATGTCCGCCGCTCGCTGCCTCGCGCGCGCGCATCTACGCTGCGACCGCCCGCGTGCCGGGCCCGCGCCATGCCCGCAGTGAAAGTATTCAACATATTCGGCGGACAGAAGCCGTCCGAGAAACATCCACCCGCTAAGGGGGCGATGCAAAAATTCTACAGGACATTCTCAGTCGGCAACGAGGCGTCCGAAACTAAAGGCAAAGTGACCGCGATTGCCGCGTGCCTCGAGAAAAAAATCAGTGAACCCGCAGTGAAACTTAACAGTGATAATGTGCAAAAGTTTTTAACACAAATCAATGTTAACGAGACTTTAGTGAGTTCGTCGGACGTCAAACCGCGCCACCACGCGTATGAGAATGTAAACATTGCCGGTGGGAGCGTGCTGCGACAAGAGAAACTACTTGATGAGACTAAAGGCTACTGCTCGATTTATGAAGACGTCACTGTACTTGCTAAGGTAGCTGCTGCAAAGGCACAGAAAGAAACAGACATTAATGCGGAATCAAAACTCAATAAAGCCCTTGAGTCTTTCGATAAAATATTGTCTGAATTCTCAACAAGTACATCGGAATTTACAGTGACTAAAAACGAATTTATTGTGCCTAAATTGCAAAAATCTAAAACTTGTAGCATAATAGAATCGCGGTGTATTCTGAAAAAAGCCAATTCCGGTCCACAAAGTGACAGGAAGAAACGAAATACAGTTTCTCGAAACAATTCTATAGACAAAACAACCAGTCTTTGGAATCTTGACGATATGAAGGAAAAGGAATTAACTACTCCACTCATGCCGCTAACACCGACACCTAACGACAAGATGAACCCAGATAAGTATGCCACTTATAAAATATCGTCAAAAAACTTGTCTCGGACGAACGGCATTAAAACCGAAGAGTTGAAAAAACTGGATGTTAAAACAAGAATATTGAAGAAAACGTTATCGAACCCGCCGTCGACTCCCGTTCCGGTTATATCAAAAACAAAACCAGTAACAAAAAATGTCGTCAAAAAAGTGAGTGATCCAAAGAAAACAAAACCTAAAGTATGCACAGATAATGGATCGACAAACACAAAAACATGTTTAGAACGGAGAGAACCGCCCAAGTCCCAGATGCTTAAAGCCAAGAGTGTCTGGGAAATAGGCAACGAGTCAATGATTTTATCGAACCTAGAACGGACCAAGTCGACCACTTCTATCGCGGGTTCTCCTAGTAAGATCCCGGTGATCAGGAGTCAGATGCCGCACAACAAATTCAGCAGTACGAGGGCGTTATTTTCTCCCACTCCGGTTGATCTAAATAATATAGACCAGGCCAGAGAGTGTGCTCAGAAAAAGAAGGTAAATGCGGCTCGAAAAACCACAGACAAACCTGATATAATGAAACAAATAAAACAGAAGTCTTCACTCAATCTCAAATCGGACGTGAAGCGACAACAGCTCGACAAAACGAAAAAAGATGACAAAAAAGCTCTTTCATCTTCGAATCTGTCTATACGAGATTATTCGGAAGAAATAAGTGCTATGCGGGCTAAACTGCAGCAAAGAAAAAACAACAACAAAAGAGATGTCGTCACAGCCATGCCGGAGCTCAAACGAAATGGAAATGCACCGGAAGAAATCGATTCGACACTATCACCTGTCAAGTCCATCGTGAAAAAATTAGAGCTCAAGACTGCTATGGAATCAAAGGCGGAACCGGCACAGTTTATAAACTGCAAAGTGATCCCAGTGGTGCACAAGGAGTTGTGCGTGGCCAATACGACTTTCCACAACCACTTGAGCACACTCGTCAGCCGACAAATCAAGTATACGGAATCTAGAGACGATATTAAAACAGTTCAAGTAGAGAACATTCCAAAACACGCCGAGGAAAAGATATCGGACTCTCACTCGGACTGCAGTGACGACTCCGGTCACGTTTCCAACGATGCCGCGAACGATAACGATTCTGCTTTCGATAACGTGCACGACATGAGCCCCGTGCGCACCGATATTGACGAGGTGGACTGCAAAATTTTCGACGGGCCTAAACAATTCAGGATAGATGTATCCGAGAATGCGAGGAGCGTGTGTCCCGTGGTGGGCCGCCGCAGCGGGTGCGGCATCGAGGTCGCTAGCGGTACACGAGGCACCGATGCTCCGAAAGTGGACGAACAGGTACGCGACGCTGTTTACATACAGATACTTACACAACAAATTACAGGGTTGTCTATCCGCGCACATTCTGGAGCTGCTGCTGCCTCCAGCTAATGCTAACGCTCCCAGCGTAAACCCCACTACCGATACCTTATCTATGATCTATCTAACCCATTAAACTGGTGTAACTTGATACGCAACTTGAAAAGCTGTTTATTATCCTGTCAATTTTAATGACGCTTGCAGGGCAGCGACATTATATTTTGCTTGCGGTAGTAGTCGTAGTATTATTCGATATTCTCTGCTATATAATTTACTCTGTCAACGTCACTTCAAGTCAAAAATGCAAACGTGCAGGCGCATCGATGAGTAACCTCACCATGTAGCTATTTAAATTTAACCATCTGTCTGAATTTCAAATTAGTACGTCCTTTCACATACCTACATGAATTTCCATAATTTATTAACGATAACACGCGTAAATTATTTGCTATTTATTATTCGCGATTCAATAAAACCAATGATCATAATTCGTGAATGATTTATAATAAAAGTTCCGCTAAAGGCAATTTCGCATAGTCTCCCAACATTATCATAACAAATTATGGACAGTTTGCATAACTTAGCTTCCGTTCTAGAGTGTTGAAAGCGTACCTGTTCAGATCTGAACGGTTCGTGTAAATAAATAACAACAGAAATTATATAATAGTTGCTGGTGGTAATTCTCCGTAACCTAGAATCCGAAATATTTGCCAGTTGAATGCATAATTTACATAAGAGGAAAATAAATTGCACTGCGTCCCGTTGTCGTTATGTAATTATATGATGGTTTAACAAACACGTTTTTTCAGATGTTATGTCAAGGAATAACGTAATGTTTAAGATCTTAAGAAGTTGCGTAACTTATTCGAGCCCATTACTCGGGCCCTGATTTGTGCATAAAAACGCCCGTGCGATACATATTTGGGAGATAATTCCGGCTGCGCGTGGGCAATTTATCGCAAACGAGACACGCGACAGGTGCACCGCAGGGGTCATTATTTGGGCGCTTTATACGCTCTTACTTTCACCGAATGGGTTTGAGTTGTTATTTTATGTCGTATGGTGTGGTTTGACGCGCTCACGATTATGTGAGCGCTCTTTGTTGTGGAAATGTAGATTACCTACCTGACAATTACATATTTATAATAGAAGGTGAACCAGATAGACTTATCTGCATCCGTCTGTCCATCTCCTTCCGGTACCTATTGCTTTCCAAGATTGAAATGTAGATCTCACCCTCAACTACGTGCTGGATTGCAGGTAAATCACCTGTCACTTTCCGTTTTTACTTTCTCACTTCGCAGTGTCACAGCAAATATTACGTGCACCAAGCCATAAAGGAAACTTGCAATACTATCTGTATGAATATTTATACAAAGTGTACAATAAACATTGTTTAACTCGAAACATACTGCATTAATACGCTGTACACTTGTAAACGAAGTGCGTAATGAAAGGAGTCTTTATTGATATAATTTGACTTTCTACTGTGCAGTGGTTGATTTTACTGGCTGTTTGTAAATCAATTAGCGTCTCGGCGTTACATTTACAACGTGCAAGCTTGTAATGTAATGGAGCTGTTTTCTTGGCGAAAGGATCGTTGCTCGTGACATCTTTATGATTTTGTTTTAAAACGTTTTTTTTTGCTAACGTCAGGCCGTTCGTTAAAGGAGTGAAAGAAATCGTGTTTTAACATAAACTCAAAGTAAAATTATATACTTCCATTAGAACATTAAGCTGATTAATGGTGTCATCATCATCCTTCTAGCGCTTATTCCCGGTGGTGCCTAATTCGGAAACTAGTGCCTCTGCCAAACCTTGAACCTTGAAACCAAGATTTTTCGTAGGCACTAGTTTTACAAAAGCGACTGCCTTCTGACTCCCTGGCGTATGATGTTTAAATTGATTTCTAAAACGCCAAGTTCATAAATGACGAAATACCTTTAATTGCGTTACGTAATCAAGACGAAATACCCGGCACGCCCTTAGGCATACGCTTACTCGACTCACCTAGCACTTCACACTCAAGAGAATTTTAAGATTTATCAATTTCAATTCCAACCACGTCTACTCGTTTACATTATTTTCAATGTATCAGGTCACGTCTTTGATTTCGTACAAATTCGCTCTCGGTCATAAATTAGACAATAGCCACGTACTGTGCGTATGCGTCGATTCTGCCTGTTATATGCTTATCACGCGCCGGCTTTCTCGCAACATCGCGGGGAAAGCTATATCCTTACAATAAAGCTTAAAACTGGTTACCGTGTTGTTATCGACATGTGTTTACTTACATTTATGAATTTCACTGATAAATTAATCTCGTTAAAAATAAATCTTCATCTGCGCTTTGTCCTAAGATTCTCACAATTTTATCTGACATTTCGTGTAACGCATCTTTATAAAACCGGAACTTTGTCTGTTATTTTTTCCTATATTACTAGCCCTTAAGTATTTGCTTTCTTTCTTAAATACAAGCGTGCACTCGATTAAAAAATATCCCTCCAGGTTGATTTTCGCAAATAGCCCCGATATTTTTATAAATAGTATCTTGTCTACCATCTTTTCTAGGTTTCTTAATACCGCAAATTACGAATAATCTTATTTAGGTATTGGCTGAGTTCCATTAAAAGATGCAGAACAAGTTTATCAAGTATAGTAAAAATAATAAGCTGTCGGCTGAACTAGTTTGCGGCTCTATTTCTTGACCAGCTTGTCTTTTGGTCTTGTTATTGGACATAATTTATACCACGGCGGTGGCAAACAAGCACACGCCTGCGAAAGCGGACATCGTAGCCTATTTTATTTACTCGTATGGCTATTAGGTCGTTATTAACTTAAGGGTTCGCTGTGTTGACAGCAAGAGACAAATGCATGTCCCTTACTCTCAAGACATCCCCGGCCGCTCGGTCTCCAGAGCCAGAATAACCACCAGGGACATAACACCATACTTACAAAGCGAGCAGTGGTGTTATTATGATTACCTATGACTGCGGTGTTCTGTAAGGTAGAGGTATTTCACCGGATGAGTTGTTCGGAATATGAGCGAACGAGTATGAAATTCCCCTATGCACCACCACCTCTCTTAAAACCTCTTTCCAACTTACAATCATGGGAGAAAAGACAGACACGCTAGTAATGTGTTGAAGACACTAGTTATGGCTATATTTTTTCTAATGATGCTGTCAATAGCACTCTCATAACGCGTTTCATTTTTAGCAACACAGTAAACACATAATTATACAGATTGAAAAGAATATCGATCGCCCGTCAATCATCTGTTGATTTATCCGTCGCTGCCGGAGCATTGTATACCTACTTGAAGTTATTTAAGAAGGCGAGAAGTAATAACAATATTCATTCAAATAACGTCTTTACCATCTTAGCTACTAGATTCTAATTTAAATAACAAGATTTATAAGTTTTCGGTCTCTAATCAATTGAACTATACAGTATCCATAGCAAGTACAAGTACGTGTAGAAATTCGTACATTTTATTGTATTGTCTAGCTACTAGTGTGGGGAAAGTCGCTACACGGCAAGCCTGATATTTCTCGATAATTACTTTTATTATCTTGCTATGAAAGTTTTAAGCGTGCATGGTACCTATTGTCCATTAAGTACTTCATTTTATTGCTATCAATACGGATGTACGTACCATGTTCGTGTAGGTACCTTCATTCTAGTTAGTTTTTAAAAGCCTTACCGGTGACAGTAATAAATTATTGCAGAACAATAAACTAGTTCCCACCTTCAGAAAAAAAGTCAGGAAATTCTTGTTCCCTTATAACCGCAACGGTTCGGCGGATAGAAATTCACTCAGTGCATAAAGGTGCGACCACATCGCTGCTCAAAATACGCTAACGCGCCGTAAAACGCAGCAAAATGTTTGAAGAATACGTGACGCATACGACACGTCAACGCTTATACGCAGCGTTAAGCACCGGTGTGGTCGCTCCCTAATGCGGGTCATTACTGTTAAAACTTTTGAGAGATATTTGTGAGTATTCTTATATAAAAGTGCTTGAGCACAAGCAATAACTCGTCGGGTGTTAATTCTCTCTATACTTAAAAGCAGAATTGGTGCCCGCGGCTCAGCTCGCGTGTGATAAAGGTGTGTGTCAACCCTTATGTTCTATGATTTCTATAAAATAAAACATCAAAATAGTTTAGAAGAGAGAAAGTATCAGTTAGACTCAGATGGATAAACCAACAAAATCAGAAGTCTTTGTTATCCGTTCCCAAATGTAATACAAAGGACTACAATGCAAAGCAGAGCAATATAGTAACAAGCCTAAAATTTTGCAATGGCTGTTGCCTTACGTGCGTTAAAGTATAATAAAAATTAATGTCTTAATCACATTCCGTTATCCACTTTATTTACGACTGCACTCTGATTTTACTACGACACGCAAACCAAAGAAAATTGCGTTCAAGACCAATTCAACTGAGTTAAGCCTTTGACATTAGCAACCAGATTTCATCTCAAAATTGCCGCCGCAGGTGTCGCTCTGCTTGGACTTGGCCTGAATCAAGCTTGGCGTTGGTCGAGTCTACTAAACAATATATGAACTCACTTCCTTAACATCATTCCCTATTTTAGAGGCTTCAAATTTTGAACCCTATTTTGTACTGAGCTCGGTTACTTTTAGATATATCTAATGGAATAATATGCGAGGTTGGATAAGTTAGCGTCGCGTGTGTGTGTGTTCACTCGCTCGCCCGGTAAGGCGAAATGATTTGTAATATAGGAGGAAACTGACAACTTTCTTCCGCTCTAAAACTGAATGCAGTTTAGATTTATAATAGTCGTCGGTACATTTGATTACTTCGCGCGGGTACTTCGAGTGAATTATGGCTGGTGGTTGACAAAAATGTATCTGATAAAACTATGAAGTTTACGTAATTTTGATTTAAAACTAAGATCAAAAACTGAGAAGTTTTCTAAGATGTTGAAAATATCCGTTCCTTATTTTTTACTCTTGGGAATGCAAAAACTGTAGTTAGTCATTGGTATAAAAACGTAGCATAATTATTATGGTTATTCGGAAAGCACTTACGACGTCACACAATTAATCATTTTCAATACAATCTTTAGAGTTTTTAAACATACTTGTTTTAAAAAATAAAATCCAATGTTTGATTAAATTTTATATCCTTATTTTAAAGTATTGTGTTTGCAATGATTTTAAATATGAATACGGGTTGCATAATTAAGGGGAAATTACGTGTAGCGTTCAGTCCACAGTATGGTCGTTGATTATATGATAATCAACGACCTATATTCGATGTAATGGGATATAACAGTACATTACATTTACTGTCCCGCCTTTTCTCGTTAAAATACTGAATGACTTATGGAGTGTCAAGTACCTAATTATAAATGCTGTGGTAGGTATAAACAGACTGTTCCGTTTTGTAAACAAATCAAAATAATTGTTGTGTCTCGTGCCATACTTATGTCATGATATATCCAAAACCCCGTCGCGGTGATTTTCGTAGAATGGTTTTCAGACGTCATTGCTTATTTTCAACACAATATCATACTTTTATTGTTTTAGTCGCTCAATGACATCACCTTATTACTGCACGAATGTCAAAATGCGTAAAGCAGCACTAATACTGTATTTCTTCGTTTTAAAATTGTCGCACATAACGAATATATTTATCGCAATCAAGTATACAGAGTGTTTTTTTTAAATGGGACAGTATGGGGAAATCCGAATCTAAAGAAGATAGAGGAAAAGTGTCCAAGGAGACATTAGGTGTTTTTTTATGTAAACAAATTTGGCTCGTTAAAATTTTTGGTCAAGCGTGAGTTGTTCTTAAAAAATTATAAAGTTGGTCAATTTTTTTTTTGACGCGGGTCGGCTCTGTTTCATGTAAGGATTATTTCATTCTATGGAAAGAAAAAAATCTGAACAGCAGAAGTTGGTCAAATTTAATGAAAACTAATCTTCATACAGTTGGTTTATTACTTGAGTAAATGTTAAATTTGACCAACTTCTGCTGTTCAGATTTTTTTCTTTCCATACAATGAAATAATCCTTACATGAAACAGAGCCGACCCGCGTCAAAAAAAAATTGACCAACTTTATAATTTTTTAAGAACAACTCACGCTTGACCAAAAATTTTAACGAGCCAAATTTGTTTACATAAAAAAACACCTAATGTCTCCTTGGGCACTTTTCCTCTATCTCCTTTAGATTCGGATTTCCCCATACTGTCCCATTTAAAAAAAACACCCTGTATATCCTTTCCTAGAATAAACTTGTATAAACTAGAATAATTTGAGAAATTAGTTTGTCACGTAATACTTTAGGAAAAAGATTATTCTCAGATTATTCTAGTTTATACAAGTTTATTCTAGGAAATGGGGAATTTCGCGCAAATGTAAAGCCAATTTATGAAAGACTGTTACATAAGTTTCTTAAAATATCACGCCGTTGAATGTCAAAAGACGTTTTGTATGGTCGTCGAACCACCTTATCTACTTATACTGTCTGACAGTAATCCATGCATACATGCACGCCTATGTCTCCAAAAATAAAGGTAAGAAGAGCACGTGAAATTTAATTTACAGTGCCACTTGACCACAAGTCAAGTTAAACCATTAAAAAGTTGCAGAAATTGTTATATTGCAATGAAATGTTGCTGTATCAGGAAACTGCTTCAACAAGCTGTACCCCTGAGCCATAGTCCACTTTAACGATACCCACCCACACGGGAAGAAAGGAAGTGGCGCTATTCTAACCCACTTAGCACTGACGAGACGACCATAGAGCGATCAATTAGTGCTTTTTATTGCTAATAGGTACCTTATTGTATGCACATACGTACTCTGCTCCTGCGGTTCACTCACGTACAAAAGAAGATACCTGCCTAGGGCGGCACATCGTCGTGCGTCCAGAAGAGGTACAATATATCACCGCTCAAAGAATATGGAATGTCCTGAAAGCACCGGGGCTTAACTGTATACTCTCTTTAGAGAGCCAGTTATCAGTTGTGCCCTTTGGCTGCCACAACTGATAACTTGCTGGTCGAAGCGGCATACTAGGGCCCATAACAAACAATAATAAGATATCTTATCCTAAGGTACACATTAATTAAACCACACTCACCTGAGAATCTCCGTTGCCATTACTACTTCCACACAGCTTTCCGTTTTATATTTCCAGTAGTTTGCGCATCCTGCGTAGAAAGCTCTAGGTGTTAACTTGACCAGTATATGGGTCACACATTGTTTCGTCAAAACGTTTTCTAGTGCCTGCAATTAAACATCACGAACGCTGTTTACTCTATGGCTAACGACTGGGCTGTTTGTCTGAAAGTAACCTGTCATTATGTTTGCTAGTTACAAATCGGTCTGCGAAACAAATTGCTTTTAAAGTACTAAGTATACCTACCTAGTATTATAAACATAAAGAGAAATAGTAGTTTCGTATTACTACTGAAGCTCTAATCGCTTTTAGCCACCCACAAGAAAAATTGACAATCGAATTTGAATCAACTGTAAATAGATATTGTTTTGTATTAGGGTGGGTTGTACGAACCTACGATTACAGACCAATTGACGTCAAATATGGCGACAGCTGTCATTCAATAGAAGCTTTTCAAGCTTTCCATACTATCAGATTTTAACGAACACCTTACGATTACAGACCGTTTGGTGCAACCCACTCTTAAAATCGGACCACACAAAACGAATGCAACTCTGTTCCAATTTAGAATGGTATGAATTCCATTGAAGAGGCTGCCTTTTAATGTCCCAGACTAAAGGATAGGTATTTTGTTGTTATCAAAAGCCTTTTCTAGTGTTCGAGCACTATGTAAGTTGCATTACATTTGACATTGTTCGTACGGCGCCGCCTTACTACAGCGTTTTGCTCTTCAAAGATCAATGATCATGCTAGGATCGCGTTTATGTTGAACATATACATCATTCGTCCCTTACGACCAATTTTGTAAGTACGAGAGAAATGAATGCTCTATTACATAAACGCGATCATGTTAGTTAGGCAGAGCGTAGTTATAGCATTATAAGCAGAAACCTTCATCCTCACATATTCGAGTGTATTAATATTTTGTTGTAGGTACTTAGTATGTTTATTATTTAAAATGTTGACTTATCATCTATTCTATTGACATTTATGATTTTTGGTTTAATTTAATTTTTTGTTTAATTATTTGACGACCATAATATAAATTCGTGTGAATACATAGCGTATATTGTATTTTTTATGTTATGAAATTTATTTTATTTTATTTATTTATTAGATCATCAGCTTAAATACTACACAGTAGCTTAAAACAGTTGTGACAGTGAGCTAATAACAGATCCCCACCGATAGCGAAATTAATTATTTAAAAAATAAGTGCATTTGCGTCTTGTTACTGCTGCATAATTAAGTACTTATGTATTTTCTGGGAAATAAATAAATCTAATCTAAACACATGTTAATCAATCTTGACAGAAATATCTAGATCATTTTAAGGCACGAAAATTACACAGAAACATTATTGTTTCTCTTATGACAGACGGTTACTTTCGCATTTATTAGTATGGATTTTGAGAGCTCCTCTATCGTTCTACTCGACTGCACTCGCCAGGCGTTAATAACAGTGCATGTTTATCTCATCTCAGGAACGCTAGACAAGCGGTAAGCCTACATTAAACCGAGGTTCAGCCTGTTACTGTACCACTCTGAACTAGTTGTTTACTTAGATACCATTTCAGTTATGGCGGTTAGAGGCATCACGACATGTGACGGGATGAGGTTGAACGGGAGTATTGGTTGTTGTGGTCTTAACTGTTAACTTGTTAATTTCAATATTAATATATAGTAAAGCTAGTTATCACGTGGTAACTTCTTACACTAAAAAATATAAAAATCCTCATTAAACTCTTTAAATGCAGTGTTATGTCTATAATTTACTTTAAAAACAAAGTTTTAACCGACTTCACGGCTTCAAGTGTTGCTATAAAATTAGAAGAGTTTCCTATTTCACCAGGATTCCATCATTAGATCATGTTGACCGTGGAACCACCTGGGAAGGATATCCTTACAAAAAAAAAACAAATCGATTCGTCTTCGAGTACCTAATCGGGTAAAAAAACCGACAAATTGAGACCCTCTTGATTTTTGAAGTCGGTTAAAATTAAAATACAAAGACATCCACATAAAATACAAAAGATTCTTCGGGTCATGCTTTAGAAAAAAGGTAACTGAACAAAATTATCTATCGCAACATTAATATGAATCAACGGCAGCTGTAGACAACTCCTGAACCATAAGATATATTTCGACGACTGTGTGAACACTTAACATCATCAAAACATCCGAAGAAACCTAATCATGTTTATCCAACATGACCCCAAGCTTCGTTGCGTCTCATAACAAGATCACAAAGGATCATGTTTCCCACTCGTAACGTCGAAACCTAATCCCGGTAGCAGTCGGATGCCATGCCTCATCAGGCATTATGCCTCAATCGGATTAAGTGGGCCAAATGTACAATGGTACTGATTGTTCGGACAATAGGGCCAATGTAATCATGGCCTGTTGACTGTGTAATGTTGCTATCGATTTCCTAAACGTACAGGTAAGCTTAATTGTTTTAGTCCGCGTGGAACTCGTTTATATCGTATCTCCATACAAACTTTCACCCCCCCCCCCCACATTTCAGCCCTTGTGGGATGATTTCCGGGATAAAAACTATCCTAATAAACTACCTCTATACCAAATATCATATAAATCGGTTCAGCAGTTTAAGCGTGGAGAGATAATCTGTACTAATATATTGTTATAAATGTGAATGTGTGACAGACACACATTCGCATTTATAATATTAATCCCGAATTGGTTGGTTCGTTATCCTGGGCATATTCCGCCGTGTGCCTGAGAAAGGGGGTAGCGCAAGGATATCTAATATAATATACTCGTATCTGGGTCATTGTCAGATTTAGGTTCGCGTCTTTTCGGTGGACATTGCCAAAGTTAAGGGCTTTAAAGCCTAATTTTTGGTGGAATTCTGAATCCGCAACAACGGCGTCCCCTCTTCTATAATTCTATGCGATAAAAACATATTATATATAAACATAAGCCCTTAACTATTGCCCACTGAAAAGACGTTTTTTGTTTTACTGACAATGACCCATCTATGGGGTAGCGCTACTCTGACATTGTATTTGTTTAATTTATCCAATCGTTTTGCT
This sequence comes from Epinotia bilunana, assembly GCA_947049275.1. Classification (NCBI taxonomy): domain Eukaryota; kingdom Metazoa; phylum Arthropoda; class Insecta; order Lepidoptera; family Tortricidae; genus Epinotia; species Epinotia bilunana. The sequence continues at coordinate 5,850,908 of OX346271.1, read as the reverse complement.
TAGATATTCAATGGTGGAAATATTCAAAAGTTTTGAAAAACGACAATAATGAATAATAGAAGAATCTCGATAAAATGACGTTTTCTTCCCACTTTCAATTGGAAAGCAAAGAGGTTTCTGATAATATGTAGTTAAATAAACTTTTATCTAATCATACATGTCCGTTGTTCTAACTTCAAAAATCCCGCTACTAGCGACACATTGTGAATAAAATAAAACAACAACTTATCTCTTTCTTCGATAGTCATGTCTGCAATACCCTAATGGTAATGACACGTCAAATCGAGAACACCGGCTGTGCCTTTGGGTTACTACGGCGTAATTTGATCCATAAATGGATGAGAGGCATTAGTGGCCGTTTCTCGTTATCATTGTTGAAAGTTGATGATTCACAGCAATGCTGGTGTCAATTTCTAACTGTGACGTCATATTGTGCGCTCTTTATATTTGGTTCTGAGGCTCTAGTATGTTTTACCGAAACAAAACGTTACGACCGCGTTTGCGTTTAGCTGTCAAATCCCATACAAATTGAGGGTAAAACGTAAACGCGACCGTAAAGTTTTGTTTCGGTAAAACTTATACTAGAGCCTCAGTACTGAGTCAACTAGATTTGACGGATAGTCAAATCTGCAACTTTTTATGAAACGTCCAAAACGCTCTGTCAGTAATGAAGTTTGCAGGGAAACACAGACCATTAACGTCACTATTGTCTATGGTCAAGTAGCGTAATATACAGAGTGTACCAAAAATGGGGTGTGAACCGATCAAGGGTATACAGGTATCGTGTTCTGATAAGAAAAAACTAAAAGATTTTTTTTACTTTTGTATAGAGTGTTGGCCGGCTGGGGCGACCAGCTCCATACAAATCTTTTAGTTTTTCTTATCAGAACACGATACCTGTTATGCCCTTGATCGGTCCACACCCCATTTTTGGTACACTCCGTTCATAAATTACTAGCTTCTGCCCGCGACTTGGTCCGCGTGGAACTCTTTTATATCGTATATCCGTCGTTTAAACTGGTAACCTCCACACACCACACACCCCCTTGGAGGATGATTTCCAGGATAAAAACTGTCATATGTCCTTCTCCAAAACTCAAACTATTTCTACTTATATACCAAATTTCGTCTAAATTGGTTCAGCGGTTTAAGCGTGAACAAGTAACAGACAGACAGACAGACATACTTTCACATTTATAATATTAGTATGGATTTCAAATATCAAAAATAAGTAGAAGCTTCGTATATTCCGAGAATTTTCGTAAGTTATGTTTGATGCTCATGTAAAACTAATTTCTTTTTACTGTTGTCAAAGTATATCCGTCTAGCGCTACGGTCTCACAGTTGCTTTACTAACTCATAATCTCATAAAGCAATACAGAAGATGCGGGTGTAGATTTTTCCTTTCTGCCCGGATGGTTAAATAGAGAGTTGATCAGGTGAGTTAAATACTCACAATTACGACTGAGCCAGCTTAGCGCCAGCCCCAGAAATGAAGCATCAGAATTCCTTATTTTCGGGAACAAGAGAGAAGCTATTATATTATATAATTTCTATCTGACCCGTATCCTACACTCTAAAGTACGACTAATTCCTAACACTTACTAGCCAAGCTTGTAAGTCAATTTGCTACTCGACTTACCGAAGCGTACATCTGGGTTAGCAATGCCTGATGCGTAGTCATTCCAAAGCTGATCAATGGCATTGTTATATAAATTGGAAATTCGCTTTCTTTTTACGCGTTCTGCGTTGAAATCACCTAATACATGGTATTATGGGAACTTATTGGTATTGAATCTATTTCCTGAATGATTTGTACGTTTTATAATCCAACCACACGGATCTACAATCTGTATTTAGCAACGGAACGGAATATTTCCTCGTGCTTTTGAAACAAATTGCATTCACTACGTATTTAAGACTACTAAATATAATAGTTGCTTCCGGTAGGTACTATCGACAACACAGCTAACTGACCATCGGTGCACCTTAAATGCATTGTAATAGGGTTCTATATAAACACAGGATGGTCAGTTAACAGTGTTGTCGTTTGTACCTAGTATGTAATTAGCTAATTAGACTTAATTATTATATTATACTCGGCATGTTGCAATTTAAGATAGATGTTAGATCCAGATATTTGTTGTTTACCCTCGGGACCTTATTACAACTGACTTTACCCCGAATAGAAATAACCGAAAATACCTCTTCATCTATCAATGTTACACCTAAATAATAGCTATTTCACCCCCACAGGGGTGATTACCCTCAGGTTCGGAACTGATGCGCTAGGTGCGTCCTAGGCAATGCTTCGATATGTGTTAAATCGTACATGTGACTTACGATACATTTTGCCTTTGTTGCAGATTATGTTCCGCGGCGGCGTCGTCGGCGGGCTGGACGCGCGCCGCGACGCCGCGCTGGATCGCGTGCTCGTGCGCCTGCAGGCGCGCGCGCGCGGGCTGCTCGCGCGCCGGCGCGCGCAGCGTCTGCGCACGCAGCACACGGCCGCGCGCTGCGTGCAGCGCAACGTGCGCGCGTTCCTCGCCGTGCGCGACTGGCCGTGGTGGCGGCTGCTGGTGCGCGTTACACCGCTGCTCGCCGTGCACAGGACAGAGCATCGGCTCAAGCAGGCACAGGTGGGTTCAGTGCTCAACTTAGCAGCGATTACTCACGGTGACTTTTTGCAGCGGTACAGAATCGGTGGCTAGTATCGCGATACAGTAGCTCAAAAACGTAGTTTGTAACCGCTGGAAGGCTACTTTGCCTACCTACTCTTGGCTCCCACTGTCATTTACTACCATACCTATTCACCACAGTAATCACTTAGGGTGAGGCCAGACGAGCGTAATTTGTGAGCTGTGAGTCGCGTAATTTCGGCCCGCCCATATATGGGCAAACTGAAATGTCCATGTCTATGGGCGAACCCAAATTACGCGACTCACAGCTCGCAAATTACGCTCGTGTGGCTTCAACCTTAAAACTCATCTAATACCTACCCAAAACCATGTAACCTGAAACAATTACGATGCATTCTCAAGTGACTGGGAAATGAGATTAACCATTAGAAGACTAGGTAAATATAACTGTTACTGCGAAGAACCTTGCGAAACTGTATCGGTCACATGTAAGTCCTTATTAGGTAACAATACATTATTAAAATTAACGAAAATAAAAAATATGAAATCTTTAATGTAATGCGTGCTCTATCATAATACTTAAATGGAAATAGATAGTGAAGGGCACAAAAAGGAATTTAGATTAACGACCCATTTCCAAGTAGTATTATCATATAACAAACGCCTTTAACCTTAGTCACTCCTGACGAAACACATAAATAGTCATCTATTTGAGTAGTGTTCTCAGCTGTTTTCAGTATCTGCGCCCGTGAGCGGTAAATCTCACTTACCGCCCAGAGTGACGTAAAATAATGAATGAGATATTATTATTATTGTAGTTAAGTATAAAACCCTCCTCCCCTGAAGGAGACCTGATGGAATACACTGTGTATGAAGGTAACATAGGGGGTGATGAGTAGTGATGTGCCGTTCCCAGGAATATTCCCCAGGTGGGAATATTCCCAGGAACGTTCCCGGGAATATATCCATACAAGGGAACATACGGGAATATTGAAATTGTGTATGTTTATATATCTTGCTATCAGTTATTCCATAATAACTTGGGCCCTTGATTTTTTTACCAAGACATTATCCAGTGTAATTTACCCGAAAAAGTAAATTCCCAGTGTTCCCGGGAATATTCCCGGAACAATGGGTATATTCCCGGGAACATTGGGAATATTCCCCCAGCCGAAAAAAACAAATTTTACAAAAGTACTTTTGCAAGTAACAAAAACGATACAAAGTTAATGAAAAAATCACAATATAATTCGAGTATTGTACGAATACAAAGTATGAAAATATTCACATATTAAATGGTAATTGATATAAAAAGGTTACGTTCCAAGGACAAAATTGTACTCAAACCACTGTTTTGTAATGTGCATGAAAGTTTTCAACGTTACCAAAATGTATACAAGAGCTACCTCTAAATAGATTTAAAAATAAATTACGTAAGCTCCTAACTGAAAGGAACTATTATAGTGTAAAGGATTACCTCTCTCAAAATATTGAACAATATGATTCCAAAAGATATTTGCATGCTAGTATTTAGTACAAATAGCAGAATAAGCTACCTTTTGTCACCTACCGCCTAATGACACTGATGTACCTACTTATCCTAGGCAAATAAATTCTATTCTATTCTATTCTATATTATAAAAAAGTCAGAATTAGTACAATAATACAGTTTTTGGCGAATGAAACTTTATTTGTCGGGGCACTATTCATTTTAATTACTTTTTTACAACTTTAATTTACCTAATTTGTATTTCAATATTCCCCTATTTGGGGAATATTCCCGGGAAATTCCCCGGCACATAACTAGTGATGACACCACCATGAAAATCTACTAATGGTGTTACATGAGAAAACCAAAAAGTTCGTCACCAGTCTGCGTCTTATCGTTTTTGTAAATGCGTCATTGTAAAAATACAACGGCTGGTCACTAAGTACTTACAATACAACAATGTACCCAAGCGCTATATAGTAGTGTCGCAATTGGGGTCCATCTGCGGAGGCGGGGTTATCGCCGTTAGCCAATAGCTTCCTGATTGCAAGACGCTCGGTGAAATGGGTCGTCGCCCAGCGCAGGTCGGCTGATAATTTTGACGTTTACGTTTTGAAGTTTATGTCTATGAATTAATTATAAAGCTGGCGGTTCACCGCCGCTTTAACAAGCCGAAAGAAATTACGCCGCGCCAAAATAGATAGAATTGACCCGTTTCCCGTACCGCCTTCCGGACTCTTTGTAATACACGGGCAGCTATAGTTAGATTTATATTTATTGTCGCTTATTGTGATTTCTACATTACCTACTTCATACAACTTCGATAACTTTACGCGCATCCTCTTGTTTGTTCTTTAACGGCAGTAAGATAAGCCAAGAACTCAATACCAACTACTTCTCCATGTACTGGCCATTAAACTATAACAGCATCAAAGGAGCACTTCCGTGTATCAGACCGCCTGATGCACTTTTTACTGCACACCACAGAGTGACATAAATTATTACACGTCCAACCGACCGTGTTAATTTTACAGCGCTTCTGAGAAGCGGGAGTAAAACGCTGCTGTTTTAAGTGTCAATTTGTCAAGCGCGTTGTATTTTAAGATCCATTCATTAAGCATCACACTCAAAGATTGACGGTACCGTACCTGCTGTGGACAATTATATTAGGGAGCGTGTTCAAGTTTATGCCCGATTTAAAGCATTCGTCCTTCTCAAACTTACGCACAAACTGTGAAGTATGAATGCACTTTTATGTCGGATGTAAAGAGATGTCTGTCATTAACGCAATCCTGCCAGCTATGCAGCAACATTCCCTTGTGAATTGTTGTAGATGGTCGCACCTGATCCTTTCTTTTTGGTTTAACGACGCTTCAGAAAAACGGCATTTCTCAAGTGCAACAAAAATTAAAAGTACATTAACTATTTACTTTTTCTGCCTGATTCCCGTAACGTCGGGGGTCTATTAGACACGCCTTCTGCGTTGCTCGTATTCGTTCCGAGCCTATCCCGCTACGAGCGCTCATTCTTCCGGGTGGGCAAAGACCCACGCTTTGATATAAGTTTCAAATTACCCTTTAACTCATGGTTATTTTAATTTTTATTTGCTGTCAGACCGAGACACGCGTTTCGTTTTATCTTTGAAATTATGTCCGCTTTGATGATGGCTCCAATTTTCTTTAGGTACGTCATTTAGTTATGAACCGATGAAAATACCTGTAACTGAAGTAACTGAGTATTTCAGTAAGCACAAGGGCATATTACATCAAACACACTATACTGACATAGGACCCGATTCTACAGTGGCCTCTAAACTTCCTAATTTTATTTAGGTGTCGCTAAAACACTTTGCTATTCTATGAGCAGCTGTCATAATGAAATGACAGCGGTAATTTGAATCGGACGTTTCTTATTTTAGGCGGTCTATAGAACTTACTTGGCTGCCTAAATGCTATTCTAAATATGTCGTTTTTAATCTGCCGTCTAAATTATGTCTAAAAATTTGACAATTTAGTTGAAGGCTAGTTAAGACATGTGCACGTAGAATCGGGTCCACTATCTTTAAATACGGCTCCTGCAGCTGTCATCTCATAGAGAACTGTCAAACTAACCATCTAAACAGATTAAACGGACGTGACTTGAGCGACAGCATTTTAACAACTCCCGACAAATCTGACTTCATATCCGGCCAAGTCTCTCGACCTACTACCTAGTCGGTCCCAAAGTTCTGTCACAAATGAAAATAATGATAAAAACAAAAGTAGCTATCAATTTTTAATAAATTATATACCGATTTAAAGTACATTTAATAAAGAATTAAAATTACTCAAAATTATTCAAAATGACCTCCTTTGTTTTTAATACAGGCCCTTAATCGGTGCGGCCAGTCGTCTATCGCAGCACGCACCATTTTCATATCTATCTCAGTGACTGCTTTTCTTAAAGATGACTTAAGGCTCTCCAAATTTTTATGTGGTTTAGCACAGACCTTCCCCTCTAAGACCTGCCAAATTTTATAGTCCAAAGGATTAAGGTCCGGACTAGAGGAAGGCCAATCTTCGTGTCTTATAAAGTCGATTTTTTGACGGTCAAACCAGGCTTGAGTGGTCTTGGCTTTGTGTGCTGGCGCAGAATCCTGCTGGAACACAAAATTATGTCCCGAAAATAGCGTGTTGGGCAGATCTTTGACAACTTTATCCAAAACTGTCTCTTGGTATACTTTCGCACTGATTTTGACACCTTTTTCGCAAAAATGAACCTCAGTTGGCCCGTAATAAGATACACCCAACCAGACCATCACTGATGATGGATGATGCCCATGTTGCACCCGCGGAACTCTTTTTCCTGCTTCTTCAGAGCTCCTAGCGTACACTCTATCATTCTGTTTATTGTACTTCTCTTCAATATCGAAAATCTTTTCGTCTGTAAAGAGGATATCACGGTGTCGATGTTTCGCGTACCGCTTTAACAACTTCCGGGATCTTTTAAGCCTTATTGTTTTTAGACGGGCATTAAGTAAGTGCCCACGCTTTTTTTGTATGCTCGTAGACTAAGATCTTCGTTTAAAACCTTTTTGACGGTTTTTCTACTGACACCCATCTGCAAAGCCATCAATTTCTGTTTTCGGACAGGATTTCTTGCTATGCGCGCCTTGATCGCTTTGATCACTGCTGGTGTTCGTACGGAGCGAGGCCGGCCAATTCTTTTCTTGTCCTCAACACTGGAGACTTCATTGTACCTATCAATAGTACGGTACACAAACCTAAGCGTTATTTTAAAAATTTTGAGCAACTTGAAAATGGTACTTGGCGAGTGCCCACAGCGGTGCAATGCTAAAACAGCTATTCGGTTTTCTTTCAATGTCCACTCCATCGTGAGAAATTGCAACGAATGACTGTTTTTTGTTTTAAAATAATTGTCAAACATTCAAAAATGGAATGCAATAAGATTTTCTTAAAATCATCTTCTAAATTTAAAAATAATATGCCAGTGACAGAACTTTGGGACCGACTACGTAAATTGGTGTACACACTATATTTGTGTAAATACATTTTCGACACAGTAAGGTAGTGTCCGTTGCCTTGTCTTACTACCGTGCCCCCCCAGGCATACAGGTATACATACAGTAATTCAATGTTCAAGTTCTTCAATTTAAGAAACGTCATTCGTCGTCGTACCTACTAGAAAATCCTTTAATGAAATGTGTATTTTAGTATGCAAATATATGAGTTATTATCAGCAATTAAGATGTTGCTAACTTGACGGCATATATGCAAATTAGGAACGACCGGAAAGCCATAGCCTCACAATATATCGGCAGCAAGCATATCGTGAATTATGAGAAAGTGCCGACAATTACTCCTGTCATTTGTGTCATAAAAAGTGAATGTTACAGAAATGACATATTATTCAAAAATTACGCAGTGTTCGGAACATCTATACAATATTTCCCAGGTAATAATGTATCAGTATAGAACTTTAAACAAGATACGCAACTATTTACTGTTTTTCCAGAATGATCTCTACTTCCATATTTAGATTACTAATTGGAGACTGTCGTTCCATACAATTTATGGTTATTAGTTATTACAACAGCATACCAAAATTCAAGTTACCATTACTAGTTGAGCAATGCTATAATTTACCGAGAGTGGACTCAGGAACTTCAAAAGCGAATAAAGATAGTCATGGTATTTAAATATTTGATTGAAATTAAAACGGTTTAATTTGGAAAGTAGTGGACTTACAGCTCAACTTTTATTATCAAATTTATAGACAAATTGAATTAGAAATGCATTTATTGATATAGTTAAAGCATTTTATCGGTGAATTTAAATTAGTTGATAAAATCATTCATTATGTAGTTTCATATCCCTATATGTATATATACCTAATTGAGTTGTCATTATTTTGTGTTCGTCTAATGAGTGCCTTAGATAAGTTTACAATGGCTATTCATGAGTGAGATATCAAAGACGACATATTTCTTAGTTCTCACATTCTTAAAAGTAGGGTGGTCCCATATCCAAAACTTAGTTTAAAAAAACACACACATGTGTCTGAATGAATGTGATTTTGAAACAAAAAGACGCCTCCTGCGTGGAACGATCTATAACCCTCCGCCCTGTAATCAGCTTTTTATACGAGTCTCATGACGTAAGTGACGCAACTAACGCACTTAACCATTAACATATTGAGATATTATCATTAAACTTTGTTTATCTTCTATCCCTGTTACATTTATTATTTTTCTGTAATCTGAGTTACGGACCCATCTCGTTCTTAACCACATTATCGTGTCACTGAAGTCAATTCAAATCCAATTGAACCATTAAATCCCTCGATCCTTTTATAAAAGCCGCATATTCTATGCAGCCAAGGTCCAGATTATCTACCGCGTTAGCCATTGTTATCTATCTTTTTTTTACTTTGATCGTCGGTGATTTCCGCTTGATTGCGCGCGCGCCGACGCGCCTTTTACGCGAGCCATTTATGGTTCACCACTGCACCCTAAGCGTGTCCATTGAACAAGTTGTAAAGTAAAACTGGCTAGTGGAGCAACTTACTTTTGTACTTCCTCTAATCTTGCTGAGTATATGAAAGTGGCTGGAATTGCCTGGGTGGTCGATGTCTCGCATATAAAGATATCTAGCGCATTCTAATTAAGATACAAACAGACTGCTGTAGTTCATGTATATTTCAATTAAGATTACTCACTTTTAGTGCTAGATGTTCATGATATTCCCCACGAACAGGCTTTAAACTGCTTGACGTTACTGTTCGTGCGGAAAAGGTAATATAAAATTCAACGAATGTTTTACCATAACACTGCATAATACCTACATTGATGGATTTCTCCCTTTGTTAATAGTTAGTTACAAGTAAAGATGTTAATCAAACGATCATGAGTAACTCGGTTGACCGGGACGATGCACCTGACTACTTGTCGACTAAAATTTGGGCAAGTCTTTAGTTAGGTTCATTTCCCCCACGCCAATTTTTATGTGAAAAAAATGTTTAATGCTACGTGAATGGCAGATTACCCCGAGATAGATAGGGCATTTGTTATGTGACAGAGAAAATTGATGATTGGATACGTTTTCTTGTCAAGCTTGGGCAAATCGAGTCTAAAATATCATTCTCAAAGCAGTGTTCCTTCTGTATTCTAGTTCTACTATTCTGTGGTTCTAACTAGATTTAGTTCTCGGTCCTTGGGCCATGTTCAATCAAGTTAATCTTGATCACTCCCAGTATTGGACACTTCCCTTTAACGAGTAAGGTAACTGGTCCAGTTTGTAAAATTATACCGAGGGTTTATGGCACGAGTAACTACTACATTTGCAGGCGGCGATTAGATTTACGAAATTGGTGGTTCTGGCTTCCTGCTCGCAATCGCGGTATCATGTTGATGGTTTAAACGGTTAGTTCACATTTTATGGTGGTGGCAACGCTGATATACGCAATAACTTTATAGGTATAGGGGTACTACTGATGTGAAAGTTCGCGTTTTATGTTTTGCTATTCCCTTTCTCAAATTAAAATATTATTTTATTCGTTTCTACTATATTTCGCTATTTCTCATGTAACAATCATCTCATGCTCAAGTTTTGAAATCTATCAATTTTTTTTTCTCGTCTTCTTACCAAATAGACAGATAAACTTCCACTTTTATAAATTGGCTCTAAAGCTCTATACTTTCTTCTTAGTGCTGATTAATTTGACACTCATGTGAAACACAAATACTCTGATTCCAACTAAGAAACTCTCAACACGGGTAGTTAAACCACACTATCGAACCGTCTATCTTCTGTACAGCTTCTCGACGGCAATGTAATTTGAATGAGAATGCAATACAAATTTTCCGGTCATTTTAATCGGGATCAAGTCGAGTAACTGTACTGGTAGCAAAAACAACTAGGCAGCGGATGGTATTACTATATGCAGTGTGTAGCGGATCGCACAGTTCCCACGAATCCAGTGCTGCGATGGTGGACTAATAAAGCGTATGTGTCGTTAAAGTTCTTACGTCCATAATGCCTTTTACAATGGTCTTGGTGCTAGCTGGTTCAGGATTCGTTGTTTTTTGTTCGAAAGCAAAATGGCTGAAGGGTAAAAAGTTGTCATGTGTGAGTACAAGATGTTTACTGTTCTCACTGGTCTCAACGTGGGGGTGATATTTTCAACTGCTTGCTACGTAAGATTCTTATTTTATTTTTAATGTTTTTAGTAGTTATAGTAGTAGAAAACTCTTTACCGTACACGATAACAAAAAATACCAAACGGAAAGGCATAGTGCAAAGGCGAACTTATCCCTTAATCTTCCAGTTAACCTGCGCCTGTGCTTTGAGAGGAAAAATGAACGTAGATAACTATCTACTAATTCAACAACCTGAAATAGATATAATTATATGTTTTGTTGCGTTCCGTGGGTCATGTACGGTGCTGTCTGAAAATCAGCGCTGTAGGTGTCTGTCTGAAACCTCGGCATAATGCTGAGACAGCGACCGATTCACTGCCGCGTAGGCACATATTGTGTGTGTCTTGTAATGTATGTCTACTCCCTTTGTCTCTGTGTGTCTTTTGTATAGTGAATAAATGTCTTCTTTCTTACTTTCTTTCTATGTTTATATTTAAAGGTTTATTATGATTATGTATAGTGTAGATTGGACCCAAGGCAATCTTACTTATAGTTTAGTTAGTCTATGAAAATCGAGAGCAATTTGAAATGGAAATTACTTTAATTTGTATGAAATGTTTCACTCGATTTAGATATTAGACGGCCATTTGCGTTAATTGCCTGTTATTTGTATTTATTGCCCATAACCTACGGCAAGAAAAAGTTTACGAGCTCCACTGCACACTACTCTCAATCTAAAGGGGCATAACTACCTAAAAAGAGGTACAGTCATCCAATTAATTGGTCTTCTACTTTTCACCTTTATTATTATTACATGAAGGTTCAAAATATGTAGACCAATTCCTTGGCTTGCACACACTAACTCCCTTTTCATTTGGTGATAGTGTAGACTGCTATGATGGTAAGTATATAGTTAATTATGATGGTAATGTATTCGACTGGTAAATAGAGCATGTCGTGTGATTGTGGTGAGTTCGATTCCACCATTGGAGTACATTGTACTGTAACTGCAAGGTTACATGACTCGAAGATTATCTTTAAAAAACATAACCCTCCTCTCCTTCGACAGTCGGGTAATAATAGGTACCTAGTTTAGACAAATTCTATAAAAACCTTTCTCACGTCAAGCGTTCCTTGAAATCGAAATGATGTCAACACGGGGGTAATAAACCACTAATTTATTGGTTTTAACTTTTGTATCTAAAGAGCTGGTCTCACATTTCGTCTAAGTTATTACCACTTCATGATTTGAAGTGGTGGGACTGCAAAAACAATTCATGGGCTTGAATCCAAAAGAACCTAAATTAGTGGCAGTACTTTAACACATATGTCTTTTGACTAACCTATATAATTATTGTGGACCAAAATGACGTATGTTAATATGGCATGTAAAAGAATTACACCTTTTGAATATTGCACAAGAATCCATGTAAAATTTCTCTATAAAAATATGGGCAGTTGGGGATTTGACTTCGTAACGAAAGGTTGAAATTATCCCATTCGGATTCCTTTATAATTAATTATCAATTGATTTTGATATTCGATTTCGCGCGCGCGTTCCGCGTTTTATTAGTGTGAAAACAGTGTTTAATTACTAGAGATTTTATGTGATATTTTAAACAGATATTTAAGACATTTTAGAGACGAATAAGTGAATTTAGCGTAGGCACGTATTTTTAAGACAATTGACAATACTGTGAGTGTAAAACATTGAGTGTTTGATTTGTTTTATATGAATAGTGTGTAACTGCAATTAATTATAGAGTCAGTGTTCACATTAAGTATCCATAGTAATGTACCTATGTAATTTAAGGGTTAAGTGTTTATCTTTGGTTTGTAATCACTAGGTCGTCACTACGGGAGATTAGCTGGATATATGGTTCTGCGTGCTAATTGCTGTGGTAGTCACTTCAAGGCTTCATAAATTATAGGTATAGTTAGTTCTTTTTTGCAAATCAACGGGTCCGCTGAGATGCTTAATTGAAGATTGTTTAGGGGGCCATTAGGGCCAGATATTATTCTAAAGTTTAATATTATGTATTTACTATTTCTGGTATGAGAGTGGATTTAAAGATATACTTCTATTGTTTTGAAATATAACTAAATTAAATAAGGATGCATGAATATAATAAATGATGGCATTGCAATGTGATTGAAACTTTGAGAGAGCACACACGTCACAATTTTTTAACTAACTAGCTCTTTTTTAAATATTTCTAAGGCATTGCAGTGTTACGCATTTATTGGCTTTTGATTCTATTATTTGTGACAAGATAGTGAACTTACAATAAAAAACTCTTATACACACCCATTGTGTTTCGTGGCTTTAGCCTGATTACAATGGACACACACTCATATACATATCACACTTACACAACATACATTAGCTGACACACCACGAGCTTAGATTTCATTTGATATACACGCACTTAGGTACATTCGATGCAAGGCTTTTTGGCTGATACTAGATCCTGGATTGCTGGAGTCGACTCGAGTTTGCACCTAAGTGATCTGACGTGTCAATTCCTTAGAAGCTGTGAACTTTACACCACACAATAGGAATTCAACCAAGGCCTGAGTTATTTATATGTTCTGTAACAATACGCTCTGTTTGTTCTGGGATGTAACTCATTCGATTATACGGACCTTTGACATCTGCGTCAATTAGTGGAAGTAGAGTGACACTGCAGTCCAATTTAAGGGACAGACAGTACAGTGTATGTTATAGCATATAAATGGTATTCAGAGCACCTTGTACATAATCGACAACAATCACTATTTCTGTTACAAATACCGCGGCTGCACGAACGTTTAGGGTATGCGTAATTTCTGCTGCGCGTAATGCTTTTGCGTAATTTATTAAAATTAATCTTAACTAGTTATTTGGCAATCTGCGTAAAGTACAATTTAAAAGTACTTAGGTACTTAAAAATCGTGTAAGATGAGGAATGCGTAGAAGAGATGGTTTGAATCAAATAGATAGTAAGGGTTGATAGGTTGCTTCATGACGGTTTTGTTGGTTGGCGGGGGTGTAGGAGTGAAGGGAGCCCCCGAAAGTTTCAAGATATAACAATAGGTATAGGCCCCATTTTCAAGACCTAAGGTCTAAAATTCCAAGGTCCCCTTGTAGTCTGTTTTGTTTTACAGGTCATCGTTGTCATTCATCGTGATGGAGCATTTTTATAGTATAAGTAATTTTAGTTAGTTATGTAAGTTAGAAATAGATGTATGTAATTAGTATTAGATAAACATAATTCACATATGGTGATTAACTAATTAAATCAATTATCTTGTTCGAGCTGTTGCTGATGGGGTGAGTTGCATGTTCACTTATGTAGATAGACTATTATTCTTGATTTGAATTTAAATGTTCATTTTATTGCGGATTTTTACGGCTTGTTTTACCGTTTGATTTTATTTGCGGACGATATAATTTATCGACGGATTATAATTTTACAGTAATGTTAACGATTACTGAAATTACGTTTCACGTGTTTTAATTCGGTTGTTGCGGCTTTTGGTCATATATTTACGTATGATTTTTGACGTTTATTTTATTTTAACGCATTATTTAATGCGTCGCATAAACTACATTCGCGTTTTGGTTTATTACCGAACTTTATCTACATTCGTTTGATTTATTACGAATGTTATTTATTCACATTTATTTGTTGCGTTTGTTGCGGTTTCATTTGAAACATAATTTTACATTATTATTTTATATGATGCGTTTTACGACGAGATTTTAACACAACGTAGAGGGTCCTATTCGTACTTCATGAACTAGACGATCACAAGTATTTTATTTTGGCCAGTATTTCAGTTAACTTATTAAATAGTATTTTTTTTAAAGGAGGCTAGTTTAGTCTTTCTACAGTGGTGCCGTGTGACCAGGATTCAAGTCATTCAAAATTAAGTCAGTTTAATTGATTTAATTACTTGATTACGAATCTGAGTTAAAGTTTAGTATATATGTCGTTATTCGCAAGTTGTAATAAAATTGTAACTCATACAATTAAAAGGTGTTCTTAGAATTAAACCGTTTTTGTGAATTAGTTCGTGATTCTTGAATAAAACACGAAATAAGTACGCTTTATTAGAGGCAATACCTATTTACGATTGTGAGGGCGTAAATTTAATACTTATTTTATTACTAATGACTGCGTAATTCATTGCTATCTTTACTAAATAGTCATGCGATTCCTCTGTAAATTATTTTTATAGGATGCAGTATACGTTCTGCCTACTATCAGACAAAGCATGTAATTAATTGCAATTGTAATTAAATTAAACAAATAGTCGTTTCGGTCTTAGAGAAGTGAGGGCGCAGGTTTATGCTTAGGTTGCCCAAATGCTATCAGTAAATTCAGTATTTTACCTATTGAGATAGTCTCACAATTTCATCCTTTTCAGTTATAAAATTGTATCGTCAATCTGAGGGCGCTCTGTAACTGCAAGGTTACATGACTCGAAGATTATCTTTAAAAAACATAACCCTCCTCTCCTTCGACAGTCGGGTAATAATAGGTACCTAGTTTAGACAAATTCTATAAAAACCTTTCTCACGTCAAGCGTTCCTTGAAATCGAAATGATGTCAACACGGGGGTAATAAACCACTAATTTATTGGTTTTAACTTTTGTATCTAAAGAGCTGGTCTCACATTTCGTCTAAGTTATTACCACTTCATGATTTGAAGTGGTGGGACTGCAAAAACAATTCATGGGCTTGAATCCAAAAGAACCTAAATTAGTGGCAGTACTTTAACACATATGTCTTTTGACTAACCTATATAATTATTGTGGACCAAAATGACGTATGTTAATATGGCATGTAAAAGAATTACACCTTTTGAATATTGCACAAGAATCCATGTAAAATTTCTCTATAAAAATATGGGCAGTTGGGGATTTGACTTCGTAACGAAAGGTTGAAATTATCCCATTCGGATTCCTTTATAATTAATTATCAATTGATTTTGATATTCGATTTCGCGCGCGCGTTCCGCGTTTTATTAGTGTGAAAACAGTGTTTAATTACTAGAGATTTTATGTGATATTTTAAACAGATATTTAAGACATTTTAGAGACGAATAAGTGAATTTAGCGTAGGCACGTATTTTTAAGACAATTGACAATACTGTGAGTGTAAAACATTGAGTGTTTGATTTGTTTTATATGAATAGTGTGTAACTGCAATTAATTATAGAGTCAGTGTTCACATTAAGTATCCATAGTAATGTACCTATGTAATTTAAGGGTTAAGTGTTTATCTTTGGTTTGTAATCACTAGGTCGTCACTACGGGAGATTAGCTGGATATATGGTTCTGCGTGCTAATTGCTGTGGTAGTCACTTCAAGGCTTCATAAATTATAGGTATAGTTAGTTCTTTTTTGCAAATCAACGGGTCCGCTGAGATGCTTAATTGAAGATTGTTTAGGGGGCCATTAGGGCCAGATATTATTCTAAAGTTTAATATTATGTATTTACTATTTCTGGTATGAGAGTGGATTTAAAGATATACTTCTATTGTTTTGAAATATAACTAAATTAAATAAGGATGCATGAATATAATAAATGATGGCATTGCAATGTGATTGAAACTTTGAGAGAGCACACACGTCACAATTTTTTAACTAACTAGCTCTTTTTTAAATATTTCTAAGGCATTGCAGTGTTACGCATTTATTGGCTTTTGATTCTATTATTTGTGACAAGATAGTGAACTTACAATAAAAAACTCTTATACACACCCATTGTGTTTCGTGGCTTTAGCCTGATTACAATGGACACACACTCATATACATATCACACTTACACAACATACATTAGCTGACACACCACGAGCTTAGATTTCATTTGATATACACGCACTTAGGTACATTCGATGCAAGGCTTTTTGGCTGATACTAGATCCTGGATTGCTGGAGTCGACTCGAGTTTGCACCTAAGTGATCTGACGTGTCAATTCCTTAGAAGCTGTGAACTTTACACCACACAATAGGAATTCAACCAAGGCCTGAGTTATTTATATGTTCTGTAACAATACGCTCTGTTTGTTCTGGGATGTAACTCATTCGATTATACGGACCTTTGACATCTGCGTCAATTAGTGGAAGTAGAGTGACACTGCAGTCCAATTTAAGGGACAGACAGTACAGTGTATGTTATAGCATATAAATGGTATTCAGAGCACCTTGTACATAATCGACAACAATCACTATTTCTGTTACAAATACCGCGGCTGCACGAACGTTTAGGGTATGCGTAATTTCTGCTGCGCGTAATGCTTTTGCGTAATTTATTAAAATTAATCTTAACTAGTTATTTGGCAATCTGCGTAAAGTACAATTTAAAAGTACTTAGGTACTTAAAAATCGTGTAAGATGAGGAATGCGTAGAAGAGATGGTTTGAATCAAATAGATAGTAAGGGTTGATAGGTTGCTTCATGACGGTTTTGTTGGTTGGCGGGGGTGTAGGAGTGAAGGGAGCCCCCGAAAGTTTCAAGATATAACAATAGGTATAGGCCCCATTTTCAAGACCTAAGGTCTAAAATTCCAAGGTCCCCTTGTAGTCTGTTTTGTTTTACAGGTCATCGTTGTCATTCATCGTGATGGAGCATTTTTATAGTATAAGTAATTTTAGTTAGTTATGTAAGTTAGAAATAGATGTATGTAATTAGTATTAGATAAACATAATTCACATATGGTGATTAACTAATTAAATCAATTATCTTGTTCGAGCTGTTGCTGATGGGGTGAGTTGCATGTTCACTTATGTAGATAGACTATTATTCTTGATTTGAATTTAAATGTTCATTTTATTGCGGATTTTTACGGCTTGTTTTACCGTTTGATTTTATTTGCGGACGATATAATTTATCGACGGATTATAATTTTACAGTAATGTTAACGATTACTGAAATTACGTTTCACGTGTTTTAATTCGGTTGTTGCGGCTTTTGGTCATATATTTACGTATGATTTTTGACGTTTATTTTATTTTAACGCATTATTTAATGCGTCGCATAAACTACATTCGCGTTTTGGTTTATTACCGAACTTTATCTACATTCGTTTGATTTATTACGAATGTTATTTATTCACATTTATTTGTTGCGTTTGTTGCGGTTTCATTTGAAACATAATTTTACATTATTATTTTATATGATGCGTTTTACGACGAGATTTTAACACAACGTAGAGGGTCCTATTCGTACTTCATGAACTAGACGATCACAAGTATTTTATTTTGGCCAGTATTTCAGTTAACTTATTAAATAGTATTTTTTTTAAAGGAGGCTAGTTTAGTCTTTCTACAGTACTGACTGTAATAGATTGCTGGGCAGGCGCGCCAGAGCTTTGACACGACTGATATAACTTCACCGGTATGTTAGTAGAGCAGTTGTGGTTACAACTTGTCTTAAAAACGGTTTATCTAACCAGAGCCTCTTTAATCACGGTGCTGTAATTAGTTGATTAATGGTTACAACTTAGCTAACTGCAGTAGTGATTTATTATACAAATGACATAGATACGTAGCCTGAATAACAACCAATCGTAGATACAGTTACGAACCTTAATTTGCGACCCACTTAAGGTGGAAAGTCCTGCCATAGTATATAGGAATCCAAAGAATATTTTTGCGAGTTGGGTCGTAAATTAACACATTGACTGCCATGAATCGCTATGCGCTACGAGCGAATCCCGGAGTTTTCCCGCTAAGTAGCGGAAAGCGCCTAAGGCGTAGGCGCGCGCTAGGCGGGTTCCTGGCAGTGAAAGTGTTAAAAGGACGCGACCGTACTGATAGATCATATCTTGTACACATACAAATAGTCATGTATATGTATACTTAGTCATCACAATAACTATATCCAAGGTTGAAGAGAAATTAGATTAGGAAAAGACACTGTCATTTTTGTGCGTAGTAGCTTCACAAAAAATGTCTTGTCCGCGTGCGTTGCCCTATTGTGCCGAGACTACATAAATACCACACGATCGAGATAAGATATGGGTGCTACGTCTTGTGAATGGGAGGTTCCGAACGTAACACGATACGTTTGTGTAGTGAGCACGTTGTTTGGAATGCTCTTTGTACTAAAATGTACACGTATAATCACAATTTAACTGAGGACGTTTTTTGTGGAAGGTAATGATTAACACATTCACTGCCAAGCATCGCTACGCGCTACGCTCGCAGCCAATCCCGTGGTTTTCCTCGTATGTAGCGGAAAGCGACTACGGCGTAGGTGCCCGAAGGATGAGTTGCACCGATGTGGGAGGGGTTAATATTGAAAATGGTGACGGTAGCTGTCATTCCATGGAAAACTGACAAATTCCCGTATGTACAAATTTTAGTGGACGCAACTGATGATTACCGGCGGTAAAAGAAAAGTCTTAAAAATGCTCCCCAAAGATATTCACGTAGCAAATGCTTGCCTGATTTTGATCGGTACCTACATAGGTATACACATCATGTAGTCACAAGACTACATACGTCCACATGGACGTGACACAAAAATAGAAATCTGAGTAGATTTTGCACTGCACTGATATGTTTACAGTTTTGCACCTTATTCCTTTCTAATAAGTCGATAAGTGCATACATATATTTGACACCGTCTGTATACTTGAGATTATTTAAGTTGGCCTAATTGCATCAAAGTAGCTAGTCCATTGAAAAACGTGACCTGGCCTGGTGAACTAATGACCTGGTAAAAGTCCGCTGGATGCGGGTGGCGCAGGACCGATGACTTTGGCACTCCTTGGGGGCGGCCTTTGTCCAGTAGTTTTTTTTTTTACTTGACTGTTGCTATTATAGGACGTACCCAATATAGCGATCGAATTGCGTGGTTGGAGGGTAGCCTGGGGAAAATCCACGGGTAGTCTCCAGCACGACCACGCGGGGAAGTAGTGGACGTCTTTCAGCTGATGTGATGACGATTCCATTCAAAAGACAACTACCGTCCAAGGTAGAAGATTCCAATGACAGTTTTATAAAAAATCCGCCACATTCAATAATCTCAATCATACAATGCGTCCCAGTGCCTGTCCTACGCTAACTAAAGTCTCTTTTTTCCGTGAATAAAACCTGCGAACCCACTAAAAACTCCACGTCAGCCGCCGTCTGCGCTAACTAAATCGGAGGACTCTAGGATCTTAGGTTGAACGCACTAGAGCCCTCCTCGCACTTTGCCCTGCGGGCTCGTTCTGGGCATCTTCGTCGCCTTCTCTGGGGTACATGGCCAAGTGCTGTGCACAAAAATCACTGGCGACCCCGTTGACCCCTTCGAGTCGCCTTTTACGACAGGCGGGGGAGACCGTAGACCTACTCTTGCCCCAGTCTTTACGGTTTTAACTAAAGTCTCTAGATATGTATCATGATCACCGTCTATACTGCCTCATCTTAGAGTTATAAAATCAAGCAATTTTCACTGGCGTGTAAAAAGTGCAGGCTAGTTCCTAGTAGCTGCATGCATCGTTACATGATTCGCCGCTGCGGTTAGAATGGCGGTTATGCGATAGCCGATAAGAGGCGTGGATCATCTTCCGGCACACCTGTTAGGGCTCTCGCAATGACTACACAATTTGAGAAGTAATGGTCGGTTTGTGTTTTACAATACTGCTGGAATGTATCCAATTACCATTTATCCGTTATTCACACTCCCATATCTTCAATACACCCAAAAGTCTAATAGAAGGCATAATACAGGACAGACAGGGTGTTTGTACTCCAAAAAAAGAGCTGTTAGGATTTTGGCTGGAGTGCCTCCATTTTCTCCTAAAAATGTTAACGGTTTCGAGCATCTACGTCTTAGCTTAGCTTTTATGTAGAAATACAAGGACGATTACAAAATGCGGCATGTAACCCGCGCAGGCCAGAGGCTCTAGCATAAGTTTTACCGAAACAAAACGTTACGACCGCGTTCGCGTTCAGCTGTCAAATCCCATAAAAATTGAGGGTAAAACGCAAACGCGATCGTAAAGTTTTGTTTCGGTAAAACTTATACTAGAGCCTCTGATTGACGCGAACGTAACTCATTGTGAGTAGTCGGTGTTAAATTTATAACAAACTGAGCCCGCAAGTCAAGGAGGCTCCTTCTCATGAGCGGCATGTAAAAACATTGAAGCACTTTTTGTTTATAAAATGTGTTGTGTCGTTATTGTTCTTGTCCTTCTTGTTTGACTTGTGCTATTTTTATTTCATTAAATAATTTGACTTTGAATTTACTCTTCAATGGAATTCATACCATTCGAAATTGGAACAGAGTTGGATTTGTTTTGTTTCGTTCAATTTTAAAACAAATTAAACTCATTGTGAAGTCTCCAGCCCGTACTGGGCCAACGTGGAGACTACTGCCCGTTCCCTCTCATCCATGAGAGAAGACCTGTGTCCAGCAGTGGGACTTATAATAGTGTAAATGGGTTATTACCTGAATAAACAACAATTTTATTTATTTATTTATTTATGGTTAGGCTGATTTATAATTATTATTATTTTAAACTCATTGACGATTTCTTGAATGGTGGGTGGCTAGGAGATATAGCTTCGGCCCTCTTTGCAATGATATCCGAGATATAAAATATAATATATCTTAGTCTTCACTTCCCAATACGAGATAGCCAATCTCCGTAGCTGATTTAATCTAAATCGGTTTAGCCGTAAGAATAAGGAACAGAGGCAGAGTTACTTAGTTATTAGGCTCGATTGTTTCAAACCCTCAGTATTCTCAAATTTCGTTTGTCATCTCATAGAGAACTGTCATACTAACCTATAGTTTGACAAATCTCTATGAGATGACAACTGCTGGCGCCATATTTAACTATTAACGTTATTCAAAGTGTAGTCGATGCAACTCGCCTTAGTATGGATTAAAAGTAACGTTGTTTTTTGCTCATTTCAAGAAGTATAAAGTAATCCCATACATTGTCTTTTCTACCCGTGTTTTACCATCGTCACTGAAGAATGGTACTGTGTTGAGGCTGAGAACTATTAATTCCATTATTTATGAAATGATGAGAGATGAATGTAAGAAACGAATGCAAATTTGATGCATTTATTAAAGAACAATAGCACTGATCAATATATGCCATTATTGGTGATCTCACTTAGTATTATGCACGTATGTCACATCGTTCTCTCATAGGTTCTTACATACATACGTGTCAGAAATAGACAGAAGAATCGATACTCATTGGGTTAGATACGTATTTCACAAGGTGCCGGGCCCGGGGGTTTCTTTTTACAAGCTTTTATATAGAAATGTGTTTGTTTAGGTCATGTTGCTAGTTGCTACTGCATTTTAAAGCATTTATCGTCAATCCTATTGATCTGAAATCTTGCATAGTTTTTAAAACCAATACTACCCAAATACTACTTTTTCAAGATGCTACCCCATCGGATAGCCATCACCCGTTAGGGCCACTTTTTATCGTTTTTGTGCTATTTTAATACTTGTGAGAGCTGTAAAAGTTGTATTTTTACAATCTCATTAGCTGATCTAGCACAAGAGCACGTTAATTATTCAAATTTCGAATTGTCACACAAGAAATTTTCTATCATGAGATTCATGAGCGTCCACAGAATAAGGCAACTTCGGGACTTAAGGAAATCGCTTGTATCTCTACGTCCCTAACGAATTGTTTTATAACTCGATTTACAACTAGTTGCTAGCCCTGTGGCTTCAATCTTCGAGATTAAAGACCACTTTCTTTGCTATACTAGTTTTTCGCCCCGCGGCGATACACCGGACAGGGTACCTTTACCGAGATATTATCGCGTTCTGATTAAACGAATATTGGATCGTATTTACTTCATTTTACTAAAGCAATATCCATTTACCACCTAGAAATCGTGGTGTGCCAAATTAAAATGAACATTAATGACACATGTAAAAAAATAACAGTTCTATGTAAACACACCCTAACAATAGTTTCAAACCATGTTATACTATTATGCTGTTCTGTGGCACTACATAGTCAAATAAAATCTTGGGCGAAGCAAGACACTTCCATTTCGGCGCGAAACAACTGGGCCTTCAGCAACCTCCTTTATTAGGTATTTTTCAAAGGGTAGCGCGGTCTTTAAACTTTTTTACATGTTTAGCGTCACTACACCTAAGTTAGGTTCGCCTTTGTACTTTGATCTATGGTGTGACATGTATAGGTATATTCTTTAACCTGTTCATGCGTACAATAAATTGCTTACACACATACATACTTCATGATAAATTGAACAACTGACACTATCAGCCAGTTTGATAGAGCATACGTCACAGAGAGAATAGGTATGATTCTGTATGTTTTTGTGCCAAACATGAGATTTTATGTAATTCTCACGACAATGATTCTTCGATGACTACTTTTTTATTTTACTTACTAGCTTCCGCCCGCGACTTCGTCTGCGTGGACTCGGGATAAAAGCTATCCTATATTTTATTCAGGCTATAAACTATCTTCGTGCAAAATTTCTTCCAAATCGGTTGAGCCGTTTAAGTGGCATTGAGTAACAAACATCCAATCTCGCATTTATAATATTAGTAGGATTCATATGACTGACATACTTACACAAATCTAAGAATGATGCTTAGTCTTATCTATAGGTGACCACAGCTCACATTTTCTGATATAATAAATACTTAAAAGGTAAGTAATAATACTTTTACGATTATATAAATAGTAATAGTAAGATAATGTATGTATGTAAATACTTTATTGTCCACAAGACACAGGTAAATATACAGACAAAATAGGTTAAATCGCTACGAAGGCGAACTTATCCCTGCACAGGATCTCTTGCAGTTAACCTTTAAAACAAAGAGCGAACTCATGCAATTTTACTTTATGTGTACTGACTGAGGTGTGAAGATTATTTCGTGACCTAGTAAGAGCAAGCATGCCTAAAGCGAGATCCCTGACAGTCAGCCGTCGTAATACAGATTATCGGCCTCTATGATGCAGTCATAGAGGCCGATAATCCGCCGACATTGTAACGCATTCTTCCACGCATTGTGGCGTTGCGAAACGTTCCGGACGCATCTTCTGTAATGTGAGCATATTAATTAGCTCAGATACTGTTGAGTGACGTGCTGCCTTTGGCCCCTGTCTACAAACTTTATATATCGTTCGATTCGTGAGTAAAGACCCCACTCGACTAGTGTCCTTATCGTGGGCCACGCGGCTTCCACGGAAAAACAGCTAGCTTAAGTAGGAACTTAGGCTATTTGTTTTTCCGTGGAACGAACATTATATATAACCATTATGTATTACGAACATTATAGCTAACTCTAATGACTATAGTCTATAGTATATCAGAGTGTCCTAGAAGTTATAGTCCTCGTAGAATTGCAAGATCAGCTCGACAGAGCATGGAGTTATCTCCGCTCAAAGGTGGCGGCGCTACCACGAACTTCGAAAGTCGAAGTTCGTAATACATGCATCCCTGTCAATCGATTAAGGGAGTGCGATAGAGATGGAAATACCCAAAGTTCGTGGTAGCGGCACAGGCTGGATGCTCTGAGGGCTCGGGACAACTTCAAGCGACGGCGGTAGCAGCACCGGTGTACCGTAGATAAGAGAAAGAGATCAGCACGGCTATCACGAGATGGCGCGGGAGCTGTCTCGATTTTTCTCGCACTATCCGTCTCTCTCTTGTGAGAACACTTAGAACAAGAGGTATAGTGCGAGAAAAATCGAGAGTATGTCGCGGCCGTCTCATGATAGACGTGCAGAGCGCGGCCTCTGGGTCCCACGAATGGCGCCCCACTCCTGCCACCGCCGCTCGAAGGGGTGACCCAGCGCAAAAGCGTAGGACCTTCACGGTGAAGATCTTTGAGCGGAGACAACACCATGCCATGGAAAATCTCTATGAGACACTTTGAATCAAGTCAGATTATGGGCCACTTTTTGTTGTTTTTAATCAGAAAATGACATACGTACATACATACATTGACGCCTTTATTACCAAAAGGGGTAGGCAGAGCACATGAAACTTATGTTCCAGCGTCACTTTTAGCGTCTTTTAGCATCTTTTATACCCACATTTATATGTGGGTATAAAAGATCGACAAAAAATTACGTATACATAAATATTGTCTTTTTGTTACTTTTGAGTATTGCGTACCAAAATTGGAAACCACAGAACACTTATGACATCATCGCGGAGTGTTAGGATGTCTTCTTATCAGCTGTATTGTTTTCTATTTTCTATGCCTTCAGTTGCTAACACTTGAGCAATATATTTGGCAAAGCGTAGGTAACGTAATAAAGACAGATTGCGCTGGGATTGACGATATTGGCTATGGGACAAAAGTCGATCACTAGATCAGTGACCTCTTAGCTAAAAACACTTAACATGACGTGTTGGTTGAAATTGAAATTGAAGCGAGGCAATCATTTAACACTTTCACTGCCAGGGACCCGCTTAGCGGGCGCCTATGCCGTAGGCGCTTTCCGCTACTCAGCGGAAAATCCACGGGATCGGCTATGAACGTAGCGCGTAGCGATTCTTGGTAATGACACATTCATTATAAGAAGAAACGATTTGAACAATACAAGGACAGCTTTCATAAAATTATTCGTACATCGATTACTTAACAGGGTTTCTCAAGATCTGTTGGCAGGTGCAGAATGATGCTTTGTACCGGTATAGAAGTAGCACAGTCTATTTATTATTTTACTATAGCTACCGGCGCAGCTCCGCCCGCGAATTGCAAAAAAACGCAGCAAACCCGCGGGATAAAATATAAATATAAGCACTGGTGAAGGACTTTTTGAAATCGATTTAGTGGTTCCGGAGATTACCCCTTTCAAAGGTATCTACAATCTCATAGTTTTTTCGTCTTTATATTATTAGTATAGATAAAATTTAAAAAAGGCGTTTGAAGGTCCATTTATTTTTGTAGTAAATCTATTGCTTTTAACTGACCATAAACCATTCAAACTGTAATTGTAGTACAATCGAGTTCTCCTATATCTATGCAGATAAACATTCCAAAAATATCTATACATTGTCTTTATTGTTACTGACATAAGACGCATGTGTAGAAAATCTTAAATGATTGCTTACGTGATTCGAGGGTGACTTTGTCTAACCATTTGAATAACAGTTAATCCATAAATGCAACCACTGAGTAATGATATAACCGAACCACAAACCGATCTATTACGAGTTTCGTCAACAATGCATTGATTTCATTAGATATGTACTTGATTGATTACCTTTACAATCGCATTGACACATACAATGTAAATTGGCATTGCTCGGTGAAATTAAAAATAAATAAAAGATTCAATAGATGTTAACTAAAAACTAAGTCAAAACGCCACTAAATTCTAGACTAGCTGGCACGGCTATCACAAGATTCACAAGCCGGCGCGCGAGCAATCTCAATTTTTCTCGCACTATATCTCTCTTTCTAAGTTTTCTAATAAGAGAGAGACGCATAGTGCTCGCGCGCCGTCTTGTGATAGCCGTGCAGGATGACCAGGCGGGCGGTCATTTTATACATTTTACTTAAGGGGCTTCTAGACGGGCTATACTTTTCCGGCAATCGACTTTGTGAGGCCGGCCTTAGCGTGGACGGACTATTCTCATAAAATATAATCGTATTCGTGAATTAACTGTTGTAGTTTGGAATGGACAGGGTAAAACAAAAGTTACTACAGAGGCTCTAGTATAAGTTTTACCGAAACAAAACGTTACGGTCGTGTTTACGTTTTACCCTCAATTTGTATGGGATTTGACAGCTAAACGCAATCGCGGTCGTAACGTTTTGTTTCGGTAAAACTTATACTACAGCCTCTGTAATGGGGCTTCTAGACGGGCTATACTCTTTCGAAAATGTGTGGCCAGCCACTATGGGCGTCTTGCTCTTCTTCCTTCCTAGAATAAGATAGATAGTTGTCGCCACACATTGCCCTGAGTCTGCATTAAAATTATTTGGCAACACTGCCTTAACCTTCAAGTTTCCATAGAAATATGACATTTAATGAGTGGTGTTGCCAAATTATTTGTTGCAGATGCAGATTATAAGCGGACGCACTCTAGTTGATAGATTGACTGGTAGAGAATGCTAAAGACATTAAGCCTCGCCACGATAAGTGCTCCTTTTGTGCAATAAAGATGAAATAAATAGTATTATAGCTACTTACACAATCTCCCCACACAGCGCACGCGACGCCTCGCTCCGGCGAACATCTCGAACGAGTCGATCTCGGCTTTCGCGCCTCGTCTGCGGCTTTTCCAATGAATCTGATTTAACGCGAGATTCGATAATTGAATTGCAGAAAAACGGTTACACGTTCGGTGAGATGCCTGCATAGGAATATGTCGCTGTTATGTTGAGGTTTCTTATAGACTTTGTGTATGTCTATCCTTTTTTTGGCCTACCCAGTGTTTGGGCCCCGAAGCCCCTCAACTAAATGCCTATACCTATAGAGATAGAACCTAACCTAAGCCTAAGCTAAGGGTATCTTTATTGAAAAAGTATCATATCAATGCACAATAAAGAACAAGCTTGAAGCTTCGGTAGCCTAGTGGTTCAGGCATGCGGGCTGTCAAGCGGCGGTCGTGGGTTAGAATCCCGACTCGCACCAATGAGATTTTCGGAACTTATATGCGGAAGTAGCTTCGGTGAAGGAAAACATCGTAAGGAAACCGGTCTAATCCCAATAAGGTCTAGTTTTCCCTCTGGGTTGGAAGGTCAGATGGCAGTCGTTTTCGTAAAACTAGTGCCTATTCTAAATCCTGGAGATTAGATGTCAAAGCGGACCCAGGGCTCCTTTAGGGCACAACCGGGATTAACGCTAGAATGGTGCACAATAATAGAACAAGAGCTAGAGGAACTTCTTTCTTCTCTCTTCAACTCCTTAGCGGAGGCGACAGGAGGCCCAACGTCCCTATTTATTACGAACTTCATAGTAGCAAATCGTTTTTACGTGTTGTAAAGAACATCTAATTAGGTATCAAGCTTATTGATGGCTTGTCACTGGAACTGGATGGAAGATTATGAGAAGTTTTTTGACCCACTCACAAGACAACACAATGAATTAATTAAAGATACGCACGAGTATTTGTTCCTGAGTTGTGGATGTCTTCTATGTATTACAATATATAAAGTGTGTATAAAAAGTTGCAATCAACCTCCCTTGCACCTTAACCTTTTGGCAGGAATTCCAATGACCCTGCTAGATAAACTACATATACGGGTGTAACTAATCAGATTATATCATCCTCGGTTGATAGCTGTTGTCTCGGCTGCGGCCGCGCCGAGGTCGCGGGTCAAGCGATTACGTGCGCGGCGCATGGGAATTGAAAGTGTTCTCAACAATTTCGCACATCAAATGTCAGGAAGCTTGTAGGTGCAATTAATGGAATGCATCCATTGCAATGTTGGCGGTTATGTACAGTCAGCGGCAGCGAAACTTCTACGAAGGGCGTCACGTTTGCCTGCAGCTGATTGTACCAACATTAGACACATACACATTTTTCGGCAGAAGTAGGGAAATAGTTTAGGCAACTTTTTGTATTAGTCTATTTAGAAATAAGTACTTAATTATATAGCAGTACCACGACGAAGCGCTGTGTTTTTGTTTGGCTTTTGCTCACTTTTTTTTATATAATTATTACGCTATCGGTTAGGATCTGTTATTAGCTCACTTCTGCTTTTAGCTTAAACTACTGTGTAGTATTTAAATCATGTTTCATGGGCTACAGTCTTAACTGCTTGGTGGATTTTGACGTGTGAGGTGTCGTTGGATTCCTCATAATCATAGGAGTGTCATAGGCTATTATAATATTAGAAAAAAAAGCAGGTGTGAGTTTTTAAAAAGCTTTTGATTTAACTAGTTCTATTATCGTATAGTTCCGGAGATTGTCCGCTAGATACAAACTTACTAATATGTGTGTTTCTTTCGTTGCAGGATGAGCTGGAGAGCCTACGATCGAAGCTGGACAAGGTGGAAACCGAACGCACGCATTACAAGAACGAAAACGAAAGACTCGAAACAAAAGTAAGTACTTACCTAGCTTTGGGTTCGTTAATTATTTTATTTACGACAGAATATTTTTACTGTTTTTTTTTCTTGATGAATAGGGGCTTGTCGCCATGCGGCAACAAAATGTCTACAAATAATTTACTTTAAAAACAAAGTTTTAACCGACTTCAATTTAGTACTCCGCCAAGCCACGAGAACATTTCTTTTCCAATTTACCTCATGAACTGATTTCCGAGAGCAAATGCGTTGATTATTATAGAAAAAAACCCAATCGCTGTATGTGACCCGATAATATTTGAGGACTTTCGTCGATTCCACAAGGATCACCCTTGGCACTTCATTAGTTGCTATTTCAACGGAATCTTATCAGGATCTGTGATATACTTTTGTACTTTTAAGTACATAATTGAGGAATTCCATAAGTCATCTGTGGTCTTCATCATCAATTCCACTCCACCAATTTATGATTTCCGGATGTAAATACACGAGTTATAATAGAAAATACTAAAATCACTACACGCGTGCCTAATATAATTGAGGAGTTCCCTCAATTCCTCATGGATCCCATCATCTAATTGAATTTTCAAAAAAATGGGACCCACCTGGAAGCATATACTTACAAACAAAAAAAAATGTATGAATCGGCTCATCAATGACGGAGTTCTGAGGTAACAAACATTGAAAAAGAAAAAAAAAAAATACAACCGAATTGAGAACCTCCTCCTTTTTTTGAAGTCGGTTAAAAAGAGAAACTTATGTTCTAGATTTTAAAGCAACTAGTCAAATTATACAGAATCTCGGCTTCATCCGATATAGCTATATAGAGACTGTTGACAAATCCAATGTCTAATGTTTCCTGTCGAACCAATCTGCACTCACAGCCTCACTCCGGACACACTCCAGCAGTATGTATAAATACAACATCCTCAACAGTTCCACACTCATTAAAATGTTGGGAGCAGACTTTTCTCATCGAAACCGCAAAATAATTTTACTTATAACCGAACCTGTGGCGTACCTACTTACGTATTCTGGGAATGAACGAAGCTTGTTCTATGAATCTTAATGATAGAAGTATATTTTATAGTCTTGAAAAATTTCAAAGAGTGAGAGAAGAATTATTTCCTATGACTTTCCTGATATCCGGCTGTTCTCCCAAATTAGTGAGCGCGTTTATTTATTCGTTTTTCGGAAAGTTTCAAAATCTTTTTTTAAACCGATTTACGAGGCCTACAGCGGGCTTCAGCCCTTGATAAATGCATTGCACTGCTAAAACAAGATCTAAAATTCTAAATGCGACAATACAGGTCACAAAGCCACTAGCTAGTAACAATAATAAAATCAATGAAGTAAGAACCAGATTGTGCAAACAAATGTTCTTCATGATATTTATAGTCAATTTAATAAAACAGTATTCATTTTAGTTAAACTTGATAAATATCAACGTCTCTAACTGTTGTAAATCTCCTGACGATGAACTATACCTATTTGTTTTATTTCGATAAGGGTTATATTATAATACAATTCATTAAAGACTTGTTTTTACGTCGGCAAGCTGCTCTTAGCTCAACAACAAACCGGGTTGTTTAATTGCGACGTCCAGGGCCGGTCACACGATGCAAAAAGACAAAAGGATTCTGGACAAACCGGACGACGGTCTCTGAGAACATAATAACAACAATATTTATACTGTTACATATAATTTACACAGTCACTTGTTCTCAACTCTAATTTTGAAATTGAAACGAGACCTTTTCCCTCTAAGTAGATCACCAAATGATTTACTTACTACTATTGGAGCTAGTAACGAAGTCCGCTGTTGGTTATAACTACGAACACATGAACCAATACATAAAGTAACTCAACCAATGATTTGTATCTATGCACTCTTGAGTTCTTATTTTCGAAGGTAGGTTGAGCGGCTGTTTTTTTTTTTTTATTTAAACGTATAGTTGCCGCGAAGAGATACAAAAAGCTAATAAGTGCCTATTTATCTTTTTACTCAACATTTTTGTAACAATATTCAAATATGCATGTTATATTATGCTAAAAGTACTATCGAAGTGGTGTCTGTTTTTGCATGCCATACCGTTAAAAAACTAGAATGTGGAATATATAAATCCGTAATTATCTCTCTCACGGTTGCTCGAGCTGTCAACGGCTTTGTAAAAAATGTCATTCATGTTTCATAGAGTCGCCGGGAAACTGTTTTGTAACAAGGTTTTTGCACCATGACTAATATTTACGAGGTTTTTCAGAGTTGTTTGATTTTTCAATTGGTTCCAATTCAAATGATTGATTAAAATAATAAAGCTTGATTCAGTCTACTTTCGTCGCGGTTATTAAATGGAAGGTCACCTGACGTCAACTGTTATTAAAGTGTATTTTTTTATTATAGTTGTTGGTCATTTGTAGCTTTTAGATTTATAACATAATTCAATAGCTCATTCGTAAAGCGTTTCTATTTTCATTGCATCTGTCGTCGATATATCACGTACAAAATCGAAAGTGCCTCAAATCCCAATCCATAATTCAATAGTGTTCTCAATGTTTTATCGCCTAGATTCCGAGATTGGTCTATCAGTGCCAACAATCGAAACAATGGGCAATCTAAGTATCTCAAGCCTGATATTCATTCATGAGGAACGGCACCGCCTACAGCTGGGCAGGCTCCGCAGTTGTTCTCCTTGAGCTGTTGGGATTCAATTTGCACTCCTGTCAGTGACTTGGTAACTCCTTTGTGGGACAGTTCCTTTTACATTGTTTCACGAGAAATTAATACAATTTGTGATTATGTGATTGAGGAAGCGATTTTGCGTGCTTTACGAACGGCATGTACGTAAGTGACATTGACTTATTACTTCAGTAAGCTATTCATTTATCAATCAATCTTAGGCAACTGACATCATTAGTGTCATTGTAATCACGATTTGTTTTTAATCAAACATTGCTAAAATTTACAAGGTTGCTATAATAATTAGACACGCAATTAACCTAGAACTTTCGACTGACGATTTGTTCAAGTGTAACACAACGTCGGTTCCTTGACCGGGACGAAAATACTGAAGACGCTTACATAACTACCTACTGCTAACACAGAAAGAATTATCTCACGCATTCTTAGAGAATTAGAATAACAACATATTCTCTACGTATGAGTCACGTTCTCCAGTCAGTCAGGGACACGAATGAAAAGCTAACAACAATAACTAAAATATAACTCTCCAGAGCATAAAACTTGTATACGTATTTACGTTTTACGAGTTCTTTATTAGATCCGGTCAAATCCTACAATCAGAAAGCAAATGATTTCTATTTCTAGAGCTGAAATGTTGTCTATATATTCGTATATTTGACATTTATTTGATACTAGCTTCCGCCCGCGACTTCGTCCGCGTGGACCCGGGATAAAAACTATCCTATATTTTAATCCAGGCTATAAACTATCTTCATGCAAAATTTCATTCAAATCGGTTCAGCCGTTTAAGCGTGATTGAGTAACAAACATCCAAACATCTAAACTTTCGCATTTATAATATTAGTAGGATTTAACAGTAGCTTTTCGGTGAAGGAAACCGGTCTAATCTCATCAAAGTCTAGTTTTCCCCCAGCGTTGGAATGTTATAGGCAGCCGCTCTCGTAAAAACTAGTGCCAACGCCAAGTCTTAGGATTAGGTGTTAAGCGGCCCCCGAGCGTCTTTATCATACAACCGGTAGAACGCTAGGCGATATGATAATATTTATATACCTATATACCAGTTTTATTCATTTGGTGGTATCTAGTAATTGGTTAAGTAATGACCTATTATCATAGAATCATATCAAACTATTCTTCATCCTCATAAGGATAAAAAGTTACTGGTATCGTTTAGCATCTTAAAAGTTTTTATTTTTATTATCATGACCCGGCTCGTAACAATGAGTTTTTCGGAACTTATGTACGGTACGGAATATGATTTGATATTTACCGTTAGAAAAACATCGAGAGGAAACCTGCATACATCTGCGAAGAAATTCAAAGCTGTATGTGTAGTCCCCAACCCGCACTGGGCCAGCGCGGAGACTACTGCCCGTTCCCTCTCATCCGTGAGAGGAGACCTGTGCCCAGCAGTGGGACGTTTATAGGCTGATGTATAATTATTATTATGACCAAATAGTAAAATTGGAAAACTCTGGTTGCTCTTTTGGCTGTCCTGTCACCATTTTCGCGTCATACGAGGAGGTAGGTATATCGACAACGGTTACAAATATCAAGGAGCCAAACAAGCTGACGTCAGGTTTCTCTTCAAAATGCGAAACAATAATACTAATTCTAGATAATTGCGATATTAATCTAATTAAAACTAGTATCACGGTTTCGCATTTTCCGACAACTGATTTGGGGTCACGTCAGTTGTTCGTACTCGTAAAACTGATGATTTTAATAACATGTTAAATCTTTTGCTTTGAGCGCGTCAGCTGGTTCAAGCTTGCTTGACGCGACGACCCAATTTTATAAACATAATTGTGTTTTATAATTATACAAGTACTTATCGATTTTCTGCAACGTTAATTTAACGTTCTTTTGTTATTTAATTATACATTACGGTAATTGTGATGTATTTTATTTAAATCATTAGTCAAACTTTTATTTCCTTGCAATCGATGCCATCTTGTAGTGCTAGTAAATATTAGAAACTGGGTAGGTACACAGTACATATGTAAAGAACCAACCTATGATTGGGAAGTATATTTCCCTTGAATACTTCAAGGAAAACATACTAAAAATGTGTGTGAAAAATATTAATATCTCAAAAGCATTTTCTTCTTCACGCAAATCGCTCTCATTTACAGGCATTTCTCACGTGATGTCATTATTTAAGACTAATTTGACAGGTTTGATGATTATATACCTATTAAGAAAACGAAACTAATTATGCAATTATAAGAAATAGTCTGGTCAAAAACATAAACAAACATAGACTAGGCGTCTTTCCTGTAGATTATACAATATTTATATTGTATAATCTACAGCCTAGACACCAGATGCTAAAGCATTACAGGTACAGATAAATTGTATTCTGATCGAATGTCAGTCACGAACATGCGCAGACGCGCCTACATTATATAGCACCCTAGGTACAATTGTGCTAACCGTTAGGTTATGTTATAATCTTACACGACAGATAATAAAGTATCGATGTTTATTCTTCTACAGTTCAGATATATCAACCATGTAACGAAAATTAGTTAAACTCGGGTTTATATATTTACTAGCTGATGCCCGCGGCTTCGCCCGCGTGGTTATAGGAAAATGTAACATTGAATTTTCCCGTGGGAATTAGATGGTTTCCCGCTGGAAAAAGTAGCCTATGTCCTCCAGCTTCTAAACTATCTCCATACAAAAAATCACATCAATACGACGCTCCGTTGCGACGTGGAAGAAGGACAAACAAACACACACACTTTTGCATTTATAATATTAGTAAGGATGGGTAACTTTCGCTCCACGATGGAATGAATTTAATTGTATAGACATATTAGACGTCCATTTTTTGACATCCCTGCTCTATTCAAGAAAGTTTTCGCGAATGTAGAAATAGCTAGCTTGCAATGAACGCATGTGTAGGAAAGGACAGACATCCCATCGATTTCAGCCGGCACATTGCGACAAGTGGACGCATTGGCAGACGTCGTGGCTATTTATTTCTTATTGGAACACCGCACTGGCCCGTCAACTAGAATGACTTATGAATGACCGAAATTAGGAAGACTTAAGTTCTTTTTGATGCGTCATAGCAGCTGTGCAGGCGACCAGATGGTTGCAGTTTAATGCGGGATTTACGCCTGTAAAGCAAATTGACAGAGGTGTTTGGTATGATTGACGTTTTGTGCTGATGTGTTCATCGTTCGTACAATTTCCGCAATGCTTCGGGAAGTAAACTATACTCAAACGAATCGTCAGGGCCGCGATTCCACTTGTCTTCGTTAAGACAGGGATATTCCTAGAATATGGTTGTTACCATCTTGCATGCTACCCTCCTACTTAGATTTAAGCAAAATTATTGTTTTCTCAGTAAGTGATTTATGTAAATCTTATGAGAAATAAATGTCTTAAACCATATATCGCTTCGATTTCATGGTCTGTAATACTATACACGCTGATTTATAGTAATCATAATCTAAATTACTATATCTTTAATTCCCTATTAAGGTTAATTTGCCGTTTCAACGTATTACAATGAACTTTAATAAAACAAACAATTTGAAAATATAAAACTAATTTCGCGATTAATTAGTCTTAGACTAGCAAAAACCCGGTCACGTCATTCCATCGAGTCTAGATTTAACGTAATAACGTACAATTTCATGGTCCAGTAGCAGTAATGTGTTTACTTGCAAAATAGGTTACAGGCATTAAACTTGTTTCTGATATTTTCTCATAAACCCTATTTTCTTGATCTAGATATTTTAATAGATATTTAGGTTGTTTCACTGGGCTGGGGTCAAATAACTGGCGGTTTCACAAAACTATTGTGCACCAATACTTGGCATTTGGGTTTTGAAACTCTTACGCCCGCTGTACTTGTTAGGGGACAGTTAACCATACTGCTAAATCTGGGCATAAATGGGTTAAGGATGCTACCGGGATAACGCTAAGGGAACGCTTTCAACACATTTTAAAGACTGACTGTAAAATAGAGCCACTGTTGTCCCATACAGCGGGCGTAGCGTGGTTGTCATTTTTAACCTCCGACGCAAAGAGAGGGGTGTTATAAGTTTAACGTGTCTGTGTATCTGTGTACCGTAGCTCGCCTGTGGTATCGTAGCTCCCAAACGGATGAACCGATTTGAATGCGGTTTTTTGGTGTCATGGATAATTTTATCCCGAGTGTTCTTAGCCATGTTTCATGAAAATCTGTTCAGCCGTTTTTGAGATATTTGACTTTGAAGTGAAAATGTCGGGGGTTTTCAACTTTTCTAAGTTGTAGTTATATCACTTATCGTTGTGGATAAGACATCCGTCACTCTCGCACTCGCATATTTGTCAGAACGTGACGGATTCCTATCCACAGAGAAGTGTTGAAATGCCAACCATGCTACGCCCGGTGATCTATTCAACTTCTCAGACAATCGGATTTTAACGAACTTAACTTACGATTACCGACGGTTTTAAACAATCTGCTCTCAGATCATGTAGATGAGGTAATAAACCCAAGCAAACGATGGAAGTTTATTTATATGGATATTACATGGACTTCGCATGCCAAGAACTTAACGTGTTTGCGCAGTTGACTGAAATAAATGCTTGTTTGCGTCAAAACAAAACAGAGCTATTTGTTTTCTTGACTTCTACGGCAGGACCATGCGTTGGGATGTTTAAAGCACCAACCTGACAAAATGAAATATACTCAAGAACAAAAAAACGGGTGCACTTTATTCGGAAATTCAATGCAAAGTGTACCCGTTTTTATGGTCTTGAGTGTATTATAGGACAAACAACAGTAACATCTTTGAATTTAAATGTCCCTCTTGCCATCTAAATTAACATAGGTACCTAGGTCGTGTTTGTATTTAGAGATAGGGTGGCTTATCCTAAAATACAGTGATTATTGGCTCTGTGAGAAACCTTCGAGGTAACGAATTTGCCCCGGGAAACGAGACCTATTAGCTAGATCATGTTATCGCTCGTGTAAATTCAATGTCGTCTATATCGCTGGAGCTGGACCAAAACCCAAAACGTTCGATAGATTTTACCGTTTCCATAAAAATGTGTCGTAGGTTTCATAATTTCTTAAAGAAAACAACTGAGATTATTATGCAAACATCCGCATTTGATTATGTAAAACCGTACTGTCACGTCCACGGCCTTCACGGGTTCCGGTCTCCGTGCACCGCGACCAACCCTGCGCCGGAGCAGCCATTGACATGACACGCTTATCGAATAACCCACTAATGCATCTATTTATTTACATCTTGACAGCATTGTGCCAGCTCCACAAATATTGTTATACACTTTCTCCCATCGTTAGTTACATTGTAAGGAGCTTATCGCGATTATTGATATAGATACAGACTTATTCAATGTTGTAGTAAGAAACTCATAAAGGTCCAAATATCAGTGGACATCGCGCATGCACTTCGACATCTACGTAAACTAAAATAGTCGAGCGCTTGCGGCCCGGCGACCGAGTTAGCCGGCGCAGTGCGTCCGCGGAGCCCTCTCGCGCCGGTTCTATTTCCAACCGATGTGCCTGCGCATCCAGAATCGCCTCAGACAATAATACTGGCGACAACTGAAATGGCACCGGACTTTCACCGCGGGAGCTTCCGCCCCTGCAGAAAACGCAAGCGCAGCGCTTAACTTAACCAAGCCACTATGCCGCACGCTCCGAACAGCGCGGGCCCTGTGGCTACCCCTGTGCCCGCCTCCACCCAGCTCAAGATCCAAATACCAGAACATAATGGAACAACAAATGGCTCCCTCAAATCTAACGGAGTCATGTCTCCGAACTCAAATGGGCTACTCTCACCAAATTCTAATGGCCCGTTGTCGCCGGCCAGCTCGAACGGGCTTCTGTCACCACCGCTTATTTCGGACGCTGTTCCGAAAAGACCACCGAAACCGCCACCAAGCCGACCTATATTACCGATGAAGAAGGCGAGGACGCTGCCTATACACTTTGAGGAAGAAACAGTGCCACTTAAAACACCTAAAACTCTTCTAAACGGCAAGAAACTTTACATCACTAAAACTTTAAATGAGGTTCGCACGGTACCAGCGTATACTCCAGATAATAGAAACCTGGTCATTAATCGCTCTCCTAGTCCATCTTATAGGAGAAGCATGTCCTCGGCTTCTGTGGAGACTGGCTCAATAGCAGAACTCGCGAAACGGCACTATCCTAGCAACTTGCTTACTTCTAGATCTCCAAGTCCAAGTTCAATTAGAAGCAATGCAAGCTATTATTCTACCTGCAGCAGTAATGGAACGTACGTCCCTTTGTCTCGTTCATCGAGTATGAATTCATCGGTTTACAGCCGCCATACAGCTTCAACCCCTAGAAGGATGTACCCCCAAACTTGCGATAGAAGAAACAGCGTAGATTTAACAGAACTAAGGTCGAAAGAACAGGCTCCTGTTGTGTTTGACGCAAATCTCCAATTCGTTCTTGGCTGTAACAGGCAACCAGTAAGACAAAGATTTAAACCGATTGCCGCACATTTAGAGGAAGGTACGTCATCGAACTACTTGAGCGCCAAAATTGATAGCTTCTTAAAGAAAACTGATCATGTGATGGATGAATGGCGAAGATTAGGACATAAAGATGACCCTGAAACTAGTCGGAGAATCGGAAGATCAAAATCAGCGACGAACATAATGATCAAAGGATTTACTCTATTCAGTAGAA
Source organism: Epinotia bilunana (assembly GCA_947049275.1). Classification (NCBI taxonomy): domain Eukaryota; kingdom Metazoa; phylum Arthropoda; class Insecta; order Lepidoptera; family Tortricidae; genus Epinotia; species Epinotia bilunana. The sequence goes on along the minus strand of OX346271.1, from coordinate 5,812,755 downwards.
GTACGAGTCGAGCCAGCAGCATGTGTAGAGGGATATCGGAAGACCGCACAACAGTTTCTGAATTGGACGAGGTTGGTGACTAATCAAAACTCAATTATTTTATTTCCAGCCACCGTTTAAAAGCGTTTCGCAATGATCGCGGCATTACAGCAATAAATTATCGCGTGTTGTTCGGTATGGACCGCACGCGCCCGCGCCGCCCGATGGCGCTTGTTGCGTACCGTCCGACAAAACTGCTCTTTAGACGCTTGCCAATTTTTTGTCATTGTTGACTTCTTACGATCATTTTACAAATGCGTGAAATTCTTGGGTGTCCGTCACCGCGGCAATGTGACATTGTCACTCAATTCGCTAGACAGAAGTTTTGCGCGTCGTTTACATAATAAATTGTGCAACTTCGCAATGAAAAGCAGGTTTATATATTACTAGTACATACTACCAATAAGCATAACTAAAATGGTTCCATGGACGTGTTATGCACCGGACGTCCATCGTACGTCAGTGCAACCCAATTTTAGATTGTTGTGTCTGAAATATCACCGGCTTGTTAAATCTCGGTAGTTAGCTACCAGGGATGACTAACGATCCGTTTTCTTATGATGTCGGATGAAATAACGACAACGAATGCACGCTCGACGACCTTGTACTATTTATACTACAATTTATCAGAATGACAGGCGCCTCCTTACTGTTGTTATGACTATATTTAATCGCTATCGTTACTTATTATAACTATTAGCTAACTTAATTACTTGCAATATTATTAAATGAGCATAAGGAAATGGTAAACAACTCGTAAAAGGTAATGACTAATGTCGGCCATAAATTGTATAATGTAATATCGATGTTTGTTACGCACCAACATAGCCGATATAAACGATATGTCTCACCGGTTCTGATAAATATTTACTGGTTTTATGCCTAGTCTGACAACTAACTGTGTGTATTGAATATTCTCTAGAACATCATTAAGCTGCCTAATCATGTCCGCGGATCAAAAGCCACTTGAATGTAATTCGATCAACGAGAAACTTGGCTCATGTTAGTTCCTATAGCTCCGTTATAGTATGTTTTGAAATAGATTTATTCCAGAAATTTAATTGCGTTGCGTTAGGTTTAATTACTTTTTATTGCTGAAAGTACCTACTACTGAGTAAATCGTAAGGAATGAGCGTAATGAGTGGCGGTATCTCTGATGTATGATTATTGAAACGAAACGGCAGTCAGATCTCATAAGCCTTTCCTCTTTATAATATTAGTATAGAATTTTTTTTTTACAATTAATGATATGTGTTGTTCCAGCTATCGGAGGTGGGCGGAGATTTTGCAGAGGAGCGCGCGGCGGCGGCGCTGGCCACCGAGCGCGCCGACGCCGAGGCGGCCGAACGTCTCCGCATCGAGCGCGACAACCGCGACCTACTCGCCAATAACCAGCGGCTGCAGCAGGTAATGTAGGGTCCGATTAATGGGTTAAAGTAGTACTGCTGACAATTTGTAGACCAGCGACAGCGGAGGTGGTGACGCGGACCGGTCGGCAGCGCGGATCTACTAGTACTGAGCGACTTTACAGTCTTCTTCTTCTTTATCTGCCATGCCATGCCGGGCGTCGGTGACCACCTTTGCAAAGTCTTCCCTATTCTTGGCCAGTCTTGCGAGCGTGGCCGCGTCCTTGATATTCGTCCATTTTTACACACTCACAACTGATAATATCTACATCCAAAAGACATTCTGTGACCTGCTTTACAGTAATAAACTGTCAACTTTAAAACGCTTGACCAGTGACAAGAAGCCATTGTTTCCTATATTAGAATTTAAACAAATACTTTAAAAATTGGATCTCGTTGTTGAATGAAATTTGTAAAAATCACGTTTCTAATAAACTCCTTCCTCAGGCATCGGAGCGTCTCGAGTTGGAACTCCTCCACTGGCGTTCAGCCGACAACGGCGGCGCCGAGCCCTCCGACTCCGAAGGCTCGGAGGCCGACGCGACCGCCGGCAGCGACAAGTACAAGCGACGATACGAGCAGGCGCATCGGGAGCTGCAGTTGCTGCGCGCGCAGTTGCGTCGGCAGCATGAGGATGACCTTGAGCAACTCGTCATGGTTAAGAAGCAGCTTGAGAAGAAGGTGAGTGGGTGCAAAGATGCGTGACGCGTTGCTCGTAGTAATAAACGGGTTGCATTGTTGGTGCGGCATTCATCATCATCATATCAGCCGAAAGATGTGTCCTCTGTCGGACACCTCCCCCAAAGAGTGCCACAATGACAGTTCCTGCGTCATCCGCATCCGGCGGACTCCCGCGACCTTTACTTTACCAGGCCATCTGTCCACCTACAGCAGCAGAAGTAGCTAAACCGAATAACACGCTCGAAATGGTCGACACAGATCCTTTTTCCCTTGACATTAGAGTCCGTGTGTTGGTAAATTTACACTAGGTCCGTGTGGCTACTTCTCTGCTAACTGCACCTTTGCCATATCTACGACGATGTGTGTTGCACTTGCTTGCAAAGCTAGCGATCCTCAAATCCCGGTAAAGGCAAATATTTGTGTGATGGCATTTATATATGAGCCGAGTGAGAAATGTTGAGATCCGACGTCCCACTAAGGTGCGCGACGTTGGAGATACCATTACCAAACTCAAGTGGAGTTGGGCACACCTTAACAGGCAGAGTGATGGTAGGTCGACCAAAAAGATGTCTGATTGGTGGCCACTTCTAGGTAAGAGGAGCGTCGGCCGTCCACCAGCTCGATGTGTGGACGATATTAGTAGCATCGCGGGTCAGTTCTGGATAAGATTAGCTCAGGATAGAGACGGGTGGCGTACTCGAAGAGGCGATTACGGGCTGAAACTGATGATGGGCATTTGTTCCTGAATCTTGGATGTTTCCTACTTATTCAAGTACACACAAGCAAAACCCGTGTTGCGCACATAAGCAACTATTGAATGAAATTATATATATAACCTTTAACTACCCTATGACAAATGTGCTGCCATCGGTCACCGCCCCCTTGGCAACTGAGGACTAAACATATTTGAAATATAATAAATCACAGCGTTCCAATGCAAAACGAGGTCACGCTACTGATATGAATGCGACTATTAATACCGACGCAATCGATTTAAAAATGCAATTCAGTTCAAATCGTTCACTGGCTTTGCTTCTGTACTCATACTAAAAATCAGTCCTATAATGTTCTTTAAAATAGCACGTCCGGCCTAATGTAGGTCAAAGCGTGAACCGAGTTATCTCGCCCAAAAACTATCTCAAGATCATCCTTGGCGCGACGTGTGATATTCGTGATAGTGAAGTTCCCGATACCATCTCTGATAGTGCGTGTGCGGTCTGTGTCGGTCGTGTCTTATTTTCTTACCATTATTTACGGGCAATGGACGAGGAGGTCAGTGCTCTTTGATAAAGTAATTTTCTTACGATTACATGAGTATGTGAATTTATCACCGCGCATCTTGACCGCAAATCTTGGCGTTCGGCCAGATAGTTGATTTCTCGTAAGAATCTTATCGATGTTTACATTTCGCCGAAATTTGAAACATATTAGAGGAATATTCTAGGTTATATTTATATAGAATGCTGTTCCGTTACAAATACTATCACTTTGTTTACGACTTAATCCGGGCGCGCGAAATTGACTTTCCTGTAGCATTTTTGTGTGTATTTTTACAAATGCTTATGCGTTTAGTGCTCGCACTTAGAACATTATATTTTTGTACAGTGTTCAGATTACCTACAAATTCAATAATACTTACAAATAGCGTGCTATTACCTACTAATTCGATGTAAAACGAATTAATCACGATTCACGAGTAACATTTATGTAATGTTTGTATTTATACATTTACACCGACAGCAGTGTTTGCAGTTCTTCATTATTCAGGCAATAAGATCGTGTGTAAATCATTATGAATACCTCGCCCTACTTCTACTGACTGTACCATCCAAGATTTCTGAATTTTTTTTTTCATCACCTACAGGTGCAAGATGCGTATGAAGAAGTGGAAGAGCAGAGAGCCGTGGCCGCGCAGTGGAAGCGCAAACTGCAGAAGCTGACCAACGACATGGCCGACCTGCGGTCACTGCTCGACGAACAGGTAACCTGTCATGACTTAAACTTACTTGAAGCTGACCAACGACATGGCCGACCTGCGGTCACTGCTCGACGAACCGGTAACCTGTCATGACTTAAACTTACTTGAAGCTGACCAACGACATGGCCGACCTGCGGTCACTGCTCGATGAACAGGTAACCTGTCATGACGAACCGAACTTACTTGAAGCTGACCAACGACATGGCCGACCTGCGGTCACTGCTCGACGAACAGGTAACCTGGCATGACGTGAACTTACTAGAAGCTGACTAACGACATGGCCGACCTGCGGTCACTGCTCGACGAACAGGTAACCTGTCATGACTTGAACTTACTAGAAGCTGACCAACGACATGGCCGACCTGCGGTCACTGCTCGACGAACAGGTAGCCTGTCATGACCTGAACTTACTAGAAGCTGACCAAGGACATGGCCGACCTGCGGTCACTGCTCGACGAACAGGTAAGCTGTCTTGACTTGAACTTACTAGAAGCTGACCAGCGACGGCCGACCTGCGGTCACTGCTCGACGAACAGGTAACCTGTCATGACTTGAACTTACTAGAAGCTGACCAACGACATGGCCGACCTGCGGTAACTGCTCGACGAACAGGTAACCTGTCATGATTTGAACTTACTAGCGGATCCACGGAAAGGGGGGCGGGCTTCCGAATTTCTGCTTAGCGGTGTCCTTCATGACTGATGATCGTGGTAGATGATTTTCGTTTTAGCATGAATGTATTTTCTCCATCAATCCGGTCCATCGCGTTCCTGACAACGAAATACTGGCGGTGGCTCAGTTGGTTTAGAGCAATGGACGGAATCCGGAGGAGGAAATAATTTTTCAGTTTCATCGGAATTACTCTCCAAGCATTTGGGGATTCTGAGGTGCCATAAATAATCTCAAGATGTTCTTATCAGTGGATTTGCAACAAGATTATGATTTCTTTGGATCATAGTATGTACAGTTGATAAGATATGTATACATTATTCGCATTATTACAAAGCAATACGGTGCAAAAGTGTTAGCATATTTTTGACGTAGACCGTACACTCGTGGTAATATCTAAGGAACATACATTATGACGTTTTTTGGACGATTTCATCGGCAGTGTAGGCTATCTCTATCTATAACTTCCATGGTTAATACGCGTCTAGTATTATTCTAGTACTGAGAAATGTATACATTTTTTTACCTTATAGCAATATATCGCGCTCTCTGCGCATGTACTGTGTCTGGCTCCATAGAAGAATATCGTATCGTAGCCTACTATAACATCATACGTCATATTATACATCAACCCCTCCTCTCCCGCTGACCCATATGTGGGTCAGCATTTAGTATGGATTTGCGAACAAAAAAATTTTAGCCCGGGAGAGGAGGGAAGCCCTTATGTGCGAAATATCATTAGTATTATTAATAGTAGTATATCAGTGAAGGAAAAAAGCGGACCCCAGGCTCTTTTAGAATACAACCTGTGCCTATTATAGATCTGACTTGGACAGTGACTTTTGAGTTGAATGTAACTGGTCTGTTTGTCATCAGACATGCCGCAACAACTTGCTCGAGAAGCGTCAGCGCAAGTTCGACGCCGAGCTGCACGGCGCGCAAGAAGAACTGAAGCGGGAACGCGCCGCGAAGGAGCGCCTCTCGCGGGAGCGCGACCTCGCGCACGCCGACAAGTACGCGCTCGAGCAGAGCATCTCTGTGAGTGCCTTTCTTGGAACCTGACTGTTGCTTTCATAAGACGGACCTATTCAAGCGATTGTAATGGGTAGCGGGAGAGTAGCCTGGGGAAACTCCAGAGGAAACCTCCGACACGACCACGCGGACGAGTACACTTACTTTTTAAGCAATCCGGTTGAGTACCCGCGCGCGTCATATTTATCTGATTTGTCGTGTCGTGCCTATCCGTTCGTGAATATTGAGGACCGGACATCTCTCGGAGCCGAATTTTTAACTTTCGAGCGCTCGAAAATTAAATACGAATACTTACTTTGTACCGGATATAATTGAATACGTGTGGTCAATACCACTAGTTTTTCAAGTTTCTAATGCTATTTCAAAATAGCAGATCACAATTTTTACAGTTTTCGAGTGTATCTTTACAATTAACATGTTAACCATGTTAACCAAAATGATATTTCACAGGAAGCTCGTCTAGAACTCGAGCTAAAAGAAGAACGCCTATCGGCGGCGCAGCGCGAGTTAGAGGAACGGGGTGGTGGCGGCGACGAGGTGGCGGCCCTGAGGAGGACCAGGGCCGAGCTCGAGCGCCGCGTGCGGGACCAGGAGGAGGAGCTGGATGACCTCGCGGGACAGATACAGGCCAGTACTCTATAGCTCTGATGTATCGAGTGGCAATACTAACTTACATCCGTTAAATTCTGTTTATATGGGAAGTTTGATAGTTCCCGCGATGACAGCTACCGGCGCCATATCTAATGTACCGGTCAGTAAAGTGCAACCAGTCTTGAACATTTAGCAAAATGGCGGCTGAAGCGCAAGCAAAATGCGATCGTTGAATCAAGAGTCAGGAAGGGGAAACGATGTATCTTTTTGGTGAAATTTATACGGGTCCGTCTCAAACGATGGGGAGGCAACCCTGGAATAACTCACAGTCGAGTGAGTTGAAGAAAGCGTAAACACAGCTATCTAGAGTTGAGTCTCCGTTTGAAAACAAATGACGGTGAAGTCTTAGAAAAAGTACCTGCGAACCAGTCGTGGTCATATTATCCCGTAAATTGTATGCCTTTCACAGCGCCGATACGGCTTATCTTTGTATTGACAATGTGCGTATTATTTTCCAGCTCCTGGAAAGTTCGAAGCTGCGACTGGAGATGCTTCTAGAACAGCAGCGCAAGGAAGCGAGGTTAGAAGCGGCCGCGCGCGACGACGAAATGGAGGAGACCCGCGCCAACGCGGCTAAAAAACTTAAGAGTAAGTCGGTGTACATCTCCAGTTGGTTATCAACCTAACGTCCTTCTATTAAAGCGGAGCGAAAGAATGACGGAAAGATCATTTATAATTTTTTATTGAATTGTAGGGTAGAAAAAAATGTACGCTGTTTGACCATAGAAAATCGTGACGTCGCTTGTGTTTACCTTCAAAAACAGTAACAGTGGTATTCTAATAAAAATATTTTCTTTCAGTACTGGAATCGCAACTGGAATCGGAGCATTCTGAGCGAAGCCTTCTCCTGCGTGAACGTCACGAGCTGGAGCGACGACTGGCCGCGCTCGAGGAGAGCGCTCGCGCCGAGAACATCGAACAAACGCAGCTCGTACAGCGGTTGAAGAGGTGCGTACCTTAAATACAGCCTAAGGGCGGATACACACGGCGAGTGTTTGCAGCGCTACAAACGCGATTCAGTATCGAGCTCGCAAAATTAAAAATGTATAACACCCCCGACACAACATACATTTATTTATTTATTCAAACATAGCTCTCTTCCATCGCGGCAGACAAGACTTTCGATTAAAATAACTGCACTCAAATCGGTTCATCCTTTAGGGTGCTACGATGCCACAGACAGACATACGCATACCCATGTTAAACTTATAGCACTGTTTTCGTCGAGGATAAAGAATACGTTTGAACACTTTGGTTCGCCGATCGTATATTTATCATCCTTGTCTTCGGTTCGTGCGCTAAATACCTTCGATCTGAGACGTCCCTTGTTTTACTGCCCTAGGTGTGTAATATTCTATTTTGATAACTAATCTTGATGTATGTCCACAGGGACCTGAAGCGGTACCGCGCGTTGTTGCGCGACGCGCAGACCATGTTGGAGCAGAAAGAGAAAGAGGGCGGCGCTAAAACACAGATCCGACAGCTCAAGAACCAGGTTGGTTGTATAAATCTACTAGTGTCCGATCGAAGTATCGGCGGTTTCAGACAAACAAAACGGTTCCGGCCAAAAAACATTCGGTCTTGCCGAAACTTATGATCTCGTGGTTTCATATCGCATTCTGCTTGTATAATAATACTGCTTGTTGAGTAGGTTGAGGCCAGATGAGCGTAATTTGCGCCCAGTGAGTCGCGTAATTTCGGCCCACCCGTAGATGGACATTTCGGTTTCGGCGGACTGAAATTACGCGACTCACAGCGCGCAAATTACGGTCGCCTGGCCTCACCCTAATACTTACGTAATTTTTGATTTGATGTTAATTGAATGTTAGACACATAATGTTAGTGTTAATTTATAGTGTTGGATTTGGTTGTCATGTAAATCTACTACCATGCTCCTGTAAACTTCGCAGTTAATACTATTCCAAACAAATTGTAATTCACATAAAATATACAGGCTGTTTTTTTTTATGAGTATCCAAATTTTTCCAGGCATTAGGCATCATTTATAGAATTCATTTATGAAAAAAACAACAGAGTATTTTTTTTCAATAATGAGACGGCGCAACAACAGTATAATTTTTTTCTTCAATTTTTAATAAGAATGTAAACAAACTAGACACAAAATGTGTTGTAGTGAGGGTAGTTCAGATTTACATCAGACTGGCCGCCCGATCAGAATGAGTTACCCACTTAGTTGCCTACCAACTTTGAGGTGCCCTAACTCAATGTTGGGTCCATATTGGCTGCCATAAATTCGTTGTCCTATTTTTTATACTAATGTATTGTAATCATAATCATCGCTAGTCCTCATATTTTTCGTCCTAACTTTTTTGTTACTAAATTTCTGTAACTATCATCGGAAGTCATAATGATCAGTTGTCCTAAAAATTTTCTTCATAATTTGATTACTAAGAACTTGTTTGCTTCATAACGGACATACATCATAATTTTGTTAGTCCTAATATCATAACTAAGAACATACTTCAACTCCTAATTTTGTCTTTCCTAATGAATAAACGTTTTCACTAAGTAGTAGTAAGTACTAGTAAGCTCGATTCACTCGCGCGGCTCGCGCGCGTAGTGTCGCGGTACACCTAACACAAGAAAAAATAAATCAAAAAGGTAACCTTGTTCAACTCTCGTGTTGAATATCGATTTTCGTATGGTAAATATAACTTCCGTTTATGTAGGGCAACACTATAGGATAACTACTTCCTGTGGCCATTACTACTACAATTTTCTGCTTTTGAAGTCGCACGCGCTGCGCCTAATTTATCGTAATTTCATATAAAGATTGCGCTTTCCATATAGAAGTTAAAAGTTCTATTCTTAAAAAGTGCACGTCACATCAAGAGAGTGTGGGCTGTGTCTTTGAGGTATCTTTAGGCGAAGACCGGTGGTAAGTCAGATCTGCACGCCCGTTTAGTAGCTGAGAGTGCCCAGAGAACGGGAAGCCCTTAGGAGGCTCCAGACCTGGACACGTCAGGTATGTGATTGTGCACTTTATATTCTGTCGCGTTTTGTCGAAATTAAAAGTGATTAACGTGTTTCTCGTATTCTCGGATTTCCATGATTTCAGTCTTTTTACAGTACAACTTAATTCATCGCGTTTAAAAACATAGAATAATGTGCTAAACGGGAGCCTTACTCAGCATGTATTCACGGGGCCGTGACGCTGTTTTCAGTGAGAGCCCCAAAAATAAATAAAACTACAACTAAACTAAACAAAAAAAAAATATTTTTTAGGCACTGCATGTCTAAAAATTACAAAAGTGAACTTAAAACTAGCGGGTAACATCAGAATCGTCGTCAACAGTGATTTATTTGCAGGCAACACTGAAAAATTAAATTGTCTCAGTACGTAAAAATACGGACAAGTGTTATGATAAAAAAAAAAGTAAAAAAATAGGATATGAGAAATTTATGATTATTGTCATTATGACTTCGAATGGTTATAATTATAACTTACGATCGGTAGGAATAAGTAATATTAGGACTAACGATTATTATGGCGTAAAATTTTTTGAACAACATTTTCGGACTTCCAATAATAAGACTTAAAAAATTAGGTGAACCAAAGCGCCCCCCTCAATGTTTTAGTACCAAGGGATACTAAAAGAAAAAACACGTATATTATAGTTTTGGTATAAGGATTAACATACTTCAATTTGGATACTCATAAAAAATCCAACCTGTATAAATATTTGTGTTTCACCAGGTTGAGGACTTGGAGCTAGCGCTCCGTGCGGCGACGAAGGCGAAACAGACCGCGGAAGCGGAGGCGGGCGAGGTGAACGCGGCGCTGGAGGAGGCGGGCCGCGCGCGCAACGAGGCGGCCGAGCGCGCGCTCGCCGCCGCGCGCGACGCCGCCGCCGCGCGCGCCGCGCTCGACGACGCGGAGGAGGAGGCGGCTGAGGTAAGGACGCGCCGTCATGGAGGCGGGCGAGGTGAACGCCGCACTGGAGGAGGCGGGCCGCGCGCGCAACGAGGCGGCTGAGCGCGCGCTCGCCGCCGCGCGCGACGCCGCCGCCGCGCGCGCCGCGCTCGACGACGCGGAGGAGGAGGCGGCTGAGGTAAGGACGCGCCGTCATGGAGGCGGACGAGGTGAACGCCGCGCTGGAGGAGGCGGGCCGCGCGCGCAACGAGGCGGCCGAGCGCGCGCTCGACGACGCGGAGGAGGAGGCGGCTGAGGTAAGGACGCGCCGTCATGGAGGCGGGCGATGTGAACGCCGCGCTGGAGGAGGCGGGCCGCGCGCGCAACGAGGCGGCCGAGCGCGCGCTCTCCGCCGCGCGCGCCGCGCTCGACGACGCGGAGGAGGAGGCGGCTGAGGTAAGGACGCGCCGTCATGGAGGCGGGCGAGGTGAACGCCGCGCTGGAGGAGGCGGGCCGCGCGCGCAACGAGGCGGCCGAGCGCGCGCTCTCCGCCGCGCGCGCCGCGCTCGACGACGTGGAGGAGGAGGCGGCTGAGGTAAGGACGCGCCGTCATGGAGGCGGGCGAGGTGAATGCCGCGCTGGAGGAGGCGGGCCGCGCGCGCAACGAGGCGGCCGAGCGCGCGCTCTCCGCCGCGCGCGCCGCGCTCGACGACGCGGAGGAGGAGGCGGCTGAGGTAAGGACGCGCCGTCATGGAGGCGGGCGAGGTGAACGCCGCGCTGGAGGAGGCGGGCCGCGCGCGCAACGAGGCGGCCGAGCGCGCGCTCGCCGCCGCGCGCGACGCCGCCGCCGCGCGCGCCGCGCTCGACGACGCGGAGGAGGAGGCGGCTGAGGTAAGGACGCGCCGTCATGGAGGCGGGCGAGGTGAACGCCGCGCTGGAGGAGGCGGGCCGCGCGCGCAACGAGGCGGCTGAGGTAAGGACACGCCGTCATGGAGGCGGCCGAGCTGAACGCCGCGCTGGAGGAGGCGGGCCGCGCGCGCAACGAGGCGGCCGAGCGCGCGCTCTCCGCCGCGCTCGACGACGCGGAGGAGGAGGCGGCTGAGGTAAGGACACGCCGTCGTGGAGGCGGCCGAGGTGAACGCCGCGCTGGAGGAGGCGGGCCGCGCGCGCAACGAGGCGGCCGAGCGCGCGCTCGCCGCCGCGCTCGACGACGCGGAGGAGGAGGCGGCTGAGGTAAGGACACGCCGTCATGGAGGCGGCCAAGGTGAACGCCGCGCTGGAGGAGGCGGGCCGCGCGCGCCGCGCTCGACGACGTGGAGGAGGAGGCGGCTGAGGTAAGGACACGCCGTCGTGGAGGCGGCCGAGGTGAACGCCGCGCTGGAGGAGGCGGGCCGCGCGCGCCGCGCTCGACGACGTGGAGGAGGAGGCGGCTGAGGTAAGGACACGCCGTCGTGGAGGCGGCCGAGGTGAACGCCGCGCTGGAGGAGGCGGGCCGCGCGCGCCACGAGGCGGCCGAGCGCGCGCTCGCTGCCGCGCGCGCCGCGCTCGACGACGCAGAGGAGGAGTCTTTATATTTCAAACGCTCCAATATAAAAAAAAGCTTTAAAATTGCGACTGAATTTACAAATTCTCAATATAAATTTATTCTCAATGTCATCCTGACTGGGAAGCTCTTGATTCAATACAAAACATTAATATGTGGTTCATATAACAGAGGACTTAAACCGAAGATAAAGTTATGAACCCAACTGTAAATAATTTGGCAGCAGATCTCTGTGAAACGAGCCGCAAGCACAACAACCCTACTAATGTTCCTATTTTTTTCAGTTACTGAAAAAATACCGCGGCAGCACAAGCGCGCTATGCGCGGCGCAGGCCGAGGCACGTGAGGTAGCCGCCAAGGCCGAGGTCGCGACAGAAGAGGCGCGCCAGGCGAAGGAGAAGCTAGCGGAGCTCGCGCAGCGCCTCGCCAGCGCCGAGGCAGGACACTCGCACACACAGCACGAGGCAGAGCGTAGGCTGCAGCTGCGGAACAAGGTGAGAATTGTAGAAATATCACAGGCGAAAGAAAAGCCTACAGAGCTCGCACAACGCCGAGGCAGGTCACTTGCACTGGCAGCACGAGGCCGAGTGACGCTGCAACTGCGGAGCATGATGAGAATTGTAAATATATCGTGGTGGACCGAGACAGCGACAGAAGAGGCACGCCAGGCGAAAGAGAAACTAGGAGCGCCAGCGCCGAAGCAGGACACTCGCACTTGCAGCATGAAATCGAGTGACGGTTGTAATTTCGGAACAAGGTAAGAATTACAGAATGGGGTGAGCGAGTTGAGTCCTAAATAAGTTTAAGTTCAGGCTGTATTGAATTCAGTTAACTTCTGAAGACCAACCAAACAATACGAAACGGCATTGAAATTTGAATCAACTAGTTAAGAAATTCTGTTCTGACATTCTTTTGTTTCTAAATAGGACTGAAACAAAACAAATGCAACTCTCCAATGGATAACGATTTAAATTACTTTAAAATAATTATTCCTTTCATTAGGCCCATGGGCCTTAGTAGGATGATATATTTGTGCTAACCTTAAGGTTTTCCTTACTTCCTCCACTTATGATTTGTTGTCTTTAGGAGTTGGAGTCGAGCCTGGAGCTGGAGGCCACGTCGCGCGCGCGGCTGGAGGGCCAGCTGGCGCGGCTGCGCGACGCGCACGAGCAGCTGGCCGGCGAGCTGGCAACAGCGCGCGCGCGCGACCAGCACGCCGCCGACGAGCAGCGCAAGCTCGCCAGGCAGCTCAGGTACTTCTTTATTTTATATTAACTCTTTCAGTGCCAGGAACCTGCTAGGTAGGCGCTTTGCTAGCAGCCGTTTTCTTCTACATTGTTGCACATGTTATCGGCTACAAGAGTAGCGCTACGAAACCTTTAGCGCTAAATGTGTTATTTAAAGCTAAATATTTTTTAGAAGACTGTGCGTGGCCATCGAACTCACGCGGCAATAGCACAACACAATCATTGCATTGTCTCCCTCGTGTTAGCTTGTGAAAATAACGAAAGAAGATTTCAGTAATGAATTTGTTCCATTTTTCAGAGAGCTAAAAGAAGAGAACTCGGCACTAAGCGCGAAGCTGAGTGAGGCGGGACGCGCCAAGAGCTGCGCGGAAGCGACAGCGGCGGCGGCGGCGCAGGAGGCGGCGGCGGCGCGCGAGCAGGCGCGCCTGGCCGCGCGCCGCGCGCTCGCGCTGCAGGAGGCCATCGCCGGCGACCTGTCCAGCCCCGGGGACGACGCGCCTTCTGACAGGTGACCTACCAACACTAGGACCATATAGCACTCGAAACACTCCTTCTATCGGTGCAGCGCCCCAAATAGTAACTGGTGACGCGACTAGCCAGAATATTTATTATTTTGATACTCGTCGGCCGGCTATAGTATATCGCTAAGAACACCCTGCATTTCTAATTGTAGGAGGCACATCTACGCTCACGTGTGACTATATTATCTGTGAACCCCCTTATTCATGAAACTTAATAAACCTCTGTTTCGTCCCTTTTTCACTAAAAAAATGCATGGCAGAAGAACAAGAATATATTTTTAAAGATTTCCCTATTGCAGCGACAACGATAGCTACAGCTCGGACGAGTCCATCGGCACGTTCCTCGCGAACCACAAGCTGAGCCCGTCCGCGCCCTCGCGGAACAGCATGCAGCTCGACTCGCAGAAGTAAGTGTTCGGATGTTACGATTATCGGAGGGAAATAGAGACTATGAAACGTCTGCATTTCTAAACGAAGGGCATGCAACTAGGCCGAAGGGTATCATGGGGAACTCGAATAGACCAAAGGGCGTAGTTATGGCCGTTTATTGATGTCCTCAACTACCTTTTTTTGCTTGGAGATTAATCTGCATTAAGAGTCCGCAGTAAGCTCGGCCGAATTTTACCTTCCCATACAAACGTAGTTACGCTCTCATTTTAAAACTACGTGTTGAATTGTAACGAAATTTTGCATATACAATGACATGAGGTATATCTATGTCTGTAATTAGTTTATATGGTTCCAGTTTATAAAACAAACGAAATACAGCAAAAAAAGTTTTTTAAGAAAAACTTAAATTTCTGTATTTATTTACTATGGTATCTAGAGCTAGATAAACTAATTACAGACATAGATATACCTTATGTCATTGTACATGGAAAGTTTCGATACAATCGCACACGTACTTTTAAAATGAGAGCGTAACTACATTTGTATGGAGAATCGAGCTTACTGCGGACCCTTAAGAAAGAAGATAAGAACAGTTAACTACAATTGCGAAAGATAAATCAGCTGCCGCAAAGAATGTGCGGTCAAAAGTTCACTTATCATTAAAATGTTATCTCTAACTGAGACTGTCTAGCTTCTTTGTATGAACTCAAACTTAGCGTAGTAGAAAAGAAACCTTAACCCTATTTTCCACTGATCCTCAACGTGTCTGAACACCTATTAATGTAAATTGACCGGTGTACATAATTGAATTAAATTGCAATCGGGCTGTCCCGATTACCATAACAATATTGTATGTTTCATAAGGTCTTCTTTTTCATATGACATGATAGATGGTAGCAGTGTGTAACGCGATGTTCCTCCCCCAGGTCGGCGTCCCCCGAGGGCCGCTCGCCGCGCAGCCCGGGCTCGCCGCGGCTGCAGCCGGCATAACGCGCGCCCGCCGCGGCGCTGCTCGGCGCGGCGCTCGGCACCGCCCTCTGCGCGGTGTTCTGTGGCTCGAGGCGCGAACACCAGGCGCACCAACTCATCGATTAGGCGCATACTGACAATCGCAATTGCAATGCGTATGCTCTCAGCGTAGCTCCTTCACGAACTTGGAATTGACGCTCCATTATCTTCTATGGTATACCATTTTTTACGCAGAATCTTGGGATTCGGTGTCAAAGCGAACCCCGGGCCCTAATGGTAGGGCACGACCGGAAAAAACGCTAGGAGGAAGGATTGGCATACCATTTTCAGTTTTTTCTTGTTACACTCGTTGGGATGGTAACGTCTCCGTGGTGATTCTTTGGAACTGTTATTCAAAACAAGTTTTTAATCATCACCTAAGCATGTCAGGAGTCCATTTTAACACCGTCTCCAATAAGAATCTTCTTAATAAGAAACGATCCCTGTACGAGAATAACAAGAAAAAGCTAATCGACCGTACGGGTGTTACAATTGAGACGCACATTGCAGTTGCGATTGAGGGTTGTTCGAAAACGAATCGTGTCTTATATTGTGAACGCCTACACCGTGCCGCGAAAAGACTATGATTAAATAACGTATACTAGTGTCGAAATGAATAAATAAAGTATTATTAACAGTGCTTGGAATTACAGTATGCTAATGATTCCTACGATTAGACTGCTCAACTTTATAAACTTTTTCGAAATCTTTTTATATGAGCTTTGATATACACAATAGCCTAAATGAATTCATATCGTGATCACGTTTTGATATTGATTAGAATCACCAATTTGTATGCAGTTGCGTGCGTGTGATGCCCGAGAAGATTAAAAAATTGAAAATGAATGCATTCCAGAATATTTATTATCTTTGTTCTTCTTGGTGCGTCCGCGCACGGACCCCGCTGTTCTGTAGCCTTGTACACTGTCCTTCGACCTTGTATGTAATTATACGACGTAGAGTTTCTATAGAGAATTTTGTCTATGATTAATGTTGTTGTGCTGCGTGCGACCAGCCAGTATTTAGACGGGACAGAGGCGAATCTTACAAAGTAATGTTAGGTTCTTTGTTATTTAGTTAGCTAACTTTTGTAAATAACTAGATGGCATAAACATTTTATTATTTAATTTGTAATATTTGTGTGATCAGACTGTTATTCTATGATTTATTTGTTACAAGTGACTTGTTGCTTTATGGTAGACGATCAAACATATCTGTTAGGTAAATAGATTTTTTTATTTATCCTTTTTGACTGGTTTGTTTGACTTATAATTTAAAATGAATTTAATCTAGTGAATGTATCCATTATAAATCGTTATATTCCTCATAATAATAATAATGATTATTATACTCCATTACTTCTAAAAACTTCATTCTATTTATACCTATGTAGCTATGTGTCTGTAACCACGATATATATGTGTAAACTGTAAAGTATGGTATGTGATGAAATGTTACTGCATTCAATACTGGTTGTAAAGTGAAACTATTTAAAATAAAGTAACAGAAATAAGTTTATATGCCTTGTTTTATTACTCAATATAAAAACTCATAGTATTTTTTATATTTTTTTGTAAAACTATATTGTTATTATTAAGCATGGCCAAAAGTCAAAGTTTCAATATTAAGGCACTCGGTCGAGTAAATCTTTTTTTTTTTTTTTTTTCTTATAAAACAATATATATATATTTATTTTCTCATAGTATTATAAAACTACTAGTAATAATTTGGGTTTCCGTGATTATGATTATAGTTTTTTTGATTCTGTGGAATCGCGCTGTATGTACAGTTGTTTAAATATTAAAAATGACACTAGTAGAACGAATATTATATAAATATCAGAATATAAAAAACACATGGGTAAGTCAAAATTAATCACCTATTATATATATCATTCCATTTAAACATACAATTTACTATTAAATGTACGGTATTTTCAATCCTTTGTTCAGTAGGAGTGACTATTCTTCTGCCTTAACTAACTTCTTCAGTACTTAACTACTTCGGCCTATCCGAATTCCCCGGGATGTCATTCGGCTTAAGTAATACCGTTCATAAGTTACTTACTGCGTGCATGTGGTTAATGAACCACAATGGTTTTGAGAGATCTCGATTTACGCACGTATGGATGTCGGGGTAATGAGATGATATCCAATGAAGACGTCACTCGGCTCCGCAAGCACCTTTATTGATATCGATGTATGTGGTATGCTAGCATAACCAAATATTGCCTCGCACGGTCTAAATCAGAGTAAAAGAAACCCGATTAAACCTGCGCTTGGTTCATCATAATAATCATAATCATTTAATTCGGATGCCTGTCCATATTTGTTAGTTAAGCTTACAGAAAAACGTAATTTTAGTGTAATTCATTATTAATTATTTATTTATTTATATTTATTGTGGGCTCATGCAGTTTGCTCCATCGTCTCATGAATGTTACATTTTTGACCTTAATGATTGGATTAAGAAAATACGAATTTTTATTCGCTCATTGTTATGAAAAAGAAAGTTGGTACATATTTTACCAGGCGCGTTTAATACAGGAAAACAATTTCAATTATTTGACGAAGTGTTCTTTTTGGTGGTTATTGATCCAGTTCAAACAGCTGGCGACCCTGGTGTACATCCCAGAGAAAATTACGCACCGCTTTCCGAAGGAAACTATGCTAAGACAGCACACGCCGCTGTAGCTCAGAGGACCTCCGCGGTCACCCTTTTACCTTTAACAAAAATATTGTACACCCTAGAGACAGACACGCGGTGAGGCACAATTGGAGATTCATTATATAAGTAATGTAAATGTATCCCTATATTTAGTACATGTATATTATAATGTTAGTAATTTCTGATTAAAAATCAGGTAAGTAGATAGAACATGCTGATTAATCCTTGTTGCGCCCTAATTTTCATTACCTAGCATTACCCATTATATTATAAACGAAGTCGCTGTTACGTTATTGCGTTATTTCTCAGTTTGTATGAGTTATACAACTGACTTAGCTAATCCTAATATTTATCGTTATTATCCATACGTATTCCCCGACTACTTTTTGCCAGCGACTTTACATGGGCTTACAAACTTCCACCCGTATTTTATTCAAACTATCTCCTAGCCAATCTTCGTCTCAATCGGTTCTGCAGTTTAAGTGGAAATTATAACAAATATGCAATCACGCTCACAATAATGTAGTGATGGATAGCGTAAGAGAATTAATTAACGTCTATACTACAGAGGTGGTAGAGTGGGGCAAATACCTAAGAACACAATTGATAGCTTTTGACAAAACTAAAACGGCCGGCGTCGTGACCTCGTCATCAGACTCGAGATCAGAGATTAAGCTGGTGGCCCAGTCTCTGCTCACAACACAATACATTCTGTTGCAGTATTCTTCTGGTAAGATCAGCACTGTTGATGGAACTGGCATGAATCTGTTCAAAGCTGCAAACTCATTATACCTACTGTTTATTTTATATTCATTACTATCTTCCGCCCGCGTCTTCGTCATGTGTAAAACCCACGGAAACATTGTGCAGCGGACGCGGCTTTGCCCGGAATACACGAGGCTAGTTTTACAAGCTAGTACTGTCCTATATAACTATCCTGGCTTGCTATCCTAGCTTGAAACATGCTAGTGCTGTTTACATGAAACCAGTAATTTTAAGCCAGTTAGATCCATTGCAGTGACGGTAACAAGACGTCCGTGAAGTAAAATGTACCGCATTCGTAAAAAAAACATAATACGACAGTTACTTCGAAAACAATGTCAATTTGCATTAGACGAATTAAGGTAAGGTGGGGGAAGATTGAATGGTTTTTTGATGAGTTGGATAGTGTTGTGGTAAAACCATTGTAAAATAAAAAACTATTGACTTCCTTTCAATTGTATAAATTGGAAGTTGTGAGCAAGGACTATATTTTTCTAATCTGTCGACAAAACTCGGCTACGCCTATTCTAACGTATGAAAATAATAAAATAAAATATATTTTTGTCTTAAAATACACGGGTTAAGATGGAATGGTCGAGGGGTAAGATTGACATAGTATCTAAAGGCTTTTGAATGAATGCAAACGGTTACTGTTGCTCGTTATTCTATAGAATTCCTTACGCCTAACAGATACAGATGATTTTTGTTTAAATATTCCTGATAGGTAACGAAAAAACTGCATTTAAAAAAAAAAGTATTTTACTCTTACCCCGCTTTACAGGGAGAAGGACAGTGGTACGCAAACAAAACAAGAAAAGCTTGTTTTATGAATATACGTTTAAGACTTATATGAGTACCGAAATAAACAAATATATACTTATATAATTACGTCCCTATTCAAAAACAATAAAAGTTTACTACTTACACGAGTACCTAAATAAACAGATATATAGATTTATATTTACGGCCCCACTCATAAATTGTATAAGCTTACGACTTATATCAGTACCTTAACCAGCAGATATACATAATATATATGTCCCTGGGCGACAATAATGGTCGCCAAGGGACTTTTACTGTACTTAACAGGTTTAATCTATACTTCTTAGTTACTATTTACATATCTTATCGTCATTAGGTCAGTAAATAAACCTTACGTTAAGTATTTTTTTTAATGCAAAGTGAGAATATGTCTGTTTTTCTATGACTTTCAAAAAGGGGGAAGATTGAAACATTACTATTTCAATGTTACCCCATCGAAATTGGCTGGGTAAAGATGGAAACTTCTCGTAAATCTCAATATATGATTAATAGCTACACCTAGCACTAGTAAATAAAATCAAAATCTCAAATAACGCATAAATAGTCAATCGGAACATTTATACTACGCTTATTAATCAAGTTATGAAACACGGGGTAAGATTGAAAATCGACGAATTCACCACGAAATGCTGACCTTCACAAAACAGCACAACACACGCCTCTACTTACTCCAAGCGGTCACTGGCGACTGAGCGGCGGATCTAAACAAAATGGCGGCTTAAAGGATGATACCAGCACTAAAAAAAATTAACCAAATAGGGAGTTATGTGAGACTTTTAGTCTTTCCCCTTTTTTTATCTTCCCCCACCTTACCTAGATGTATTAGAAAAACGTGTATGGACAAGACCATGGATTTTAAAACGGAATGAACGTGGATTATCTGCTTATTTTGTGTAGTGCTGAATCTCGCATAAGATGGAATGTTAGCGTTCCATAGACATTCCTGTTCACGGTACAATCGTACAAACTTCAAAGGCCATAGTCGGGTTTTCAAAGAAAGTCGGCCCTGAAATAAATTTGACACGGGTTTTTTAGTTTTTTGTAATTTTAGTGTCGATGCATATCTAAATAAAGATCATTATTTCAAAATTTGAAACAAATCACTTGAATACATCCAGAAAATTAATACATTAAAGAAAAAACTTCAAAAAATCATAAGCCAAAAACTAGCCTAAGCCAAAAAATTCAACATAAATATTCTTCACCATAAGAGGTAATCAAAAAAAACTCGAGTCAAATTGATTTAAGGGCCGACTTTTTAGATAAACCCGATTATGGCCTTTATGTCATAACATAACTTATTTTCTTGTTGTTGCAGAAAACGTGGTTTTAAACACAAAAACATGTGGTCACTGCTCACTAGCCGTACGGGTACTAGCTTCACCGGCTACACGAAGCTAATACACAAGCCAGGATAGCAAAATTACGGGTGCAGGGCGCTATTAGCTCAAAAAATAGAACGGCAAGCTATTAAAACTATCCTGGCTTCAAGACTTGCTTACTAGCTTTCTCGCTAGCTTACTAGCCAGAAAATAAAGATAGTTCTGTATACATGAAGATAGACGCACTAGCTTGCTAGCTTACTAGCACTAGCTTGCTATCCTAGCTTGAAAAACTAGCCTCGTGTATTCCGGGCATATGTGTATATGTGTATGAACATTATGGACAGAGTGGGTAGTTTTGTGACAAGTGTGAAGATATGGAAGGTAGTTTGGAAAGTCAGTCACCTGGATTTCTTATACTTCGTTCTTTCGTATCCAGGTCAGAATTATAAAAAAAACACCAGTGACTAAACGTCAAATTCATGAGAAAACTTTTTTATCTGTGGATACGCCCCTTGTCGTGTCAACTCAACCGTACGTTTTCGACTATTTTGTATATTTTGTGCAATATTTCCTGTCTAATCGTATATTTTAGGGAATTTATACCCATATTCATTAAGTTTAGTGCCTTAGGAAGTAAAAAACCTCGTTTTATTGTAATTGTTGTGTTTTTGTACGACCTATGTGACAGCCCAATACACTTACAGCTATTGATTTTTCAGATTCAGGGCAACAAATAATTATTTAACACATCAAACTGCGCTGCTTGCGATTTATTAATAAGTTAAGAGGCCCAAAATGACCGACTCAAAGTATTTCACGACTACGAAAAAGGGGGAGATATTCGAATTGAAATCGGAACTCAACAGTGACAAAAAGGAGAAAAAGAAGGAGGCGGTGAAAAAGGTACCTTTAAATATCTCTTAGTAAAGTATAATCACTAACGAAAGTCTTATTTATATTAAAGCCTCAAAGAAAATTCTGCATAATTCTGGAGTTATCTGCGGAATCAAATGTCATATTGTGATATTTCAGGTGATTGCATCCATGACAGTGGGGAAAGATGTGTCCGCACTATTCCCTGACGTTGTCAACTGCATGCAAACAGACAACTTGGAGCTTAAAAAATTGGTGTACCTATATCTCATGAACTATGCCAAGTCACAGCCCGATATGGCAATCATGGCTGTTAACACATTCGTCAAGGTATGTTTCCACCGCCACTTGTCTGTATTTAAAACATTTGAAATTCTGTAATGAGTTAATTGGATCCTGTAACTGATTCTGCTTTTTCTAACTTTCAATTTGATTTGCATGGTTGAAATTAATATTTTCTGATAAACTGTTATAATACTATTTATAGTAAATTCATCTTTCTATAATATTGGAGCATGGGAGTTTCAGTGTTGGGCTTTTACACAATTCAATGAAATGGAAGATATCTGTAATTATATTAAGACAAATTTCATTAATGAATAACTACTCTTAATGTAGTTATTTGTGTGTGTGTGACTTGTCTTTTTTATCCTTTTAATGTCTACTGTACCATATTATGATGGGTGGAAGGATCTACCAACATACCAGCTTGTTAAGGTAAACAAAAGATCCAAAAAACCAATCAGCTCATCAACTTGTAGATTTACACATTAAATTGTCCTTAACAATCTGAACTAATAAGAATAATCTAGCACCAGTTGCAAATATGCATATTTTATATTTATTTATGTTGAATCCATGTTAAATTAAACCCTGCATGCAATAGATAGATAGACTTAATTGCATGTCAATTTCTTTTTATTTTAAAGTAAGCCCATCACTTGTGGATGTGTAAATCTACATTCCAATGTAACCTCAGTAAGATATATACCAGTATAAAATGCTATATACTTAAAATATATAAAATCCATGCCTCATCCAGTCTAGATGCACATTGGCTACACTAATCCAGTATCAACTCATACAGTAGAACCTTCTATACTGTTACTTTCAACTACCCCCTTATCAGTTCTGGCTGTTCGTATCATACCCCAATTCAATTATACATCTCTATCATATTTCCAGTAGGTATTTTTATAGTTCCTCTGGGCCTGATCTATGATAGTGTGCCCTGCCTAAAAATAACATGAGAAGTTAACGGCAAATCTTGTCGAATATGCTAACTTGAAATGTTATGAAACTTAGTAACTAATTAAGGGGTATTTTTTCTGCCACTTAAAAAGTTAAAGATGTCAATAACCTATTTAAAATTTTTCACTCATATTATATTCAAATATAAATATAACCATAGTCAGCCTTTATCAACCTAAATATAGAGTAGCATAGCAGGTTTCTACTGTATGCTTTCAGTCAGTTGCTTCCGTATGATTGATGTATTGCTTTCTCTCTTTTATACCCAATACCGAATCCAAACATCGTTGAAACACCTCCAGGATTGCGAAG
The DNA here is from genome assembly GCA_947049275.1 of Epinotia bilunana. Lineage (NCBI taxonomy): Eukaryota > Metazoa > Arthropoda > Insecta > Lepidoptera > Tortricidae > Epinotia > Epinotia bilunana. The sequence continues at coordinate 5,789,704 of OX346271.1, read as the reverse complement.
ACTCCAACCCTCTGATAAGGGCACTGGCTGTACGGACTATGGGTTGCATTCGGGTAGACAAAATCACCGAGTATCTGTGTGAACCTCTTCGGAAGTGCTTGAAAGATGAAGACCCTTATGTAAGAAAGACGGCAGCAGTATGTGTCGCTAAACTTTACGACATATCATCAAGCATGGTCGAAGACCAGGTAATTATTAACCATTTTTGTTAATTTATAGGTCTGTATTTTTTACGATCTTATTTGGACACGGAAAACATCCAAGACTCCAGAACAAAAATGAACTCATGCTCACCTTACAAATTTTAGCCCTTACCAGGATTTGAACCCACAACCACTAGCTTCTTAGGCTGGACTGTCTACTACCAACTAGGCTACTTTAGACTAGCAACCACCTAGGTTGTTATTGCTAAGTTTTACAGGCTGTGCAGATTTTCTCAGTTTCATTACATCCTTTGCTGTCTCTTCATTTCGTCAGGGTTTCCTGGACCAGCTGAAAGACCTGTTGAGTGACTCCAACCCCATGGTGGTTGCCAACGCAGTGGCTGCTCTTTCTGAGATCAACGAAGCCAGTGTCTCTGGACATCCCCTTGTTGGTAAGAACATTCATTTCACTTATTTATACACAGGCTTAAAATCTAGCTTTTTTTGTCATAATCATCATTCACCCTTAGTAATTTTTCTCAGTAACTGTAAACTTTACAGGATTGTTATAATTCAACTGTAACATAACCTAAAGGGCTCAATATACATAAATTTTACTTAAATTGTCCTGAAAATGTCCCAGTTTCACAGCTATTCAAGGAGAGTTTTCAATGGAATTGGAATCGACTACGATAAGAAAAATATAGGGTTTGGTTTTAAAAACAAACAAAACTAAACAAATGCAACCCTAGTCCGATTTCGAATGGTATGCATTCGATTGAAAAGGGGAACCTTTTAATAGTTCTTTGGGCAGCTAGAGGTTATGGCAAACTCTAATGTCATGAGTTATGACAACTTTAAGTATATGGACATCTAAGGTCCGGACATCGCATCGTTTTATCGCTAAAGACGGATTGATCTCCTTTGTGCAGAGATGAACGCGCAGACCATCAACAAGCTGTTGACCGCGCTGAACGAGTGCACGGAGTGGGGCCAAGTGTTCATACTGGACGCGCTGTCCAACTACTCGCCGCGGGACGCGCGCGAGGCCAACTCCATCTGCGAGCGCATCACGCCGCGCCTGGCGCACGCCAACGCGGCCGTTGTCCTCTCCGCAGTCAAGGTGACTGACTGACTGTTGCGGCGTCATCAGCGATGCGCACTACGTGGGAGCGAGAGGCAGCGCTCCGACCTTCAGCTCACGTATGGCACACTGCTGCCGTCGCTGGATGTCGTGGCCGATCCCTAAACACCTAGTCCATGTGAACAATCTTCACTTACTTCTTCCCGGGAATGCCGCCAAACCAAGACGAGAATTTCAGGCTTCTCCCTTTTTTGAAAACCTTCCCATGGCAGTTTCTTTTTTAATGTGTCACTACCTCTGTATCAGAAAATAAAGCTGCATCTGCCGAATTCAAAGAAACAGAACAACTTAGCTTAGATTGGATGCGGAAAACACAATAGTAAATGAAGGCGACCTTTAATCAAGGTAGCTCAAGGTTAAAAAAGAAGAAGAACTCGGCTTCGCAAAGCTGAGCGCATCTTGGATTATTGAGCTAAGTTGTTCTTCTTGCTAACCAATGAGAAAAGATTTCTTCCAGTTTCACGGAACGCATTTGTACTACTTCAAGCACACCACTAACGCCACCTCTCCCCCAGGTCCTAATGAAGCTGATGGAGATGGTGTCCGAGGACACCGAGCTAGTGAGCACGCTGTCCCGCAAGCTGGCGCCGCCGCTGGTGACGCTGCTCTCGGCGGAGCCCGAGGTGCAGTATGTGGCGCTGCGCAACATCAACCTCGTTGTGCAGAAGCGGCCCGACATACTCAAGCACGAGATGAAGGTATGTATGCTGGATGCGGGTGGCGCAGCACCGGTCATTATGGCACTCTTTCGAGGAGGCCTATGTCCATCATATTCGGTTTATAATATGATGAAAATGGAAATTTTAACTGACACCAAGCTAATGAGCACGTTGTCCGGCAAGCCGGCGCCGCGGCTGGTGACGCAGCTCTCGGCGGAGCCCGAGGTGATGATGGTGAAATATCTGAGCAATCTTATGCTCTTGGCAATAAAGTTGTGTTAACATATTTTCACTTTGTCCATGCACCTATTTCACTGTTGCATTCGTGACGAGCAGAGATATCATGTTAGCAAACGCCGTGTCAGCATTGCCCCGCCCGCTCGCACTGTTTTCTCCGCACACTGTAAACCCAAGACTTTTTGTGCAGGTGTTCTTCGTGAAGTACAACGACCCGATCTACGTGAAGCTCGAGAAGCTGGACATCATGATCCGGCTCGCGTCGCAGGCCAACATCCAGCAAGTGCTCGGAGAGCTCAAGGAGTACGCCACCGAGGTGGACGTGGACTTCGTGCGCAAGGCCGTGCGCGCCATCGGCCGCTGCGCCATCAAGGTACCTACACAGACGGGTAAAACACTTCTGCGACCATGTACAGCGGCGGTAGCAGTAGCAGCGGTGTGATGCTGCGTTCTGATCCCTCGGTTACTCGTATGGCGCCCTACCGTCTTTACCGCCAACGGTCAAAGCCGCGTTCTAGCAGTTAGATCGTCACTACTCTTGGGTCACTGCAGAGAGTGTAGAGATGAACCGACAATTCTAATAACAAACATCACGGTATTTCATCAATATATTTGCCAGCCATATGAACCATTGGCGTATTTCATCACTTTATTTGCCACCCAGGTGGAACTATCACCATATTTCATCAATATATTTGCCAGCCAGGTCGAACCATCACCGTATATCATAATTATATTTACCACCCATATGAACCATCAGCATATTTCATAACTTTATTGGCCACTCAGGTGGAACTAACAGCGTATTTTATCACTTTATTTGCCACTCAGGTGGAACTAACAGCGTATTTCATCACTTTATTGGCCACCCAGGTGGAACCAACAGCGTATTTCATCACTTTATTTGCTACCCAGGTGGAACCAACAGCGTATTTCATCACTTTATTTGCCACTAAGGTGGCACCAACAGCGTATTTCATCACTTTATTCGCCCAGGTGGAGCCATCAGCGGAGCGCTGCGTCGCCACCCTCCTGGACCTGATCCAGACCAAGGTCAACTACGTGGTGCAGGAAGCCGTGGTGGTGATCAAGGACATCTTCCGCAAATACCCCAATAAGTACGAGAGCATCATCTCCACGCTCTGCGAGAACCTCGACACGCTTGACGAGCCCGAGGCGAGGGCTTCTATGGTGAGACACTTTTATACTTTTATGCATTTGAATCCATTCTGTTAATAAAATACAAATATTTTACTTTGTTGTATATTAATTAGTTTATCGTGCCCTTATTGAAACTTTCATCTAATCCATTTTGCTCAGTTCAGTTCAGTTCAGAAGATTGTTAAATTTTCACGTATAATTAATTTAACCACGTTTCATCAAATCGGGAAAACCTCACATCTGCGCTGTTTTTAAAAGTTAACTTTACGCGGGTTACCTTTGCTTAATTTACGAATCTATCTATTCAGCCCGTATCCACCCACTGGTGGGCCTCTTCTACAGATCAAGTTAATTGACTTGTAGAAATGTAAAACGTTTATTTATTAAGTTTAGGTATTAGGATTAAGGTAGAATTAAGGTTGTAAATAATATACATTTTCAATTTTAAAAAATACTCGTAGCATGTAAAATAATACCCTTATTTATAATGCACATCAACTTTATTTTAACTATTCCCTGTAAATTCATTATCTGCCACTTTAATGTTTGTGAGAAAGAGACAAAAAACATCTTATGTAACAGACCTCATTTTCATTTATTATGTTCGATAATCTTGTACCTTTTACCTCGATCTCTCTATAATGTGTAAGACTCTCCTGACATTGTTCTGTAATACAAATGTTCTCGGCAGGTATGGATTGTGGGCGAGTACGCGGAGCGCATCGACAACGCCGACGAACTGCTGGACTCCTTCCTCGAGGGATTCCACGACGAGAACGCGCAGGTAAACTAAACGAATACGGGTGTAGACTCGAAAAGCATTTTTACCCCAAAAGAAAGAAGGCAAAAAATATGCCTGGTGACGAAAGTCCCATTCATATATCTCAAAGAATTACGGAGCTACAAACTTTTTAATATTGCTTGTTAGAGAGAAAACGCTCTTAGTTAGTTACGTCGCAAACTGCGAGCGTCATAGTAAATGAAAATAGTTTCATACGAGTATGAAGTTGCGTTTTGCGGAATAGGGACAGAACATGCCCCTTCTTAAAACTTTGGACACTTACAACACAACTTTGTGATTATTTAACCTCTTGCGTGGCTTTTTTCTCCATTTGACTACATTTTTAATCCTTTTTTCGAGAGAATACGACCCCTATTAATTTACACTATGGGTGACATGGTTCGAATCCTTCAGGATTTCCTCTGCTAGATTAGTGTCCTCGCGGCTGTGTCGCTAGATCCCGGTTCATGTACCGCCCAATAATCAGCGTCCACGTATCGTTCTCTCTCTCTATTCATCATCATCATAAATATTAAAAGGGCCTGGTCCTCTGTCGTTGCAGCATTCTCCATTCCAATCTAACTTGGGCCCTCGTCTCTACTTCTTGGTATTTCGCTTCATGCATGGGTTAATTAAAGAGACACGAATCCCCTCCGTCCGCTTTGACGCACGTGACGAATACGCTGGTCTTGCGCTGTTGTGAAAAAAAAAACACCAAAAGTAATTACTTATTCTGCTCGGCACTTTTACATGTCAAACGGTAATTTACAATAAAATGATAATATTCGTACATAGAAATCATTTCAAATTTGCTGATTGAGGACCGATATAAACGGTTAATAAACTAAATGTCACTAAATGAAAACAAAACAAAATAGCAAAATTATTAGGTAAGAGATCGCTTTCACCAATCAATGAAAGCACACCGCACTGTGTCCACGTGATTATCACAACACACCCTGTTTTTAACCTCCGACGCAAAGAGAGGGGTGTTATAAGTTTATGGTGTATGTGTAATCTGTGTATCTGTCTGTGGTATCGTAGCTCCCAAACTGATAGACCGATTTGAATGCGGTTTCTTTTATTCGAAAGCTGATGCGATCCCGAGAGTTCTTAGCCATGTTTCATGAAAATCTGTTCAGCCGTTTTTGAGATATTGGACTTTGAAGAGAAAATGTCGGGGGTTCTTCAACTTTTCTAAGTTGTTAATAAATTAGGCTTCCATGTTGGCGAAAAAACCCATTCGCACTGTGGCCTTCAGTCACACAACTATTGCTGCGCGTTTGACCGTGCTACAGGCATCCACTCACGTCATTAAACTGCAATACGTTTTAAATTATATAACCACATAAATGTAACCTGCCCATAACATAGCGACTTGGCACATTGTCATCGGCAGGTCCAACTGCAGCTGCTAACGGCGGTGGTGAAATTATTCCTGAAGCGGCCCGCCGACACGCAGGAGCTCGTGCAGCACGTGCTCAGCCTCGCCACGCAGGACTCGGACAACCCGGACCTCAGGTAACCATGGCTGCTACTGAAGCCAAAATTGGTCCCACTGGACTGAATGCGCTTTAATTTGGCGCTTAATGTCTGCGGCCCGCTACCCTGTAGGCCGCCCGTCGGGACGCACGCGGTCGAATGCGTAAAGCGATCCCGCAGCGCCCCTCCCTTAAGACGGAGCTGGCACTCGTTGGGTTTTTAGACGGTAGTCCAAGGCTCCTGCCGCGGTTAGTCCGTCATACCCGCCCTGCCCCCCTCCCCGTGGCGGGCGGGATGCGTAAAGGCATTTCCCCAACTTTAAAAAAAGGCCTGTGCAGAGAACGTCAAATCGATCGGTCATGCGATGCCCGCATCCAACGGACTCCTGCGACCAGTGAACCTGGCAGAATGATATTTAACAAAGTGCTTCCGATTAACGCTATTTGGGAAAATGCCACCGCACCCACACCAAGCGTAATGCCACCGCAGCAACACCGTAGCGTGACGCGTACCGCAATGCAAACAAATATGATGGAGTAATCGCCAATCCTTTAGCTTCTCTTCCTTTAGCTGCTGATACGACATAACATTGACCTCCTCTTGGACTTGATCTATAAAAGCACATCTCGGTTTTCCCCTGCCTCAGCCTATGCAATGCAATGACTCTATAAACAACGCTTAATACGGGTGTGGACTCGAAAATTGTTATTAGGGGGCGTCCACAAATAACGTAACGCAAATTCGAGGGAGGGGGGGGACCCGGCCAAGCTTTACGGTCCTGTTACGTTGGGGGAGGGGGGTGTCAAGGTTTGCGTTACGTCACGCACGATTTTTTATAATAGTATACTTTCAAAAAGTTTAGTTTTTCACATCCCTAAAGTAGAACCTGCAAAATGTGTGGCTTATATTCATGCTCTAAAAAAGCAGCTGCACACCACCGCAGAATTATTCACTCAAAATCAACTTCTGCAAATAAAGTCTCCGTTAGGCGAGTTATCACGCGTTGTCAGGGAGAGCTATTGTGCCAGGTGGCACCTGCCGCGGTGGAGTGGGTGGCAGAAGAAGACGCAGAGATAGCCACAGAAGATGTGATTGCCGCCGAAGCCGATATCAATTGTGAGAGCGATTCTGATTCCGATTTACCCATAATAGAATGTATGAAGAAATGGAACCGAAACCCGTTCATAGTGTAGCGTAGACTGTGTGTTGTTGATTCGTTTAAATATGAGTGGTGGGATGGGCAGCATCAGTGAAAACACACTTTACTTGGAAAACTATGTATTGCGACCATGGAGGTTAGCACAAGAAGAAGGCAGGGCCATCGTGCCACAGATAACATTATAAAAATAGTAAAACTAGGTATAAGACTACGGCGAACGTTTGTATAAAATAGGTAGGACCAACTTAACTATTGTTGGAGTCTCCAACATGCTGGGGCCACAGGAGTGAAATACTTAACATAATTGGCAATTGAAAACTTAAACAATCCAGCCGAGACCAGCATAAAGGTGTCACCAACAAGATACTAAATGCAATAATAAAGAAACTTCAATTTACAAATATTCTTTACTTATACACTATACAGCCATACGGCATATTAGTTATACTATGAGCAGTAACGAAATTATAATTCAAAAAGACTTGTTTAACAAATAGATGTAATGTGAGTTGACCTTATTGAACATTCTTATGCAAATGGATAACTATTTATTAATGTAAAGTTAGGCATGCTTATATCACTTTGTAGCTTAACGGGAAAGTTTACAAATTAATTTTACAGAACTTACTTATTAGTCAACAATTGCTAATTGTAACCATACTACTCGTAACTTAATATTCATAAACAGAAGATATTATCATTTCGCTTACAAGGATGATCACATTTTTAAATTGAAATGAAATCTTAGACAACAATGAACATTCCAGTTACCAAATTCTGGTATAAGACTTGGAACTCAACTAATTGACAAGCCATATGAAAAGTACAAAACATTACTATTAATATAGTTATTTAAACAACCAATGGTTATTTTCTTAATTAATGTTAAACTCTTAACTAATGCTTATAAAGTGTTTGTATCAATATACCTACTATACTAAGCATATACTATACTAGATTTCTATTCTAAAGGTAACACAGAAAATCCACTCAATGAGCGTTTGTATATTTTTTTATTGGGCGTTATGAGATCAACGACCCTAATTTTACCATCTTGGCCTGGATAGACCTTAACAATTCTGGCCATTGGCCATGTTAGGGGTGGGCAGTTTGGCTCTTTCATGATAACCAAATTTCCCACTTTCACATTAGGTTGACTATCACGCCACTTCGGGCGACTTTGCAATGCGTTCAAATAATATTTATGCCATATTTTCCAAAACTGACCTTTAATTTTATTACACATTGCCCAAAACTTAACTTTATTATCTGGCATATTAACTGTGTCGCCTTCAGGGAATGATGTCAACGAAGTGCCAACTAGGAAGTGTGATGGTGATAGGTAACTAAAATCGTTTACATCGTCGACCGTTACCGCGAGTAATGGTCGAGAGTTCAGTACAGCTTCGATCTGACATAAAATTGTATTTAACTGTTCGTAAGTAAGTATGCGGTCTTGTAAAATACGCTTTAAATGGAATTTCGTACTTTTTACGCCAGCTTCGGCGAGGCCAGCAAACACAGGCGAATAGCTAGGCACAAAATGGAAATTTATTTGTTTGTGTGCTGCATATGTTTGCACTGTTGTTTGGTGGTCTCTCGAACTGTGCAACTTGTACAACTCAGCCAATTCGTTCCTTGCCCCCTTAAAGCAACCTGCATTGTCACAGAAAACGTCTGTGGGATAGCCTCGTCGCGCTATGAAGCGCTTAAAACATGCCATGAAACTGTCTGTGCTCAAATCAGATGAAAGTTCTAAATGAATCGCCTTTGTTACAAAGCACACAAAAATACATATGTATCCCTTAGTTTGTAGTGCCCGCCTGACACGTGAGTTTTTTACTGGGATAGGTCCCGCGAAATCGCAGCCTACCTTTTGATAAGCACGGCAAGCTGTTACTCTTTCAGGTGGCAAGGAACCCATTAGCTGCTTTGCGCACTGAGCTTTCATTCTGAAACAAATCAAGCATTTTTTAACAAACTTTTTAACGTGGTTAAGACCGTCAGTAAGCCAGTACCTTTGATTCAAGCTAGACAACAACAGTTTAGGTGGGGCATGTAGCAATCTCATGTGTTCGTGATATATGATAAGGTCAGTAATTCGTGATTGCTTAGGTAATATGATAGGGTGTTTTTGTGAGAAAGTGACGCTCGCATTATTTATTCTACCACCTACACGCAAGATTTTTTCATTATCAAGAAAAGGGTGCAAGGGTTGCAGCGCACCTTTGACGTTTTCTTTATTTAAATTTAAATCATTTATTTCTTGTTCGAAATGAATACTCTGTTCATGCCGTAGAATCTGAATTAAAGCAATTTGCAGTTCTTTTGATGACAAATAACCTGTCTTTTTTGAATGTATGTTTTTTAAATTGTAACAGAACCTGTTTATGTAAGCCATAACGCGAATCATTTTATTGAGATCTGAAAAACGGTCGCAGAACTCATAAAATGATTTATCTTTTCGTGTTATGAGAGATACCTTGACATTGGAAGATTGCCGTTTCACTTCAGGTAGGTCGCCTGTTGGTGGAAGTGTCACATTGTTATGAAATTTATATTTACCATCCCGGAGAAAGTCTGGACCTTGCCAGTATAAACTTATATGTTGTAGCTCGTCTGGATCAGCGCCTCTGCTGACCGTATCAGCCGGGTTGTCCTTACTGCTTACATACAGCCAGCGCCATCTAGATGTGGCCTCTCGGATCAACTTTACCCTGTTAGCAACATAAGCTTGCAGCTTCACCGGTTCTGTGTTAGTCCACGCCAATGCAATTTGCGAGTCAGAATACAAGATAACGTCTTGTATGTCTAGCTTCAGTTTTAATGTGTCATAGACTCGGTTTATTAGCTTGGTTAATAAGAGCATTGCGTTCAGTTCCAACTTCGGTGTACTGAGTGCATCTTTGTTGAGGGGGTTGATTCGGGATTTAGAGCAAAGTAAGAACAGCGTAGCGTTACCAGAGTGGTCGACCACCCGGAGATAAATGCAGCACCCATAAGCAGTGGAGCTCGACGCATCAGCGAAACCAATCAATTGCACTGCAGCTGCATCGGCCGGTATTGGTATATTTCTATTTATAGTAACGGGCTCCATTTGAGAGATTTTTTTGCAAATGACAGCCACTCCAAGCGTAAAGGTTCTGATGGGACGTCAGACCAACCTATTTTCTCAGACCAGATTTTTTGCATAAATGCCTTAGCTTTAACTATAAGCGGAGCCATATACCCGAGCGGATCATAAAACTTAGATATATAACTAAGTATATCTCTTTTAGTGGGATATTCTTTGTTGAAAGATTCTGGGCAAGAAAATACGAAACAATCTTTTCTTATATTGAGAGTCAAGCCTAGTGTTTTTAAATAAACTTCATTCTTTTGCAACTCGAAATCATCAAAATGCTGTTTCTTAGGTGGTATTCCCTCTAATACCTGCTGATCATTTGATGCCCATTTGTGTGTATAAAAGGAACCCTTACTTAGTAAATCGCACAATTGCTGCTTCGCCTCTTTTATTATATTTAAATCTGAGTGCGAGTAGCAGGCATCGTCAACATATGTACAGTTTTTTATAATGTAAGAAGCTAATGGTAATTCACTTTCATATTTATTTGCAAGCTCGAGCAGACAACGCGTAGCTAAAAAACTGCTACTTTTTTGACCATAAGAAACGGTGTCTAATTGTATGCATTTGATAGGTTCCTCAGGATTGTCCCTCCATAAAATGTTTTGCAGGCAAGCATGCTCGGGGTTAATGTTAATGCATCTAAACATATGGCGTATATCAGTAGAGAACGTATATTGTCCTAAGCGAAACAAAAGCATTATGTCGAAGAGCTCTTTTTGCACCATAGGGCCATTTAGCAAAATATCATTAAGCGACACTCCTGTATTTGTTCGCATTGAACAGTCAAAAACGACCCGAGTCCGAGATGTTTTACTATTCTGATTTATGACAGCGGAATGAGGTGCAAAGTATAAAGGCTGTGTCTCAAAGTCCAATGAGTTGAAATCTATGTAGTTTCCATGCCCTAAGTTCAAATATTCATTAATGAATTTATCGTACTCTGAGAGTAAGTTTATATTTTTATGCAATTTTTTTTCGAGGTTAATGAACCTATAATAGGCATATTCGAATGAATTTCCAAGAGCATTATTAATCTCTGCAAGAGGTAACTTTAATGGCAAGTCAACCTGAAACTTATTGTTTTCATGTACTGTGGTATCTTTAAAAACCTTTTCACACAAATCATGCTCTGACATGCTCTCAGTATAAGTTTCAGGTATACTCTCCGTCTTCCAAAACTGTTTTAAATTTTCATTGAGACCCGAGTCACATTCTAGACATAGCAAAGAGACCTTACTTGAGCCTGAGCTAGCATGGGGCGGCAGAGCCCCAGCAATGACATGCCCGAACCTGGTGCTGATGAAGTGTGGTAAGGCTGTTGGGTGTTCAGCGGACTCCGATGCTGTTCGCCTAAGCACAGCTTGTGACTCCGGAAGCAGGGCCTGGAAAAACACATCCGCACCAAGAAGCATGTTGACTTCAGATGGCTTATAAAATTCCGTATCGGCTAAATTAATGCTTGATGGAATATCAAGAAGTTTCGTGTCAATTTTATATTGCGGAATTTTGCATGTTATAGTATCTAACACATGAAAATTTGTCGTGACCTTATATGGTGTCACAAATGAGGAAATCTCCAGGGGTATTGAGTAATTTGCTGAAGTATTTCTGTTGCTCACTCCTACTATATTTGTGTCTTCCTTGTTCGGGGTCACCCCTAGTGTGTCAACCACCTTACTGGTGACTAGGGAGATCTGCGACGCCGAGTCCAGTATAGCTTTTACATGTACAATTTGACCATTTGTTGCAACAAGCTTCACCTTCACAGTAGGTAACAACACCTTGTTACTGGTAAAGGTGGAGATCAGAGATACAGGTTTTGTGGCTGGCGCATTGGCTTGTTGTGTTGGTTCCTGGTGAAGCAAAGTGTTATGCGATTGTTTGCAAATATTGCACCGAAAATGAAACCTACACTTGCCACGGTGAGCATTTAAGCAGATGTTACACAGATTATTATTTTTACTAAATGTCATCCGGTCACCTGGTGCTGCTATTTTAAACTTACTACACTCAAATAATCTATGTGCAGACTTACAGTATGAGCAGGCGAGTCCTGGTTCTGATGATGCAGTTACAGTCACAACCGCCCTGTGAGACTTGCCCGGTGCCACTAACTCAGCATTTTCCAATGCCAAGGCTCGTTTCTCCATAAACAGAAGAAAATCCGCCACCGTTGGGTCCACAGCATCACTCCGCTCCAATTGGTAGGCCCTTGATGTGTAGCTATCTAGTTTACGGTATAAAATTGCTAATATAATAGGGTCCCAGGAATCTGTATTAATGTTCAGATTTTTTAAAGAAGCCAAACATTGTTTAATATTGGAAACAAATGTCCTAATATTGGCTGGGTTCGACTTAAACAGAGCATTCAGGTCAAGCAGTGTGTTAATGTGTTCATTTATGATTTTTGAGGTGTGATTGTACCTGTCATTTAACAACTTAAGAGCCTCCTCATAACTGTGCATCGTTAGGGGAAGATTTTTTATAAGATCGAGTGGCTCATTAATCAAAAATGACCTCAAATAATACAACTTTTGCACGTTGTCAATGGATTTATCATTGTGAATGATAGCCCGAAACAAATTCATAAATGGTGTGTACTCACTGTATTTTCCCGTGAACGTGGATATTTGTATGGTAGGCAATCGAGTTTTAAATGCAACGTTAGCATCGGAGGATGTTGATTTAGTTTTTATAGCTTCGTTAAGTATTGTGAGGATGTGGAAATATTTTGCCTCGATATCAGCCACATCTTCATTGTCGTTGTCATCGTGAGCAACAATCTGCTTATTATAACCCTCATATTCATTGTACAGTTCCAAAAGCCTAGTTCGCTTTGCTTGTAGGGTCGAGTGTAGGCTAATATCTACATCTTGCGGATTTGCTACAAAGTTATACAGTCGCGTAATAGAAGCCTTAGTATAGCCTCTAGAAGCTTTTAACTGCTTTAAATCAACTGACATTTTGCACACTCAGCACTAAAACAGGATTAAGATACTCAAATTCACAAATTATTACAACAAAAATAATGTCCGCTAAGATAACTGTAAAGTCGAAAGGCACGCCGCCTTATTGCCAACTTAAACTTAAAACACAGATTCAAAAGTTCAGAGTTTCGTTTTCGCAGTCTCTTCTTATAGCAGTTCCACTTTTTGCCGCAACACACTAGCGCCGCATCGCCGGCGCAAGTCTTCAAGCGTGAGGGAGACGGGAATACTGGACCTTCTATCCTACTCTGCCGTTCCTTGAGTTGAGGTGAAGATGACTCGTCGTTTATGAAGATGACTTTTGTTGAAACACCGTTGAAAATGATGATGAATTGAGGCAGAAAACACATCAATTGTTCATTATAATTATTATTTGCAGTGTTTGGAGACTAAATCGCTTCTTGTCGAAGATAAATATTGATCGATATTGTACTTTGTTAGGCATAAACATAGGTTATTATGCACTGAAGTATTTGTTACAAATCTTGCGTCTTCGGGTTGATGATGATGAGACGTATTGTAATTGTATATTTTTGCGATTGCGACGAAGATTTCGCGCCGCTCTCGTTGCTTTTCTTGGGGTTGATATTGAAGAGAAGCAAATGCATTAATATATCGACTCGCGAAGATACTCGATGTCCAAGGTCAAGTGGAGTTTTGATCGAGAAATGATGAATTGGAGTAGGTGACTGATGACTTCAGTAAATGATCTTGCTGCGACGAATATTTTAGCGTCGCTAATTGTTCTGATTCTTGTGAGATGTGAGATAATATAATTTTGACTCACGTTGCCGGTCGGTTTCCAACTTCGCCGCGCCGCGATAGATCCCACTGCTCTTGCCTCTCGAAGGACCATGTAGCGTAGACTGTGTGTTGTTGATTCGTTTAAATATGAGTGGTGGGATGGGCAGCATCAGTGAAAACACACTTTACTTGGAAAACTATGTATTGCGACCATGGAGGTTAGCACAAGAAGAAGGCAGGGCCATCGTGCCACAGATAACATTATAAAAATAGTAAAACTAGGTATAAGACTACGGCGAACGTTTGTATAAAATAGGTAGGACCAACTTAACTATTGTTGGAGTCTCCAACACATAGAAGATTAAATTTATTGATTTCTTGAAACCACACTAATGTTTCATTAAAAAATGCAGATTTATGATTAAAAAGTATCTAAAATACCACTTATCTTTCTTTTCTGAATATTACGTAACGGAATTGAAGGGGGGGGGGGGGGGGGGGGGGAGGGCGCTAAGCGCGACGGTCCTGTTACATGAGTAGAGGGGGGGGGGTTAAAAATTTAAGAATTTTGCGTTACGTAATTTGTGGACGCCCCCTTACTCCAAAAGAAAGAAGGCAAAAAAATATGCCTAGTGACGAAAATCCCATTCTGATATCTTAATTTACGAAGCTACAACCGTTTTAATATTGCTTGTTAGAGAGAGAAAACGCTCGCAGTTAGTGACGTCACAATCTGCGAGCGTCATAGTAAATGACAATCGTTTCATATGAAGTTGCGTTTTGCGGAAAAGGGACAGAACTCTTAAAACTTCGGACACTTATAACTTTGCGATTTATTTAACCTTTTGCGTTACTTTTTCGAGAAAATACAAAATTATTGATTATTTTATTTAGTGTCTACACCCCTATTCTACTAACCCCTTGATTAATTGGCGCGATCAGGGACCGCGGCTTCATCTACTGGCGGCTGCTGTCCACCGACCCCGCGGCCGCCAAGGAGGTGGTGCTGGCCGACAAGCCGCTCATCTCCGAGGAGACGGACCTGCTGGAGCCCACGCTGCTGGACGAGCTCATCTGCCACATCAGCTCGCTCGCCTCCGTCTACCACAAGCCGCCCACGGCCTTCGTCGAGGGTGAGTCGGCTTGATAAAATGCACCATTTTTGAGCCATTTAATGTTTCGGAACCCATCGTCAATAGTATTTTACATTATTGGTGTTTGGAACGTCTATCAATTCAATTCAATTTATTTCTCATATAGGTATACAAGATACACTTATGTCCGTCAGTAGATACATTGTTTCTTATCACTGAAAATTACGACTATTATATTATAATGCTAATTAGTTAGTTACTTTTACAATCTTTCCAAACATCCTTTCAATAATCAATAAGGGCACAAGCCGCATTTAAGCTAATTGAGCATTGAGGAAGGTAAGAGATTTAATACGAATTTTATTTTACATATTAGAAGCCCCAAGGCGGGCTTAGATGACTGGCGTTTGTAAAATTCTTGGCCTCCGTGTCACACACAATGTTTTTCATCACATAATATGCCGTGAAGTTGCGATTAACGACCGCTAAGCGTGCAGAAAATCCCACTTCCTGGCCAGGGGGAGACGTAACATGTTGTATTCACTACGGGTGGTAATTAAGAAAGCCTCCGGTAGCATATTTATTGCCCTCGTCTTCGGCTCAAGCGTGAAATGCCAGCGGTCCGAGATATTGTTAGTATTGGTGCGCTAGGTGTGTGGTGGGTGTGTTGATACAGCGATGTGTGGGTGCAGGGCGCGGCGCGGGCGTGCGCAAGGCGCTGCCGGCGCGCGGCGCCGCCGAGCCCGAGGCGCGCGCGCAGGCCACCGTCATACCCAACCAGGTACTCATTCACTGTTATTATTTACAACGTGCTCAAATAGAGCTTTTTCCAAGCCACCTAATCGTACGGAAAGTGCCAGTTTTCCGCACTTGTTTTTTTTTTTACTTTTCAGTATTATTTATTTTTAACTACGTCGTCAGCCCGACGCAAAGAGTTTTTATTACTTGAGAAAAGTTAAAAAAAAACAATTACACTTTGTCTTTAATCATTTTAATCTTTAATATTGATCAGTACATTAATTAATTTTAAATATCCACTTATTATGTTTGGCTGAACGCATGTTTTGCTTATGCTTTTTACGATACGACGTGGCAGTTATTTGCACATGCGCAGTGTGTATTGTATATTGAGCGCGGGTCCATATTGGCTCATATAAACTTGTTGTGTCGATTCCTTCTAGTAATACCGCTTTGTAATCATAATCATCACTCTTCATATTTTTTTTCTTCCTACCTTTAAATTTCTGTAACTATCATCGGAACTCATAACGAACAGTTTTCATAAAATGTTCCTTCACAATGTCATTACTAAGAACAAACTTGAACTCATAATTTGGTTTTTCATAACAGTTTCCTTCATAATGGATTTTGTTAGTCCTAATATCAGAAAGTAAGTTTTTCCGCTCTTTTATAAAAAAAAATAACCTCGAAGAGGGAAGTCCGTCTTCAGAACCTATCCGCGATCCGAGTCGGTTTTGCCACTAAGTCCCTGTTTGACTGCCTACTTGAACTTATACACCACTATCGTGGCATTAGTTATATGCCATTCGACAGTGGTTGTTCTTTATCAATTCAATATTTAGCAATAATTAATAGTATGTATAGAAATAAATATGATATTAAACTATATTGCTAAAAATCATTATGATATAAAAGTGTATAAACATAGATAGGAGTAACAGAGATACTTATGTTGAATAACATTATGAATATAGACAATTCGGAGTTACGATAGTTATTAGCACAAATAATTATGAGTAGTGATCATTATGATATAAAATTGTATGAAAAAAAAACCGATCTCCAATAATCAATGTTGCAATTTTATATGAACTTTGGCGCACCCATTGAGCGCGCATGTACTTAATACAAAAAAGCTCGCCATTGTTATTTACTTTGGACTTGTTCTGTGTATAGAGTGAAAGTGGCTAGTCAATAATAATAATTTATTGTGTTCCAATAGTTTCGGTTTGTTTTTTAGAACTACGGTTTGCTGTGGAACATAATGAGTTACTCAAAATTAATTGCGTTTCAAAACCAATACAAAACAATGGTTTTAAGTGTCGCGTAGGGGTAACGCCGTACAAAAATTTGGTCAGTGTATTTTCAATCGCGTTCGAAATCGAGTTACAATATTTTTGTTCTAAAATGGAAGAAACCAATGAAATACGCCCTTAGGCTTAAGAATTGGAATATGTTCTAAATGGTCTGTAATGAATGGTACGTGTGTTTACGCAGGCATACCCCCAGGAGTCCCTGATCGGCGACCTGCTGTCCATGGACATCGGCGCGCCGCCCGCGCCCGCGCCCGCGCCCGCCTCCAGCATCGACCTGCTGGCCGGCGGGCTCGACGTGCTGGTACGGTTGACTACTGCTTTCTATGCACTACTACTCTAAGCTTACTCGTATTTGTATACGTTTTTATAGAATCGGCAACGCGTATCCAATACTCCTGGAATTGTAAGCGGTCGTAGGCTGCGGTTACTGCTTACCACCAGGCGGGATGAGCACTTGTTTGCCACCGACGTCAGATTTGCCTTAAAAATGTATAAGAAAAAGTTTAAATTTTTAGGAATGGTACGAAATTTATCTGTAGTAGAAATAGTAGAATGTTCGTAAATGGATTGTTAATGTGCAGTTGGGAGGAGGCCCGGAGGCCGGCCTGGGAGCGCCGGGCGGCGCGGGCGGCAGCTCGGGGCTGCTGGGGGACATCTTCGGCGCCGGCGCGCCCGCCTCGCACGTGCCGCCCAAGCAGTGCTGGCTGCCCGCAGACAAGGGGAAAGGTATCCCTTTCTTTTATTTTTTCTTATTTTGAAGTGAAAACTTCTTTAGCGGCGCTGTGCACTTTTTGTGAAGGGGAAACTTGTTAAACTCGTCACAGGTCACGTGACCGTAAGATGTCACGTCACCGTGGGATTCGAGAGATTGAAAATTCGTAAGACGGACTCGTGACCTGATCGAAAAACTGTTACAATGGCATTGAATTTTCACTTCTGCCGGCACTCCCGGAGTGTAACCCGCTCTTTTTTTTATCAAGTCTATTTATTAATCGAATGTAATGTCATGCAAGCGACCAACTATTTTATTGTGGATCGTCATTTCTTTTCACACGCTTCAGGTAGGTACCATTGAAAAGCGGCAGCTTACAATTTCTTACCGAATAGGCAATAGTTTAATAATGGACCTCATGCTCAAAGTACCAAAATATGTTTTTTAAAAGAAAAACTTGTGTTTTTTAACTCGTGTATTAAATGTATAATTGAGACGAGCCAAGTAAGACCCAGCTATCGTATTGGCCGCACTCCTACCCATAACCGAGTGGGCGGACAATTTTACTATGAATATACTTCATTCTTAGTTCGTCAGAGGTTGTATAAAATACACCCCAATAATCTACGTCCACTGCCTAGACCTCTTTCTCTTTTTAACCCATGTATAAAGAGAGAGAAAAAAAGATGCGCGAACGCGGATAATACGGTATTTGACGAAAATACAATTAGCTTCTGTTTATAAAACGTATAAAAACCGCGCCATTATGGAATTTGTAGGTATTATTGCATGTGCCGACACAATCAAACAAAGGCCTTGCAGTCATTTGTGAAAGATTGATATTCTCGTAATGTTTATCTGTTGCTAATGAAAAACCTATTTATTATTACTTTTGTCAAATACCCCATTGGGCCGTACATTACGAGTATGTGGGCCCGTGTATTCTCCGACGCCTGCAAAAATAACATGAGCACCATACTTTAGGGCTGGAGATCTGGGGCACGTTCAGCCGGCAGGGAGGGCAGCCGCGCCTGGAGATGAGCTTCACCAACAAGGCCATGCAGGCAATGAGCGGGTTCGCCATACAGCTCAACAAGAACAGGTAATTCTCTGAATGATTGCTGTTACAGGTAATTCTCTGAACGATTGAATTTCATACAAAATTGGAGGCCAGCAAAACGACCTTCTTTTGTTTCAGTATCAATGCGTGAGCCAACATCGTGGCGTTGTCATTAAAAAAAATGGTTTTTTTATTGTATTCCATTTCATTTTTGAGAAAAGCACTATACATACCTCTGCGTGAAAAGGGATACGTATCCCTATCCGGCCTCCGCTACGCTCGTGCGACAATATCTACTAGGCCGGCAATCCTTATTTTCCCGGCATCTGCAGTAATGTACTATTATTTAGTCTGTTTGCTCAAGTTAAATCATGCATGTCAAATTTAGTTTTAGTTTACATGTGTAAGTCGGATGACTATTGTACCAAGAAACAGGTCTGGAGACGGAAAGGTGCACATATACAAGGGTGAATTGAAAAGTTTTGAGCCATACCCTTAAAATGAAAACTATACTTTTTATAACAATTTTATTTTGCTACAAGTCTCCGAAAACATCTATACACTGCCATCTTGCCTCTAATTTCACTATTCCGTGTAAAAAAAAGAATCTTCCAGGTCATCAAAATATGCAGTTACAGATCCATGCACCTCGATATCCGTCGATAATTGTTGTCCTCCCAAGTGACTTTTTTCAGGTTGGGGAAAAGATGATATAGTCGGAAGGCCCAAATCAGGCGAAGAATTGCCGCACCCACCCGGCAACAATTCAAACCCACAATTACGAATCTGTGCCATTGATTTCGCTGCCGTGTCGACAGGAGCGTTGTCTTGGTGGTAGAAGACTCTTTGATATCATACCAGGCCTTATTTTGATTTCCTCACGCAAACATCGTAAGAGGGAACAATAGTAGTCAGAATTTATGGTTTTACCTTTCAAGGAATTCTAACGTTATAGCCCCTCTGCTGTCTCAAAAAACTGAATCCATCACCCTCCTGGCTGACAAAATGGCCTTGGCTTTCTTAGAATAGAATGGAATAGAATAGAATATCGTTTATTCATGACAATAGCACATACATACACATAGATCACAAATACAAAAGAGAGAAAAACATTGCCACGAAATGGAAGGAGGTGGTGACCCTGACTTTTTCCATTGCTTGGATTGCATTTTTGACTGGTGGGTTGTGGTGAACCCAAATCTCATCCATAGTTACGAAACGGCTGAGAAAGTTTTGAGGATCAGCTTTAAATAAGTCGAAACTATCCTGTGACATCGTGTGGTGTGTTCGTTTATTTTCAGCTGAAAGAAACCTTGGGACCCACCTGGCAGACACCTTATCCCAAGAACGTTGATGATGACGTTCTGTGCTCGTTCTTAGAAGATGCCTATTGCTTCCGCTATCTCACTGACTTTCAATCGCCTATCATTCATAGTCGCTTCTAATATTTTATTTACATTTTCATCTGTAGTAGCCGTTAAAGGCCTGCCACTCCTATGTTCGTCTTGAACGGCTTCTCTACCACTTTTGAAATACGCGACCCATCTTTGTACGGTGGCATATGATGGAATGAATTCTCCTAATGTCTGACACGTCTTCGAAAATTTCCTTTGGTGTGAATCCCTCCTTTTCGAAGTACTTGATTACGGAACTTGTTTAGTATTCCGAACACAATTTTCAGAATTATGACAGGAGAAAAACAAATGATGAAAAAGAAATGATAGTGCATAAATAATTATGAAAAAAAAGAAAAAACAAAAAGAAAAAGAATTATAATAATATAAGTCCTGCAGGCGTTATTTCTTGTTTTTCTTTATATTCGACCTTAGGCTCCAAACTTTTCAATTCGCCTACCTAAACGCCTCCATTACACAAGATAATCCCATCCTATCGTGTCTCATTAGTTTAAATGAGTAGTGGATGACTGCAAAAATGTACATTCGGTTTTAGTCGACTTTTTGACGGAAACCTATTTAGCTTTTCAAGCATTTATTTTGGGAGATCAAGAATATCGTAGAAAAATCCCAAAATTGTCGGATCTTTATTTCGGTACGTTCGGCACTGTTTTAGTCTGAGCTATTCAGTATTATTTGAACGAAATTATCATAATTTCCGGCAAACATCCACAACGGGTCACGTCATGGTGGCCATTCGCAATTTGCCGTCACCGCGATTTACGTTCACGTCGCACTTGCAACTCGGCGCCGACGTAACGACTTCGTTCCCCCTTCGACCCCGATTACCAGCCCATCACTTTCCCAAACAGAGGGGCTACACAAAACGCTAATTTCGTTCATTCGTGTTAGCACTTACGTATTGAAGCGTCAGATAAGGAGATATGTGATATCAATATTCGTGGTAGCGCCGCTGTAGTTTCCACGCCACCTACCGGAGACAAATTTGTCTCTAAATCCGTTACGGGGCGTATTATTAATTTCTTCTCCGTCGTTTCGCTCTTGACAGAGAGGTCATGGTCGCTTGACATGGTGGCATCCTTGACGCCAGCACTAAACAGTATGTCTGTCTGTGTGTCAGTTTCGGCGTGTTCCCGGCGGGCAGCCTGTCGGTGGGCGCGCTGGCGGCGGGCGCGAGCGCGGACGCGCCGCTGCCGCTCGCCACCACCGGGCCCGTGCAGCGCATGGAGCCGCTCAACAACCTGCAGGTACTACCACCACCACTACCGCCACTCCATACTGTTGGTCAGTGCCGGCGTGTTCCCGGCGGGCAGCCTGTCGCTGGGCGCGCTGGCGGCGGGCGCGAGCGCGGACGCGCCGCTGCCGCTCGCCACCACCGGGCCCGTGCAGCGCATGGAGCCGCTCAACAACCTGCAGGTACTACCACCACCACTACCGCCACTCCATACTGTTGGTCAGTGCCGGCGTGTTCCCGGCGGGCAGCCTGTCGGTGGGCGCGCTGGCGGCGGGCGCGAGCGCGGACGCGCCGCTGCCGCTCGCCACCACCGGGCCCGTGCAGCGCATGGAGCCGCTCAACAACCTGCAGGTACTACCACCACCACTACCGCCACTCCATACTGTTGGTCAGTGCCGGCGTGTTCCCGGCGGGCAGCCTGTCGCTGGGCGCGCTGGCGGCGGGCGCGAGCGCGGACGCGCCGCTGCCGCTCGCCACCACCGGGCCCGTGCAGCGCATGGAGCCGCTCAACAACCTGCAGGTACTACCACCACCACTACCGCCACTCCATACTGTTGGTCAGTGCCGGCGTGTTCCCGGCGGGCAGCCTGTCGGTGGGCGCGCTGGCGGCGGGCGCGAGCGCGGACGCGCCGCTGCCGCTCGCCACCACCGGGCCCGTGCAGCGCATGGAGCCGCTCAACAACCTGCAGGTACTACCACCACCACTACCGCCACTCCATACTGTTGGTCAGTGCCGGCGTGTTCCCGGCGGGCAGCCTGTCGGTGGGCGCGCTGGCGGCGGGCGCGAGCGCGGACGCGCCGCTGCCGCTCGCCACCACCGGGCCCGTGCAGCGCATGGAGCCGCTCAACAACCTGCAGGTACTACCACCACCACTACCGCCACTCCATACTGTTGGTCAGTGCCGGCGTGTTCCCGGCGGGCAGCCTGTCGCTGGGCGCGCTGGCGGCGGGCGCGAGCGCGGACGCGCCGCTGCCGCTCGCCACCACCGGGCCCGTGCAGCGCATGGAGCCGCTCAACAACCTGCAGGTACTACCACCACCACTACCGCCACTCCATACTGTTGGTCAGTGCCGGCGTGTTCCCGGCGGGCAGCCTGTCGGTGGGCGCGCTGGCGGCGGGCGCGAGCGCGGACGCGCCGCTGCCGCTCGCCACCACCGGGCCCGTGCAGCGCATGGAGCCGCTCAACAACCTGCAGGTACTACCACCACCACTACCGCCACTCCATACTGTTGGTCAGTGCCGGCGTGTTCCCGGCGGGCAGCCTGTCGCTGGGCGCGCTGGCGGCGGGCGCGAGCGCGGACGCGCCGCTGCCGCTCGCCACCACCGGGCCCGTGCAGCGCATGGAGCCGCTCAACAACCTGCAGGTACTACCACCACCACTACCGCCACTCCATACTGTTGGTCAGTGCCGGCGTGTTCCCGGCGGGCAGCCTGTCGCTGGGCGCGCTGGCGGCGGGCGCGAGCGCGGACGCGCCGCTGCCGCTCGCCACCACCGGGCCCGTGCAGCGCATGGAGCCGCTCAACAACCTGCAGGTACTACCACCACCACTACCGCCACTCCATACTGTTGGTCAGTGCCGGCGTGTTCCCGGCGGGCAGCCTGTCGGTGGGCGCGCTGGCGGCGGGCGCGAGCGCGGACGCGCCGCTGCCGCTCGCCACCACCGGGCCCGTGCAGCGCATGGAGCCGCTCAACAACCTGCAGGTACTACCACCACCACTACCGCCACTCCATACTGTTGGTCAGTGCCGGCGTGTTCCCGGCGGGCAGCCTGTCGCTGGGCGCGCTGGCGGCGGGCGCGAGCGCGGACGCGCCGCTGCCGCTCGCCACCACCGGGCCCGTGCAGCGCATGGAGCCGCTCAACAACCTGCAGGTACTACCACCACCACTACCGCCACTCCATACTGTTGGTCAGTGCCGGCGTGTTCCCGGCGGGCAGCCTGTCGGTGGGCGCGCTGGCGGCGGGCGCGAGCGCGGACGCGCCGCTGCCGCTCGCCACCACCGGGCCCGTGCAGCGCATGGAGCCGCTCAACAACCTGCAGGTACTACCACCACCACTACCGCCACTCCATACTGTTGGTCAGTGCCGGCGTGTTCCCGGCGGGCAGCCTGTCGGTGGGCGCGCTGGCGGCGGGCGCGAGCGCGGACGCGCCGCTGCCGCTCGCCACCACCGGGCCCGTGCAGCGCATGGAGCCGCTCAACAACCTGCAGGTACTACCACCACCACTACCGCCACTCCATACTGTTGGTCAGTGCCGGCGTGTTCCCGGCGGGCAGCCTGTCGGTGGGCGCGCTGGCGGCGGGCGCGAGCGCGGACGCGCCGCTGCCGCTCGCCACCACCGGGCCCGTGCAGCGCATGGAGCCGCTCAACAACCTGCAGGTACTACCACCACCACTACCGCCACTCCATACTGTTGGTCAGTGCCGGCGTGTTCCCGGCGGGCAGCCTGTCGGTGGGCGCGCTGGCGGCGGGCGCGAGCGCGGACGCGCCGCTGCCGCTCGCCACCACCGGGCCCGTGCAGCGCATGGAGCCGCTCAACAACCTGCAGGTACTACCACCACCACTACCGCCACTCCATACTGTTGGTCAGTGCCGGCGTGTTCCCGGCGGGCAGCCTGTCGCTGGGCGCGCTGGCGGCGGGCGCGAGCGCGGACGCGCCGCTGCCGCTCGCCACCACCGGGCCCGTGCAGCGCATGGAGCCGCTCAACAACCTGCAGGTACTACCACCACCACTACCGCCACTCCATACTGTTGGTCAGTGCCGGCGTGTTCCCGGCGGGCAGCCTGTCGGTGGGCGCGCTGGCGGCGGGCGCGAGCGCGGACGCGCCGCTGCCGCTCGCCACCACCGGGCCCGTGCAGCGCATGGAGCCGCTCAACAACCTGCAGGTACTACCACCACCACTACCGCCACTCCATACTGTTGGTCAGTGCCGGCGTGTTCCCGGCGGGCAGCCTGTCGCTGGGCGCGCTGGCGGCGGGCGCGAGCGCGGACGCGCCGCTGCCGCTCGCCACCACCGGGCCCGTGCAGCGCATGGAGCCGCTCAACAACCTGCAGGTACTACCACCACCACTACCGCCACTCCATACTGTTGGTCAGTGCCGGCGTGTTCCCGGCGGGCAGCCTGTCGCTGGGCGCGCTGGCGGCGGGCGCGAGCGCGGACGCGCCGCTGCCGCTCGCCACCACCGGGCCCGTGCAGCGCATGGAGCCGCTCAACAACCTGCAGGTACTACCACCACCACTACCGCCACTCCATACTGTTGGTCAGTGCCGGCGTGTTCCCGGCGGGCAGCCTGTCGGTGGGCGCGCTGGCGGCGGGCGCGAGCGCGGACGCGCCGCTGCCGCTCGCCACCACCGGGCCCGTGCAGCGCATGGAGCCGCTCAACAACCTGCAGGTACTACCACCACCACTACCGCCACTCCATACTGTTGGTCAGTGCCGGCGTGTTCCCGGCGGGCAGCCTGTCGCTGGGCGCGCTGGCGGCGGGCGCGAGCGCGGACGCGCCGCTGCCGCTCGCCACCACCGGGCCCGTGCAGCGCATGGAGCCGCTCAACAACCTGCAGGTACTACCACCACCACTACCGCCACTCCATACTGTTGGTCAGTGCCGGCGTGTTCCCGGCGGGCAGCCTGTCGGTGGGCGCGCTGGCGGCGGGCGCGAGCGCGGACGCGCCGCTGCCGCTCGCCACCACCGGGCCCGTGCAGCGCATGGAGCCGCTCAACAACCTGCAGGTACTACCACCACCACTACCGCCACTCCATACTGTTGGTCAGTGCCGGCGTGTTCCCGGCGGGCAGCCTGTCGGTGGGCGCGCTGGCGGCGGGCGCGAGCGCGGACGCGCCGCTGCCGCTCGCCACCACCGGGCCCGTGCAGCGCATGGAGCCGCTCAACAACCTGCAGGTACTACCACCACCACTACCGCCACTCCATACTGTTGGTCAGTGCCGGCGTGTTCCCGGCGGGCAGCCTGTCGCTGGGCGCGCTGGCGGCGGGCGCGAGCGCGGACGCGCCGCTGCCGCTCGCCACCACCGGGCCCGTGCAGCGCATGGAGCCGCTCAACAACCTGCAGGTACTACCACCACCACTACCGCCACTCCATACTGTTGGTCAGTGCCGGCGTGTTCCCGGCGGGCATTCAATGGTTACTGTCTCTTGCCAATTATAGCTGCGTCTCTATCGGCTGTGATAAATTGAGAGGTGAGTAACGGCTATACCTGAAAGTAAGACTGATTCTAATCCCACGTGCTTATGCAGGTGGCGATAAAGAACAACGTGGACGTGTTCTACTTCGCGTGCCTCATGCCCGCACACATCCTCTTCACGGAGGACGGCCAGCTCGACAAGCGCGTGTTCCTCACCACTTGGAAGGAGATCCCCGCCGCCAACGAGGTGCAGCACTCACTCTCCGGCATCCAGGGCAACGCAGACTCCATCGCCCACAAGATGACGCTCAACAACATCTTCACCATCGCCAAACGCAACGTCGAAGGCCAAGACATGCTCTACCAGTCCCTTAAACTGACCAACAACATCTGGGTTCTTCTAGAACTGAAGCTACAACCTGGCAATCCCGAAGCCACGCTCAGTCTAAAATCGCGCACGGTCGAAGTCGCCTCCTGCATATTCCAAGCTTACGAGGCTATTATCAAATCGTAATCTCGTTCCATATCGGTCTAAGACGTTATAGTATTTTTATGTAAGTTATAAACTTTGTACGACTGTAAATTCCATTATGATGTATGAATGTTTATTAGAGGTTCTAGCTTTTTGGATGAATGACTTCCGCGTTCGGCGGGACATTCTGAAAAGTGAGTAACTATTTATTAGAGCGGATGAAGTGCGCAGTCGGAGGTATGAATTGATAATAAAATATGCGCGTGTGGTATGTAAGACTCCGGGAGAATCGTGCCGTGTAATGGCAATAAATAAATAATGTTATATTTACTTTCTCGTTTTATTTTGAACTATCCTGACAAACTTCAGCGTCTAATGAGTAATGACTGTTCGCCTTATGTAGTTAAATAAATAAATATTTTCCGACAATCTTACACAAATCAACCTAGTCCCAAACTAAGCCAAGCTGTACCAAACTATGGACACTAGACGATATTCATACATATATAGATCAGGGATCGGAAACCGGTATCTTTTGTATGGGAACGAAAACGTATTTTTTTCGTTCTTTGTTAATTATTTCATTTCTAATTGGGCAATCTAATAATACGCAGTCGTTACCTCAAAACACAACCGAGTCCTACATATGAAATATAAAGTATCTCGAGATACGTGGTTATTGCGAGGTTTTGCCAAAAAACCGGTTCCGATCCCTGATATAGATAGAGAAATACTGAAATACATATAAACATCAATGATCCAGGAATATAAATATTCGTGCTCATCACACAAAAAAATGCCCTTACCGGGATTCGAACCCGCGATCTCCTGCTTCGTAGGCAAGGTCACTACCAATTACATATATTCGGAAATGAAACGACGCTTTAGAAAAATCATCATATAATCAATCTTCTCTACTATGTACAAAATGGTCCAGACCAACATCGATTTGGTTAAGTATAATCAGTTAAACTTCGACAGTCAAATCCTTTCACTTACTAATACTAAGGCATCACATAACAGTAATAAAATATTCGCATCATGGAACTAGACAATCTGGAAAACTTGTAAGGGAATCAAAAAGTAATTAGAGATTCTAAAAATTAACTAAACATCATTCAAAAGTCAAGAACTTAAATAAAAGAAAATGTATAAAAGAAAAAACATGCGAATACATCTGAGGATAATGTATGGCAACATACATAAAATCTATTCTTCGAGATACAAAACGAGAGTCGATCAATATCAAAAATGTCGATAAAAATAAATTTAGTCTATCTTGACGAGGAATTCTTCTACGTCCATTTTTTGCCGCATGATAGCGGATAGCACCACCTCCGTGCTGCAGACGACGTTCAGAGTCTTTTCTGACTGCAGCAGGTAATAAACGAGATGCAAGTCGTTGGGGACAGTGAGCACCAGGTAGCTATACGGTCTCATGGTGTGCATCTCCTGTATAGACACATACGACCGACGATTCTTCTCGACCTTTCCGCCACAGAGTTCTATAACTTCGGCGAGCGACGCTCGCGAGGGCTTGACACACGGCGTCAGGAAGAAGGTTACACCTTCGAACAGCCTCCGCCGCTGTTCCCCACAGAGCAGCACCTCGGAGATGTCGCACTTGAACATCTTGTTGAAGGCGTCGTCGCGGAGGCCGAACTGGGCCTCGTCGGCGAACCTGTTCTGGCGCTGGCTCTCGAGCACCCACTCGGGGGACAGCAGGTGCTTGACGGTGACGAGGCAGCTGACGAGCTTGCTCGTGCGCACCAGCTTCTCCATCACCAGGTGCGTGGCCTCGGCGGCCGTCGACACCACCAGACCGCCCAGTAACCTGCCAGAAACGGGATCATTACCAACTTGTCAATACAATAGTTAAGTGTCTAGGAACTCGGGTTACAACTACATATGATAACGAATCTTGTGAAAACCCTGTCTAGTCGCAAAATTAAATTGGATACTCACATCGGAGATACCCGGCGTCCATTTAATACGATCATAAGACAAAGCAATATGACAGAATGAGACACAACAAAGTACACTTATCCCACGCCATGATATCGTTGCACCCTTTACCGGATTACAATTTACTTTAAAAATTAAGTTTTAACCGACTTCAATTTAGTACTCCGCCAAGCCACGAGAACATTTCCACATTTCTTTTCCAATTTACCACATGAACTGATTTCCGAAAGCAAAAGAGAAAGAAACCCAATCGCTGTATGTGACCCGATAATATTTGAGGACTTCCGTCGATTCCACAAGGATCTTTGGCACTTCATTAGTTGCTATTTCAACGGAATCTTATCAGAATCTGTGATATACTTTTAAGTACATAATTGAGGAATTTCATAAGTCATCAGTGGTCTTCATCATCAATTCCACTCCACCAAATTTATGATTTCCGGGTTATACTATATTAGAAAATACCACAATCACTACACGCGTGCCTAATATAATTGAGGAGTTCCCTCAATTCCTCATGATCCAATTGAATTATTGAAAAAAATGGGACCCACCTGGAAGCATATACTTACAAACAAAAAAAAATGAATCGGCTCATCAATGACGGAGTTCTGAGGTAACAACATTGAAAAAAAATGAAAAAAAAAATACAACCGAATTGAGAACCTCCTCCTTTTTTTGAAGTCGGTTAAAAAGTAAACCGTTATGGGTTTCATTATATTAATAAACAACTAGTCTAATCTAACTGGGCTTATCTTTCGCTTTTTTAATTGTATAAGTATTGTACGGCTTGGAAAATGGTAACTCGAGTTCTTAGAGTAAAATAATTAATGATGACTAGTGACCGATTCTTAGTCTACAGACGGCACATACTAAGTACAAATGACATTACATTGAGACGGCACAACATACGACTAAGGAAAATGTTACATTATACACGCATTGTTATATCCCCCGCTTTAACCCGTTACCGCTAGTCGCTACTGATAAGGAGAAATTACAACTTTACTTTAGCTACACGACCAGATCTCCTTTCTCATCCTTTATTTTAGTGTCACTGCAATAAAAGCGTTATATTTATACTTAGAAGATACAAAGTGCTTGTTCAGCAGGTAAAGCGTTAGCATGCTGGTCCGTATGTCGCAAGTTTTTTGGACGGACAGAAACTCAGGGAATGCAGAAGTAAAAAGCTTCAATAAGGGTGTAGACACGAAAATTATTATTACTCCAAAAGAAAGAAGGCAAAAAAATATGCCTAGTGACGAAAATCCCATTCAGATATCTCAAAGAATTACGAAGCTACAACCGTTTTAATATTGTTTCTTAGAGAGAGAAAACGCAAACAGTGTGTGACGTCACGATAAGCGAGGCTGCCGCGTCACGCGTCGCAATCTACAAGCGTCATCGTTTCATATGAAGTTGCGTTTTACGAAAAAGGGACATACCCCTTCTTAAAACTTTGGACACATAACTTCGTGATTATTTAATCTCTTGCGTTGATTTTTTCTCCGTTTGACTACATTTTTAATCCTTTTTCGAGAAAATATGTCATTATTGATTATTTTATTTAGTGTCTACACCCCTATTGGGTTTGGAATCTTGATTTCGTGTCATCGTCATCAGCCTATACGCGTCCCGCAGTTGGGCTCCTCTCGTGAACGAGATGGAAGGGGCAGTAGTCTTTCAAACATTTCAAATCCGCTATGCGTTATACTATTATTAGGTATTTTATGCTAACACGGTGGCAAACAAGCACACGGACTGCCTGATGGTAGGCGAACACCGTAGCTTAGGGACGCTTGAGACTTCAGAGGACTAACAGGGTCGTTGCCCTTAATTGATTTGAGGTTGTGTCAACCCCTAAAGGGATGGTAGCTCTGGCAACCCTACTCACCATCAGGAACACAATTCCACGTACTCAGGTACAGGTCAGGTCAGGCAGAGCAAATTATTATGAACGCGATTTTCTGTAAGGTTGAGGTATCTACTTCCCCTTGACATTTCCCTACCTCTCTAAATTATTTCCAGTTGACATTTGACATTTTTTTCTGCAGTCACCTAAAACTTTTTTGTACGTTTCATATGCTCTGGAGTATGAAAGCAGACAAAAATCTGGAGGATTATCTACTAAGGCTAGAATATGCGTGGAAGTTTGTGATGTTCTGCATCGCGCTATTGAAGTTTTTAATATCCTTTGTATAAATACAATTTCCTTCCAAATTTTGTTATAATGTCTCTATGACCACATGTACGAACTTTCACATTTATAATATCAGTGTAAAGAGGTAAAATTAGTTATGGGGTAATTTCTGAAATTTGTTCGTCCGACTTCAAATATTTCACTAGTATACAGAAAGGAAAAGGATTGGAAGTTCTCGAAAGGAAAACACGGCTACATTTACTGAACCTTTTGTATCGCCCTTGAAATCACAAAATTATGTACAAGAAAAACGTGTTACAATATGTGCATTGTTATTTACAACCACCTGCCAGAGGAAATAAAGATGTTAGCGGGAAACGCATTTAAATGCAGTCTAACAAACTGGCTTTGGAGCGGTGTTTTTATAGTATTAAGGCGTATCTCGAACATCAATAGTCTTAGAATTTTGTAGTATTTTAGTTATATAATTTTATTCTGCCTCTTTGACGAATATTATGATTATGCCTATAATGTAAATAATGTATAATTAATTCAATTCGATATTGTATAGTTATATATTAATAATTTATGTTGTACTCTTTGATAATTTAATTGTCACCTACATATTTGCACGCTTGCATGGAAGCTAAGATACACATGACCGTAATATATTTAAACATTCCGTTACTAAGCAAACAAATAATTTCAATTTTAATTCGATTTACGATCGGGTCATATACTTTTATCGTGGGGGTAACATACACTAAGATCGGTATCAGGCACAAAAAAAACTGAAGAATGATTCGCTTTTCTTGTCACTTCCAACTCGTATTTTCCATGGGATAATATTATAAACTAGAATTCCTACAAATATTTAAAATAGTAGAATAGTAGGGGGCATCTGTGATAACGCGTAAATGAGAAGATATTGTGGAGACGTACCTGACGATAGCGGCGTACTTATTCTGGTCAGAAGCGGGCAGCGCGGAGAAGAGCACGCGCGGCGCGAGGTGCAGCGGGGGCGGGGGCGGGGGCGGCGGGGGCGGGGGCGGGGGCGCGGGCGCGGGCGCGGGCGGGGCGGCGGGCGCGCGCGGCGGCGAGGCGAGGCGCGCGCGCTTGGCGCGCCGCGGGAGCGCCGCCGCCGCGCGCTTGGCGCGCTCGTGCGACTCGGGCGTGATGTTGATCGGCATCTTCCACGCGTCTGGGGAAAACGAGCCGTCGGTAAGCAAACTAAAATGTCTAAGACGATCGCCGACACGCCCCTCCGACCGCGCGACACTGGTCCGGACCGACCGTTTACGTATGACATTTTGCTGCAAACAACTATACACGGCCGGCCGGACCGAAGTCGTTCGGTCGGAGGGGCGTGTTGGCGACCGTCTAACAGACGTTTTAATTTAAAGGCGCGTTGCATTTTAGAAAACTATAAAAGTTCGAAGTAACATCTGTGGAGCTAGCACAACTGACGCCGCGAGTGCGATGCGATCTACCCTCCTCTTTCTAATTTGCCTGTGCGAGTGAGACACGCGCGAAGAGACTTGACAGCTAGTTTTGCTCGACGTACTGAAGTGCGCAAACTTAAAAGCCCACGAACTAGCTCACTGACTCGTTCATGCCTAAGTGAATCACGCGCTTTACATTTGAACATGCCCAATTTGTGAGCTTATCGCAACATCGAAAGCAATACATGAAAATTGTGAGCCCCTCATCTCTATGTTTAGCAAATATATTGCAAACTAACCTTGCAACGGTATTATTCCACATGTCCATCAAGAGTGTAAGTCAAAATTAACTATACAGCTATTAACCTTTTGGCAGCCACGGTGCAAAACAAAACGCTGCCCTACTGTAGCCAAAACAAAAACAAGGGTTCGATCTGTGCAAAACATAGTGAGTTCAAAATGGGATATCGATAGTTAAATAATACCGAGCTAATGTTGAAAAAAGTGTTAGAAATATACTTGAATATGATGTTATTGCATTTTCATTGAATATGAACATTAAAAAACAAGATTAAAGTACGTAAATACCAAAATATCTGCACATAATACAGTGATCAGTGATGGATTCACGCGTTGACGGCTCCGGCCGTCAAGGGCCACAAAGGCATAGGAAATTGTTTTCATGCTAGAGTTGGGAAGCTGTGGTATGCGTTTACTTGTTATATCGATTATGATTCTAGACCAAACAAGCTATTACAAACCTAAATGTTTCCTTTTTAGAAAATGACGAACTAATAATAATAATAAAAACCCTTTTGAATGGCAGGTAATAAATAACCGGTCGCTGTTGCATGTGCAGGTAAAGATAAAAAGGAATTTGCCGATTGATAAGAAGTGACCCCGCTGTTTTGTGTGAATGCAAATAAGTGTGGTATATTTTGATTCGTATTTATATCTATCTAGAAAGCGCTTGTTGGTTAGAGATGTGCGAAACTCGTCGTGTCGATTATTATTACTAACTACAAAATGAACTATAACTATTAATTTCTTTTTGCTATGTG
This sequence comes from Epinotia bilunana, assembly GCA_947049275.1. Taxonomy (NCBI): domain Eukaryota; kingdom Metazoa; phylum Arthropoda; class Insecta; order Lepidoptera; family Tortricidae; genus Epinotia; species Epinotia bilunana. The sequence goes on along the minus strand of OX346271.1, from coordinate 5,757,286 downwards.
TATGGGGTAGCATGGTAATAAAATATCTGCACAATTGTGGTAGATCAGGATCATTTATTTTAACTATTATAGATAGGATACACTGTGAGTTAATTTTGTTTTGTTTGGCGGGCACATCCCTCTGCGTCGTTGATGGGCGCTCGTGGCGCAGAGCCGCGCAATTTACTTCAGTCAATCATAGCCAGACAAAATATTAATAAAATGAAACTTCTGATATATATTTATAAATATTGGCATGTTGAAATTGATGTACTATCGACAACACAGCTAACTGACCATCGGTGCACCTTAAGAGCATTGTAATAAGGTTCTATATAAACACAGGATGGTCAGTTAACAGTGTTGTCGTTTGTACCTACTATGAACTATTAAAATAAATGCCTGAAGTTACTTGTAAAGCTTTTTATTACATAATATTAATTCAAAATGTATGGTCGGCTATAGCCGACGTGGCTACAGTGGCACGACTTTCCGTCGACGGGCATAGCCGACTGTGGCTGTCAAAAGGTTAAAGCAAGATTCCCTGTAATAATTAGCTAATGAACTTACTCATTAGATGTGACACTAAGCTGTAGTCCATTCGGAACGGGCTTGGTAAGTTGAACTGTTGATATTTAGTGTTCTCAATCTGAAAACAAGAGACATGATACAATTAATCAGTGTACTTTGAACATTGTCATTATACAATTGTTACTTGAGTACAGACAAATAGATATTTCCATCGATATCATCGGTGAAAGTAAGAAGATCAGGGCCCTATATCTCAAAACTTACAGTTACAAATGACAAACTACAAGTTTGTAAAATGCACTACGAAATGTACACTACATGATAATTCTATTGATAAGATTGTCAAGTTCTATGGGACACGTCAAACCCACGGACTACATTTTTATTATTTCTTACTAACGCATTGTTTAATTCCCACCTACCGGGTACCCGCTGCACTATGTCTCTACCTCCTTTGCTCGCTATTTCTCATGGCAGGGGTATGAAGGTCACGTTACCTGTGCGAGCCCGTTGACAACGGGCCATGGAACGATGCATTTTAAATATAAAACTAATCCACAAAAAGAGGAGCACAGAGATAAGAAAAAAACGGGTGTATTAGATGCACTTACAATCGTCAAAAAACTAAAAATGGAAATGGTGTGGCCACACAGTGCGTATGCATCGAGACCGATGGGCAAGAATAACTACCCTATGGGAAGGCCCTTCAGGGGCAAGGAACAAAGGAAGGCCCAGAGAAAGGTGGGTCGACGAAATCATGGCCACAGCCGGGAAGGATTAGTCACAAAAAGCTAAGGTCAGGAAAGACTGGATAAATCTGGAGGAGGCGTTCACCCGAAGAGGGGTCTCTACAAACTAAAGTGATTCTCATAATTATGTTCTTTCTTTCTATGCTAGCCATGTATTTTTTTTGTAGAGAATCAAAAAGGCTTTTTATTTATATTTATTATATTTAACCTGTGCGAGCGCGCTCATGTTCCCGAGCAGCAGGTCGGTGAGCCAGGCGGGCGTGACGCACGGGATGCCCCACTCGCGCGCGCGCCGGTACTTCGAGCCCTCGGCGCGCTTGCACACCAGCACCGTGTTGTCGCGCGTCATGTACGGCGTCAGCTGCGCACACAACACACAAATGGCTCGGAATGGGGTGTAGTTGGTCACTTTAGTCTCGCGATGGATCGGTGAGAGTGGAATATTGTCAGGAGAAGGTAGCAGAAACTCCTTCTTTTTTGTCAGACATATTTTGATTTGGAACCGCCACAATTATCATTATTGGAGTTTGCTGAATCCACACGTATGTCGTGAATCTGCAAATCAATCCCGGTTTTCCTTAAATGTTTGGGCTGGTATCCACGGAGATCATATCTTTGTTCCGGTATTCATTGACAGCACAATACATCGTGGACGATTTCTAGACTAATTAAACGGGCCTGTTTCCGATTACCTAGACAACATCAGTCTCGCAAGCTACCAATAGGCACGGTTCCACTTAGATGGAGCACCGGCACTTTCCGTCGTAGAGGCAAGATACCGCCTCAATCAGATGTTTGATGAGAGACGGATTGGACGCTATGGACCTCGAAAATGGCCGCCAAGATCTCCGGATCTGACATACTTGTTTTTTTTTGTGGGGTTTTAAAGGACGAAGTTTACGCAAGTGGTGTGAACACCCTAGAAGATTTGCTGGATATAATACAGTTAGCATTCGGAAAGTTAAAGACGATAGCTTCAGACAGCTTTGTTACGAAAAGTCCGGAACAAATGGGTCTCACTGTATAATACGACTGTTCCTGAAGTGGAACACGCGCTTGGCACAGTCGAGGCGCGACTAGATAAGTTGAACATTGTCTTCTCAGGCAGTTCGTTACAGTTAGCGATACAACAGAGTTATAATTACAAACGGAATTCGAACTTCAGTTATCGCCGTCTCTATCGCATTATTAATGTTCGAGCCGCGTATATGGCGGGCAGGTGCAGCGCCTGCCACGTGAGGTGCTGGTGAGTATACCTTGGCCCCGATGTGCTCGACGGCGCAGGTCACGCGGTCGCGCTCGTCGGCGCGCCAGCCGGACAGCGCGGCGCGGTGGTGGCGCGCGGGCCGGTCCCGCACCGCGTACATGGCGGGCAGGTGCAGCGCCTGCCACGTGAGGTGCTGGTGAGTATACCTTGGCCCCGATGTGCTCGACGGCGCAGGTCACGCGGTCGCGCTCGTCGGCGCGCCAGCCGGACAGCGCGGCGCGGTGGTGGCGCGCGGGCCGGTCCCGCACCGCGTACATGGCGGGCAGGTGCAGCGCCTGCCACGTGAGGTGCTGGTGAGTATACCTTGGCCCCGATGTGCTCGACGGCGCAGGTCACGCGGTCGCGCTCGTCGGCGCGCCAGCCGGACAGCGCGGCGCGGTGGTGGCGCGCGGGCCGGTCCCGCACCGCGTACATGGCGGGCAGGTGCAGCGCCTGCCACGTGAGGTGCTGGTGAGTATACCTTGGCCCCGATGTGCTCGACGGCGCAGGTCACGCGGTCGCGCTCGTCGGCGCGCCAGCCGGACAGCGCGGCGCGGTGGTGGCGCGCGGGCCGGTCCCGCACCGCGTACATGGCGGGCAGGTGCAGCGCCTGCCACGTGAGGTGCTGGTGAGTATACCTTGGCCCCGATGTGCTCGACGGCGCAGGTCACGCGGTCGCGCTCGTCGGCGCGCCAGCCGGACAGCGCGGCGCGGTGGTGGCGCGCGGGCCGGTCCCGCACCGCGTACATGGCGGGCAGGTGCAGCGCCTGCCACGTGAGGTGCTGGTGAGTATACCTTGGCCCCGATGTGCTCGACGGCGCAGGTCACGCGGTCGCGCTCGTCGGCGCGCCAGCCGGACAGCGCGGCGCGGTGGTGGCGCGCGGGCCGGTCCCGCACCGCGTACATGGCGGGCAGGTGCAGCGCCTGCCACGTGAGGTGCTGGTGAGTATACCTTGGCCCCGATGTGCTCGACGGCGCAGGTCACGCGGTCGCGCTCGTCGGCGCGCCAGCCGGACAGCGCGGCGCGGTGGTGGCGCGCGGGCCGGTCCCGCACCGCGTACATGGCGGGCAGGTGCAGCGCCTGCCACGTGAGGTGCTGGTGAGTATACCTTGGCCCCGATGTGCTCGACGGCGCAGGTCACGCGGTCGCGCTCGTCGGCGCGCCAGCCGGACAGCGCGGCGCGGTGGTGGCGCGCGGGCCGGTCCCGCACCGCGTACATGGCGGGCAGGTGCAGCGCCTGCCACGTGAGGTGCTGGTGAGTATACCTTGGCCCCGATGTGCTCGACGGCGCAGGTCACGCGGTCGCGCTCGTCGGCGCGCCAGCCGGACAGCGCGGCGCGGTGGTGGCGCGCGGGCCGGTCCCGCACCGCGTACATGGCGGGCAGGTGCAGCGCCTGCCACGGCGGCGTCACGCCGCGCCGCAGCATGGCGTCCGACAGCCAGTAGGCCGTCACGCAGCGCTTCGCGTCGCGGAGTGCCTGCGACAATACAATAACATAAACAACTGTCCATAATAGTAGATTACTACAAAGGCCAGGACGAAAGGGAGTTGAAAATTGCTAGGAAAAAAAAATCACTCATGAAAACTCATTCACGCACCTGTGCGGGAATATTCGGCCGAATTACACTCCCGCACGGCACGCACAGCACGTGCGTGACGCGCGCGCAGTAGCCCGCCTCCACCTCGCCGCCGCGCCGCTGCACGCTCCACAGCGGGCCTCCGTGTGTGACACGCACCTGCATGACGACCCCGTGCCGCTGCGTCTCGCACAGCACGTGCGTGAAGCGCGCGCAGTAGCCCGCCTCCACCTCGCCGCCGCGCCGCTGCACGCTCCACAGCGGGCCTCCGTGTGTGACACGCACCTGCATGACGACCCCGTGCCGCTGCGTCTCGCACAGCACGTGCGTGACGCGCGCGCAGTAGCCCGCCTCCACCTCGCCGCCGCGCCGCTGCACGCTCCACAGCGGGCCTCCGTGTGTGACACGCACCTGCATGACGACCCCGTGCCGCTGCGTCTCGCACAGCACGTGCGTGACGCGCGCGCAGTAGCCCGCCTCCACCTCGCCGCCGCGCCGCTGCACGCTCCACAGCGGGCCTCCGTGTGTGACACGCACCTGCATGACGACCCCGTGCCGCTGCGTCTCGCACAGCACGTGCGTGAAGCGCGCGCAGTAGCCCGCCTCCACCTCGCCGCCGCGCCGCTGCACGCTCCACAGCGGGCCTCCGTGTGTGACACGCACCTGCATGACGACCCCGTGCCGCTGCGTCTCGCACAGCACGTGCGTGAAGCGCGCGCAGTAGCCCGCCTCCACCTCGCCGCCGCGCCGCTGCACGCTCCACAGCGGGCCTCCGTGTGTGACACGCACCTGCATGACGACCCCGTGCCGCTGCGTCTCGCACAGCACGTGCGTGACGCGCGCGCAGTAGCCCGCCTCCACCTCGCCGCCGCGCCGCTGCACGCTCCACAGCGGGCCTCCGTGTGTGACACGCACCTGCATGACGACCCCGTGCCGCTGCGTCTCGCACAGCACGTGCGTGAAGCGCGCGCAGTAGCCCGCCTCCACCTCGCCGCCGCGCCGCTGCACGCTCCACAGCGGGCCTCCGTGTGTGACACGCACCTGCATGACGACCCCGTGCCGCTGCGTCTCGCACAGCACGTGCGTGACGCGCGCGCAGTAGCCCGCCTCCACCTCGCCGCCGCGCCGCTGCACGCTCCACAGCGGGCCTCCGTGTGTGACACGCACCTGCATGACGACCCCGTGCCGCTGCGTCTCGCACAGCACGTGCGTGACGCGCGCGCAGTAGCCCGCCTCCACCTCGCCGCCGCGCCGCTGCACGCTCCACAGCGGGCCTCCGTGTGTGACACGCACCTGCATGACGACCCCGTGCCGCTGCGTCTCGCACAGCACGTGCGTGAAGCGCGCGCAGTAGCCCGCCTCCACCTCGCCGCCGCGCCGCTGCACGCTCCACAGCGGGCCTCCGTGTGTGACACGCACCTGCATGACGACCCCGTGCCGCTGCGTCTCGCACAGCACGTGCGTGAAGCGCGCGCAGTAGCCCGCCTCCACCTCGCCGCCGCGCCGCTGCACGCTCCACAGCGGGCCTCCGTGTGTGACATGCACCTGCATGACGACCCCGTGCCGCTGCGTCTCGCACAGCACGTGCGTGACGCGCGCGCAGTAGCCCGCCTCCACCTCGCCGCCGCGCCGCTGCACGCTCCACAGCGGGCCTCCGTGTGTGACACGCACCTGCATGACGACCCCGTGCCGCTGCGTCTCGCACAGCACGTGCGTGAAGCGCGCGCAGTAGCCCGCCTCCACCTCGCCGCCGCGCCGCTGCACGCTCCACAGCGGGCCTCCGTGTGTGACACGCACCTGCATGACGACCCCGTGCCGCTGCGTCTCGCACAGCACGTGCGTGAAGCGCGCGCAGTAGCCCGCCTCCACCTCGCCGCCGCGCCGCTGCACGCTCCACAGCGGGCCTCCGTGTGTGACACGCACCTGCATGACGACCCCGTGCCGCTGCGTCTCGCACAGCACGTGCGTGAAGCGCGCGCAGTAGCCCGCCTCCACCTCGCCGCCGCGCCGCTGCACGCTCCACAGCGGGCCTCCGTGTGTGACACGCACCTGCATGACGACCCCGTGCCGCTGCGTCTCGCACAGCACGTGCGTGAAGCGCGCGCAGTAGCCCGCCTCCACCTCGCCGCCGCGCCGCTGCACGCTCCACAGCGGGCCTCCGTGTGTGACACGCACCTGCATGACGACCCCGTGCCGCTGCGTCTCGCACAGCACGTGTGTGAAGCGCGCGCAGTAGCCCGCCTCCACCTCGCCGCCGCGCCGCTGCACGCTCCACAGCGGGCCTCCGTGTGTGACACGCACCTGCATGACGACCCCGTGCCGCTGCGTCTCGCACAGCACGTGCGTGAAGCGCGCGCAGTAGCCCGCCTCCACCTCGCCGCCGCGCCGCTGCACGCTCCACAGCGGGCCTCCGTGTGTGACACGCACCTGCATGACGACCCCGTGCCGCTGCGTCTCGCACAGCACGTGCGTGAAGCGCGCGCAGTAGCCCGCCTCCACCTCGCCGCCGCGCCGCTGCACGCTCCACAGCGGGCCTCCGTGTGTGACACGCACCTGCATGACGACCCCGTGCCGCTGCGTCTCGCACAGCACGTGCGTGACGCGCGCGCAGTAGCCCGCCTCCACCTCGCCGCCGCGCCGCTGCACGCTCCACAGCGGGCCTCCGTGTGTGACACGCACCTGCATGACGACCCCGTGCCGCTGCGTCTCGCACAGCACGTGCGTGACGCGCGCGCAGTAGCCCGCCTCCACCTCGCCGCCGCGCCGCTGCACGCTCCACAGCGGGCCTCCGTGTGTGACACGCACCTGCATGACGACCCCGTGCCGCTGCGTCTCGCACAGCACGTGCGTGAAGCGCGCGCAGTAGCCCGCCTCCACCTCGCCGCCGCGCCGCTGCACGCTCCACAGCGGGCCTCCGTGTGTGACACGCACCTGCATGACGACCCCGTGCCGCTGCGTCTCGCACAGCACGTGCGTGACGCGCGCGCAGTAGCCCGCCTCCACCTCGCCGCCGCGCCGCTGCACGCTCCACAGCGGGCCTCCGTGTGTGACACGCACCTGCATGACGACCCCGTGCCGCTGCGTCTCGCACAGCACGTGCGTGACGCGCGCGCAGTAGCCCGCCTCCACTTCGCCGCCGCGCCGCTGGATGCACTCCGACCAGCGGGCCACGCGCTCCGCACCCCAGGACTGCTGGTACTCGACCTGGTACAAAAAACAAAATTGGACTCTGAATCACATGTGACTAGTTAAAATTCCAAGATAGAAAAAAAATCGGCAGCCTTCTTCTTGCTATAAATCTTTTCACCCGAGAACAGAATGGCCTTTCTGGATGAACATTTACTATATTATATTCCACGGCTCCACCTCGGGATCTCCGTAATACGCGGGACGAGCCGCGCGGGCAGTGTAACAGGAAAACCAAACCAAAAACTAGTGGGTACTCACGATGTGGAAGACGCAGCCGAGGAGGAACAGCTCGGGCGGCAGCTTGAGGTTGGGGTTGTGTCCGTAGAACTGCGCGCGCGGCGGCGCGGCGCGCGGCGCGCCCGCGTACACCTTGTTGCCGCCCAGCACCACGCCGGCGCCCGCCGCGCCCACGGCGCCCACGCCACCTGCGCCCTACCAAACCAAATTGTGGATTGTTAACCGAGGGTCGAAAGCCACCCATTTCAGACGAGATATTTTGGCGCTCGATTGAAGTGAGAGCACTGTTAGTTCAAATAATCACAGATGTCATTTTGAGGATTTTGGAGCACGCAGATTACACTAATGTATGTCGAATACATAAACATGAGTCAAAAACATCATATTACGCGTCGTTTCCCAGGGTTTAACTACTTTTTTCCTATAGTACGACGGTGGCAAACACGCATACGGCCTGCCTGGTGGTAAGCAGACACTGTCGCCTATGGACACTCGCGACGCCAGAAGAAACACAATTCAATTCAATTCAATTCAATTAATCATTTATCAACTTTGGGAACTCTGGCGACGTTATGCGCGAAAAAGTAGTAGTACTGACCTGTATGGGATGGTGCGCGGGCCCCAGCAGCAGGCGCGCCGGCGCGCGCACCGCGCCGCCCGCCGCGTGCGCCGCCGTCATCAGCCTGCGCACATAACCGCACAATAATAGTACACTACTACAGAGGCCGGGAAGTGAGGGGTTGCCGGCCGAGTATAGTTGGGATTTTCTGAACTGGACTGATCTTCAGAACAATAGCATTCAACAATACGACTGTGTCGGACGCGTGCCATTTTGTGCAAGAAAAAAGTTAGCGCCACATAAAATATTCATTGTATAATGAATTATGTCGTCTTATTCAATAGATTCAAAATGGACTAAAAGATAAACCAACCCGCTCCCGGCGAGTCAGGTACAAGACGCTGTGTGTGGTTTTCCTGTCATCTGTAGGTAAAGAACTAATTTGTGTATTTTTTCAAAATTTTAGACTCAGTAGTTTCGGAAATGAGCTCCCCCCCTTTGGCTATTTTCTTATATAATTTCTAAACTAATTATTTTAACATTACAAAAAATATATATTTTAGATGCACACAATGAGCTCTTTCATTTGATATGTAACAAAACTTTATTTTTTAATTTTCTCATTTCCCCCCCAAAAGTGGCCCCCATGTTTAAAATTCATTTGTTTGCGTTACATGTTCCTCTTTGGGTCACAAACTTACATATGTGTACCAATTTTCAACGTAATTGGTTCAGTAGTTTCGGAGAAAATAGGCTGTGAAGGACGGACAGACAGACGCACGAGTGATCCTATAAGGGTTCCGTTTTTTTCCTTTTGAGGTACGGAACCCTAAAAAGACCATCTTGCAGAGGCCTGCAGTACAATTTGGTTCTATCTTGGAGGCCTAGGCAGGCCTCCAAGATAGAACCAAATTGTACTACAGAATTTATATTATTTGGATACTTCATCCACAATTTAAGTTATGAGATAGAGCATTGAAATGTCACTGGATATTAAAACAATCTATATTAATGTGTATCGATTAAATTACCCATGTAAAAATATGATAACGACACGTCAACACCCGAATTATAACGGCAATCACGACAGGAAAACACGAGAAAATTCAAATTTCCAAAGATGAGAGCACGGCGTCGAGCGGGCGAGATTATTTATTCATGAGCCACCTGCGGCTGCTCCGTAACCATTTAATATTTAACGTATTTATTACAAACTGAGTTTGGTAACTGGAGAGCTGGTAGACTTTATTACATAGTAATAAGAGTTAAAAAGAGTCTTCACATGGTACAGTAAGCAACAGTAAGTAATATCTTTAAAAAAACCGTAAAAATTATGTTAACCCACTAGCTTCCGACCGCGACTTTGTCTGCGTGGACCCAAGATAAAAACTATCCTATATTTACTATCTTCGTTCAAAATTTCATCCACTTCGGTTGAACCGTTAAAGCATGATTGAGTAACAAACATCCAAACTTTCGCATTTATAATATTAGTAGGATAGTAGGATTCGCCGCCACTGACTTGAACGTAAGTTCCTCATTGTTGCTGCCCCCCTGTCACCGACGACAAATGAAGTCCAAAAACAATAGACTTCAAACTCGCGTGGCCTGGGGGTGCAACCTCGCATTTTTTCTGAGGCGGTGAATGGGTAAACACTGATATAATGATATGTAATGGCGCGTATATTTTTCTAACTTTTGTTAAGTACAGGTGCAGTTTGTGACTGTACCTCAAATTACAGCCCATGATGGACTGATTAATGTAGAATTTTAACTTGCATCGAAGACGACGCGTAGTTTAGTTGTCAAGGAATCCTCTTGTTTTACTCCATGGCGGGGTAAACAACTGTGTTGGTTCTCGTCTTCAAGTACATTCTTTCATGTATCCCGTTTTGGGATATTTGTTAATAAAAAAGTTGTAGCTTGCTGAGAGGTGTTCGTCTTTCATTAGTCGTTTCTCAAGTAATGTATCTCTATAGGTATTCATTCATAAAATAAATAATTGGATACGGGATATTAATAAGTTTTATTCTTTAATAGCTAAACAAAGATGGCGGTATAAAACATTCTTAACAGTAAAATGGGAGGGTATTTCGGTGAATGTTAGGAGCGCAATTTCTGGTGTGGATGTGGTAATCAAGAATATTTAATCTAAAATGAGACATTGTCTCAGTATCATCTATGCGCACATTGACAACCCTACCAAACCGAAAGAGCACATACACATGTTATGCAGGGTCGGGTAATGCACGGTCCAATAATACGTGCCCGCGTGTCTCTCTCGCTTTCTGTACTTATAAATGTGTCAGAAAGAGACAATATTGAACGCAATGACATGCGTCTTCTTTTTAAACTGACCTGAGTGTACCGGCGGCGGACGGCTCGTGCTCGGGCGGCGGCGCGGCGCCCTGCAGCCGGATGGACAGCATGTTGGCCAGCGCCGTCTTCGTCTTCGGGTTCACCAGCAACGCGCTGTTTGCACCTATATGCAATACATTAATGGCATTATTCATAAACGTTCAACAAACCTATTTTACCTAAAATACCGTTAAGATTAGTTTGTCTTTAACCGCCACTTTCACATTTGTGTTTGTATGAAACGGGCAAAACACATTTTAATTCATTAATTTATATCCCTTAAGCGGATAGTTACGAATAGTGAGATTTAAGCATCACTTTAGTTGACCTTTATGGTAATAAAGTATACAGACCCCTTGGGGATAAAAAGGGAGATAAGGAAAGCTGCCACCATGTGAGATGTAGCTAGGAAGAGAGGGATGCAGGATGCGGGACTCACCCTGCGGGTCCGGGGTGGCGGGGCTGAGCAGCGCGGCGTCCGCGTGCTCCAGAGCACCCGCCACGTGCGTCGACACGCCCACCTGCCAGTAACATACATCATTAGCACGATACTTGAGATATAGACATAGTTGATGAATTCACTAATTTTATTCCAACAATTTTGTGAATTTTGTTTCGTTAGTCAAAGTAAATAATTGATGATAAGCTATTTAATATTGTTATTACTACTTAAAATATATATAATAATAATAATAATAAACAAAAATAAAAAGTGTATGGTTTCACAGTAGAATCGCAATTAAAAATAATTTCTAATTAAGTCTCTGCTACTGCTATGTACTCCCTAATTAGTCAATGCTATGTACTCCGTAATTGTCGCATATATCAGTAGGTAGTAGTTCCTTTTAATATTAACTTAAGTCAATTAGGTAATATGTGATGTAAATGTACAAATAAATAAATAAATAAATAAATAAATTGCATCAAAATAGTCAGTCAAAAAGCAACTTTACAGTCCGAGGTAAAAGATTCCAATTCCAATTCAATGGCCTTTAAGTCTATTTCAGACTATAAAAGCAGTGTCAGGACCCTTCTTGACACAACGTCTTCCATGGCTGCGTAAGCCATTTTTTTTTATTTACATTATTTTGGTCTTTAAAGTTTGTCACTCTTTAATACCACCCAGGGGACACGTGCAGGGTTATGGTAGGTAGCTCCTGCGGACGCGAGTAACAGTTGTCCCCCCTTTGTCAAGTGAACTCGACTGTTAAAAGTCCTTGAGCCGCCCTAAGGCCTCTAACTCGGCTTAACGACTACTGTCATAGACAGCAGCCGGGATCAACTGCTTAGCGTGCCTTCCAAAGCAAGGATATTGATATTAACCACTCAAACATCAGGCGGTCACCCTTTGCTTAACCTGCGTTATCGTTTCCGACTCGCAGGGGCCGCTAGGCTATGAGCGCTACAGAGGTAAGCCAATGCGCGAGCGGCATACATGACCGCAAGCCTAAAGCAAGGATTAACCACTCAAACATCGGGCGGTCACCCTTTGCTTAACCTGCGTTATCGTTTCCGACTCGCAGGGGCCGCTAGGCTATGAGCGCTACAGAGGTAAGCCAATGCGCGAGCGGCATACATGACGCAAGCCTGGCAGGTGTCATTTGGCCGCGGCGAACAGGTGCCACGTTGATTCCGCTTGGCTCGCTATAATAGTATACCTGTTTGGCGTGCGGGTGGTGGTGCGAGTGGTGTTCCCGCTGCGCCTGCAGCTGCTGCAGCCGCTGGTACTGCGCGCGCTGGATCTGAAGCTGCTGCAGCTCCGCTCCGCTGCCGACGGGGCTCGACACGCCGCCTGCGCCCACTGTACATATTTAACAACGTATAAACACCACCCTAGGCTTATATGTTACAAACCAAACTAGATTTCAGGCGAAGCCAGTAACCTTATTGCAAGGCTTATACAGTCAGGGTTATTAATATACGTACATAAGTATATGTATATTTATGACCTTATTTATGTACATATATTACCACTTTCACTACCAGGCGCCTAGCGGGCGCCTACGCCGTAATCGCTTTCCGCTAAGTAGGAAAACCACAGGATCGGCTACGAGCGTAGCGCGTTGCGATTCTTGGCAGTGAATGTGTTTAATACCCTAGACTGAACAAACAGCTTCCGAAACAGAGACTGGCAGTTAGTAAGTTTGAATTGGAATAGTAACCGTCTTTTTTTTACGGAGAAATAGCTGACGGCTTCTGGATTACGATAATATATATAATAGTTCCTCTACCATCTGTAGCATTGGCCTCACAATATATACAACCAAATACAGATGAATTATAAAAGAAGTCCGGAATCTAAAATATTTCGCGATTTTGACAGGTGAAATAGATGGCGCTGCGCAGCGCCTTGCATTTGCTTTAGCTGGTTTAACTAACGTTTCACAATACAGTCGCAAAATATGTAGCGTCCAATCCTGTTAGTTGAAGAATAGCTGACAACCTATTAACATCCCTCCCTTTGTAGTAATAGGGGAGTTTAAAAAAATGGCAGGTTAAGGTTAGCTAAAGCGATGTTTAAGTCACGTCTAACCTGTCGGTTAGTTTAAACGTATATATGGGATTGACATTGACTGTCGGTTTTGTTACTATCCGTAACTATCCGTTTAAGGGACATAAATTAATGAATATGCCCAGTAATTTATTTTTATTTTATTTATTTATTTAGATATACAATTTAACAGCATTACAGCATATGCCAAGGCGCTGGTAAACTTAAACTATTTAACATACATTATACACAATAAGATGTAATAATAAACCTAACCTATGATACAGATGAGACTCTCTCAAATGTTCAATAATACAAATGGTTATCCAAGCTATCAGTTACGTCATGATTTCAGGACTAATTAAAACTATAAAAATCAACGGCATCAGTAAACAAATTACTTCAGGTTTTGAAAAACATTAATTTATAATAGCTTTTTTTCAAGAATCCGACCAACTTTCCACCCGGAAGTAATTATGTAGATTTAAATGAAGCATGCATTGTCTTTTTTTGTATGATTTATCTTGAATATTATAGATCAACAGTAAATGAACCAAAATTAAGAAAAAAATATTTATTAATATTTTTTCTGACTTTTCTGAAGCTAGCTAATTTATAAAAAAAATTTATGTCTGAAATTTTGTCGGATTTTGTCGTTGGGTAACTATTTAATTGATCAGTTACGTTTACGATACAGTTTTGACGACCGGTTAGCCCAGTGGGTAGTGACGCTGCCTACGAAGCTGAAGGTCCTGGGTTCGAATCCCGGTAAGGGCAAATATTTGTGTGATGAGCATGAATATTTGTTTCTGAGTCATGGAAGTGTTCTATGTATTTAAGTATTTATAACTATTATATATATCGTCGTCTAGTACCCATAACACAAGCCTTACTGAGCTTACTATGGGACTAGGTCGATTTGTGTAAGATTGTCCACTAATATTTATTTATTTATTATTTATTTATTTAGTCACAACAAAAAAAAAACATTATAAATTATTTCCAAAATTATCATTTTTTCCATACAAGTTGTCAGTTCATTGACTGAACTAAATGCTATTCTTATCACTATTAAAATACAACCTTCCCGCTCACTATCTTCTGACATTGTAAACAATTCCTACGTCAAAAAGTTTTCACTACTAGTAACTTTTCACAGAAAGCACATATCCCGTCCGAGAGGAGAAAATTGACTAAATTGTAGGCTTAGGTTAGCGCTAGATAACGAAATTGAAATTATAATGCGGGCTCCGCGTCACCGCATCACTATGTATGAGCGCAGCTTGCCAATGGCGGATTATTGGAATATTTTCAATGATAAATCCTGGTCGTTGTGAGATATGTCCTAAGTTTGGAAAAAGATCGTTCGATCGTCGAGGAGGCGCCCCATTCCTTCTCATGGTTTATTAGTTTGTATTCTACCATGTATGTTTTCATTTCGTTTCCCCGTATTTGAAATTAAAAGTAGAGTTTTTAATTCAGGGAAAGACACCCATTTCAACCTCGAACTATTGTTTCGCGTAGTGCATTTCAGAATAAGTACGCGCGACAAATACAATACAGACAACAAGTAAATTTTTCGAGTAAATCCCCTACTTAGACGTCCCGTTTGTGAGCTGAAATACACAATGCATACAGAGGCTCTAGTATAAGTTTTACCGAAACAAAACTTTACGATCGCGTTTGCGTTTTACCCTCAATTTGTATGGGATTTGACAGCTAAACTCAAACGCTGCCGTAACGTTTAGTTTCGGTAAAACTTATACTAGAGCCTCTGGCAAACAGCGCAAGAAAAAAGCTTCGATTTTACGTGTGTGACAGCAATTTGTTTGCATTAAATTTTATTTGAACACGCTCGCATCCTGCGACGTTATTTATTATTATTTCAGTAAAGCACTGTACAATGACTTAAAACTAAATACAACGTCCCACAAAAATGTTTGCACAGTTTGACTGTGGGATCCAAGAGTCTATATAATTTGAGGTAGTCTTAATGATAATGAGTCTATATAAAGTGGTAAAGTCCTAATCAGTCTATATAATTAGTAAAGTCTTAAGAAGTAAGAACAGCTTTAAATGATGATGTATAAAGTGGATATGTAACTAGATATAAGATATTAGGTATTTAAATACTATCGAGGTAGTGTTTCAACAGGGCTCTTTTAAGTTTATTTTTGTTTTTCTCTTGTCTAATAGCCGCAGGTAAAGCGTTAAGCAAATATGGTAAACGTTTTTCGATGCGCCTGTCCCCATAGTAATTGCTTACTCTGAGAACGGCATACTTACCTGCAGCTACGGATCTGGTGCCATATGTTTGGCTCATTTGAGATAAGTTACTTTCTTGATTGCCATGCTGATTGACTAAAATTAAGTACTTATGTCTAAGTGTTGCCGGAAGAATTTTACATACTTTGAATAACTGATAATAATCATTTTTATATTTATTTTTAGTTTTATTGTTTACTAATAGTTTGAGAAATCTAATTTGCAATTTTTCAACTTTTTCCAAATTCGTTTTAAAGGTGAGGCCATAGCAATCCAGGGAGTAACCTATAATCGATTCCACTAGTGATATATAGATACATTTTAGGGTGCTTAATGGAACTCTAAAGCTTAGGTGGTAAAATCTACCAAGTAGGACTCTTAACTTAGCACATATATACTCTATATGAGATGACCATGAAAAGTTTTCATCTATTTTCATGCCAAGGTAAGTCATGCATTTAACTATCTATACGAAAGTCCTCAGTTATCTTTCAGTGCGTTTAATCAAGAGGTAGTGGGACCGGTCAATGTACGGCCAAATAATCCGCGTCCACTGTGCTTATATCACTGTCTATTTTTAAAGAGAGTCAAAAACACGTGGTTACCGCGTGAATAAAACCCGATGAATCTGAAATGTGTTACCTGGAGACTGCGGGGGCTGCGCGGGCGACGCGGCCGGCATGGCGGCCGCGCGGGCGCCCTGCTGCTGCAACCACTGCACCTGAACACAGCGCAACAGGGAGGCCATTCATGTGCTGGTGCTGAATAACAGTGGAGTAAAAGAGCGGACCAACAGAATGAGTATATACAGCTGTTCCAGTCATACTTGTGTTGAACCTGAATACAATGTTAAATGATGATGATTTGAAATCATTGATTTCCATAGTCTCTAGCATAGAAACTAAACTGACATAAACTTATGCTCCGTAGTAAGTTTTCGGGCGCCAAACTTGAGCGCATTTGACACTTGCCTAAAACCGACAAGCGGGTAACGGCGGTAAGCTGCGCCGAGTTAAATAGGCTTCCATAAGGTGGCTCGCATCAAACCGTATGTAATCGTAATCTGATTGTACGACAAGTTTGACAGTTACCTATGGGATGACATCTGCCGGCGTCATAATTAACTTCAACATAATTAACTTTAAGAGCGGTTACACACTGCGATTTTTTGCAGCGAATAGCGACTGTAGCGCGACACAAGCCATAGATCAGCTGTCAAAATAGGGTCGTGGACTCTTATTTTATCATTACTCCAAAAGACAGAAGGCAATAAAATATGCCTAATAAAGAAAACCCTATTCAAATATCTCTAAAAATTACGAAGACACAACCGTATAACTTTGTGATTATTGAATTATCTTGTGTTACTTTTTTCTCCATGTGACTATATTTTTAATCCTTGTTCGAGAAAATCAAATATTATTGATCATTTTATTTGGTATCACCATCCTTATTACTTGTATCGGTACTGTATCGCGTTTGTACCGCTGCGAAGTCGCCATCTGTAACCGACTGTACCTATGTAATGTAAGAGTGTGGTCGATTTATTTAATTGTATGGCATGCATTAGTTTGTCACTCTTTAGTACCACCCAGGGGACACGTGCAGGGTTGTGGGAGGTAACTCCTGCGGACGCGAATTCATAACAGTTGTCCCCCCTTTGTCTAGTGGGTGGGCAACTCGACTGTTAGAAATTCTTAAGCCGCCCGAAGTCCTGTAACTCGGCTTAACGACTGCCGTCATAGACAGCAGCCGGGATCAACTGATTAGCGTGCCTTCCAAAGCACGGAAGCGCTCATTTATAGTAACCACTCAAACATCAGGCGGTCACCCATCCAAAGACTGACCGCTGCCATCTTTGCTTAACCTGCGTTATCGTTTCCGACTCGCAGACGCCGCTAGGCTATGAGCGCTTCAATGCAACACACCCTTAGTCATTATTAAGTCATTGACTAATGACAGTAAGTACCTGTTGTTGTCCCGGCGGCAGCTGTCCGCGGATGAAGGTGATGCTCTGCGGAGCGCCCGGCGCCGCCGCGCCCGCCACCACGCCGCCCGGCTGCTGCAAAAACATTCACATTCAACATCTTAATACTGTTTCTTGTTAAGGGGCTCATGACCATTGATCTGAATCCCTTGATTTTCTAATGCTTTTTGTAGCTTATTATTATATTAAGAACAACGGCTTTAAGCAATATAGTATTCCATATTTACTTCAAAGTTCATTGTTTTCCACATATTAGGCATCAACGTTGAACAATTTTAGGCCAAAAAACTGCTTTTCTGGCCCTTACTTTTGTGTTAATTAATTTAAAATGAAAACCTAGACACGTTTTTAGAGACGTCATAGACGAACCCAAATATGTAGCTTTCGTATATTGTTAGATCTTTCAATAGAGATACGAAATAAGTGTTTTTTTAGACATTGTTTAAAAAAATCATACAAAATTAAGTATTCATTTGTTTCAAAATCCGGTCAACAAATGGAGATACAAGATTGAAGAACCGATAGCCGTTTGACTTATAATTCTATCTGTGGTGCAAAAGTAGGAGATACAATTAAAAAATCATCAAAAAATTACGTCATCGCTTTTTTTTTCGATTTTTCGAGTCGAGGTGTTCCAGCTGCTGTTACCTGCTGGTGCTGGAGTG